>CM062817.1:994091942-994765931 GCA_031772625.1 Pinus tabuliformis
TTGCAGGCCAATATCTATGAGGCGAACTGAACTACTCTATCTATAAATTGAGTGGATGCAATATTCATGCGACTTCTTCACCAGTCCAAACTCGCTCTTCATCTGGTCGATGAGTTGCTTTTCATTTATTTTCCCTCCAAAGGCCTCTACTAGATCCACACCTTGATAGGGTAGCAAAGTGATCTTGTGGATCAGCATGTCAGTAATAGGGATGGGTTCTCCCAGCTAGAGACACCCATCATGCACCAGGGTGAGAAATTTCCTAACACACATGGTGTTTAATGATCGTTCGACTAAAATGCGACACCTATAGCATGTTCAGTAAGCCCGCTTTCTCAACTCCCATGACCCTCTTCATTGGATCCAGTTGCATGACTCCAATTTCCTCATAGTAAATTTTCGCCAAATATTTACTCAGCGCAAGATGCGGGAACTTCTCATGGTCTTCCAAGTCCCAATCCTCTAGCTTGAGCAATGGAATGCGCCCCAATAGCGTGCCCTCAAACACCACCTTCTCTGGCAGTAGTGGTGTAGAAACCATGAATTTGGCAGTATCCAGGTCTTTAAGCACCTTAGCTTTTCCTTTTCGTGGTGGGATATACTTCAGGAGTCGAGTCATAGGCTCACCCTCTTTGGCATCCATCTCCTTGATGCCTCCATAAAGCTCTTCTTCATCAAGATCAAGGGGCTCATGTGGGCTATGATTTTTCCATTTTCCCCTTTTGGCAAATCTCTATGGGGTTTTTCCGCGGTGATTGCCTCACCAGAACTTGTTGCGGCTTCTTCTATTTCTTATCAGCAACAGAGGGCTTAGGTCGAGGAGACCTAGGCACCGAAACTCTCGTAGGAATAGGGACCGGAACTTTAGCGAAGGGCAACTTCAGATGGCAATGGCTTTAGAGGGCACGGCTTCAGAGGGCGCAGCTTCAGATGGTGTGGCTTTTGTTACGGGGGGAGTGGCAGTCATTTTTGCCAGAAAGGCCTTACGAAAATCCTTGGGGATGTTAGCCAATCCTGGTCTTGAGAAGATCTCGTCCCAATCCGGGTCGGACATATGCTTAAGCTCTTGGACCAAAAAAATACAGAAGAACATAAACTCAATTCTCAGGATGCAAAGTGTTCTAATGCTGGCTAGTCTGCCAGATTTATAGGCGAATTTGAATTCAAATCCAACCATTCCCTCCAATTTTCTATCATTAATGCATCTTTGGTGGTAGATTTCCAAATATTTTCCCCATAAATGCACCCTCCCCACTCCTCCTAATGGAAAATTTTCCATCCAATCAGCTACAGTGCACCCAACAACTACTTTTTGACCCAGCTACATGGCACCAACCTCCATGGTGTAGCTCCCTTGGCACCCTACTTTCTTCCATCGCGCAACATCCTTACTTCGTCTTTCCAACTTTTGGGTAGTGTAGTTTATAGTCTCGTACTTCCTTGCAGCTTCTTGGAGTACTAAGACTATCCCACCATCATATAGTCATTGTGCAGGGGCGGGATCACCCTTGTACAACTTCAATTGACTGCCATTGACTTTGCCTAGAAACAATTCTCCATTTAGCTTCGTGAGCTGAACTACACCACCATCTGTAATTTCCTTGACCACATATGGTCCAAGCCAATGCATTTGAAACTTTCCAGGAAATTTTGTAAACTTGTTATCATATAACAAGACCAAATCATTAACCTGGAAGGTGTGTTGCTTTATATGTCGATCATGCCATGCCTTTTCACGCTCCTTTTGCACCTGTTGGTGAAATCTTGCTAAAAATTTATCGTATTCTAACTCCATCAGTTGTATGAGGTCCTCCCCCATGGTCTCACAATCAGCCATATTGGCCAGGGCTGCAATGCATAGGCTTCGCACAATATATTCCATGGGCATCACAACCTCCTTCCCATAAACCAATTTGAAAGGGGTTTGGCCTGTCAGACTTTTACAAGTAGTTCTATATGCCCATAGGACTATTGGTATGCGTACATCCCAGTCATTTCGCTTCGCGTTGGAAAATTTTGTCAAAGCACTCTCTAGAATTTTGTTGAAGGATTTTACTGTACCATTAACTTATAGGGCATACTCTTCTAATGATAGACCTAGAATTATTCAAGCGCCACGACAATCATTTTGTTTAAGAAATGTGTACCCCTATCACTTATTAATATCTTAGGACAACCAAATCAGGACATGATATATTCAAAGATAAAATTCGCAGCAGTAGCTATTGTACAGTCCTTTACCAGTTGTTCTTCCATCCATTACGTCAAGTATTTAGTTTCTATAATAATATATTGTACTCCATTCTTCTTCCCTAGTGTTTGGATTAGACCCACAAAATCAATTGCCCACTCATCAATGCCTACAAAGTGATCTGTGGATTTAAAGGCAGTTTGTCCCTCAGCAATGGTCTCCCTGTCCTTTGGCAAGCATCGCATGCCCTACAGTACGATTTCAGATCCTTATGTACTGTTGGACACCAAAGTCTTGTGCACATGATCTTCTACGTTGTTGCTCTTCCTGCATAATGGCCTCCTGCCACTCCTCCACATGCTTCCGCGAGGATGCTCAATCATTCAAACTCTGGAACATATCGAAACAATATCTCATCATAGCCCATTTTATACAAGCATCCATCGATCACAAAAAAATAGCCATGCAGACCATCAACTCCTTCTTTTTCTGCTTAGAATATCCTTCCGAGGTTATGCCAGTTGTTAAAAATAGATAATGTCAACAAAGTGATCATCTGTGACACGAACAAAAAAGAGTTATGCATCAGGCAACACTTCTTCCAAACTAGTAGGATCTTCTCCAAACTCAATCCAAGAGAGGTGATCAAGACCTGCATTCAATCATCCAGGTTTCATAATTATCTCAAAGTCATATTCCTGAAAGATAAATAGCCATATGCAAATCTTCCCCCCCCCCAACATAGGCATATTGAGTAGGTATCTAAGAGCAGAATGGTCTATATACATCTTGAAGTGTTCACCCAACGGGTAGTGTTAGAATTTTACTAGCATGTATACCATAGCCAGTCCCTCGTGCTCTGTAGTTGAGTAGATCTTCTCCACTTTAGACAAATTCCTACCTGCAAATGCTATAGGATGATCAATATCGCCTTCACCTAGTTGTGTTAGCACCGCACCTAGTGTTGAGATTGCAACAAGATGATGGAGCTTAGTGAAAAGAGTTGCCTTCACTAAGTGGGCCCGCAGGCAAATTATGGCGCAAGTTCTATTTTTGGATCCCAGCAAGGATGATCAAAGAAGGAGTGACCACAGCAGGGATGATCACAGCAGGAGTGACGACAGCAGGAGTGATCACAGTAGGAGTGACGACAGCAGCAGGAGTGGTCACACAGCAGGAGTGATCAAAGTCTATTTTTAGACTGGCTGTCCAAAATAGAAAAGTCAAATATTATTGTCTCATAATAATATTTGGACTATAAACTTGATCTTATTCTCTTGGAGCACTTCATTTGAGTTACAGATGTGGCCCATGCAGCTGTCAGAAGGAAGTATGATTTTCTTATGATTCAGTTGAGTTGTTGCATGCATGACTTCAGTTAGAACTCAATCAGTTGAGTTTGGTGGAGTTGATTGTGGAGTTGATGGAGTTGTGTTCAGTTTGACTTGGTTAAACTAGTTGTAATTAGTCTAACTGAAAATAGATAATGATGAGTTGTTAAACTAATTATTAACTCATAATACAACTATAGAATACATCAGTTAACTTAGTTGCATGTCAGTGCATGTTCAGTTCAACAGGGACAGGTGTTAGAGAATCAGATTGCTATCAGTTGTGACTATAGTTGTGCATCAGATCTTGCACAATCAAAGGATTGAGTATGCCAATGATTTTTCTCACGTATTTTCCCAGTATTATAGCCTCTTCTCACGTCTAACACAGTTTGAGTGATTCTTTGGAGGTGAAATACGGGTTTTGTAAACCATTCTCATTCATTCTTGAGCAAGTATTGAGTTGTGGAGGCAGGCAAGCAGCGGGAGAGATTTGGCGATCAGATCTGAGTTGTATTGTGTGTAGCATGAGGAGATAGTACTGAGTACTTGGGATGAGTATTGTACTATGTATTGTTACATGATTCAATCAATATAATATACAGATAGTTGTGGTTTTTAGCGAGATGCTTTCCCCAGGAAAATACTGTGTTGATATGTGTGATTGATGCTTCTATGTACGCTTCTGTAAATTGATGATCAACGTAGAGAAGGTTATGTATTATGCATGTTCCGCTTATAAGTGTATAATCAGGATAATATCTGTGAATATGTGTCATATTATTCAAAATTTCTACACCTAGTGCAATACAAGAAGCATTCACATGCACATGAAACTCCTTTTTCTAATCCGAGAATACTAAAATGGGTGCGGTGACCATTTTGGTCTTCAAAATATCCAAACTGTTTTGACACTCTTCATCCCATCAAAACTTCGTGTCTTTCTTCAACAGTTTCTCCATTGGCACAATGATTTGACATATGCCTTAATAAACTTTCTATCATACCCCATATGGCCCAGTGGCATGCAACTATTTTACATTCTTCGGGGCCTCCAAATTGACAATAAAAACTATCTTGGCAGGGTCTACCATCAATCCTTTCTTGCAAACCACATGACCTAGCAATATCCCATAAGGAACACAGAAGATACTTTTTTTCAAATTCAGGCGATCTGATGTCTCCGACAAGTATCCAACATAAGGTGCATACTTGCAACGTGGCACTTTAACAACCCAAACACAGTCCAATCATCAAAGTACACTTCTAAGAATTTGTGGATGAATTCCTTAAAATCTGCAATTACTACCCTTAATAAGATCGTAGGTGAATTCTTCAATCCGAATTGCATTGTCGTATATTGAAAACATCCCAATTTCGACATGAACGTGGTCTTTCTATGATCCTTCGATGCAATCTTAATCTGATGGTACCTCGAGAACCCATTAGTGAATGAATATGATTCCTACCCTCCTTCTCTAAGACTTCATCTGTAAATGGTGTTGGAAATGGGTCATGAGCACACGCATCATTGAGCTTCCTTAGGTCTACGCATATCTAGATTTCATCCTGTTGCTTTTTCTCCTGAACCACCATAGGGCTTACCAGTTTGATTCCTCCACTGGCTCAATGATCCCAGATTCAAGCATCTTATCCAAATCCTTGTGCACCTTTTCCTTATATTTGGGATTCAAATGATACAGTCGTTGTTTTACAAGCTTCGTGTTAGGCTTCAAAGTAATATTCATCATGCTCAGGTCCCCAACTATCCCCTTCAGATCTGACAACTTAATGGGAAACAAATCCAGGTATTTGCACTGCAGTTCCATGACTTTATCAACTGTATCCTCATCCCAATAGTCACCTATCTTTTCAAACTTCAGTTGCGTGTCTGATCCAATGTTTACCTGTCTAGTCTTTAGAGGCTCTGCTATGTCAGGGATTTCTGCTTTGGGTCCTTCAACTTTGCATTGTCCCTCAGACTCCAGGATGCTGATATTTTTAGGATCATATTCTTCTTCTTCTACGGTCACGTTCTAGCATTCCACTGCATAGTGCATCTGCATATTCTAATCTGGTTGAATCCATTCTACCGGGTCCTTAGGCATTTTAAATGTCACAACCTTAATTTCTTGGAGCTCTTCATCAATACATTCAAAGCCATCCTCAAAGCTGAAGGTTAACAAGAAACTCTCCCTAAGGATATCCCACTCAGTTGTTCCATGGTGTAGCTCTGTCTCCAGGTACCAATTCATCAAAATGTTATCCAGGGTGTGACAAAAGATGTGCACCCATTCAGGCTGAGGGCTTTCTCCCCATGCTTTAGTCCATCGCGCCAGATGTTCGCGTGGATTGTCTCTTCCAGTGTATTTCTCCATCATGGGGGTATTGGCGTACCCGAACCTCAACTTCATCATTCACCTATATTCTTTCCAATTAACAAATTTGTCCTTATGCATACTTCACCAAAGGGCAGGCATAGCGCCAAATCTAGTGCCTGGAACTGATGCTCTTTTGGTACCTCCCTTTCAAACTTATCTAGAAACAAATTAACATCATATAAACCATCATAATTAGTTAGAGTTCATACCTTCATAGATACGCAATGAAGCAATTTTGTCAATATGTTGCAGTGCAACGAGGAGACCTCATGTAATATATTATGCCAACGCTCAAGCTCTTCGTCAAAATCTGAGGTGCAAGAGCTATATTTATCCCATGTAATTCGTCCATCTACTGTAGGATTCATTGAGTCCTCATCTCGCATAGTGATCTTATATATATGATCGAGATCATCCTCTTCTTCATACTCACGGACTGGTTCTATGTATCATGCACCTTCAAATGGATCTAACGGAAAAATTACTTGGAGCTCCTTCCTTTCAAATGTCATTCTTCATTTCTTAATATTAATTATCGCATCCATATCAAAGGCCCAATCGATGCCCAATAGTGTTGGGTAAGTGTTACTATCATCTACTATGTTTGTCACTTCCAAATCGGCCAAAGCACTTGCTCCTTCAATATTGACTGTTACCCCATACAGGTGCCCATAGGAATGATTTTTTGTTGATTGGTCATGCGAAGCTGGATAAGAGACCACTGCAGCACAGGTCTCCCCATTCTTTCCCAAGTTTGTTTTGGTATTACATTTGCATCCGATCCTAGATCAAGAATTACTTGCTCCATTTCATACTCTCCAATCTGCATTGTTAGACTCATTTCACGGCCTGTTCGTTTCTTGCTTTTTCCCATTTTTCGCATAGCATGCAATTCTAGAAGACGTTTAACCTTACTTGTATAGTTATTAATTAACTCTTGAATCCCTTCTACCACATTTATATCCCCTAACAACTTCATACATGTCTTCAGAAAGATGGCTAATAGCAAAGGATCTATGTCACATGCTTCATTGATTCCACTAGGCTCATTCTGACTTCCTGAGGTAGAGGCCTTAATGAAGCTCTTTTTGGCTTTTGTAAAGGCTTCTTTAGTCTAGTTTAGGTTGAATCCAACTTCCTTCTCCACAGCCTTGCAAACCCATCATTCAGTTTCGGGTCGTTTTCCCTTATCTTCTCCTGTGGAAACACCCCTTTGCATTACTATATTAATGCTACGCTCTTCTTCATGAGGCTCCTCCCTCATCATCTGAATGTTTTGCGTAGGTTTTTTCTTCTTCTTCTCCTGCATCTTGGCTATTAGTATCGGGAAATATTCTATGAGATGATCGAACTGTCGGCAATACTAGCTGGAGGGATGCATTGGGTTGTGACAGTCGTGCAAAAAATGACTTGCTTCTCCAAAATTATAAAAAATGATTTGGCTACAACCCCTTCCATCCCCTCCTCCTCCTCCTCTTCCTCAAACCTGGAATCCTCCATGCACTCCACCTGTGCCCTGATCCTAAGGCCGATTTTCCGTCTACATTCTATATGTAGGGGTTCGCTCCATCATTAGTTCGTAGCTCCGGCAATTGCGTTCATCATGCCCAACTGATTTACAGAAAGTACAAAATAATTTTTGTGGTGTTTGCACAACTTTTTGTAGGAGATGATAATTTTCAGTCACATGATTCCCAACTACTTGATAGATAGTGCACCATGATGTGCTCCCACACTCAATCCAACAAATTTTCTGGTTTTATAGGGACAGGACCTCCCCCAATGAGGTAGTTCTGATAAATGGGACAATGGTCCTTGTCATGACCCTATCCTTTACACTTTAGGCACCAAACTTTTATGCATGCACGTCAGGTTGCGCTTCCTTTCCCTTCTTTAGGATCTGCAATTCCATGTGCAAGCTTGCTAGCTACGATTGAATCTTCTCTACCCCTATAATCTTATCTTGCACTAACGAAGCTTCTAATTTCATAGCGATGTCCACTACTTCTTCTTGCATTCCTATTTTCTGTTGTGACAATGTCACTCTCAGATATGGGAGAAGCAAAGAAATATACCAGTCTCTATGTTGAGCATCTGTAATTTTCATATTAGCCTGCTGAATCAAACATTTTATTCTTTGATCAAAGTCCCATGTGGACTCATTTACCCTCTACTGAATCTCCTTGAACTCTGTTAGAGATTGAGCCTGAGATTTGGGCTTCTTGAATTCACTATTTAGCGCTTGCTAGATCTCTAGCGTAGTTGCATTGGGCTTATCCATGCATAACTTGATGTACAGACTCATCGCTCTATCCTGCAGTGCTGTGACTAGCTGTGCTTTCTTCATATTGTCACTAGTGATTTGTTGTGTTTTTCATACAACATCTATGACAAAACATAATTGTTGGGGGTCTTCAGTTCCCATGCCCTTAAACACATGGAACTTCATGGTATTCGCCGTATTAAATGATGGAGGTGGGGTCAATATGGGATGTATGAGGTATTCCTGCAATACCCTGACTCACAAGTTGTAGCGCACTTCGTGGTGTTCTCAAAATATTACCCTCCTCGTCACTATTAGAGGATCCTAATAGCGGACTGTACTCAGAACCTGATTCTTCGTTCCTTCTGAATTTTCTCCCACTTCGCATAGTCCCAAACATCAATTTAAAGTCATAAACAACATTCTGCACAATAGCATCTTAATTCAAATCTTCAGAGATTTCAGGTATTGTTACAGATCCATTTGGGCACATAAATACCATCATCTAGATCAGTGTTTTAGGGCTCATTAAACCCTAATTTTAGTTGCTACATTCCCTGAACAAGTCACCCCTTTGAATGCCTCCTTCCCAGACAGTTTCATGACTTGAAGACATCCAAAAATGACCTCTAGAGGGACCAGCGCAGGTAGGCCCATGTAAGGGTGCACTGCAAAGCAGTTAAGTCCATGCTAGGGTGTTCTACAGAGCACTTAGGCTTCCTTTCACCTGTGTTGGGTGAGTTTGAGTGAAATTCACATAGGGTTTGGGGAATATTCTTATCTTTTGGCTTCATCAAGAAGGTTCCCCCACTTATCAACTCCTATGAGCTCGAAAATGGATGAGGAATGAGTTAAGATGCATCCTATCCTCTCATCCCTTCCTCCATGGAACTAATTCTAAGTATGGATGGTCATTCGATGCCACCATTTATGACAAAACCTCCTTCATCTCCCTATAAATTGACCACTCATCTAAGTTATCAGGGGCTAGATTATGTTGAATTGTAAGGAGACAATGTTGCTGTGAGATTTGGCTTTGAAGCAAGTATTGTAATACTACAAGTTTGTCATGCTTTTGATGTGATGTGGATGGGATCCAAGCTGGAGGAATGACTTTGAATCAGACACAATGGTTGTAATTCCTTCTTCTATTTAATAAAGTGTTTTAACCTTTCTCCCATATGTTTGCATTGTTATATAATGCTTATATGTGTGAAATTTATTTGATTTCATTCACTTATATTCAATATATCTTTTGCTTTTATCAGTTCTTTGTTTTCTGTTATGTTTACAGGTACTTCTCAAGCGTATTAAGTACGGGAAGGAGCGAAAAGATCAATACAAAGGAGACGAGAGGAAGGAAGAACTACAAGTAGGCCTTCTCATCTTCTCATCTTATCTTTTGCTTATAGGGAAAGACTAAAATACTTTAAACTGTTTTTCTAGATATGGCTACTTATCTAGGGAATTAGTATTTATTCGTAGATACCATATTATCCAAAACAAATTGGTGACTCTTCCCGGGAAGATCCTCTTTCCTAGTAGCTTATCCACCTCCTAGGACATCCTTGCAGACCCTACTTGTGTTCATAGATTGTAATTCAGCTCTTTTGCATTGAAAATTTGGTCAAATCTATGTCAAATTGCCTTTTGAAATGGCTCACTATCACCAGCACAGACTTGTGAGGAACACAGTGCGTTGCAGAGCACCCTTGGCTTAGGGACAGTGGTCTAAAGTGCATTGTCTCCCATTCCGGGTTGCGTTGATCCTCCTACGGTGATCCTGATTTAAGCAGGAATGCAATAGATTACAGAGATAACCATAAATACAGAGATGCAATAACCATAAACACATAGATGCAGCGAAAATAATGCTTCATTTCATTAATGGAAAATATTGAAATATGCTTACAACCAGAAATGGAAATAAACCAGCTAGGGCGATGGTAGCTATCTCCGAGAAGAGATGTGCGGCTACATGCCTCTGAACTGTTCCAAAATTGTATTACAATGAGGCTCGAAGGCCTATTTATTGTTGAGAAACAATGGAAAACCCTTCACATCCCGAAACCTAACCCTAGAAGATGAAACGCCAAATTGTGGGCCCCGTCTGGGTAAATTAGTACATCAATTTCCCAGGGTCGTAACTTTGGCATACGGTCTCCGTTTGACGCGTATGATAGCTCGTTAGAAAGATCTATCCGAGTACTACCACTTTGAGATGCAACATGGGTCCATGGACCCATGTTTCCCCAGAATCCCAAAAAAACGTCGTTTAGGGCCTCAAAACGGCTCCGGAAAAACTCCTAAAAATAGTAAACTGTGCTGTAATTTAGGAAACTGAAAAGACTGAAAGAGACAGTTGTGGGGGTCCAAATGGGTTGGTGGGTGGCCACCAACATCCACCTGGATCATTCCTCCCCCCTTAGGAAGCAATGGTCCCCATTGCGTTGAGTTCCTCCATCTACTAAACTTGTCCTGCAATCTCTAATGTGTCCAGTGATGGTGGGAAGCATGGTCGATGATGGTCCACATTGAATACTCGGTGCAAGCGAAGGAATGGAGGAATGTTGTGCTTCAAAGCATTGTTGCCCATAGCCTTGGTACTGTTGTGAGGACCATGTCGGAGTGGTCGGAGCTTCTGATGGGCTCTTGTAAGGCGTTCTTTCTGCAGATGTAACCAGAATTTGTTGCCCACCTGAAACTTGTGTGGTACCCATGTGGGTGAGGAGAAGTTGTTCCTGTGTTTTATCATGACCGTATCCCTTTTCTACTACTGCTGCGTGGAGGAACCCTTTGCAGGGGTCATGGATGTAGCAACGATTCCCCTTACTTTGGGAGTGAACCAGGCAGATGAATTTCCTGGTCTGTGATATGAGCTTGCTGCCTTTTTTCGTAGTGATCAAAGATGTGGCGGTAGGTGGGGCTACATCCGGTATCCTGTACAATGAATTATTCAAAGAAATAATGACAGCACGAGGCCTTGACTCATACACAGCATGTCGCCTCCACAAGTATGGCTGGCCTAACAATACATCACAAACATCCAGAGGTGTAACATCACACAATACCTCGTCTGTGAAGGGTTTGATGCTGTAGGAAAGGCGGCACTGCTGGCGAACTTTGAGATCTCGTCCTTCATGAAGCCACCCGATACTGTACGGCTGTGGGTGAGGTGTAGTCGGTAGGCCCAACCGCTTCACGACCTCTGCTGAAATGAGGTTCTTTTGGCTGCCACTGTCGACAATGAATTGTAGCGGCGAACCCTTCACCCACATCTGTGAGTGGAAAAGACGCTCCCCTTCCTCTGGATTTTCGGGCTCATCTTTCTGGATCTTGGCGGTGGCAACAGTGGCGCTAGGATCCGCATCAATGATCTGCTTCCCTTTGCCAGTCCCCTTGTCGAGTTCTGGCTCAGGGTCGGAACATGCATCTGATTCAGAAGCCTTCAACTCGGCCACCAGTGACTGCTTGGTCCGACACTCACTTGTGTTATGAGTGGGACTCTTGTGGAACTCACACCACTTTCCTGTGTCCTTCTTCGGCTTCGTGGTATTGTTCTTTTCTTGCGGCTTCGACAGATTGTCTTGGGTTACCCCGCCTTGGCTTTCTCCTTTGGGCTTCGGATTTGCAGATCCAAAGTCTCGCTTCTTCTGTTTGAACTTTTGCTCGATTTTGACAGCATATCGGTACGCCGTGCCGAGCGAGGAGATGTTCAAGAACACCATCTCTTCCTGGATGTATCTGTGCAGGCAGCCGCGGTATTTGAGTACCAGATGCAGCTCAGAATCTTTGATACCCAACTGTGTGTGAAGGGTATGAAAAATGTTTGTGAACTCCGACACATCTTGGTCTCGTCCCTGCCGCAGTGTGGTCCATTTGATGTATTTGTCCTCATAGCTTCCGATAGGGTAGTACTGCTCTTTGATGGCATCCCGGAAGTCATTCCAAGTGGGTGCGGCTGAAAATAGTGAGCCTGTACTTTCGTCCTTCTACTCGCAGTAGGTTTCCCACTAGTCCTTGACATGGGGGGCTGCTTTGAGAAGAGCGAAAACAATCTTTTCCTGACTTGAAAATTCATGAACAGAAAAATACCCATCTAGCAGATTTAACCATTTATCTACGGCATCTGCGTCTATTTGACCCTCGAAGATGGGGATTTCAAAATTAACTTGTACCTTGAACGGTGTGGTGTTTCCAGAGTCGTTGTTGGAAGCCGATGCGTCGCCTCTGGGTAGGCGCTGAAGGATCTGTGCAAAGCTATCCATCATCGCGTTCCTTTGCCGCTCGAGCGCTTCTTCGAGCAAGATTTTGATAGGATCTCCTGCCCCCTCGTCTTTCTTCTCATCCGCCATGGGAGGCCGTCGGGATTTTCAAGGCTGGTCTTGCAAAGGTTCGACCAGTTCAAGCCCTAACTCCTTATATCCCGACCTCGTTGGGGACATGCAAAGAAAAACAGAGAAAAAGCAGACCGCTCTGATACCACTGATCCAGATTTAAGCAGGAACGCAATAGATTACAGAGATAACCATAAATACAGAGATGCAATAACCATAAACACATAGATGCAGCGAAAATAATGCTTCATTTCATTAATGGAAAATACTGAAATATGCTTACAACCAGAAGTGGAAATAAACCAGCTAGGGCGATGGTAGCTATCTCCGAGAAGAGATGTGCGGCTACATGCCTCTGAACTGTTCCAAAACTGTATTACAATGAGGCTCGAAGGCCTATTTATTGTTGAGAAACAATGGAAAACCCTTCACATCCCGAAACCTAACCCTAGAAGATGAAACGCCAAATTGTGGGCCCCGTTTGGGTAAATTGGTACATCAATTTCCCGGGGTCGTAACTTTGGCATACGATCTTCGTTTGACGCGTATGATAGCTCGTTAGAAAGATCTATCTGAGTACTACCACTTTGGGAGGCAACATCGGTCCATGGACCCATGTTGCCCCAGAATCCCAAAAAACGTCGTTTAGGGCCTCAAAACGGCTCCGGAAAAACTGCTAAAAATAGTAAATTGTGCTGTAATTTAGGAAACTGAAAAGACTGAAAGAGACAGTTGTGGGGGTCCAAATGGGTTGGTGGGTGGCCACCAACATCCACCTGGATCATACGGTCAGTTTCCCACCTTTGGAATGTTTTTTTCCAACTTTTCTCTATTCGTTTTTTTGTTGATTGATTAATGAATTTTATGTCTCAGAGAACAAGTTTCTATCTCCTTGTCTAGCCCTACTTTGACTTGATTGATTAATGTTTCTTAAATGTATTATCTGTCATTAACATTCTATAGTCAAAGTTAGAATATAGTTGATTAATATTTGTTCGAAAGAAAGTGTTGTAAGGTCTTCTTTTCCTTCAAAACAAAATTGTCGTAAAAGTCTTCATTCTTATGAAAGATTTATTGATTGTATGTGCATATTTCCTCTTGTTCATATTCACATTAAGGAAATCGAAAAGAAATACATGCATTTTGAATTGAAAAAGTTTGTGTGTGCTCATAGGAATAGTGTAGGGAAATTGCATTAGATTGTGCTATTTGCTCTTTGATCGAAAGAAATCTGATTTCTTTATCCCTAAGTAGCTAGGATTTTCATTATTAAATTGAATGGAAAGAATGCTTATCATGGTAGTTGCATTCCTAGGAATTTCATAATACATCACGTGGTGAACTTGAAAGGAAATTTCCTAAGCAAGATCAACTTAAAATTAACATCAATTTACCTAATGGAGCATTGCCATTAACGAAAACATTTAGTGGTTCTAGGCTAGAGACGTGTTCTGACATCGTAAAACAAAGCAACAGATGCTAATTTGTTTTCAATACATCCCGAGTGTGATACATGATTCCAAGTACGTGAGTATATCGTAGCTCGTCCACGTACCTTTAGGTATATAGGGCGTTGTTACATTACATAAAGTATATGGGAATGCTCTCATTGTGCGGCTTTGCATTAGACAACACTTATATGGACTATGCCTCCACGTACCTTCAGGTATATATGGGAGGACAACACTAGGTTTTTATCCATCCTTAGGTAACTGAGTTGGCTTCCTTGTACACTGTGATACACCGAACACAACATTCGGGGAGATTGCCTGCCCGTACTTTTTGGTTCACCAAGAGGTATTCTACAGTTCACAGCTGCTTGGTAAACCTTTTGCCTAGCTTACCCCTTTTTGTTTATTTTCTTTTTGATAATAAAATTAATCAAAAATCGTGGAAGAACATCAACCCTTACCCTGTCATTCGCAAATAAAAACGAGTAAACCACCTTTGTCGCCTAAAGCTACACCTATTCGGTCAAAGCAATCTCGCTTAACTGAGTCAAGTAAATCAAGAACTCCTAGTTCTTCATCTGAATTACCTTAATCATCTATTTTGGTAAGTACTGAGATTCCAGTTACTCCAACCATTTCTGGTACATTAGTTTCTGAAGAAGTAATTACCGAAGGACATTAGCACTGATCCTAGTGAAACAGTAACCAAAGTTGTTCAACAACAAGTTGATCCTCAAATTGAAGTTGCTTAACAAGAAATTACTTCTGAACTTAAATTAGTTCAATCAGAAGTTAATCCAGAACCTATCACAGTTCAAATAGAAGTTACATCTCAACCCGAAGTTGTTCAAGAACCTCTTTCTAAAATTGTTGTTCTTTTACCCAAACATCCGAACTTCGAATTTGAACATTCAGAAGTTGTTACTTTATCAGAAGATGATAAAATCGTTACCCCTCAGACATCAGTAACTACTGAAACTTCCACTTTATCAACACCAGAAGTCTTTTACGGACTAGACGGTGAAGTTATTCCACCTGGTTTAATTGTTGTCAAGGAAGAATTAGAAGAATATTCTACACCTGGAACCCCATTCCACTTTGGAACTGGGCCTTATCTTTACCCTCATACTCCTCATTTTACTACTCCATTTGATCCTACTTCTTTTCAAGTAGCCGTTGATTCTTTAGGAAAACGTTTGGGTCAATTAACTATGGCAGAACAACCATCAACATCCCAGACTGTATCATTTGATGCAGCTACGGCAGAATCTTCTGTTGCAACCTCTTCGATGTTTTCTACCACACCTGAGTCGCATCTATATGGTGAATCGCCAGTCCTGGTTGGTTACCAATATTTATCTGGAACCCACTCAAGGGTTTCTTCTACACCATGGTCATCACCCATGTCGTCAAATAGAACTTTACCTGGTTCTTCTTTAACAGGAACTCAACAGTTTGATCCTGCATATCAATATCAAGCTGGGCAATCTAGTCAGCAAAGACCTATGTATCCATTAAATACTGGATTTCCACCATATGGGGAGCAATATGCTTATTCACCTTATCCTCCCTATGGAGGACCATCATATGGTAGTATCCCACAGTATTCAGGTCAGCCTGGAATTCGAGTTTGTCAATGGCAACCAACAATTCCAGTTCAACCAAGGCTTGTGTATCCAACACAACCAATGCAAACTGTGTTATTTTTTCTTACTACACCTATTGTTACTACTGTACCACAGTTAAAAGTTCAAATTGTTGTATCTCAACCAGTACAAACTGGTCCTTCTATCTCACAACCACAAGTTTCGGGTCAAGAAGTTCAAGTTTCCCAGGTTGTTGTACAACAACCACTTGTGTCCAGGGTTCAACAACCTCAGGATAGTATACCCTTATCTAGATTGACTCAGGCTTACACTGGCATAGTTTATTCACAACCTAGCCAACCTTTCATTGCTGAGCAACAACAACCGTTAAATCAACAACAATTGTACCAACAACAACAGTTGATTAAACAACCGTGGCATCCCAAATTTCAACAACCTCATTCCAACAATTCCAACCCCAATTTGGACCTGCCTAACAGGCTTAACCTGGGTTTGGATAGTATCAAGCTTACCAAGGTCCTGGTCAACAAGGCATTACAGGTTATGGACAACCACAAATTCAACCTGGTTATCAACAACAACCTTATCAAGGTTACCAAATGCATATGCCCTATGTTTGTATGCAAAGACCCATTGCTCAGGTAATTCCATCATATCCCGGGTATGCTCAAACTGACCTGAACCGATAGTTTCCATTTGTAGCAACTTTAGAATTACCAGATTTAAATCGGCTCACTAATGATCCAATCTTATATGCACCTCGATGGTCGGTGATTCCACATAAGTTACCTTTTGACATTCCGAAATTCAATGGAAATCCTGGAGAAGACCCATCAAATCATGTCACGACCTTTCATTTTTGGTGTTCATCAAACTCCCTAAATCATGATTCGGTTAGAATCCATCTTTTCCAAAGAACACTTACTGGTCCAGCTGCTATGTGGGACATTGAGTTACCACAAGCTTCTTTCGACAACTTTACGACTTTATCAACCACATTTCTAACCCACTTCCACTTACCTATCAAATATGAAACTGGAATGGAACTCCTAACTAAATTTAAACAGAATACTGCTACCCATATATCAGATCATATTCATGAGTGGCGGCGTCATCGTCGACAAGTTAATACATATGTTCCTGATCAGTTTTTGGCTGAGTGGTTCATAAAATCCTTGTTGCCATCAATCACCAAGGATGTGGCAAAAGGTGGAGCTATCACAGCAGAGAAAGTAGTTGCCTGTGCCCAATATTTGGATTTGATTTACACACAATCTAGTATGCTCTATGAAAAAATTCCCAATGCACCCGACTAGCTTTCATTGTTCCTCCTCCTCCACAATCGAGTAAGGACTCTCATGTCGGAGATGGTGTGATCAGTTCTTTGAGCAAGAAATGGCAGGAAGACCATCTGGTCAAACTCTTTCCATTTCCAATCAAACTACCAATGCATTAGAGAACACTCTTGCTTCCGAAGTTAATGTTGTGTCATCTGAAAAAGGAAAAAATCAAAAGCAACTAGGAGGCAAGAAGAAGGGAAAAAAAAGAAGAAACAAGATAATTCCCCTCAAGAGAAATCATATGATTCCTCTGCTTCGGCAAGGAAATCTCGTTATCCATGTCTAATCTATAATGACAAGCATTTTACAAGAGATTGTCCACATCGCTCAAAAGTCTCTAAAATTCTAAAGACTTCTAACACATCTGCAATGTTGACTGATCCGTTTCCAAACCCGGAGACACATTTGGTTGCGACAAACCATGCTTCCACATCCCAAGTACTCATGTTATCCATCACAAAGCCACAAAACGAAGTTTTGGTGTCAACGAGAAATAAATATTACAGAAATCCACTGTCATCGTTAAATAATTAGGCCATTGATCAACCTAATCCTTCGACTTCAACTTCATCGAAAAATATTCCACCACCTATTGCACCAGAATTGACAATAAAACCACCAAATGGAGTTGTGCATAAATCAACATTTAACCCTTGAGCTCGAGCAACACAGAATTATAACATAGTGGAAGATCTTTCTCAATCACCTTCTGCTATGTTAACACTTGAGATGTTAGAAAGTCCCTCCTAGAAGCAGGCTTTACTGTCAGCAATTAGCGAAATAGACCCTACAGATTCCAATCTTGTGGTTTTTAACCATGTGGGATTTACAGCACAGTTACCAACACAGTTAGCTTTCCTAATTCAAGTAAAGGCTCTTAGTAAGAATGTTTACCGAACTATTATTGATGAGGGGGCATCTACTTGCATTATGTCAATGAGCTGTTGGAAAACACTTAGTTCATCGTCATTGTCACGATCACCAACCACGTTAAAATATTTTGTTGGGCGAACATATACTCCTTGTGGGATTTTGAATAACCTGCAAATAGAACTAAGGGGGGGAACAATTACTGTTGAAGTTAAGGTAGTTGACAGACCCCTCGATTACAACATTTTACTGGCAAGGCCATGGGTATATGCTATGGCTATTATGGTTTCCATGTACTTTCGTACTATTGCATTCCCTTATAAGGGTGGAATCATAATTATCGATCAACTTGTCTTCTCTGCAAATAGTTCACAGGCTACAGGAAGCATTCCATTGGTGCATAGACCCCCGCTGTCACTTCAAAGTGTTGGAGTAGGTCTCTTTAAAGATCCTTCCCTAATGGGTACTTTTACGCTACCATCACCATCTAATTTGGTGGAAGTGGAAAGAGTAGATAATTGCAACGTGATTTCTTCCACCTCATCTGATTAAGGAGTTTTACCAACAATTCTGAAGTTGATAGTAATACTAAGGTTATGCTGCTAAGCCCCATTGAGCTAGCATAACAATCAATTTTTCTGGCTTGTGCGGCAAACCCAAATCCACTTTCACCAATTGTATGGGTAGATCGTTCATTAGAATATGGTACTTCTTTGGATCCTTTCTCACGTATACATTCTACGGATGAAGGAATCATCCAATCAATGATGATAGGAGAAGAACCTTGGGAAGATTATCATCATTGTTCCCATCTTCCATATGACATTGAAGATTATTCAAATGAACTAAACCACCCTTCAGTTGTTGATTTCCTTTCGAATTCAGTTTTCATAGACACAGTAGAATCTGAGCGAAACCTATCAAATATTGAAGAAATGATTTCTATTAATATTTCGACCAAACCTAATGTTGTAGAGAACATTCATGTTAGAAAATATTGTTCTCCATCAAAACTTGATAGTTACCGTACTCTCTTTCATGAATTTCAAGATATATTTGCATGGTCTTACGAGGAGATGGCAGGCATTGACTCTAGTATTGTTGAACATGAAATCAAAATGTACCCTGATGTCAAGTTAGTACGACAGCGGCTTCGACCTGTTCATCCAAAGAAAGCCACCTCAATTAAAGCATAAGTTAAAAAACTTTTGTGTGCTGGTTTCATTTACAATGTACCTCTCACTGACTGGGTTTCCAACATTGTTCCTATCATGAAGAAACAAGAGACAATACGAGTGTGCGTCGATTATAGGGATGTAAATCACGCATGTACAAAGGACAATTATCCTACTCCTTTTATCGACCAGATTATTCACAAATTTGCCAGATGCGAAATATTCTCATTTATGGATGGTTTTTTCGGCTACAATCAAATCAATATCCGCCCACAGGACCAATCTAAAACAACTTTTA
This sequence comes from Pinus tabuliformis, assembly GCA_031772625.1. NCBI lineage: Eukaryota > Viridiplantae > Streptophyta > Pinopsida > Pinales > Pinaceae > Pinus > Pinus tabuliformis. The sequence goes on from CM062817.1 coordinate 994,111,187, forward strand.
TTTGTCCATGGGGCACATTCGCGTATAGGAAACTCCCATTCAGTTTGAAGAATGTAGGGGCCACATTTTAGAGGGCAATGAACTATGCCTTCCATGACATCAAGCACATTGTTCAACCTTTCCTTGATGATTTACCTGCTCATTCACGAAAGCAGATTGATCACCTGAAACATTTGAGAGAAATACTTTTACGGTGCTGACACTACAAGATATGACTCAATCCACACAAATGTGCGTTTTGTGTTGGTTCTGGTTGATTGCTTGGATTTGTAGGGTCTAGAGAGGGGATTCGACTCGATCCATTAAAAGTTAAGGAAATTCTTGATTTGCCTCCACCTTCAAATCTTTTACATTTACAGAGACTCCAACGGAAGGCTAACTTTCTGAGGAGGTTCATTCCTAATTACACTGATATGGCTAAAGGTTTTACACGTCCTTTGAAAAAGGAGATACCCTTCCATTGGGATCAAGTCGCACAAGCTTACTTTGATGCTCTTAAAGATACCTTGATTAGAGCTTCATTAATGTATTCTCCAAATTACTAAAATAACTATTACCTGTATCTCGCCACTGCAGATACAACCATTGGTATGGTTTTAGTCGAAGACAAAAATGGGATTGAACATCTGATTTATTATTTGAGTCGCAAGCTCAATGATATAGAAAGTAAGTACTCTTATGTCTTGAAACTGGCTTTGGCAGTTGTGCAAGTTGTTCAAAGATTTTTCCATTACATCCTGCTCTAGAAAACCACTGTCATTTCCAATTGCAACCCTATGACATACATTTTGTCACATCAATTGCTGAGGGGAAAATACTCGAAATGGATAGTCATTTTGTAGGAGTTTGATCTGGAATTCATCAAGTCTAAATCAAATAAATCTCTAGTTTTAGCGGAGTTACTTTGGGACCTTCCCTCAACCTCCATTGATTCAATATTTGAACCATTGATTGTGGATGAGCCTCTGTTTCTGATATCGTCATCTAACCCATGGTGTGGAGATATACTGATCTATATCTAGACCCAAACTTTCCGACCTGATACCTCTCGCTCGCAACAACAATGTATTTGATACCAAGCCAAAGATTATCTGGTCATTGGAGACACCCTATACTGTCATGGTATCGATACGATCTTACGGAGGTGCCTCACGCATGAGGAAGCTAAGAAAGCATTGAATGATTCCCATTTAGATGCCTGTGGTGGACATAATTAGGATATGCAACCGCACAAAGAATTCTCCATGCCAGTTACTTCTGGTCAACTATATTGAAATATTGTATTATTGTTGTTAGAAGTTGTCACGCATGCCAGATATATGACCGAAAAACCAGATTACCACCTACACCATTGCATCCAGTCGTTGTCGTTGGACCATTCACCAAATGGGGCATTGACTTCATGACATGTAACCCACCTCAGCTGGGGGGCACGGGTATATTATAGTCATTGTTGACTATTTTACCAAATGGGCCGAGGTGATGCCAACATTAAACAACAATGGCGAAAAGGCTGCTATTTTTTTCTTAACCATGCGGTTGCTCGGTTTGGTGTACCACAAGCCATAGTTACAGATCATGGGTCACATTTTCGCAATCACATGATGGCTGAGTTAACTGCTAAGTTAAGACTGTCACATGATAGTTCTACCCCTTATTACTCGGAAGTGAATGGATAAGATGAGTCCATCAAAAAAGTCTTGAAGCGGATGTTGCAAAGAATGATAGGGGTTCATAAGCGAAACTGGCACTTAATCCTATACTTTTCCTTGTGGGCATATCGAACCTCCATGAGAAATGCAACTGGATTCATGCCCTTTCAGTTGGTGTATGGTCTGGAAGCAGTCTTATTGATACAATGCAAAATTTCATCTCTCAAACTCGCAATTGATCTATTACCCGACACTTCTAACGAAGAAGTGTGTTTCTTGGAACTAATCCATCTGGATGAAACCCATCGTGATGCTGCATTGGCTAATGAAGTGCATAAGAAATGAATCAAGGCACAATATGATATAAATTTCAAGCCTCGTATCTTCTCAGAAGGAGACCTGGTCTTGCATTACAATCAAGAAGTTGATAAACTTGGAGCAGGGAAATTCAAACCAATGTAGATGGTTCCTTATATTGTCAAGCGTGTTCTCGCAAAAGGTGCCTACGAGTTAGTAGATTATAATGGGATTCCATTGTCATAGCCCCGAAATGGGCTATACCTCAAACTCTACTATGCTTGATTGAGTGTAGTAAAAATCACTGTATATATGCTTCCATTGCATGTGTGTGTGTGTGTCATTTAGAGTTTTTATCTAGTTAGTAATCTGATTTCCATTTCTTGCATATGTCAGAGTCTTCGGAACCTTTTGTTGGTTACACCGATGGTGCTAGTCATAGTACACAGAACTTGTCTTCTGCAACATGGACTATTTTTGCTCCAAGTGGCGAGTTAGTGAGTTTTCAAGGGATTTGTATCGGTTGATCGACGAACAACATCGCTGAGTATAGCACATTGATTGAACTTCTCTCTGATGCCATTTCACTTGGCATTTGTCGAATCATCATTGCTAGACTGACAACTTACTATAATACAACTAACAAACATTTATATTGTCTGAAATCCAACAATTTTTCATATGTTCCTTAGAGTTTGTATTTTGGAAAGGCATTTTGAACGCATTCAATATCAACACATTTCCAGAAATCTTAACACATTAACTGATTCTCTAGCGAATTATGTGTTAAATAGACAGTTGCGACACATGTAAAAGTAATATTTTCAATTCACATCATCAGTTGAATAGGATTGCATATAGCCATAGAAAAATCTAAAAGTAAAATAGATAGGTGTTTTAAATTTTATTTACGAAATTTGTGTCCAATGCACGTTTGGTCATCTGACCCAAAAAGCTCAAAATGCATGTAAAACATCCTAAGTATATCTAGTGGTGCTCATGATAACAGTTCACATCCTGTGCTATCATGCACAAAAGCCTTGTCTTGTGGCTAAGAACACCAATGGTGTGGCATTGTAGCCTCATAGGTAACTCCTTGATCCAGACATCCGAAATACCAAGGGTTAATCCCTCTATGTGATCTTGCAACTATGCTAATGTCTCGGCCAAATCTAAGTCCTGGAGAAAAACTCTCCCAATGTTTCTCCATGTTGACCCACCTGAACCCTGTTGGTGGCCCACAGGTCAAACAATACCAACATTTGCATGCATAAGAATGATGGAAACATTAAAAACACAAAAAACATGTAGAAACTTGAAAAAATCGAAAAACACTTTTGGTCAAACAATTTACACATAGCACCCCATTGTGCTCCCAATGGTAGAATCAAATCTTGATCTACACAAAAATCCATCCCTGAGTATGGATGCTCCTCGATAACAAGATGTTGTCACTCTAGCCAACTGAAGAATGTAGTGGAAAAAATGATTGTTGACTAACATGCATGTCGAGCCATCAATTTGACCCACCTTTGCATAAGTGGATCTCTAGGACCAACTATACCCAATGATACATGTCGTGGTTGCATCAAAGGGATTCTCTCTAAGGTAAAAGTGATTAATATTGAACCATAGCAAAAATTATTTGTCTTACCACTTTTTATCTTGGTCAGTTTTTCTTTTAGTGAAGAAAGCACAACCTCGGACCAGTTGAAAAATTTTGGCTCTAGACACTCCAGTGCATACTGCATATATGATCTGTTCGCCAGATGTAGTGTCACATTGCCAGCCAATTTTGTGATTGTGAAGAGGATTGTTCTCAAAGGAAAATCACCTACATCCCTGATGTTTATTTTCCCATCCTTGCTAGGCTATGTACCTGGCTGACAAAACTGTCTAATATAATCTCTCATCGATTCACCTCCACGGGAAAATCCAGAAAGTGAGAAGGGGCACCTCGCCTCGACAGTCTGGTAAGAAAGTAAATACCATCAATAGTAATAGGGACCATCTTGTGCCTAATGTGAAAATTCTGATATGTCGAATCCCATGCATGAACAAGGAACTGCATTAGTTCTATTTGTTGCCTCATTCCGGACAACTTGAAGTATTTGAGAAACCCACAGTTTTTGAGGGCCTCAACTGTACCCAGATTTTTTAGGGCAACCATGTGTTACACTAAAAAATGTCACCTTGACTACTTACAGTTAGTATGGCTCAAATCAACAGTCATGCTACCCTCTTAGGCAAGTCTCATGCCTCTGTTATCCATCTCAAACTCAAAGAAGAGAGAAAGTCTTGTAAAAATCATGTTTATCTCTGGGGTCGCAGGTTCTCTCTAGCCTTACCTGCGGGGACGCTGACCATGTTCACAAAATCTGCGTCCATGGACGCTCTGTATGTTAAGGGACAGGTGCGTCCCTCTGTAAAAGGCAAAATGCGCGAGTTTTATCTTGAAAAAGTTACTTGTGGTTACTTCTAGAACATTCTAGAGGTCGGTTTGATGAAATGGATGCGCCTCCAGTTGGTTCATGTATCTCTATTAAGGGGGAACTTATCCCATCAATAAGGGAGCTATCCCACCCATAGAGGGGGATGATCCCATTGATAGTGGACCTGAATAACCTCTTTACAGCACTATAAATAAAGGCATTGAGCCAAAAGGAGAGGAGGTTGGAGCTATACATTTTCTTTGGGTAAATGCTGCAGGATTTAGGTCTTCCATTAGAGCCTTTGTGAGGAGAGATTGTCTTCACTTGATTCTACTTGGGAGAGGGTGAGCTTTGTCAAAGTAGAGGAAAACCCTTGATGGACCCTGGGAGGAACTTGCACAACACCAAGGCCAGGTTGTAAGAGTTTCTTTGTTTCGTTATTAATACAAACTGGTTTATTTTTCTCAATAGCTTGTGTTAATGAGTTATTTCATGTGTTCCTTGGTCTGCATGTTGAATATATGTTTTATTATATGAAATGCAAGTGCTTGGTAATTGTTTGATTGTTTGTGGTTGCAGGAATTGACTTGAAGGAGGAGCTCATCCGGATCGTCAAGAACGGACTTCAACAACAGCGTTTTGGAATAAGGTAAGCCTAAACACTTGTAGTTTTCATGTTGTAAAAGGTGTATTTAGAGAAAGATCACTCCATTTTGTCTTGTTTGTCATTAGAATGTCTTAGACTTCTAGGAAGGTCAGTCGTGTCCGCACCCTTGACAGATTCCGTGTGACAAATTGGCGACTCCACTGGGGAATCCATTAATGAGAGAGTCTTTTCCTTTATATGAACTTTGCTTTGAGAAAATCATTTTTATTTTCTGGTTTTTGACTGTGAGAATTAGTATTTGGGTGGCTTAGCTTTAGATTTAGTTGGCTTTAGTTTTTCTTCCTTTTTCCAGAAGGACGCAGTCTCTGTGTGCTGCACAGTGCGTCCTTGGACGCGCTGTTGTCAACTGCACAGTGCGGGGCCGCACCTGTGACAACGGGTGGCCTGCGTCTTCCTGTAAAAGTTAAGAAAATTCCATTTTTGCTTTAAATTACTTTTAGATTTTGTTTTTCCTTAGTGTTTTCTGCCCAGATCCTTTAGTACCCTGTCAAGAATTCTCACCTGAACTAGTTTTGTGAGCTTTGAGTGTTTTAGTGGTTTTCAACGAAGTTTAGACCTAGGGTTTGATTTTTGGAAAGGCTTTGTAGTGACTTTGATAGTAGAAAGTTGTCCAGCCTTAGATATCTCTGGTTAGTCAACCTTCTTAGAAGTTGAGCCTGTCGTAAAGTCTCCTTGTTTGAGCAACTTGTCATTTGAGTTGTTTTGGGTCAAATTTCGAATTACTTGTTTTTAAAGTATTGATTTCCATTTTACAAAAAGAACAAAAAGATTAGAGTTTTGTTTTGGCTAGTTTTTGATTCTGCAATAAGCTAGTCCTTGATTTGATTGTGATCAAGTAAAACACCTTAGAAATAATCATTGTTAGTTTTGGCCTCGTTAAGATTGCTTAGAGTAAATTTGCCTTTAGTTTGCTTATGAGTGCATTTTCATAGATTTTAAGAGTTGTTAAGATTGATTTTTGGTTATATTAGATTTACTTGCTTTATTAAAAGAAAAATACAAAAACATCTTCTTAAAAAGTCTTGTTTCAAGTAGCTTTTTGTTTTCAAAAGAAGAAAAGAGTTTTTTCGTGCATGTAAAGAGAAGTTATGTTTTTATGCTTGGAAAAGAAAAACGAATTGTTTCTTTGATTGTCTTCAATTAAGAAGTTGCTTTTATAAAGATTGCATTCTCTCAACTTTTTAGTTAAGCAATTCATCGAAAAAGTAAAGTAGTGGATAAATCATTTTAGGTGCATTTTGTAGTGGTTTCGAGTCGAGTCAACACACCACTAGTTTCACTTCCATCACCTTTTGACTTAAGAAACAACCTTAAAAGTAACGCTTAAATTAAAATCAATCTAGTAATCTTTATTTTTCTAGGGCTCTGAAGCACCAACATAGCTTAGGCTAGGGTCTTGGAGTAGGTGAGTACTTAACTCTCCAAGACTACAAAACCAAACAGATAGTCTATCTTGAGTAGAACAAATCCAATTGTTTCAGTTACATTCTGGGAAAGCTCCTCTTAAAGGAGAAACACGAGCTCGTGTCCGAACCAGTGAGGGGATCATTCCTCCCTCGTTGGGAACGACGCCAGGCAGTACGTATTACAAACGGTAAACCTCGGATTAACCATTGTCGAGGAGCCAGGGGTCACTTATCGGTAAACCTTGGATTGTTGTCAAGGAGCCGGTAAGGGGATTGGAGCTTGCTACTCTGCCCTTGCGTGCTGTCGGAGTTTAGACTGTTCCCCCAGGTGTAATTGTTGTGATTGGTAACCTTAGTGGCCATAATATCTAGGATTCTACCCAAGGTGACGGTGGAGGGAAGGTCCCACTGTACCTGGAGCAGACGTCGGTTATACTCACTTGGATTTTCTGGGGGGTTCGCTTCACTTCGAGACGGTTAAAGTGGAGGAACTTGGTCCAGTCTATTCATTAAGCAGGTTGCCGGGGTAACTGTTCCACCCACTATTTCTGTACTGAATCCTGCGAGGTTGGGCCTAATCACCAACTAGCGCTTTTGGTCCGGAAGACTACTGTTTGTGTGTGGTTTGACGCTCTAGATTATTTAGGCGTGTGCTTCAAATTTGATTGCTTCTTTAGAAGACTTTAGGTGGTTTGATTTGAAATTTTTTACTTTGATTTCGTGTGTTGTAGTTAAAATCTTTAATTGTGGCGGAATTACCGAGAAGGTCCCGTCGCATTGCGGGCCAGTCTCCTGAAGTTGTTTCTGTGGCCGAATTGTTGAGAAGATCCCGTGAACTTAGGGGTCACCTCCTCGAGACGACCCCAGTAATTTAGAGGGTTTAAAGGTCCTTGTAACTCCTAGTGGCAGTAAAGTAGGTTCACCTGAAGAAGGAGAATCTTCCTTGGTAGTCCATCCAGATTACCAAAGATTAGAAACAGGTTACAATCCCGAAGCTGTTACAGTTTCCGAGCTTGCTGGTAGTTTTTCATCTGCCAGTGAAACAGGCGAAGAACCTGAAATTTCAGAACCTGTTACTCCAACTCCTAGTGTTCCTGATTCACCAAGAATAGAAAGAATTATCACCGAAAATCTTCCTGTTGGATTAATTGCTATAGAAGAACTTGTTCCAGAGGAAGAAATAGGCGTTTCTGATTCTGAAGATCTAATTACCCTTGATCTAAGGGAGCGTGAATCCATCTTTTACAGTCCTCCTAGAAGTGAATCTTGGTACCTTGCATTAACCAATTTTTTAGACAACTCAGTAGGTTTTTCTACACCTCGTACTCCGGTTCCACCTAGAGGAATTCATTCTCCTGTAAATATGTCTGGTCAGTCATCTGTGTTTTCACAAAGTCCTGAATCATTTTTACATGGCGGTCCTTCTGTTCCTACTGGGTATCAATCACTTTCTGGTACCTTTGCGGGAGCATCTCCTCAACCTGTTGATCATGGGTTATTAGTTGGAAACAGTGGTAATGTACCATTGAGTATAGGTGAAGTTTATATGATGTCAGGTTCAACTCCCATTAACCAACCTCAAGGTGGCCAATTACCGCCTGGGGGGCAACCTTCGTTAATGCCTGGGGGGCAACCTCAAGGTACTTCATTTGTGACTGGGGGGCAACCTCAAGGGTATCAACCCCAAGGGTATCAACCCCAGCCTCAATATGTACCCCAAAGTCAACCTCAGTATCAGTATCAACCTCAAGGATGGCAACCTCAAGGATGGCAACCCCAAGGGTATCAACCCCAAGGGTATCAACCTCAAGGATACCAACCTCAAGGTCAAGGTCAACCCCAGTATTCGTATTTACCTCAAGGTTATCAACCTACGGGTCAATACCCTGGTCAAGGTTATCAACCACCTCAAGGGCAATCATATGGGACTACACCTTACAGTTATCAACCCTATCCTCAATACGGCTATGGATCTCAGTATCCTCAACCTGTTACGAGTCAATACCCTGGAATGTTAACATGGGATCCGTCACAGGGTCAACAGATGTCGCAACCAAGTATACAGTCGGTACCTCAAGCAGGACAACCTGCAGTTCCTGGTCCACCCCAGCAACCGCAACCTGTCCAGTCAAGTGTTCAGACCCCTGTAACTTCTGTAGTTACTCAGCCGCCAATTGCACCTAGTACTCCACCTCACACGGCTGCAGCAACTACCGCTTCATCTACCATGCTTACTTCTGGAGTATCGGCAGCTCCGGTTTCTACTGTCCCTGTAACCGCTCCTCAGACATCTGTACCGTTGTCTGGACCCACGGTTCAAACCACAGTCCAGATGCCTGCAGGCCAACCTGGTACAAGTACGGTTGTTACTACTCAACCTCAATTTGTTCAACCTCCGTACCAGGGACAGTATCAACCTGGGCAAGCTGCCCAACAACCGGTTTACCAGTATCAACCGTATCCTGGGTACACTTATCAACCACCTCAGCAACCCCAGTACGGTCCGGTTAATCCTGGTTTTCCAGGAGGATATAATATCCCAAATGCGACTCCTGTTCCTAGTTATCCTGGATATCCTCCTCCTGGGGCTGGTATTGTGACTCAGAGTTTTAGAGATCCTAACCGGCAGTTACCGTTTATTGCGACTTTAGATTTACCCGACTTGACGCGCCTAACGAACGATCCAATTCAATATCTTCCGTTCTGGCCGCCAATGCCAAATAAGTTGCCCAGCGATATACCCAAGTTCGAAGGTAAGTCTGGAGAGGATCCGTCTAATCACGTGATGACTTACCACCTCTGGTGTGCATCAAATTCCATCTCAGATGATTCTATCCGCTTACGTCTTTTCCAGCGTACACTCATTGGTCTCGCAGCCAAGTGGTACATTGAGTTGCCACGGGCTTCTTTTTACAACTTTAGCCAGTTAGCTACTTCATTCTTAACTCATTTTCAGTTACCAGTCAGATACGATAATGGTACAGAATTATTAACTTCGCTAAAACAATCGACATCCACGTACATTTCTGATCACATCCATGAGTGGAGACGTCGAAGAAGATTAGTGAAAGTTTTTATCCCGGACCAAATCTTAGCTGAATGGTTTGTCAAATCATTATTACCAAGAATTACTGAAGATGTAGCTAAGGCCGGAGTAGTTACTGAGGAGCAAGTCATTGCTCAGGCACAATACCTTGACTTAGTTTACACTCAGTCGGGTACGTTACACGAGAAAATTCCGGATCTTCCAAAGTCAAACCAAATCGCTGCTGCTCCTTCGGGATCTCATGCCGCTGATGGTATGATCGGTATCGTGACTACGAAGAGTAAGAAGAAGTCTTCCAAGACCTCCAATACTCCAATTATCACTTTGCCTGATTCTCCGACAGGAGAGTCTTCTCCTCCTGAACTTACCGCCGACATTCACGCTGTAGAGTCATCTACGGCCAAATCCAAAAACGGTGGAAAGAAGAAAGGAAAGAAGAAGGCTAAAGCAGACAAGGCTCCAAAGGAGAAAACGGAAAAGTCGGAAACCAATGACGAAAAGCGCAAACCTCGTTATCCTTGTCTCATTTGTGAAGAAGATCATTTTACGAGAGACTGCCCTCATCGGGCCGAGGTAGTGAAAATAGTTAAAGGTTCTCCCACTCCTGCTGTGTTAAAGAATCCATTTCCCGAGCAGGAAAATAAGATGATAGGTTCTTCTTCGAATGCCAGTGAAGAACCCATTTTGATGATGTCTCATGTCAGGATTGCGACTCGATCGCAAGATTATGGTAGTAAGGCTCCTGTTGATGGTAAAGAAGCAGAATCTTCTCACTCTAACCCATCAACCTCAGCTCCTGGTTCCGATCCACTACAGATCGAAAAACCTAACCCAGACTTAGTGATTAAGCCGCCCGCCAAGGGTGTACTTCGAAGGTCTGCTTTCAATCCACATGCGAGAGCAGCCCAGAATTACAACATTGTTGAAGACTTAGCTGTTTCACCTTCAGCAATGTCGGCACTCGAAGTGCTGCAATCATGTCCAGCGCAACGAAAATTGCTTTTGTCGGCTATTGGAGCTGTCGATGTTCAGGACCCGAACCTAATGATCTTTGATCTAGAAAGTAGTACACCGCGTCTCCCCCATCAAATGGCTTTCCAAATTCCAGTGATAGTCAAAAACAGGCCTATTCATCGGACTGTGATTGATGAGGGAGCTTCTACGTGTATTATGTCGATTCAATGTTGGAGATCGCTTGGTTCTCCTTCGTTGAACCAATCCCCCACCATCCTTAAGGCCTTTGATGGCCGTGGGTTCCGTCCGTTTGGTATTCTACAAGAATTGCCTATAGGGGTCGAAGGTAAAACCGTTAGTCTGGATGTGGAAGTGGTTGATGCCCCTCTAGACTACAACCTTCTTTTGGGTCGAAGTTGGTCATATGCTATGACAGCGGTCGTTTCATCGGTCTTCAGAGTCATTAAGTTTCCACATAACGGTAAGATCGTGACTATTGATCAGCTGACATACTTTTCATCCGACCCAACCTCTTTAGAAACTATCCAGCATGTTGGTAAAACGACAATCCCTTATAGGGACATTGGTGTAGGTTTAGTTAAGGATTCCGGTTTACTGGGAACTTTTCCTCTCCCTCCACTCAATGCAGACCCTTCGTTCGCAACAATTCATATGATCACGTCAGAAAACATTATTTATGATGATCCTTGGTATGTTCCCTCTGACTCTGAGCTAGACTCACTCGGTGATGTTATGCCGTTGAGTCCGTATGAGATTGCTTATGAAGCTCTTATGTCTTTTACCGACTTTCATTCAACCGACCAAATGAATGTGGTCAGTGAAGAGTCACTTTTCACCTCACCCTTAGAACGGATAACGTTTCCCGAAGAAGTGTCATCTGACGAACAACTTCGCGAAATCCTAAGTGTAGATGATCTACCATGGGAAGATCTCCATCACAGATCTTCGTTTTTACCTAAGGATGATGCATTTGAAAATGATTTTTCATCTATCTTTACCGCTGAATATGTCAAAGACGCTCAGGATCCAACGAAACATTCTGATTCAGAGCTGAATTTAGGGAATATTTCTCGTACTATTCCCATTGATATTTCAGTGAAGCCCGGAATCGAGGAGAACATTCATATAGGTGAAGAAGAAATCCAAACTTACAAGGCCCTATTCCAAGAATTCCGCGACGTGTTTGCCTGGTCTTACGAGGAAATGCCGGGAATTGATCCTGCCATTGTTGTTCATGAAATCAAAACCTACCCGGATGCTAAACCCATTCGGCAACGGTTGCGTCAGATTCACCCTCGAAAAGCAGCTGCAATCAAAGCCGAAGTCGAAAAGCTGTTGAAAGCAGGTTTCATTTATCCGATCCCGTTAACGGATTGGGTATCGAATATTGTTCCCGTCAATAAAAAACAAGGAACAATAAGAATCTGTATCGATTATAGGGATATCAATCGAGCTTGTCCAAAAGACAACTATCCTACGCCTTATATCGATCAAATTATTGATGATTGTGCCGGAAGTGAGATGTTTTCCTTCATGGATGGTTTCTCAGGTTATAATCAAATCAATATTCTACCTGCCGATCAACCAAAAACGGCATTCATTTGTCCATGGGGGACATTTGCTTATTGCAAATTACCTTTTGGCCTTAAGAATGCCGGTGCTACTTTTCAACGGGCCATGTCTTATGCATTTCATGACATCAAGCACATTGTGCAACCCTATCTCGATGATTTGCCTGCTCATTCTTTACACCGAGCTGATCACCTTGTCCATTTACGAGCAATCTTTATGAGGTGTAGGCATTATCGAATTCGGTTGAATCCCCACAAGTGTGTTTTCTGTATAGAAACAGGTCGATTGCTGGGATTTGTTGTTTCCAAAACCGGCATTCGCGTCGATCCCTCGAAAGTCGAGGCTATCATCCAATTGCCTCCTCCTTCGAGTTTGCGCCAACTCCAAAGTTTGCAAGGGAAAGCGAACTTTTTACGCCGATTCATCCCTAACTACGCCGAGGTCACTAAAGGTTTTACACGGTTGTTGAAACAGAACGTACAATTCTTTTGGGACGAGATTGCTCAACAATCTTTTGATGCATTAAAACACGCGTTGACCCATGCACCGTTATTGCATCCTCCCAACTACAACCAGGACTACTTCTTATACCTCGCAGCTTCGCATTCCACCATTGGAATGGTGTTAGTTCAAGAAGATGAATTCAAGGCAGAGCATGTGATATATTACCTTAGCAGAACCTTAAATCCAACTGAGTTAAAATATTCACATGTGGAGAAATTGGCCCTGGCAGCCGTTCAAGCTGTCCAGCGTTTTCGTCACTACATTCTTCTCCGCAAAACTACTGTTATTTCGGATTGCAACCCTATGATTTATATCTTGACAAAACAACTGCTAGGGGGCAAGTACTCTAAATGGATTGTTATCCTGCAAGAGTTCGACTTGGAGTTCGAGAAGTCCAAGTCTAAGAAATCTTTAGTTCTTGCGGAATTGATGTGTGATTTCCCGAGTGCTGACACAGAGACTGTGGCAGAGGAGTCCATTGCGGACGAATCTTTGTTTCTTATTAGCACTTTAGATCCGTGGTATGGGGATATAATCATCTATCTCCAAACCCAAACCTTTCGGCCTGAAGCTTCCAAGGAAAACCGTCGAAAAATTCGGTTTCAATCCCAGCAATACAGAATTATTGGAGATACACTTTATCGCCTGGGGGCAGACTTAGTTTTTCGACGTTGTTTAACTCACGATGAGGCTGAGAGAGTTTTGAATGATTGTCACTCTGGAGCATGTGGCGGTCATATGTCTGGGTATGCCACAGCTCAGAAGGTGTTGCGCGCTGGCTATTTCTGGCCGTCTATGTTTAAAGATTGTATCCTTGCCGTCAGAAAATGCCACAACTGTCAAGTGTTTGATCGCAAGATGCGCGCTCCACCTGCTCCTCTCCACCCTATAATTGCCGCTGGTCCATTCGCCAAATGGGGCATTGACTTTATTACTTGTAACCCTCACTCGGCCGGGGGGCATGCGTATATCATCCTTGCGGTTGATTATTTTACTAAGTGGGCCGAGGCGATGCCTACATTCGACGCAAGCGGCAAGACAGCTGCACTTTTCGTATTCAATCATATCATAACTAGGTTTGGTGTCCCACAAGCAATCATTACGGACCATGGAAGCCATTTTCGAAATGTCATGATGACTGAGCTTACAAGCCAGCTTGGTTTGCGCCACGATAGCTCTACACCTTATTATCCGCAAGCCAACGGTTTGGTTGAGTCAATCAACAAAGTTCTAGTCGTCATGATTCGACGGATCATTGGTATCCATCGAACGAATTGGCATAACATGTTATTTTCGGCGCTATGGGCATATCGAACTTCAGTGAAAAATTCAACAGGTTTCACCCCTTTTCAGCTAGTTTATGGCTTAGAAGCTGTGTTACCTATTGAGTGCGAAATCCCATCACTTCAAATGGCTGTCGAATTACTTCCAGCTACTTCCGAAGAGGAGAAACGGTTGTTATACTTGGCTAAATTAGATGAGACTCGACGTGACGCTACTTTAGCTATCGAGACTCACGCGAAACGAATGAAAGCTCAGTACGATAAAAATGTAACCCCTCGAAGTTTTTCGGAAGGAGACCTAGTACTATTATATGATCAAGCTAACGATAAGCTAGGTGCCGGAAAATTCGTTCCCATGTGGCATGGGCCCTACATTGTAAAGCGAAAGCTAGCAAAAGGGGCTTATGAGTTAGTTGATTTTGATGGGGACTCTTTGGGCAAACCCAGAAATGGACTTTACCTAAAGAGGTATTATGCTTAAAATGATGGATGGAGAAATTTTTAGATAGGTTAGATTTCCTTTCTAGCTAGCAAGTGTGTTAGTTTAGTCAGTGTGCTTAGCTTAGCAAGTGTGGTTTTTCGTCATTATTTTGGCTCATCTTGGTTTTACTCTTGATATTGTAGATGTCGACGCCTCTCCAAACATACATTGGATTTGCTGATGGTGCTTGTCGTAGTACACGGAATATCTCTTCCGCAGCTTGGGTTATCTATTCACCCTCTGACGAGTTAGTTTCTATGCATGGGGTAAGCCTCGGTCAAACAACGAATAACATTGCAGAATACAGTGCAGTGGTTGAATTATTATCCGAATCTATTTCATTTGGAATTCGACGTTTGATAGTGAGGTTAGATTCTGAACTTGTTGTATTACAGCTTAATAGAGTTTATGCCATTAGAAATCCTGTGTTATTAAGGTTGTTTTTGAGAGTGCGTCTCTTGGAACGTGAATTTGATTACATTGAATATCAACATATTCCAAGGTCTTTGAATACATTAGCAGATGCAATTGCTTCTCGAGTGTTGGACAGACATTTATAATAATCATGCAAGTAAATTTAAAGACATTTCATCATACATGTTAAACAAGATAAGCCGGTAATAGTGATATATAGATATAGATAGAAGTGTGTCCAAAAATATATACATCGTCTTCGATCATAGGTTTAACACACCTTATGATCGGCAAAATGATAGTACAAAAAGTCAAAAATGTCACATGTGACTACAAAAGTGACTAGTCAATCACTGGTGGTGCTCTCTGTACGACACCACTGCGCGGGCTACCTTGCGCAGAAATCTCCTAAACGGTCCAGGGACCGCGACTACGAAGCGCTGAAGCCTCATAGGAATATCATCCATAGTAGTCTCAGGTATATCTGCCGTGAGACGCTCTAGATCATGCTCCAAATCAGCTAGTACTTCTGCTGTCGCATCCTGTAGGGCCGGTGCCGGTGCAGCTGGATGTCGTCTGTCGTAAGGCCGGAGATTGGCTGGACGCTGTGGTCCAACATCTGCATTTTTAAAATTTTACTGTTACTTTGAGACGATATATATGAAAAATAAAAAAATACATAATTAGAAAACTTGTGAAAATGAAAGTACCTCTGTCATCCCATTGTTCTCCCTGTGGAAGAACCATGTCCGGATCACCTCTGAAATCCATTCCGGCATATGGAAAGTCTTGTATCACAAAAAGCTGGCCCTCTAGCCAGTCGAAGTAACTGTCTGAGAATCGAACCACTGCAGCACCCTCGTCAGGATGCCGGGCCATCACCGCAACCCATCGAACAAGCTTTGGCTCCCGAGGACCCAAGTCATCAACAGTGAGTTGCTGAGGGATCAGCATAGGAACTCTCTCCAAGGCAAAGCTCACGACTATAGGCCCATATCCAAAAGTTTTTAGTCGTCCGTTCTTTGCCTTGGTTAGTTGGCTCTTCATATGAGCCGACACAGCTTCGCACCAGTTGAAGATGGTGCCTTGGTAACAGTCAACTGCCATCCGCATTTGGGATCCGGAGGCAATGTGCAAGGCGGCCGCGCCACAAATCCTGGTGACCGTAAATGCAATAACTCTAAGTTCCGCCAGAGCGATGTGCTTTATCTCCACGCCTTTTTTATGGCGAGTCCCTGGTCTGCACCACTCCTCGCGGAGATCATCAAGGGATTGGCCACCCGGCCTGGTCCCCGCAAGGTTGAGTTGCTCACCTCTGTTTGGCAAGCCAGTGAGAAAGTATACATCCGAGGGCTCTATCTCGAGCTGGTGCCCTCCAATGTAAAAACATTGATCTTGAACGTTCCATCGCTCAACCAGCCATTCCAAAAATCTTACCTGGCCCCTCATGCCCGGTATGGTCCAATATTTGTACAATCCACATGTTCTTAAGGCATCCAGAGAGGGTTGGTGGTTAATCGCAGCTTCATCGTCCTCTACGTGCTCTCTCTCTCTCCAGTCTAACATGTTTTAGGTCCTGCACATCAAAAGAGTCAATTAGAAATTAATTTGAGAAAATTTGGTGGTTTTTTGAGAGAGTTAGGGTTTTGAAATGCGCCCTTTGCGGAAGACGCACCCCGGCTTTGTAGCACAGGGCGTCCGGACGCAGCTCGCCTGAAGGCGGACTGCGTCCCCCGACCTTTTTCCCGTGTGAGAAAAAGTCGGGGGACGCAGGTCACCCGAAGGGCACCTGCGTCCGCCGAGGGGCGCATTTTGAACCCAAAACCCCCCCAAAAAATGAAACAGAGACCAAAAACAAAAAACTAAACGGATAAAAATGAAGAGTGGGATGTGTAAAATACCTCGGTGAAGCGGCGTTCGATTCCGACGGTCAGATTTTCCGCAGCAACCACGGGAAGTTTCTTGTCAAAAGCTCTTTTTTCAACCTCAACAGTGAAACGGTAAAAATGACATGGTAAAAGGTCTTTTTATAGGTTTTTTGGATGAATTAGTTCATTTTTTACCATGAAAAGATGTTTTCAAATGTATTTTTGCCTATTTTAAACAGGTATGAGTAATGTGTCGCTTTTGTGCAGGACGAAGGGATTTCGAGGGAAATTGTAATTTTTCACAAACAAAATTTCAGAGTCATCTTTTAAGCCCTTTTCTGACTCCTAAAACATGAAAAGATCGCCGAGTGTTTCTTTTTCACTCGTTAAAACGGAATTAAAAGACGGTCCCCTTTTAGCTCTTTTCTGACCGCAAAATCAGGAAAAGATTGCCGGGTTTTTGTCGTTTCAAACTCGATAAGGAAATAAAACGACGTGTCTTTGATCGCTTTTTACTTTTCAGGTCAACGACACTATTATGAAAGTACTCCTTGGTCGCAAGATCAAGCGGTTCCCCCAGGTATTATTTTATACTTTTTCGGGCTTGAGGGACACAAATTACGAAAAAGTTCAACGTGGAGTCTCCTTTAGTTTTTTCAGACTCTCTAAAAATTGAAAAAACGCCGAGTTTCTCCTATACTGGGCTCGTTAAACTTTTACAGTAAAGGACCTGTTCAATTACAAACAGGAACGAACCACTCCTTCCTAGGGTTCGAATTTAAACTAGGTTGGACTCGTCCGAAGGATGAGCTTATAACCAAGCATATGTTATCCTCCTCAAGCTTGTTAAAAATAAAGAGGTACTTGCCAGAAATGGTGGGGGAAAAGAGAGAAGAATGAACCTATTTGTCACCTTTTGTCTCAAACGAAACTTTATTACCACTCTTGAACACGACACTTTTTCATTTCACCTGGGTTGGGAAATCTTTTACCTCACAGTTGACCAAATCACTTTGAAAATCTTTAACCGGGTTCAGGGATCAACTTTGAGTTATTCGTCACCAAACCATCTGTTGTGTCGTTATGTGTTCAAGAGGTCTGCAAGCAAAACTTTCATCTGCAAAATACTTGTCATCCATTTGACCATCCCTGAGTCAGTCCTTACAGCAACATTTCTTCAACTTGAACAATGATTTCGTGTTGCGGGCTTTCCTGCAACGGGTCGCTTTCTATCGACATCGACACATTATCTAGAAAGATGACTTAGGAATCGACAGTACCTTGAAGTCTGCATGCATCAATGGCAGGTTTCTCGCCTTTGACGTCAGTTTACATCATTGACTTTCGATCAGAGGATTCCGTGAAGTGTTCGACATCAAAACATCTATTCACATTTCACGGGTTGTGCTTGGTACTTTGAGGACCATTGACATTACTGGTGGTTTCTCTCACGCTTGTTAACAGTTTACATCATTGACTGGTAATCAAGTGGTTTCTACCATGTTCGACATCGAATCATTTAATCACATGGCTAGAATCGTACCAATTCGGGAAGTAGAAGTGAAGACCCTGGATCTAGTTTCTACCATCCAGGCTGCGAGGAGTTTTGTATTCATTGTCTATGTAGACTTATCATAAACAGATGGCTGCGTCCATACTGTGTCTACAAAAGTCTATAAAAATAATGTACTGCAAGATCATTCCTGTATCAGAATAGTTAGTCCATTAGTTAAAGTTTTGAATCTGAGTATGGGAATGCCTACCTCAGTGATGATATAATCTTATCCATGTATTTTGTGTTGAAAATTGCAGGTTCCAACCAGGCCATCCACAAGGCAATCCTTGAAATGATAAAGCGCTTCACCCTTCCTAGAATTACAAAACCCTATTCTATTCCAGGCTTCGCACTTTAGGGGGCAATCTGTTACACTAAAAAATGTCACCTTGACTACTTACAGTTAGTATGGCTCAAATCAACAGTCATGCTACCCTCTTAGGCAAGTCTCATGCCTCTGTTATCCATCTCAAACTCAAAGAAGAGAGAAAGTCTTGTAAAAATCATGTTTATCTCTGGGGTCGCAGGTTCTCTCTAGCCTTACCTGCGGGGACGCTGACCATGTTCACAAAATCTGCGTCCATGGACGCTCTGTATGTTAAGGGACAGGTGCGTCCCTCTGTAAAAGGCAAAATGCGCGAGTTTTATCTTGAAAAAGTTACTTGTGGTTACTTCTAGAACATTCTAGAGGTCGGTTTGATGAAATGGATGCGCCTCCAGTTGGTTCATGTATCTCTATTAAGGGGGAACTTATCCCATCAATAAGGGAGCTATCCCACCCATAGAGGGGGATGATCCCATTGATAGTGGACCTGAATAACCTCTTTACAGCACTATAAATAAAGGCATTGAGCCAAAAGGAGAGGAGGTTGGAGCTATACATTTTCTTTGGGTAAATGCTGCAGGATTTAGGTCTTCCATTAGAGCCTTTGTGAGGAGAGATTGTCTTCACTTGATTCTACTTGGGAGAGGGTGAGCTTTGTCAAAGTAGAGGAAAACCCTTGATGGACCCTGGGAGGAACTTGCACAACACCAAGGCCAGGTTGTAAGAGTTTCTTTGTTTCGTTATTAATACAAACTGGTTTATTTTTCTCAATAGCTTGTGTTAATGAGTTATTTCATGTGTTCCTTGGTCTGCATGTTGAATATATGTTTTATTATATGAAATGCAAGTGCTTGGTAATTGTTTGATTGTTTGTGGTTGCAGGAATTGACTTGAAGGAGGAGCTCATCCGGATCGTCAAGAACGGACTTCAACAACAGCGTTTTGGAATAAGGTAAGCCTAAACACTTGTAGTTTTCATGTTGTAAAAGGTGTATTTAGAGAAAGATCACTCCATTTTGTCTTGTTTGTCATTAGAATGTCTTAGACTTCTAGGAAGGTCAGTCGTGTCCGCACCCTTGACAGATTCCGTGTGACACCATGCCTTGTTCTTCGTGCCCTCTTTCTCTCCATGTAATCAAAATTATGATCGGATGAAAGCCTGAAACAAAATCATAAGCTTAGTTAGGATCCTTTCCATGTAAAAAGCAAGACAAATTTTGGAGCAAACAACTAAATCAAACTTGGGAAATTCGCCCCGCACAGCCTAGGCACAGAGACAGAGAGCTGTATAGCATGCAACCTTTTATCTGGGTGCTCTTCAGCACAGTTTTCGATGTGAGAGCATGCGTTGTTCCCAGGGCAAAAAAATGAAAACCTAGGGGCCCTAAAAAACCCTAAAACTTACATGAAATGACAAAATAATGACCTAAAAAGAAAGAAGAGAGGTTAAGCGCCTACCTGGTCCAGACGGCTCGATAAATGGCCCAGAGAATCTCTTGCATTCAGCTGATGAAGTTCGAGGTAAAAAACTAGCTCAGAGCACAAAACTGAATGGTAAGTTCCAAATGGTAAAAATGTTATGGTAAAAACATGTTTTATGTTTATTTCATGTTCATTAATCAAGTAAACATTAGTATTTGCCTATTTTTACATATAAAATAGGTATTTTTAATCCATTTGGTGGTATTTTGAGCAGGTTTTGTAGCTAACTTACAAAATTTGATGTGCTCACCTGTAAATTGTACCTTTGACCACATAGCACACTTTTGTCTCTTTTTCGAGCTCTATTAAAAACGAAAAAGGAACCCCTTCAGAGTCCTCTTTAAGCTCTTTTTAGACTCTCTAAACATGATAATATTGCTGAGTGCTTGTCCTTTCTAGCTCGTTAACGGATTGGAAACGACATCTCTCGTGTATTATTTTTTCTTTTTCAAGCTTGAGAGATTAATTTACGAAAAATAACTTATGGAGTTTTCTTTTTTGTCCCTTTTAAAACTCTCTAAATATGAAAAGGACCGAGTTATCTTTGTCATCAAACTCATTAAAACATCAAATAGCGACAAACTTGTCCATCTAGACAAGATCAAGTTTCACCTTTGCTAGACTCGTTAAAACATCAAATAGTGATGGATTCCCTCGAAGGGTGGAATTATATAACAAGCATATGTTATCCTCCTCAAGCTTGATAAAAATAAAGTGGTACTGGTCAGCAATGACTAGGGAAAATGGGAAAAAGGGGAAAACCACTTTATGGTAGCAGGTCGCTCTTGAACATGACACTTTCACTCCATCACCGTGACTATTTGGGATGGGTTATTAGCTTGATGGTTATCACACTGTTGGTATATCATACCACCCATAACTTTGTTTTGGGTCAATGCTACCAATTCATTTCAGTGTCGCCGACATGTTCAAGAGAAGTCATTCAGTCAAAATTCATCTTTTGCAATACCATAAACCTTCATTTTCATGACTGCCATTCCTGAACCTTGTGTCGTCAGTCAAATTCTATCACCAAATTCATTACACTCATTTCGTATTGTTGATGTGGGATACATCAAGGCCCTCCCGCGACAAGTGACTTCTTGTCAACATTAGCACATTATCCAAGAAGTTGACTTAGAAACACCCTTCCAGTACCTTGAGGCTTCCATACATCAATGGCAGGTTTCTCGCTTCCGGCGATAGGTTGACATCAATGGCTATTGACCAAAAGACTTTGTATGGTGTTCAACATCAAATCATCTATTCACACTGTGCAGAATGTACTACAGTACCTTGAGGATCATTATGATTATCAGTGATTTCCCTCGCATCTGTTAACAGCTTACATCATTGGCTACTAATCAGATGGTGTCTTCCCATGTTCGACTTCAGATCACATATTCACATGGTTGGACTCATACTTGAACGAAAAATTGAATGAGATAGAAGACCCTGGATCTAGTTTCATCCACCCAGGCTGTGATTTCAGGAGTACTAAATCATATGTACAATGGCTTTACATTGATATCCATTCCAATCATGGGTCTATATCTGTAGACGACTATTTATGTACATGTAATGAAAGTTTATAAGATGAGAATGGGTATGCCTTCCCTTAGAAATTCATGTAAAAATAAAATAAAAACATGATATATGTATTGTAATTGATGCAGGTCACCTTCCACTTCGATACCTCCTCATCACATCGTAAATCATTTCATTCGACATTGGCATTTTTCCATCTTCATGCTTTAGGGGATAGTTGTTACAGATCCATTTGGGCACTTCAATCCCATCATCCAAATCAATGTTTTAGGACTCATTAAACCCTAATTTTAGTTGCTACATGCCCTAAACAAGTCACCCCTTTGAATGCCTCCTTCCCAGATAGTTTCATGACTTGAAGACATCTAGAAATGGCCTCTAGAGGGACCAACGTAGGTGCACTGCAAAGTAGTTAAGTCAATTCCAGGGTGCTCTATAGAGCACTTAGGCTTCCTTTCACCTACACTAGGCGAGTTTGAGAGAAATTCACTTAAGGTTTGGGGAATATTCTTATCTTTTGGAGTCATCTAGAAGGTTCCCTCACTTATAAACTCCTATGAGCTCGAAAATGGATGAGGAATGAGTTAAGATGCATCCTATCCTCTCATCCATTCCTCCATGGAACTAATTCTAAGTATAGAAGGACATTCAATGCCACCATTTATGACAAAACCTCCTTCATATCCCTATAAATTGACCACTCATCTAATTGATCAAGGGCTAGATAATGTTGAATTGTAAGGAGATAATGTTGTTGTGAGATTTGGATTTGAAGCAAGTATTGTAATGCTACAATTTTGTCATGCTTTTGATGTGATGTCGATGGGATCCAAGCTGGAGGAATGACTTTGAATCAAACACAATGGTTGTAATTCCTTCTTATATTTAATAAAGTGTTTGAACCTTTCTCCCATATGTTTGTATTGTTTTATAATGCGTATATGAGTGAAATGTATCTGATTCCATTCACTTATATTCAATAGATCTTTTTCTTTGATCGATTCTTTGTTTTCTATTGTGTTTATAGGTACTTCTCAAGCGTATTAATCACGAGAAGGAGCGACAAGATCGATACAAAGGAGACGAGAGGAAAGAGGAACTACAAGAAGGTCTTCTCATCTTCTCATCTTATCTATTGCTTATAGGGAAATACTAAAATACTTTAAACTATTGTTCTAGATATGGCTACTTATCTAGGGAATTAGTATTTATCCACAGATACAAAATTCTCCAAAACAAGTACTTACATCTTGGTCCTTTGAAGAACATATGATCTACTTCACTTTAGCTAACGGATGTCTTGATCGCAAATTCAGTCATGAATCCTCCCAGAATGTGGTCGATCTAGTAGCTGACGACCCATGGGATTTTATTTTCTGAAGCCTCTAAGCACTTCAGCAGTTTTTGAGTCCACACAATAGGGTCATCCACATACCCTGACTATCCGCTAATTTGGACAACCATTCATGCAATTCACAAGGGAAAGAGCAGAAGAATATTTCATGTTCGTCTGTACATAGGTATCTATTCATCCAATCTTCCTTCGCCAAACATGGATTTCTGTTCTCTGAGGTTGCAAATGCGTACAGGTTCTGATTGATCCACT
Organism: Pinus tabuliformis; assembly: GCA_031772625.1. Taxonomy (NCBI): domain Eukaryota; kingdom Viridiplantae; phylum Streptophyta; class Pinopsida; order Pinales; family Pinaceae; genus Pinus; species Pinus tabuliformis. The sequence continues at coordinate 994,134,300 of CM062817.1, forward strand.
TCTCAATTTCTTTTGTAGTGGGGAACCACTTATCACACATCCCTTTACCAAGATCTCGGTCTCGGCAATAGAACCATTTGTTGGCTTCATGGGGCCTAACCTAGGTTCAAAATTAGATGTGCCAACTAACAAAACCCCAACTGTTGGCCCTTTCGACAAAATCCCACATAGCGAAGGTTGTAGTCTCACCCAAAGAAGTATTAGGGGATGACAGAACCAGGTTTCTACATCCAAAGGTCAATGTGATAGGTTCTTGTGGTTCTCAGGGATTATTTCTATCTTCGCAAACCTTAACCCTTCCAAAACAAATAATTACAGTAATTTACTTAAACAACTTCCAGATCTTCGTGAAGGTATTTAATCATTCATAACATGCATAAATATTATTCATCTACTACTTTCATGCACCAGATAAGAATTAATTCATATAAATTTCAACGCAGAGCGAAAATGAAAAAACTCACAGAAGTAAGAAATAATACACAGATACACAAGAAATGTCTCAAAATTGTCTTTATTAGGCATAATCATTCAAGTACAGACTTCTTTTCCCTATGCACTCAACTACATGGGCCCATGCACTCATCCTACAGACTTACCAAGGTCTCTACGCACTTAGCTGGAGGAGCCATCCCCTTCGCCTAAGTATAGGAAATAGATATTTCCTACCTTAGCTTACTTTCCCTTACATATATTTTTATCAATTAGTTATTTTCTTAGACTCGCTATGAATATTCTATTTATAGTTTTTCTTTTACAATACCATGGTCCGTGGACTATGGGCGGGCCTCAAAACCTTCCTACCACCAACCCACCTAAGGGACTAAAGCCCCTTTGACTCTGACTATCTTCACACTCTGCTTCCACATTTCGCGGAGACTTTACATCTTTACAAAAAGAAATTACAAAATTTATCAAAATTTACCCCAGGGACTCCTTCCCAACAATAAGGGATGGAGGTTGATATCCAATAAGGTAGGGAGGTTGATTCATTTCCAATCCAATCAAATGAGATGCCATCCATGAGGCTTCTAGAATATAAGCTTATCATATTCTGTTTTATACCTTTGTTAAAACAATGTCACACCTTTTGAACTAAAAAAGTGCAACAATGTCACAGGTAAATAGGTATACATAGTGCATAAACTTAGAAACATCACAGATAATCATGGTCTGACCTATGACACCCTTTAAAATTAGGGGTTTTAAAGGCATTTTGATAATATTTTTATTTTCTTGAGTGAGTTTCTCTTCTAAATTGGTCATGTATTTATGGAAATTATGGTTCAGATGGCAGAGGATAGGGGTACATCATCATTTGTTATAAGTGTGATAAAATAATGTGTAACACATAGACAAGAAGTCAATCTAATCCTATCCTCTTAAGAGAACAACATACAATCACATAAGGATATATGAGAAAACATACATTGAACATTATATAACCACCATATCCATTGGAACCAGACTTACCCTCTCGTATCATAGACAAATAATAAACATGTTATTATATCTATTTAGTAGGAAAGCATATAGATAAGCAATTGGTCAACACAATTTCTATTTCACTATATATGATTTACATTACATGTTCAAGTCCCCAAGGGAACGTATCTAATTATAACCAAATGCTTCCTGCAACTGATGAATGGTGAGCTAGACTTTACCCCACCATAGGCTCATATGCTTTGTAATATTTCTTACGGAAAACCACCCTCATCCCATACCATGATGCCATGAGGGAATATCTTGCTCAACAACATAATGAGGAGTCATGAATTCAATTCTTCTTCATCCAATCAACTCATAATTCTTCTTCATATATATCTATATTTCTATCTTATGCTCCTGCACCCACACAATTATTTATCTTCTCTCATTCTTTGTGCCTCTCTTGCCATCTCTCTATGGTCTCTTTGCTTGTCTCATTTATTTTGCAAGTGCATTTTTTTCACAAATTCTCCTTTTTGATTTCTTTTGCTTCATGCACACACTAGTGCTTCTTCCTTTGAATTTTCGTTCTCCTTCATGTGCACAAGTTCTTCTAACACATGTTTTTTTGTATTTTCCTCTCTTTCAGAGTTTAGCTTATTTGACATACTTGCTATTAGGGATTTCATTTGGTCAGATTATAAGCTTCTTTTTAGACCTTAGAAGTGTTTTAGTGGTTATGGTCCACATGCCATGTCAAGATGCCACATCAACACACCACGAGGTTGATAAATGGTAGCTTGAAACCACTCATGACCTACATGTCCTTACCTCAATGGTCAACGTATGCCATCTCAATATTTCTCATAGGAATAACCCTTGGGCCATTGGGACATACACAAAATTCTCCAATGAACCTAGCTCAATATGCCAATAGGATAATATCCCATAGTCATTTTGTTGATAGGATCCAAACTTCTATCTACTAATTAACATATCTCCCATAACTTGTTGTTTCTATCTATTAGGTTACTAGATGTTAGCTCTCAGAAATTTTCTCTTGGTTGTAGGAAAGAATTTTCTAGGGTAACCTTTTCACTCGAAATTTTAGATTGAAGGCTAGCCCCTTTAATCCAGAGAGGGCTCTCTATGACCTTCACACTATGGCTAGATCTTTATATGGGTTGTCTTGATGTAGGGCTTGGTTGGGCCTAAAATCAATAGTTCATTGGGTGATGGAGTCAAATAGCTAGGCTTAGATAGGTTTACCAAGATAATTGGCTGTCTAATCAGGATTGATAAAGGCAAGGTGGATAACAGATCCTAGACCTTTTCCATTTGTATAGATGGATCAAGAAAAAGAAGAACAGTCTATTGTTTTTTGTGTAACTTGGGAGGTACTCCAAGCCCTAGTGTTCAAGGGTTGAAGGTCAAGGCACCACAAATGGACTTGTGGGCTTAAGGTCCAAGCTTTGGGGTTTTTCACCCATCATGATTTGGGCCAAAACCTTTATGAAGATACGACATGTGATAGATGAGGATGATAGTTCTCAACAATACATTTCCAATGCAATGAGAATCGTCTGAATTTGAGTTGTTGTTAGAGAGAAATGAATTTTTTAAGTTAACAAAGTAATTATTGGTTACCAAGTCATGTAGGCTTGGTGTAAAAATCATCCAATAGATAGGTCTCTTCATTAATTCATTGAGCCTTCATATGTGTATAAATATGAGGTGAAGGGATGTGTTTTAAAGCATCCAAGTTTGGGAAATACACACCAAAGGGAGCTCTAAATTTTTTGAGGCTTAGCTGCAGCAAAGGAGCCAAAAGGACATCATGAGGAGGCCTAGTACAGTGTGGGTATATTATGTGATAAAGCTACATTTCTGTAGGTGACAGCGTGGCCTATTATAGGGTTGTTTGAGTGTGATTAGAGTTGTTCTTGGGTACATTTGCAGGGAAGAATAAGCTTCAATAAATAGGAGCAAGGGACTGTTGTTTAAAGGGTGGATTGTGGCACTGTTTGAGGGTACCGAAGCTATAGTCCACTGCTGGGCTAGGTCACAGGCCATAGCCAACATTTGGAGACCTTTAGGAGCTACGTTCAGGGAGGATAGCAACCCTATAAGGAAGCGTATGTATGGAGGGTCTCTTCTAGGATGAACCATAGTCTTTGGAGGTTATTTCATTGAGCTATGTGGAGGTTGAGGGTAGTGTGGTTGATCATGTCAGGCCAGGTAGTAACTCCTCAAAGCAAAATTGATTCATATATCATATTCCTTCAGGTGGTCTTTATTATATACATGAGGGAGAGATTGTTCACTTCATCTCTCGATGACTGTTCATATTACTTATTATTTATTTACATTATATTCACCCAATCCTGATGATTAGGTGTCAACATTCCCCCCCTTAATCTGAAGGGATGTTGGTGAGTCCAAGCATCATTCTGAATCGTTCAAGCTTCTCTCTTCCAAGTGCTTTGGTGAAGATGTCAGCAATTTTCTCATTAGTGGAACAATGACGGAGATGGATTGTTTTGGCCTCAACATGATGTCGAATCAGATGATATTTGGTATTGATGTGCTTCGTTTGATCATGGAACTTTGGGTTCTTGGCCAAAGTTATCGTAGAGGTATTGTCAATAATGAGTGGAGTTGATTGTACTTGTTTTACCTACAAATCTTCAAGAATTTTCTTGAGCCACATAATTTCATTTGTTGCTTCAGTTGTTGCCACGTATTCTACTTCTATTGTGGAATCTGCTGGAACTGATAGTTTGCGTGATCTCTAGGAGACATCTCTTGATCCAAGACTCATAGCATATCCTGAAGTAAATACCCCAGTTTCTTTGTCTCCATTGAAGTCTAAATCAGAGTATCCAATCAAGCTGAAGTCGTCCACCTTTGTATACTTGATTCCAAAGTCTTGAGTTCCCTTCAAGTACCTTAGAACCCTTTTTTCAACAGACCAATGTGCCTCACAGGGCTTTTTCATAAACCTAGAGAGGATTCCAACAGCAAACGAAATGTCTGGTCTGGAAGTAGTTAGGTAGTTGAGACTTCCTATAAGTTGTCTATACTTTGTTTCATCCTCAAATTCTTTTCCTTCAATAGATGTGAGCTTTAAGTTTTGTTCCATTGGAGTAGTAAGAGGATTGCATTCTGTCATGCCAAACCTGTTCAACGGATCTCCAATGTATTTCTTTTGAGAAAGAACTATGGACTTTGGATGTTGGGTTACATCAATACCAAGATAGTAATGAACAAAGCCCAAATCAGTCATTTCAAAACTTTTCCCCAATTCCTTCTTTATTGATGCAATGTAGCTTTCATCGTTCCCTGTCATCAAAATATCATCTACATATACCACAAGATATACAACTATTCTGCCAACTTTCTTGACAAATAAAGTTGTATCATCAAGATCATAATGTTTGAAATTGAGTTTTAGAAGATGCTCAGTTAGTTTTTCATACCAGGTTCGCAGTGCTTGTTTGAGGCCATACAAGGACTTCACAAGTTTGCATACTTTAAATGTCCTTTCACAGCAAATCCTTTAGGCTAGGACATAAAAACATTCTCTTTTAGATCTCCATTCAAGAAAGCAGTTTTTACATCCATTTGATGGACCTTCCAACCGTTCTGAGTTGCTAGGGCAAAGAGTGTCCAGATGGTAGCCCATTTTGCTATGGGGGCAAAAGTCTCCTCATTATCGACCCCTTCATTCTATGCAAAACCTTTTGCCACAAGCCTAGCTTTGTGCTTGTCAAGTGAGCCATCAGCTTTATAATTGTTCTTGTATACCCACTTGCAGCCAATTGGTTTGGTTCTTAATGGAGGATCAACCAGCTTCCAAGTGCCATTCTTTATGAGGACATCATACTCCTTTTGCATCGCTTCTTTCCCTTCATCATGAGAAGCAACTTCTTTGAAGGAAGTTGGTTCAAAATCTGTAGACAAGTTCAACTCACAATCATAAGAAACATCCACCCAAAGAGGTGAATTAGAGTCATCTACATCACCTCCATTTTTCCGGTTTGAATTTCTAGTTCCTGTCTTTCCAACCTCATCATGATGAACACTTTCAAGTGTCTTTGTCAGCCACTTTGGGGGACCTTTCCCAGATGGTCCAGGTTGCTCCGCTGATTGAGTTGGAACTGAATCAAGGTTGAGTCTCCCAATTCTATCAATCACATCACTTAAAGCATCATCCGTTGTTGGAGTTTCATGTAGGGGAGAGTGTTCTTTAGAAGAAGATTTCACATGTTGATCTAGTATAGGAATCCCCCCTTCAAGATGTGGAATCTGATTATCAAATTCTTGAAATGATTTTTCTTTTGCGAATCTATCCAAGTGATCAAGTTTCCGCTCAACAACATTGTCAGTTTTGGATGATTCAATAAAAATTACATCTCTAGATACAACAAACTTTTTATTTACTTCATCATAGAGACGATATGCTTTGGAAGTCTTTGAATACCCCAGGAAGATACATTTACGAATTCTAGCACCAAGTTTATTTCTATGTACCTTTGGTATCAAGGCATAACAGGTGGAACCAAAGACCCTGAGATGCTTTACCGAAGGAACATGTCCATGCCACATTTCATATGGAGTCTTGTTTCTAATAGAATTAGATGGACATCAAAATTTTCATTGGATCGTACCATAATTAAGATTGTCCTATTCATTCTTTCAGCTACACCATTCTGTTGGGGATTATAAGGCACAATTGTTTGATGTTTGATCCCATGTTGGCGAAGATAGTTTTCAAATTCATTTTATGTGTATTCTTTTCCATTATCAGTGCGAATAGACCCAATATGAGATTGTGCATCATTTTCAATCCATTTATGAAAGTTCTTGAATGTTTGAAAAGCATGGGATTTGTTCTTCAATAAATAAACCCAACACATTCTAGTGTAGTCATCAATAAATGTCATCATATATTTGTTTCCATTTGCAAAAGGAACAGGAATTGGACCACATAAATCTGAATGAATGATTTCAAGTTTTATATGTGCTCTTGAATGTGAATCATGAAAAGACTATTTGCTATGCTTTCCTAGAATGCAAGCATCACATTGCTTAAATTTCCTAGGAATTGTAGGCAAACCAGCAACACCATTGTTCTTCAACAAGCCGAGGTTGTCATACTTCAAATGTCCAAGTCTAGCATGCCATAATAAACTTGATGGAAGTGTACCTTCTTCATGATGAGAATTGTATGAGAAATTTTGTGCATGAGTAGAGGTACCTTGCAGCTTGAGAAGCCTTTCTTCTTCTATTCCCTTCATGACAAGTGAGTGGTAAAACACTTTTCTTACCTCAAGCTTGCCATCAAACATATGAATGGAGTGACCTTGCTGGCGAATGTGGACCAAGGACAACAAGTTTCTCTTGAGTTGTGGGAGATATAGAACATGATGCAGAAGAAAGTTTGGAAGACCATGAAGTTTAAGCCTGATTGTGCCAAGCCCTGATGGCTTAATTTTTGATTGGTCTGCAAAGTATAATGCTCCATCAAAATTGTCAGTGGATTCTTCAAAAAAAATATTTTCTATGAGTCATGTGGCAGGTTGCTCCTGAATCAAGAAACCAATCATTTTTCCAAGAAGCAAGTGAAGCATTAAATAAATCTTCATTTACTCCAATATTACATTATGCCACAACATAGTGAGCGGATTTAGGTGCTTTACCTTTGTCTGTATCATCAGTTTTACCTTTCTGTTGGTTTCTTTGCTGCTCAATTTTGTCCCATGGTAACTTGCATGTAGAGGCATCATGTGATCCATTTCTTTTGCAGCGTATGCAGTGAAAATCTGCCTTTTCTCCTTGAGAGTGTCTGCTCCCCGTGCCTCTGAAATATCTTCCTCTTCCTCTTCGACCACCTCTTCCTCTTGAAGAATCTTGAGCAGGATGCTTTTCTTTATGAGCAAGGCACACAACCTCTTCAGAAGATTCAGGGGCTGTCTTCTTTCCAAAAGCTTTCTCTCTTTCAGCAAACTTTTTCACAAGAGAGTCAAAGGTGATATCTTTGAAATTTCCATTTGCTTGCAATGACTCAAGATAATTGGAGTAAGTAGGATACAGTGCCTTGAGAAAAGCGATAAGAGGAATATCCAATTAAACCTTAGTGGATTTGATATCATTCATTATAGACTTTACTTCAGATGCAAGAGCAAGAGGATCATTATTTTGCAATTCAAGAGTGAAGAGTTTAATCATGAGTTGAATGACTTCAAGTGCAGAATGTGAGTCATAGAGTTCTTTCAGCTTTTGTAAGGCTTCAAAAGCAGTTGAAAATGGCAAAATATAGCAACTCATCTCTTCATTTACAGATGCTATGATTAATGCATAAGCTTTGCTATTCTTGTTTTCCCAAATGACGAGCTCTTTGTCTGAGGTAGGTTGTTCTGGCTCTTTGTCTCCGTCTCCAACACACACTCCTTTCCACAATTCATTGAAAATGAGCATTTGTTTTATCATCCGGGACCACTCAGGATAGTTCTCTTTGCCTGTGAGAACTATTCCCATTATGGATATGATTGAATGCATACTGTAACAAAAAAACTTCTGCTGCAAAACTTTTAATCTTAATGGGAAAAAAATATAGTTCTGATATGACGGGACAACAGACTCAAATTGACAGCAAATGTCAATACCCAAGAGGTATATATCAACTTTTATTTTTTTTGGTAATATGCACTATTCAAAATATATATGGGTTTCTTTTGTTTTACATTGATCACCCGATGCAGCCCTTCAAAAAATTTTAACACACAGCTGCAATTTTAAAACATGCACAAAATCAGGTAGCGTACCAAAACAGTTCAAGGTACCAGGAGTGTATCACAAAATCAGGCAACGTATCAAGAGTTCAAACTATAAAAAATATTTTCAGACCAAATCAAGTAGCGTATACCAAATCAGGTAGCGTATAGGCAGCGTTAATATATTGTAATGAGACCAGGTTGAATATAATGCCAAAACTACAACGCATACAATGATAGCAGCGTTAATATGAGACCAGCTTGAATATAATGCCAAAAAATTCAACGCATACAATGATAACAGTGTTAATATTAGACCAGCGTGAATACAAGCGTTATAATAGCAGCATTATAGTACCAGCATAAATACCAGCGCTTCCGCATCCCAACAATGGAACCTGATTCACGCACGTAGGTGTGCTTTCATATCATCAATGCAGGTGTGCTTTAACTGAGGTAATGCTTTACGCAGAGCTCATGTACCCAGCAACCACATCATACTCTCAGATCTCAATTTGATAGCCTCACGATGGTTCTTGGGGCCACGCAACAAGAGACTGTTCAGTGGAATAGTTCTGGTTTTGTTATGCTTCTTCAACAGAGCAACTATGAAGCGAAATGGCGGAATTGTTATGCGTTAGATAGTGGCAGCGACTACAGAGTGGCAGTGACTGTGGAGGGGACAGAGAGTGCAGTAGACAGTGGACAGAGAGTGCAGTAGGAAGAAGGGAGTTAAAACTAATTTGGAAGCTGGCTCTAATACGATGTCAAGCCAGCGAATAACTCCTCAAAGCAAAATTGATTCGTATATCATATTCCTTTAGGTGGTCTTTATTATATACATGAGGGAGAGAATATTCACTTCATCTCCCGATGACTGTTCATATTACTTATTATTTATTTACTTTATATTCACCCAATCCTGATGATTAGGTGTCAACAGATCAGGTGCTCAATATTTAGCTAAAAATAAAAGTTCTCAGAATGGCTCGAAAATTGTACGACAGCAGTCGTCTCATCAAGATGATCATAATGAAATATGTTTCACCGAAACCACAATTTGGATGAAGGAGAAAAGGCATGTTGTTCGTTTTCCTAAATAGCTAAAAAAACTACAGAGTAGGACAAAATAATGACATGGAAGTCCAGTCAGCAAGAGGAATCTTCTTCATTTTTCGCCCAATGGGGTTGCGATAAGTGTCACCTCCGGATTCGCTAGTTTGGTTATGTGAAGGTGAAATTTCTTAAGAGGTCTTAAAGTTAAATTTGAAATTATATATATATATATATATATATATATATATAGAGAGAGAGAGAGAGAGAGAGATCTCTCTCTCTCTCTCTCTCTCTCTCTATATATATATATATAGATATATATATATATATATATAGATATATATATATATATATATATATATATATATATATATATATATATATATATATATATATATATATATATATATATATATTGACGGAAGAAAAACCCGCGTTACCCACAGTACACATATAAAATGCATAATCTCATTGTCCCAGGAATTTCAATAATTCCTTTATTTCAAACCTTCACAAATTAAGGTTTAAGACCCCTTAATTCAATCTCATGCAGAACGATTTATTAACCAACTCCAGCCGACCCTTAATCAGTCCTTTCCATCGGGACTTATGACACCCTCATAAACTTTCATTACTCCTTATGCCTACACATATAACCGAAGCACACACTTTTAACCTTGGTTATAATTAAAATTACCCCATAAACCTTTAATCGCTTTATTTCAATTATAATCCTTTTATAATAGAAATATTTCACAAAGAATACATAAACTTACCTTTATCGCTATCGCAGGATTCAAGGGACTCTTAAAGACTCGACATTCAGAATTTCTGATCTACAGGATGTGATTGCCCTTCCTCCATTCCACGACCTTTGTATATTTCTTGGCGCTCTACCTCTATCACTCAAATCACTTCTCTCGCATTGATAAAATTCTCGGTCCCGCTCAGCATCGCACATCGCAAAACTTCTCGGTCCGTGATGATCCCCATAAATGGGTAATTATATGGGCTCATTTTGCCTCCTAACATAGTTTAATCAACCATTCTCTTATCTTATTGCATGTTTTCTTATTATATTTATGCTTATGGAGTGAGTTGGGTTGGTTATGTTGCCATGGAGTCTAATATGTGTTTAATGCAGATTTTTGTTGAATTTTGAAGACAAAGTCAAAGATTTAATGGAAAATTGGTAGCAATATTTTGAAGTGGACAAAGGAGAGGATTTATAGGAGGGTATCCCCCTCATTTATGACTCCCCACTTGTTATAGACATTTTTGTGCCTCGCATCATGAAGCATGAAATGTCAATAATCACAGGGATCCTCAGTCCCTAAACATGTTGTTCTTACCCCTAAAAGAACAAGGTCATCAAACAACAGCACTTCCAATCAGTTCTCCACCTGAAAACACTTCAAAACAGGCTTATTTTGGATCATGTCAGCTGCTCCACTGAGCTTCTGCGCTGGAATGCAACTGTCCCTCCTTGTACCTGCGCTGGAAGTCAAGATTAATGAAGGCTACCTGCGCTGGGCGAGATTGGCCAAGTGGCACAGTCATCGTGCAAGGTGTCAACTGCCCAGGAAGCTTCCAAACTGACACTTGGTTCATGAGATTCGCCCTGTGATGAGTAAGAGGTACTTGATCACCATGTGTAAGCAAGGATCTCCAAGTGGACTCAAGGACTGAAGATTAACTGAAGAGGGAGAGGACACAAGGCAGCTTCATGTTAGTCTCAAGCTGACTCATCCTTTCTTCTTCTATCCTATATATAGAGCTCTTCTATGAGGTCTAAGGAGGCTGGAATTTTGTGTAAAGCAAGGAGGTGCTGTTGGTTTACAGTTAGAGCTATTGGGTGATTGTTCTACTAGAGGTGAAGAGGAGAGTTCTTGCTGCTGGGGAGGTGCTGCTGGATTGGAGCCATCAATGGTTGTAACCTTCTCAGAACCCTGTTACTTCTAACAATAAAGTTTTGCATGTTCTCCTATATACTTGTATTGCATTGATGTATTGTATTTACATGTATATTTGATTCACTCTAATCCATGCATCAGTTATGAGTACATGTATCTTGTAGTTTCCTCTCTTGTTTTGTGCGGGATCTGTGTGTAGCTAGACCGGCAAAGAGAGCAAGGAGCTGGGAACAAGAGACAAAGAGAGAGGCCAAGGATCGACTAAGCGCAAGACACCAGGTTGGTTGATCTTTTCTCCCTTCTCTCTGTACTTTCATAAAGGAAAACATCAAAGCTTTACTTTCAGTTGTTGCTAAAGACTGTCACCTTTAGAGTAGGGATAGGGTCATCCGCGTCGGATACTTTTCCCCACAACAAACTGGCGACTCCGCTGGGGACCCTAGTATCTTGTTGGTGTTTGTAGTATTTTGCTATTCATTTCTTGAAGAAAAGAGTACCAAATCGAAAAGCTTTTGACTATATCAAAAGCGAAGTAGAGGGACTGCTACTCTTGCTCATTTGCTGAGCAAATTCAAGATTTGAAGAGCTTATCTACAAAAGACTCTTTACTCTTTGTGATAGATCTTCATCCTCTTGATCATCCCTTAGCCTGTACTTGACCTATAGCTTTTTATTTCAGCAAAAACAGTGCATTTTTGAGCTTTTTATGACCCGGAATTCTTTGCAGACGCAACTCTCGTGTGTCAGTGCAGGCTGTCCACAGGCAGTCTGCATTACAGCGCAGGTGCTCCCTTCGGGAACTGCACTGAGAGTCAAACTGGCAGACTAGAACCTGCGCTGGTCCAGTTAGCCATTGTCTTGCTCAGCTTTCCCTTTGTGTCTTGGCCCTGTTTTCACTGATTTTTAGCTGATTGCTTGCTGGTCATTGTACTTGCTGTAGACCACTTCTCCTTGACATTATTCCGCCTCAGTTGTGTGATGAAACTGTGAACGTTCTTTCAGTATTTCTTGTTTCAGTTACAGTTTCCCATTGTGAAAAGCGAACCAGTATAGTTGTGACCTCTTAGATCCTGAACTGTAAAAGTGTCTTTGTGATCTTAAGAGCTAGTTTTATTACTGTTCATGGCTGTTTGAGTTTGTTTGTTTTTCATCTTATGGTTTGAATTCGTGTTAAAACAAGTACCTGTAAGGTGTCTTTTCATGTTAGACGAAACTTGTTTGTTTACACTTCAAATTGAATTCGAAAATTATACAACAATTTCCTTTTGTCTACATCAACATTAAGGGAAAAGAAAAGAAATACATGCATCTTGCATTTGCATTTTTGATAAGTTTGTGTGTCTGATCTAGGAGAAAGTGCATTAGTTTGTGCTTTGTGCTCTGTGTGGAAAGATATTGTTTTTCTCTCCCCTCAGTAGTTAGGATTTTCAAAGCTAAAAAGATTGTAAAAGCTTGCTTATCATTTTAGTTGCATTTAGGAATTTGTACCAATACATCTCGTGGTGATCCTGAAAGACAAACTGATAAACAAGATCAACTTAAAATATATTGAATGAATCTAAAAACGCATTGTAACATAACGCTCACAATAGAGGTCTAGGTAGAGACGTGTTCCGGCGTCGTTAAACGTAGTGACTGTCGATCTCTACGAAGGTGGGTGATTCCTCCTGAGGGACGATAGCACTAATATGGACTTGAGCTCCCGCGTACCGTCGCGTATATTGGGAGACCCCTATAGGCAATTATCCTTTATCCTTAGGAAGCCGTGTCGACCGCCCTACTGATCGCGATGCAGTGAACACAACATTCACGAAGATCGACCACCCGTACCGTAAAACGTATTCTGTGGTTTCGCGAAAGGTTTGGCACACCCTCTGCCTAGATCTCCAGAGTAGTTTCTTTTGGCCCTTTTCAAACTCTATAACTGAAAAGGTCCAACCGAGCATTTGTCACTTCGGGCTCGTTAAAACATCGAAGGCGACTAGAGTCATCTTTAGCTTTTTCTCGACTCTTAAAACATGAAAAAGCAAGTTTGTGTCTAAAAGCGTCGTTAATAAAATTTATTTTAAGCGGAACATAATCACCTGTTATTCCCACGTTGATCTTTCAGTTGAAAAGTATGGAGCCCAACAACCAAGGAAGTAACCTTGGCGGAAGTCCAAATCCCTTCTCCTCTTGGGGAGATGTTGGTGCGCCTCATATGGCTACATTGTCACTTCCAGGGTTGACAATCGGCCTCCCTGTATGGCTCTTTTCAACTAATGTAGTCCAGATCGCCACTAATCCTGAGCAGTCGAATCAACAGTCAGAACAATCTAGAACTACCCACCAGCCTTCCACTTCTTATGATACTTCCTCTGATCCTTCATCTTCCCAAGGTAGAGCTGGCAAAAGTCAGCCTCCCAAGGAGAAGAAGGAAAAGAAGAAGAGAGAAAAGAAGCAGAAGGAGCCTCTGGCGAAGGCGACTGGGGGCAAGCAGAAGAAAGCTGACAAAAACCCACACACTGCACCGACCGGGCCTAAATCGCCATGTGTCATTTGCAAAGGGATCCACTTCCATCGTGATTGTCCTTGTATTCCCCGGATACTAAGGGACTGGTCCCCAAGGTTGCACAATCCGGTGGCATCAACCTCTGGTTGTCATGTTGATTGCAATCCTTCAACTAACGAGAGTGAAGGACGAAGAAGGGGACCAAGATCACCCTGTCTATTGTGTGAAGGCAATCATGCCATCCACAAATGTCCATTCTTAGATGAGGCCAAGAGAGTTTTGGAAGATCGCCCGGTTTCACCGTTGCGACTTCCTCCTGGATACCAAAAACTCGTGCCTAATCCCTCGATAGTTGAAAATCCAGCAGGCCCGCTCAAGTGGTCAGCTGAAGTGTCGGTCATTGAGAATGAACCTACTGAATCCAGACCAGACGAAAGTCTAAAGGTCGAAACGGCAGTTGACCCAGTTCTTCCTTCAGAGGTTCTATCGTCCAATGACTCCGTCATTGAAGACCCGTCTTCAAATGACACCGTCGCCAAAGAGTCGTCTTCATGCGACACCCTCACTAAAGAGAATAAGGATGACACCATCCAGGTTCTTTTCATCAGCACCGACTCCGATGAGCGTCAGGGCAATGCGCCCATTCCTTTATCGCAGGAAGGAACATCATCAGAGTCATATCCGGCCGTATATTCGGTCCCACCACCAAGCAACCTGGTTGTATCCTTTGATTGGAATCAACTAGGCAGACCCCGGTTACCAGCCAGTGTACCATTCAGAATCATTGTTCAGATCTATAGAATGATCATGGCTGGTACTATCATTGATGAAGGGGCGTCTGTGAGTATCCTTTCCTCTGTTGCTTGGAAAGCACTGGGTTCCCCAGCGCTTTTACCTGAGTTGAGAAATCTCTCAGGTTTTGATAAAGGAACCAGTCGACCATTAGGGATCCTCCCCAATGTACCTGTTACATTGAAAGGGAAGACCGTCGAGATGAACGTGATGGTCGTCCAAGGACCTTTGGATTATAACCTACTCCTTGGGCGGGACTATATTTATTGCATGGGAGCGATAGTCCCCTCACTCTTTAGAGTAATGTGTTTTCCACACGAAGGAAGGGTGGTCAAGCTCGTAGACCAACTTTCGTTTCCGGGATCTCGCATCGCAAATAGTCAAATACGATTCCTAAATGGTCTGTTCACTCAAGATTCGCCTCCACCCCCAGTCCTCCTTCCCGATGAGTGCGAGTGATTCGGAAAGAAAGACTAGGACCCAGGGGGCATGCACCCTGGTCTGCTTCGGGCAGAAGAAACCCCGGGTATAAGGAAGAATTTCCGCAGAAGAATATGACTAGTCCGTACCCCGTCCGGAAGGAAGTGGGGTTGTTCTGGAATAATAATCTTTTGTTAAAATTATGTGTTTGACAAAAGAGTCATTCACCTTTGTCTAAAAAAGTGGGCAATGCCCAAGTAGGAATTCCCTTATTGCAACAAGTAGTAAACATCTTTGAATTCAAGCCTCGCCCATTAAAACATATGTTTTGAAGGATAAGCAGGGGCAGCCTACAAAGTAGGGGACTATATTGTTGTGACAGAGGGTAACCATCTTTGGACAACCCAATGATAGACACCGCCGAAGAAAGGGATTGATTTGCGGCAGCAAATAGAACCCTCTTCGGATAATAAGAAAGAGGCAAACCTCGTTGATAAAGGGGCAGCCTCGAAATTCTATCCTATACCTGGGGGCATGCAAACCTTCTGGAGTGCAAGCTAGGGGCGGTTATTTATCTGGTTTTAAGATTAGCCGTTTCCAAACTTGCATGAAAGAAGCCTGTGGGGCAAAAGTAAAATTTGCCAAAAGTGAGCATAGCTGTGGTAAGGCATAAGCTCTATAAAAATTGGTCCTTACGGGAGGCGTTCTTTTTATGACTGGTATATCGAGCAGTTTTAGCATATAGTTCATGCTCGTTAAAAAATAAACGCAAAATTCGAGCAGTTTTATGACTGAATCTATGCTCGTTAAAAAATAGAAAAGTGTGAGCAAAAGTTTCCCCCAGAGTTCAAGCTCATGGAAAAAATGAACCGGTAAATAACCTTTTGAGATCGCAAATTCATCAGCCATAAGAGCCTTGATCGTGTTGTCATCCATCACCTCCACCGTTCATTTGGCCGATTATTCACTTCCATTTGTGTGTTTACCTCTTTTGAGAAACAGCTGCGAAGAGTGATTCCACCTAGCCATCCTCGTAACACTGCCGTGATTGGAAAATTCCAACCTGTACCTGGAATCTGTAGCTATCCCTGTTTATCACTCGTTCCTCAAAAGACGAGTCTTCTTTCAGCTCTTTTTACTGACTCGTAAAATATGAAAAGTTTGCCGAGTTTTGGCCTTCCAGCTCGTTAAATGACCGGAACGCTATCCCTCCTCTAAATTTTAATCTTTTTGGACCTGAGGGATTATTGCACAAAAGGATCGAGCGCTTGTCTTGTTCGGCTCGTTAAAAGTACCGAACAGCCATCCCTTCTGTATTGTTTTATACTTTTTCGGACTTAAGGGATTTGCTGACGAAAAAGGAATTATGGAGTTGACTTTCCGTACCTTTTCAGACTCTCTAAAAATGAAAAGGACCGAGTTTTCTTTGTCGTTAGACTCGTTAAAATGATTAAATAGCGACAAACTTGTCTTTAGACGAGAACGAGTTTCCCTATCGCTAGGCTCGTTAAATCATAGCGATGGGCTTGCCCGAAGGGCAGGTTATAGAACAAGCATATGTTATCCTCCTCAAGCTTGACAAAAATAAAGAGGTACTGGTCAGAAATGACTGGGGAAAAAATTGGGAGAACATCAAAGTTTAATGGTAGCAAGTCACTCTTGAACATGACACTTTTCCTCCGTACCACATCGGGTTGGGTTGTTTCATTCACCGGTCTCATCACCATGGTCCTCGCCAAACCATCCACATTTGGGGTAATGCTACCGATCCATCGCATCAGTGTCGTTATATGTTCAAGAGGGGTCATTCTGAAAGTGTCAACCGTGTCCCATCCACTGCCATACATTATCCTTCATCCATTCATGATCGCCACCCTGAATCATATGTCACGGTTTGTTTTCACCTCCACTAAAGTCATTAGCTCCGTTCCGTATCATTGATGTGGGATTCATTAAGGCCCTCCTTTGACGGATCGCTTCTTGTCGACTTCAGCTCATTATCCAAGAAGTTGATCTAGGAACACCCCCATCAGTACTTTGAAGCTTGCATGCCTCAATGGCAAGTTTCTCACTTCCGGCGACAGGTATACGTCAATGACCTTCGACCAGAAGATTTTGTGTGGCGTTCGACGCCAAGTCCTTTATTCACGCCACGTGAATTGTACTGCAGTACCTTGAGGGTCATCGTCATTATTGGTGATTCCTCTCGCGCTTGTTAACGGTTTTCATTATTGACCGGTAATCAAGCGATGTCTTTCCATGTTCGACTTCAGCGAAATTCTCACATGGATCGACTTGTACTTAGAGTGAAGATCGAACGAGTTTGAAGACCCCGGATCTAGTTTCATCCATCCGGGCTGCGATATATATTCAGGAAATATAAAAGCATTTGTCATGTACATCATTGCAACAGATGATCATCCTATTCAAAGGATGATAATTTCAGCAGAAAATTATCAGTCTACCTTCAGACGATCGTCTGTCATATGTACCAAAATGTATTTATAAAAGCTGAGCATGGGAATGCCCGCCTCAGCTAGATCATGAAAATAGAATGAAAAATAATGTATTGTATTGTATTGTATTACAGGGCGCCTCCTCAGCACTGGAATGAACTTCGGACCCTCTAGATAAAGCATTTCACCCGATAAACGGCCTCATACTTTAGGGGGCAACTGTTATAGACATTTTTGTGCCTCACATCATGAAGCATGAAATGTCAATAATCACAGGGATCCTCAGTCCCTAAACATGTTGTTCTTACCCCTAAAAGAACAAGGTCATCAAACAACAGCACTTCCAATCAGTTCTCCACCTGAAAACACTTCAAAACAGGCTTATTTTGGATCATGTCAGCTGCTCCACTGAGCTTCTGCGCTGGAATGCAACTGTCCCTCCTTGTACCTGCGCTGGAAGTCAAGATTAATGAAGGCTACCTGCGCTGGGCGAGATTGGCCAAGTGGCACAGTCATCCTGCAAGGTGTCAACAGCCCAGGAAGCTTCCAAACTGACACTTGGTTCATGAGATTCGCCCTGTGATGAGTAAGAGGTACTTGATCACCATGTGTAAGCAAGGATCTCCAAGTGGACTCAAGAACTGAAGATTAACTGAAGAGGGAGAGGACACAAGGCAACTTCATGTCAGTCTCAAGCTGACTCATCCTTTCTTCTTCTATCCTATATATAGAGCTCTTCTATGAGGTCTAAGGAGGCTGGAATTTTGTGTAAAGCAAGGAGGTGCTGTTGGTTTACAGTTAGAGCTATTGGGTGATTGTTCTACTAGAGGTGAAGAGGAGAGTTCTTGCTGCTGGGGAGGTGTTGCTGGATTGGAGCCATCAATGGTTGTAACCTTCTCAGAACCCTGTTACTTCTATCAATAAAGTTTTGCATGTTCTCCTATATACTTGTATTGCATTGATGTATTGTATTTACATGTATATTTGATTCACTCTAATCCATGCATCAGTTATGAGTACATGTATCTTGTAGTTTCCTCTCTTGTTTTGTGCGGGATCTGTGTGTAGCTGGACCGGCAAAGAGAGCAAGGAGCTGGGAACAAGAGACAAAGAGAGAGGCCAAGGATCGACTAAGCGCAAGACACCAGGTTGGTTGATCTTTTCTCCCTTCTCTCTGTACTTTCATAAAGGAAAACATCAAAGCTTTACTTTCAGTTGTTGCTAAAGACTGTCACCTTTAGAGTAGGGATAGGGTCATCCGCGTCGGATACTTTTCCCCACAACACCACTTCAAATTCTCCTTCATGCAGCTCAAATCACAAACAACAAAATCAATGCACTAGGAGGCAACCGAGCAAGTGGAGGATAACTTATGTTTATCTCGACTGTTGGGAGCTAAGCCTCCCTGATTTTAAGGAAGCTGTTGGGAGCTTCAACTTTGTATAAGTAGAAAGGCCTAGGGCCTCATTAGGAAGTCAGTCAAATTTTTGACTTTTTGTTGCATCATTGCTCTGCTCATCTTCGAGGTTACTTTTGTTGATAGTTTCATGTAATCCTATTATTATTTTCATAATAAGGATGAGATCCTTTTTGAGATAGCACTAAGTTACCTCAGAGGGTTGAAGCTCTTGGGTTAGGGCCTAGTCCAAGCATCCAAGCTCCTCTTATTTTTATTTATATGCTTTGTTTCAGTTTATGGATTAGTTGTTGTTAGATAAATTTCTTTGTTGGTTAAGAATAGGTTGCTTTTGGTAATTTAGAAGGTTGTTTCCATTTGAGTTTTCTATAGCAAGTTGAATAGTGATAGAAAGAAGATACAAAAAGGCCATCAACAAAGCCTTGGCCTCCTTTACTCCCTTTGGGACCATGAACTGAGGCCAAGATCCTCTTGCTGCTACAAAAAACACAGATTTGCCTTCTCCATAGGATTTCTAGTATTGCAGTTTGTTAGAAGGTTAATGCTTTGCTTTAGATCTCTTTCACCATGCTCATTTCTGTCTTGCAATAAGTTTACTTCCATACTTTCTCTCATTATAGCATTTTTTTAGCATTTCTTTCCATAGCTCATAATCTAGATTAGCTTGATGCAAAATTCTATTTTTTTGATGTAATTAGTTTCCTTGCTTGCTTGATCTCCTTGTTTTATTTTTAGGTCCTTTTGCAGCAAATCTCTTCTCACAGCAAGTTATCCTACCAGCCATCACATTCCCTACCTGATCTATGCCCTATAGGTCACCAAAAGTTCACCTCAAATCTGCCTTAGTTTTTTGCGTTTTTCCATAAGATTTCTTCCTCTCTCCCGACCATGTTTTCCTCTCCTAAAAATCCTTGGTGACCCCTAGGCACCTTAACACATCATCTCAGCCTTCAGCTACCCTTTCCACCAACTCTCACACCTTCAAAACCTCTAAACCTGCTATCGGCATCCTCCTGTAGACCTCCTGTAGATCCCCTACAGCCACCTGTAGATTTTCCTGTAGGCTTGTTTTTGAAGTCTGGTTGTGGGAAAAGCCTCCAGAAGGCCACCTGAGACCTTCCAGGACCCATCCACACCATCCTACATCTTCTCAAGTCCCAAAACCGCACTCCATCGCCACCTAATTGTTGTCACATTCACAATCAAATAATTACATGCATGACAATTTCACATAAAAATAGATAAAAATCCAAAAAGATGTTTTTTTCTCATTGACTTCTAGAAATAGCTTGAGTGGATGTTGTTTAATTCTTGAGTAGGTAATGGCATTAATTTAATGGTTTTTCATCTCTCTTTCTGCAAAAGTAGGATTAGTTGGTTAAGTAGGGTTTGCTAGGTTTACTTTACATTCCAGTCTTCTTTTCCTTTCTGCAAGTAGAGTAGCCTCTGTAGAGTAAGATTTCCTTTCTTTCATCACATATAGAGCTTCTTCTGGAATCCATAGAAGTTGGCTTGAGCTCCTAGTGATCTTGCGCCAGCTAACCAAGTGATAGCCTGCAGTAAGAACTAGTACTTGTGCATACAACATCGTCGCTTCCAAGTTTGTTACGAACTACTGGGTTGATAAAAGTAAAGTAGGAAGCCCAGGAGTTGCAGCATTATTGCTGCAATACTGGTGCTCACCACTTTTTGGCACCGTTGCCAGGGAAGCATCAGAGTATTTTGTGATTACTGCTTTCTTCTATTTTCTATTGCAACATTCTGCTAAGTAGTTTATTTCAGCAAAAGTAGAGTAGTTGTTTCTTTCAGTTTCTGCATTTCCCTGCTTTCATTTTCAATTCTGCAAATTTCATTTCAGCAAAAATAGAATAGTTGTTTCTTTCAGTTTCTACATTTCCTTGCTTTCCTTTTCAATTCTGCAATTTCCATTTCAGCAAAAGTAGATTAGTCATTTCCTTTCTTTCAATTTTGCATTTCATTTGCTTTCCTTTACAGTTCTACAATTTCATTTCAGCAAGTTCATTTCAGTTAGCTGCAATTTGTTTGTTCAATCAATTTCAGTTTTGCAGGCACAAGCAGTGAAAAAAACAATATCCAACCAAAAATATTTCCTTTCATGCCTCGTAGGAACGGAGATAATTCAGGAAAATTCTTGCCCAACACCCCCAACCTTCTCTCTTCTTCGGTGGCAGTGATCAAGAAGAACCTTTAGGTGAACAACTAGATATATTTGAAGAACCTATAGGGGAAGAAGAAGAAGAAAACATCCCTCCTGAGACAATGGCTGAGAACAAAAATGCTAGGGGGAATGAAGAAAGAATAGAGGGTACCTTTCCCATCTAGGAGACCAATGGGGACACCAAAATGAAGAATATAAGTCCCTCAGCCCTATCTCACTTCCATGGTTTGACCACAGAGGATCGTGACACCTTCTTATTTGAGTTTGTTGTCATCTACTGAACCTATGGCTATGCAGAAGATGAGAAAAAGTTGAAACTATTCCCTTCTACTCTCAAGGATGCAGCATTGCTCTAGTTCATGGGGTTACCTGGCAATAGCATCACAATTTGGGCTCAGATGCAATAGGCCTTTAATAACAAATAATGAGACTACTGTAGGTCAAAAGATAAAAAGGAAGAAATATTGTAAATGACCATGGGAAGTGATGAATCCTTGGAAGATTATGAAGACAGGTTCCATCTCAGTTACAAAAGGGCCAGGTGCACACTTGACCCTGGATCTCTGAAGTTGGTCTTACTCAGGGGAATTTCGGAAGACCTTCTAGATACCCTCCATTTACTAGCCAGGGGAGACATCTACCAACTACCTTATGAGGACATAAAGACTGTCTTTAGAAACCATTCTAGAGTAGCCAGAAAGAGAGGTAGGGGGAGTCAAACCATAGCCAATACCTCCTCATCCAATTCATCCATCAAAGGTGAACTTGGAAACATCCTAGAAGACTTCAAGTGTTAGATGTTGCAGACTCTTGCCATGCAAATGGATACCTTGCATATCAAAAGGAAACAAGAGGAAGCAGAGAGGGCTTTGGCCATTTTTTGTCCTAGGTGCACCAGGAGGCATCCTAGGAATGAATGCCCATTGAAAGCTATGGAGGTTTGTTCAGTCTGTGAAGAAGATCATTCTACAGACAAGTGCCCTTCCTTACCCGAACTTAAAGCTGTATACCAAGGGGCCAAAGGAGCCACTGAACCACTTTATTTCATGAACCAAAGGAGACTACATGGACCCAGACCATACCAGCAGGGGATGCAAGGGACATCTCAGGCATACTACAACCCCAACCAAGTCACTTCCATACCTTCTTGGGGCACTCCTACTCATCTGTCCTATTCCACGCCTCCTCCTTGGTTCTTTCCATCTCAATACCATGCCCAACTAGTTGCTCATTCATTCTAATCCTGTGCTCAGCCACAACCTCAGTGGAATGCATCTCATCAAGGGTAGAGGCCCCAATACAACTCTCCTCCCACTCTTTTGCCTCCACCACCTGCTCAGCCACAACCATTGCCTCCTACTCCACCAAGGCAACCCCAAATGCCTGCCCAGCCGAACCTAAACCCGAACAAAATACAGGCTCAACAAGTATATAGTGGGGAACTATCATGCCCAACTTATGCTGTGGAGATTCAGGAGATTAACCTGCGATCTGGGAAGGTTCTCCCGGATAGCTAGCCTCACCCTAGGGAGGTTGAGGAAGATAAAGAGGAAAGTGAACCTAAAGCGATTCCACCCTTTCGTGAACAACACATCCCACCCGAGAAGAGACTGAACTTCTAGGCGAAATGAAATAGTTATGTGTGAAGATACCACTTCTCCAAGCCATAAAAGATGTGCCTATATACAATCGGTTGAACAAAGAGAAGTGCTTTAGGCATCCAGGCAAGCGCAAGAGAGATGCCCCAACCACCAATGTAATAGGACAACTATCCGACTTGATGTTGGGGCAGGTAATCTGTCCGAAATATCTAGACCCTAGGAGCCCAGTAGTTGATGTCCACATCAATGGCACCATGATCCCACACACCTTGATTGATCTGGGAGCTGTCATTAATGTGATGACAAAGGATACCATGCTCAAACTCAACCTCCAGGTCTCCTTGAGGAAGACCACAACAGTATTGCAGCTAGAAGACCACTCCACCATGACCCCTGAGGGGATTATGGAAGATGTGATGGTTTCCATTGATTCTTGGGAGTACCCTGCTAATTTCTTGGTTCTCCAGCTGAAGGCAAAGCTCACTGGGTATCGTCTCATCATGGGAAGACCCTGGTTGGCTACTGCCGATGCCTATATCAACTATCGGGCTGGGAACATGAACATCAAGAATGGGCATATGTCAAAACAGTTAGTCCTATACCCTCCTACCCAACCGTTGCTAGAACATGATCTACCTCTTTGGTTAGAGGATGAGGATGAGGATGAAGTCTATTTTGCACCACATTATGCATTAGAAACCGCCATGGGGGAGAAACCGTAAGATGAGGATGATATCATTGAAAATTTAATTCAGAATCCACCCCCCAGTACCTTACCATTAGAGGACATGGTGAAAGAAACCCAAAACAATCCCTTAACTGATCTCTGTGTGGCCGACCCGACCTCTCTCCATGTTAAGAATATAAAGTTCGGCCCAAAAAGAACCTTGAAAATAAATCCATCCCTATCCACTTCCCAGGAGAAGGAGTTGTGCAACTTATTGAGAAAACATTTAGATGCCTTTGCCTGGAGTTACAAGGAGATGAAGGGAGTACACCCTTCATTATGTACTCATCATATATACATTAAGGAAGATTGCAAAACATTCAGACAACCTCAAAGGAGGATGAATCCAGCCCTTAAAGATATTGTTAAGGAAGCATTGCAAAAATTACTTGATGCAGGATTTATCTACCCCATCTCTGATAGTGAATGGGTCTCTCCTTTGGTGCTAGTGCCAAAGAAAATGGTAAGTGGAGAATCTGTGTCGATTATCAAGAATTGAACAAAGCCACTAAAAAGGACCATTTTCCTTTCCCTTTCATAGATCAAGTGTTATATGGTCTGGCGGGGAAATTTTTTTTCTCCTTCCTAGATGGGTTTAGCAGATACAATCAAATCCAAATCAGCCCAAAAGACCAAGATAAGACCACTTTCACTTGTCCTTGGGGTACCTTTACATATTGGGTCCTTCCCTTTGGTTTGTGCAACGCTCCAACCACTTTCTAGAGAGCAGTATTGAGTATATTTTCTGAACTGGTTCATGATGCAGTGGAAATATATATGGATGATTTCACTCCTTATGGTTCTAACTTTCAGGAAGCTTTTTCTAACCTAGGAAAGGTCTTGGACAAGTGTATTGAAGTGAACCTATCCCTCAGTCTGGAAAAATGTGAATTTTTGATGACTGAAGGGACCATGCTAGGTCATGCAATATCTCAACAAGTACTGCAGGTGGACCCCAACAAAGTTGCCATCATCCAAAGGGTCCCACCTCCTCAAAAGGTGAGAGATGTCAGAAGTTTCCTAGGCTTAGCTGGATATTACAAAAGATTCATTAAATATTTCAGTATGTTAGCCTCTTCGTTGTTTGGTCTTTTAGGAAAAGATGACAAGTTCATATGGTCTAAAAACTGTCAAGAAGCCCTAGATACCTTGAAAAGCAAACTTGTGACTGTCCCAATTTTGAGAGGCCCAAACTGGGCCCTACCTTTCCACATTCACACAGATGCCTTGAACAAAGCAATAGGAGTAGCCTTAGGACAAATTGATGAAAAGTTACCTTATGCCATATACTTTATAAGCAAAAATTTGTCAAAGGCAGAGTTAAACTACACGGTGACCAAGAAGGAACTCCTAGCTATGGTGCATTCCTTAAACAAATTCATACATTATATCACAGGCTATCAAACCTTTGTGCACACTTATCATGCTGCAATTAGATATTTAATGAACAAACCGGATGTAAATGCTCGTATTATTAGATGGTTCCTTTTACTGCAGCAGTTTGATTTGACCATTGTTGATAAGCCTAGTAAAGAAAATGTTGTTGCTGACTTTTTGTCTAGAGTAAATTTTACTGCAGATGAAGAAGGAATGGTGGATGGTAAAATGCCAGATGAACACTTGTTTGCTATCTCAATACTCTCTCCATGGTTTGATGATATAGCAAACTACTTGGTTTCAACACTATTTCCACCACACCTGTCCTCAAAGGAGAAGAGCAAGATTGTGAGGAAAAGTGCCCCTTTCACCTAGATTAGGGGAAATCTCTTCAAACTTGGCCCAGATCAGATCTTGAGAAGATGTGTCAAGGAGGAGAAAGTTTTTGGCATTCTCATGACCTGTCATGATGGGCCTTATGGAGGCCATTTTGCAGCAAAGAGGACTGCCTTCAAAATATTGCAAGCAAGCTACTATTGGTCCACTCTTCATCAAGATGTGAGGAGATACACGAGCCAATGTGATCGATGTGAAAGGATGGGGTAACCTACTCCAAAGGCTGAGATGCCCATGCAACCTGAAGTGACCCTTGAGCCATTTTAGAAGTGGGGCATGGAATTTGTGGATCATATGAACCCCCGTTCGAAACAGAAGCAATACATCATTGTGTGCACCAATTATCTGAAAAAATGGGTAGAAACAAAAGTAATAAAAGTAGCAACAAAGGAAAAAGTAGTTGAGTTTTTGAGAGAAAACATATTCTATAAGTTCGGGTATCCAAGAGAACTGGTCACAAATCAGGGCAGTGAGTTCACTTCCAATTTGATTGAAGACCTGATCACACATCATAAAATCAAGCACATGAATTCCACCCCTTACCATCCACAAGCCAATGGGTAGGTGGAAGTCACTAATAGGGCTTTGGAAAGAATTCTGACCAAGGTAGTGAGCAGCTGCAGAAAATATTGGGTGGATAGATTAGTTGAGGCCACCTGGGCCTACAACACAACATGGAATACCACCACAAGGTTCATACCCTATGAACTGGTCTATGGGATGAAGGCTTTGTTGTCAATAGAATTTGAATACAATACACTAAGGATGGCAGCTCAGCTCGATCTAGACCTCAACCATGCAAAGAAGGAAAGACTACTCCAGCTCAATGGATTGTATGAACAAAGATTGCAGGCCCTCCTCCACACAGAGGTAGTTCAGCTTCAGAGGAGGATATGGCATGATAAAAATATCAAGGAGAAGCAGTTCCAAGAGGGATATTAGGCACTGCTCTATGATTCAAGGTATAAAGACTTCAAGGGCAAGTTGAGGACAAGATGGCTGGGACCCTACACTATGGAAAAATGCAATGACAATGGTTCAGTTCTGATCAGAACCATTGATGAGGAAGCCATCCCCATGCTTGTCAATGGACATAGGTTGAAAATTTACAAGAAGCCCCTCTCCAAGTGAGAGTTCATTAAAGATCTAAATAAAACAACGATGGTAGTGGGGCATGTCTCAGCCTCCACACACTGTATAAATAGAGAAAAAAAAGAAAAATAATAAGGACTCAAGTGAAAACCTCCATGAGGCACTTGAGTCCCATCATTGGGTTGAAAAACTCTTCTAAGGCGGTCCAATGATGCAAAAAAAGAGATAAAAGAAAAAGAGAATAAGATCCTTGGGTGAAAACCTCTCTTGGAGGCACCCAGGGTAGGCAATTAGGGTGAAAACCTCCTTGAGGTGCCCTAGTTGTCTTTAAAAAAAAGAAAATAGAGAAAATAAGAAAAAGAAAATTGAACTTCAATGTGCATTACAGGTTGCAGGAGGACCACAGGGAGAAAGAGAAGATGCCACAAAGCATATTTCATCTCCTCCACACTCTTCTCCATCATTTTTGACCTTTCTTCCACCCCACTGTTATTTTTTCGGAAACTGTGTGTTCTTCAGGAGGTCATGTGTTTTCAACAGGAGGCTCCTGTAGAAATCACCGAGAGCCAGAAATGGTTCCAAAAGAAGTACTGAGGGGATGGGAAGCTTTATGAAGAGCATGTAAAGCCTCCTATAGCTATCCACCCTCCTTGCCATCCGCCCCACACCTGCATCACATCATCGTCCTCATTTTTTCCCTTCCTGTCACAGGGAAACACAAAAACCAATTTAAAAAAAAATAAAAAAAATAAAGGGAGCAGCACCTCAAATCTTACATGCAGTTTACCAAGTACCTCTCCATCTCCATCATCATCTTTGGCATCATCCTCACCACTCCCAACACAAAAATTAGTTAAAATTTTAAAGGGAGAAGCAAATACGGGAGCTCCTGTAGGAATTCTTGTAGCAAGTGATCCCATTAAAATCAAGCCACAACAGCAAAAGAAGTGCAACCATTGGATTGAAGGAGACATCTAAAGCTAGATCCATCCAAAGGATACTTGCACAAAACAACCAGCCACACATCAAAAAGCATAAATCATACAGCAAAGGAAATGCAGGCATGCAACAAAGGAAATACAAGCATGCAACAGCAAAAGGAGCCAAAATGCCTCACAACTCATACATTTGACTCACAAGTAAGTGACTAACCTGCTCCTCTATTGCATTGGTGTAATTGAAAAATATGCATAATTGAATGAGATGGTTAGGGTTGAACGAGAAAAGGTGGCCAGTTAACTGGCCACCCTCAAACTCAGAGAAAAATTCCAAGGACAGGTAGTGGAGGGTTTTCAAACTCCAATGCAATGATGGGAGGTGATTGCGGGAATAAAGCATGATGACAAGGCGAGTGGGGACCAATGGTCCAAATATGGCAACGTACATTTTTTCCCGGCTCACCCCCTCACTGTAAATATCTAAAAGAAGAAATAAGTACTCCTCCTCGAAACTCCTTCACCACCTTATATTTCATTTCATCCTCATCCACTTAGCTGCAACAAGCTCTTTGTCATCCCCATAGCCTTGAAACCATTGTTCTCCCTCGCTTTCATCCATCCTCCTGCTATCAGAATTCTACAAGAGCACTTACAAGTTCTACAGGAGCACCTACAGGCAATTCTATAGGAGGGGCCGTAAGTTGTTTTTAAGGAGAAAACACGGGGTTTTTGCTCGATTTATGGCTTGAGGAGGTAGGTTCTATGCATACCCACCGTGTTTATCAGTATGTGCAAGGAATGATATAATTTTAAGGAGGAATTAAGTCCATAGAAGAAGAGGAATTACATAAAAAATTTCTACCTGTTTTCTTAAAAAAAACACAGTTTTCTCTGTTTTCCTGTTTTCTACAAAAAAAATTTCTCCATCATTTGGTGTTCAAAAGGGGTATAAGAAAAATGACAGGGGGATTCATGAGGAAGGATCCCACAAATTCAACCAGGCTCCATGAACATCCCCAGGTAGTAGCCATATTCACCATAGCAAATTGGATGCCATTTTTTGAGAAATTCTGACGGTTTGATGAAGAAGTTGCTCAGGAATTTGCCCTTTCTTTAGTCCCTCACTCAAGGACCCATTTCACTGTTACTTTTAGAGGTCTCCCCATGGAAATCACCCTATAATTTATTAGTAGGGTTACCACCCTTCCTCTTGGATTACCTTGGAGAAAAGATGAAAAACCAATTGGACAGTCTGCCAAGAAAAACTTCTTCCAAAACAATAAACATCCTGTAGAAGACAAAAATGGCATTAGAAGGACAAGCATACCCTATCCTTGGGACGAGGTCAGTTACCAAATAATCAAATATATTTCCTGTGAAGGGAGGTATAGCATAGGATATGGCTACCATTTTAGACTTCTCCATGAGCTGAGATATGGCATGGATACTCCTACACCCCAGAAACTCAACATCCCCTATTTTCTCCTATAGTCCCTCATAGACTCCAGCATTAAGTTAAAGGCAGGAGGTCCAGATCAGCTGGCTCACCATGGGTTAATTAAAATTTTAGTGGAAGAAGTCCTCCATACCTTCACAATCCCCATACCATGGGAGATTTTCCTAAACATGACAACAGAAGATGACTTAAAGGCCCTCACATATGATATCAGTCCTTCTGATAGTGGGGAGGAGGAGCAACAAGGGGGAGAAGGAAGAAACCAAAATAGAATAGGAGGAAACAAAACAAACAGGGATAGAGAAAAAGACAAAAGGCAGAGAAAAAGGGGCAGAAAAGACAGAGGTGTCTCCTGAGACCCTAGAAAGAGAGGCAGCAACTGCTCTCACTGCCCTAAACACCCCAATTAAACCAAAAAAAAAGAGTAAGAGGTAGACCTCAATGTATTTCAGGGCTAGGAAGAGCACAAGGATCAAACAAGGGAACCCCAACCTTCTTCTAAAGTGCCCATTGTTATTGAAGATTCACCCTCTGTCTAAGGGAAGAAATCCCCTTCCAAGGCACCTATCACTTATGAAAGGGGGACTCCTAGATCTCCCACATGGAAGGAAAAAGTAGAACTATAAGACTCAAAAACATTCATACAGGAGGCACAGACTGTTCTACAGGAGACCCTGTCAAGACTACAGGAGACCGAAAACTTGAAAAGGGACTAGAAGGATAGTCATAGGGGAAGGAGGAAGCAACAGAGGCTCAAGAACCTGACCCCTAGCCTAGTTTGGGCTCTTACTACAATCTTCTTGTGGGGGGGGGGGTGGAGAATCATTCCATAGAAATTTTCAATCCCACTTTTCTTTGAGTTGGAGAAATAAAGAATAAGAAGCCATAGGTGGATGCAAATCTCCAAATCCAAGGGAGTTGAGGATATTGGCCATATGGAGAATCAACTCAGAGAAATGGGTAGAGAACTAAGTGCTGTCAGATATAGAGAAGCAATCACAAGAACTCACCTTCAAACAGAAAATGAATTGCTAAAAAGACAACTGCAAGAAAAAGAGACACAATTGGCATGTATGGCCAGCTGGTCCATGGAGGCACTGTAATGCGGAACACCAGCAAAACCATATGGACTATACCTCAAGGACCAATGGTTGTAGTTTCAAATAAAGACTTTGGCACAGAGAGGCACAATACCTTTCCAAGGTTACAGATAATTTATGGACCTATGTGACCAAAGTTCATCAGAAGACAAGGCAAAAATAGCAGAATTCTATTTGCATAACATGGCCCTCACAGACATGAATGTGTGGGACCCCAATGCTAGGCTAGGGGACCTGCAACTAATGGCCATGGCATCATGGATGAATCACGAGGAATTATGGGTGGCAGAAATAAGAAAGTTGATGATAAAGGAGCAGAATGAGCCCTTAATGATTAGAGTCGAGCCATCAAATCCTATGTTTCTCATCAGCACACACCAGTTGCTTGCAAATAATCCCCAAATTGTCCGTAAGTATATCAATGATCAAGCTCAAGCCATTGCACATTTTGAGGAAATGGAAATATTACTTGGGGATGACTGTATTCATGCTTGTATGAGGAGATGGAAAACCCTACCACACATTTTGCAGATCAGGGAGTATCACTCCCCAAGAAGGACGAAAGAAGTGTTAAGGAGAGTGCCACTGTACAAGCGCTCTATGCAAAATTTGAAGGTCAATTGGATTGGCCTCAAATTGAGTCCCCCACTGTTGCTAGGCATGCTAGAAGGTAGAAAATAGGAAGAAGAGCAACAACAGTGGGAAGAGGTGGACAGAAAGGCAAGATTCCATGACAGAGAAGAGGAGCTCACATCAGAAGAATGGGATGTCAGCAAGGCCATCAAGTCCATCAAAGATGAGGAGATGGACTAAGTTGCTCAGAGGATGAGCAACACCTTCAGTAGGGGGGTGAAGATGAGCCCCATAAATGGGAAATTATATGGGCTCATTTTGCCTCCTAACATAGTTTAATCAACCATTCTCTTAGCTTATTGCATGTTTTTTTATTATATTTATGCTTATGCAGTGAGTTGGGTTGGTTATGTTGCTATGGAGTCTAATATGTGTTTAATTTAGATTTTGTTGAATTTTGAAGACAAAGTAAAAGATTTAAAGGAAAATTGGCAACAATAATTTGAAGCGGACAAAGGAGAGGATTTATAGGAGGGTATCCCCCTCATTTATGACTCCTCACTTCGAATTCTCCTTCATGCAGCTCGAAGCACAAACAGCCAAATCAATGCACTAGGAGGTAGCCGAGCAAGTGGAGGATAACTTACGTTTATCTCGAGTGTTGGGAGCCAAGCCTCCCTGATTTTAAGGAAGCTATTGTGAGCTTCAGTTGTATAAGTAGAAAGTCCTAGGGCCTCATTAGGAAGTTAGTCAAAATTTCAACTTTTTGTTGCATCATTGCTCTGCTCAACTTCAAGCTTACTTTTGTTGATAGTTTCATGTAATCCTATTATTATTTTGATAATAAAGATGAGATCCTTTTTGAGCTAGCACTAAGTTACCTTAGAGGGCTAAAGCTCTTGGGTTAGGGCCTAGTCCAAGCAGCCAAGCTCCTCTTGTTTGTATTTATATGCTTTGTTTCAGTTTATGGATTAGTTGTTGTTAGATAAATTTCTTTCTTGGTTAAGAATAGGTTGCTTTTGGTAATTTAGAAGTTTGTTTCTATTTGAGTTTTCTATAGCAGGTTGAATAGTGATAGAAAGAAGATACAAAAAGGCCATCAAAAAAGCCTTGGCCTCCTTTCCTCCCTTTGGGACCATGAACTAAGGCCAAGATCCTCTTGCTGCTACAAAAAACACAGATTTGCCTTCTCCATAGGATTTCTAGTATTACAGTTTGTTAGAAGGTTAATGCTTTGCTTTAGATCTCTTTCACCATGCTCATTTCTGTCTTGCAATAATTTTCCTTCCATGATTTCTCTCGTTATAGCATTTCTTTAGCATTTCTTTCCATAGCTCATAATCTAGATTAGCTTGATGCAAAATTCTGTTTTTTTGATGTACTTAGTTTCCTTTCTTGTTTGATCTCCTTGTTTGATTTTTAGGTCCTTTTGCAGAAAATCTCTTCTCATAGAAAGTAAACCTACCATACATCACATTATCTCCCTGATATATGCCCTCCAGGTCGCCCAAGTTCACCTCAAATCTGCCTTAGTTTTCTTCATTTTTCCATAGGATTTCTTCCTCTCTCCCAACCATATTTTCCTCTCCTAGCAACCTTGGTGACCCCTAAGTGCCTTAACACACCATCCTAGCCTTTAGATACCCTTTCCACCCACTCTCACACCTTCAAAACCTCCAAAAATGCTCTCGGCATCCTCCTGTAGACCTCCTGTAGATCCCCTGCAGCCTCATGTAGATTTTCCTGTAGGCTTCTTTTTGAAGTCCGATTATGGGAAAAACCTCCAAAAGGCCACCTGAGACCTTCCAAGACCCATCCACACCATCATACATCTTCTCAAGTCCCAAAACCGCCATCCATCACCACCTAATCGCTGTCACATTCACAATCAAATAAATTACATGCATGACAATTTCACATAAAAATACATGTAAATCCAAAAAGATGTTTTTTTCTCATTTACTTCTAGAAATAGCTTGAGTAGATTTTGTTTACTTCCTGAGTAGGTAATGGCATTCATTTCATGGTTTTTCATCTCTCTTTCTGCAAAAGTAGGATTAGTTAGTTAAGTAGGGTTCGCTAGGTTTACTTTACATTCCAGTCTTCTTTTCCTTTCTGCAAGTAGAGTAGCCTATGTAGAGTAAGATTTCCTTTCTTTCATCACATATAGAGCTTCTTCTAGAATCCATAGAATTTGGCTTGAGCTCCTAGTGATCTTGCGCCAATTGACCAAGTGACAGCTTGCAGTAAGAACTAGTACTTGTGCATACAACACCGTCGCTTCCAAGTTTGTTACGAACTACCGGGTTGATAAAAGTAAAGTAGGAATCCCAAGAGTTGCAGAATTATTGCTACAATACTAGTGCACACCAGTCTGCTCTGGCCCAAGCATTAACGGACTCAATCTCCACCGTCTATCTTATCTTTAATCCGACAGTTGATGTCTTCCTTGATCAACAGAGCTGTTCTATGGTCCTACGCTGTAGATAAAAACCCAATTGATCCAACTATCCACAACGATATCGAAATCACAAATCGCAATTGCTTAGGGCGAAGGTACATCCACCATGAAATATTGTGATGTGAACTAATCGCCAATCGCATCGGACATTGCACATTGCATTTTCATAAGGCCCAAGGTGAATTCACTCACAAAAGAAATATTGTGATGTGAGGGAAATCAGAGATGCTTTGCCATTTGGTCAAGCGCGCTTGATCCGACGGTTAGCAATGATATCACACATCGCAAATCACAATTGCTTAAGGCTAGGCTTCACTCACTCCTGAGATATGCGATGCGATTCTAATTGGCTCCATTCTATGCGACTTAATCTTGGTTGCTTATCACAAACAATCTTGTTTATTGATCATATAGATCCAATGACTCTTGTGCATTGACACTTCATTCCTTCATCCATCTCTTTACTTCAGTTTCATGTCGTTTCTTCAATATTCTTATGTGGTTTCAGATTACTTTAGGGTTTCTGGTTCTTTCGTTGTTCTACCACGGAACTCCTCCTGAGCTTAACTCTTCGTGCTCTTTAATCACCGTCACTCATGTACTATCGGTATGTGTAAATCCTTAACACCTCTCTGTTACTCTTCTTTGTATTTCACCTTCATATTCTACACCTGCAACTTATGTTACGCAGAATACTCAAGATCATACACAATCTATATCTCAATTACTCAATACACACATATGAACTCAAAATAGAGTTGTTTGTAATAATAATAATAAACAAGTATTTACATATGATTCTCTCTCTCTTTGGCCTGATCTTCTAATCAATGGCATATGTATTCCTACCTACCCGTAGGCTTACAATCAAACCTCTAACTCACACCCTCTAATTAGCTAACCAGCTAACTATCTAACTTGAATAACTTGACTAACTCTTTTCTCTGCCTTTTTGGCTAACATTTATAAAAAAGGATTCTACAACCAATTCCTGGTTTTGGATCCATAAACTTCTCAACAAAATCCTAAAATCTCTTCCTTATCTCTAAGGATCCTCTCTAATCCACAAAATCATGAACTAACTCCTAATCTAAATTTTACAATTAATTTCAAACCTATCAATCTCTCAACTATCTTGATTCTCTCATGTTCTCCTACATTCAAGAACATTTACAAATATGCCTTGCTATACTTAATTAAATCCCTATTCTAACTTCTCTCATTAAAATCACTCAAAACCTTAATAATTACATTAATTAAAAACATAGGAAACCAACTTTATTGAAAACACAAGACCCCCTATGTCTCTAAAATACAATGATATTGTTGAGCTGAATGCTCCTGTATCAGACTCTCAAGGTTGAAAATAATCATGATCTCCTAATCATGTGCTTCTGATATGTGTCCTCCTAGATCCCAAACTTTATTTTGTAGTTTTTCCTTGGTTGTTGTTGTTGTTTGTTGTTGTTCTCCAGGGCTCCACAATTTATGTTGCATTGCTCCACTAGCTATGCTCTCATAGTCTGCTGTTGTCTTTTTCTTGTTGCTGCCTTGCTTTCTTTCTGTTGTCTTCTCCCTTTGAGACTCTTTTCTCATCAAATCCATCATCAATTCAATTTTTATGTCCAACTCATTTCTTTGCTGGACTCTTTTCTCTTCCTCTCTTGCATATCCTTTGCAATCTTCATTAGGTTCTTTCTTCCCTACTGGTGCTTTCAGCCATTTCTCTAGTAGCTCCAGTTCTGTCTCCCATTCACTGATCCTTTGATGAGAGTTTAGTCCTTCTTCTTTATTGACTACCTCAACAGCTTCCCTGGTTATCTCCACTATGCCTATCATCATGATGGAATGGTGATTCTTTAATATGTTTTCAGCTAACATAGTCTCTTCTTTAAATTTGCCTTTAATCTTCTGTTGGTTACCTTCATTTTGTAGTTGCTGGTTCCTTACTTCCACCCTTACATCCTTACCCTCTTGTTGCTTTTGAACTTCCATTTCATCCCCAAATAACTTCTGTTCAATTTCTTTGATCACAACATCGCACTCATTCAATCTATGCATTGTTCCTGCAAATAAAATGTTGGTTTGTGAAGAAAAACACTCTTCTGTTTCCATGTCTCTTAAAGACCCTCTGCTATTGTTAAATATTGATGTAACCACTTCTTTTCTATTTCAATTTCCTCATAGAAACCTCTCCATCAATTCAATTTCCTCCTTACATTTAGAAAGTTTCTTATCACAATGCTCTCCATTTCTAGCTTCATCCTTTACATGGTTAGTATTTCCCAACGATTCAATCGGACTGCCTTCCATAGACAATTTTGTCTCATTCATCTCCACAAAAATAAGTTCCTATTCAAAATTTATAATCCTTGTATTCACACAACAATTGTCAGTTTGAAAAATGTACAGCTCAACAACCTCAACTAACATTTCACATATCAAATTTTAAGGATGATCTTCATCTCCTTCTTCCACAAAAAATTTTCCTTGTTTTGTAACAGTTCCAAATATCAATTCATAAATAATTCCTTTTTGCTGCAACAATTCAATATTTTCCTCATTCAAGAGGCATTCTTCATCATACTCTACTCTAGAATACTTATCCTCTGAAAGGTACTTTTCATCCTTTATCAGTACATCAATATGATGATCCGAATTCTCCTCTAAACTCTGGTAATTTTTATCAAGTTTTATGACATGTTCATAAGGTTTCCAATCCTCTGCAAAACCTACACTCACAAAACAATCATTATAATTAAAAACATAAGACCTCAGTGTCTCTTCTTCCTTTGGCAACATTTCAGTATGCTGCTCTGAACTATCCCAATAGTTCACTGATCTCCATTCTTCATCTTCACCCAAAACTTCACCCTGTTCTGGTTTACAAATGGAAACTTCCATTTCCAACTCAGCTTCTCTGAGTTTTCCCATCAGCCACTTTACTTACCTCTGTTGTAGCCTTCTCTATAGCTTATGCCACTTTACTACCCTTTTTCTCAAGACACAACCTTGTCTCTAGCTTTCCTCCTGTATCCTTCTTAATGCATCGAGTTGTTCCTTTATCTCTACAATCTACTTGTCAAGCTCCTCTTGACTCATTCTCTTGCCATTTGCCTTGGCATCCTCCTTCTTCACTTTTCTTCTACTATGGTCTTCCTCAGAACCTCTGTTATGACTATCAGTAGTCATTTTCTCCTCTATCTTTATGAGTTCTTCACTCACTCACTATGAGTTGCATTAAAGCCTCTACAACAGCAAGTCCTCCCTGCTGCCACTTACCTCACCAAGCTTTCCTCTATACTTGGTCTTTTGGCAAGCACTTGGTTCTCTATCTCTAGAACCATTTTTGAGCCCTTCTCTCTGCTCCTTCTAGGCTTCAACTCATTTTCATCTTATAAGAACACAATTTTCCTTATGTATTTCAATCACAATTAATACTTGGTTTTGGCCACCTCTTCTTTCACTTAGAAAGTCTTATCAGCTTCCTTCATTACCTAGCAATTCTACCCACATCCTTTGTGGAATTGCATTTGTGAGCTGCAACAATACCTCTGCAGTAACAAGTCTCCTTCTTCTACATATGCCTCACTAAGCTTCTTTCTTTTGAGCTCAGTCTTTTAGCATTTTTCCGGTTCTTTCCTTTGGAACCAATTGAGAACTTGCTCTAGGTTTCTACAATATTCTCACCTTATTTTGTTGTTACCTATGTATCAATATAAAGAACACACATTCTCCAATCTTCAAATCAAATTAAAATAAAAGCATACCATCTCACCTTCAAGACTTCTACATAATCTTGTTCTACCATTCACCTACATTTTGAATGGATTGCCCCTTGTCTATTGCATCTCCAAGTTTTGCTACACATTATCCCTGTGTGCCTAATGTTTGTCAGATTAGAATCTAATCTCCTCTTGCCTGCATACACATCTTAACACATAACTCTGTTCTAAATTCTTTTAAAATATTTTTTCACACAAAATTTCTTTGTGCTCCTTTGATACCAAAAATGACGGAGGAAAAACCCACGTTACCCACAGTACACATATAAAATGCACAATATCATTTTTTCTAGGAATTTCAATAATTCCTTTATTTCAAACATTCACAAATTAAGGTTTGAGGCCCCTTAATTAAATCTCATGCGGAAATATTTATTAGCCAACTCCGGCCGATCCTTAATCAATCTTTTCCATCGGGACTTATTACACCCTCATAAACTTTCATTAGTCCTTATGCCCGCACATATAACCAAACCCCACACTTTTAACCTTGGTTATTGTTATCACTTAAGAATCCTAAAGATAATAGTCACTAAGGTCACCAACAACAACAAATATACCTAGGGGAACAGTCTACGATCCGATACGCACGCAAGGGCAGAGTAACAAGCTCAATCCCCTTGCCAGCTCCTTGACAATAATCCAAGGTTTACCGACAAGTGACCCCAGGCTCCTCGAAAATGGTTAATCCGAGGTTTACCGTTTGTAGTACGTGCATATCTGGCATCGTTTCCAATGAAGGAGGATTGATCCCCTCACTGGTTCGGACACGATCTCGTGCTTCTCCTTTAAGAGGAGCTTTCCCATAGCATAAATGTAACAATTGGATTTATCCTACTGCAAGATAAGCTACTTGTTTGTTTTTACTGTCTTGGAGAGTTAATTACTCTCCTACTCCAAGACGCTAGCCTGATCTATGTTGGTGTATCAGAGCCCTAGTAAATAAAAAGTTACTAGATGAATTTTAATTAAGCGTTGTGTTATTTAGGCTGTTATTACTCAAAGGGGTAAATGGATACGAAACCAATGGTGTTATGACCCGACTCAACTGAATGCAATCGAATACGATAATGTAATCTTATCAATTTGATGAATCCTAACTAAAGTAAGGAGAGAGTTTCCATTCACTTCCAACAATGCAAAAAATTGATCACTAAGAGAAAATATAACAAATTCTCTAATGCACTAATTTCATCAAGAAAAACTAATGCAAATCAATTCCAAAATAGTTTTTTTATTTTTTATTTTTGTGTAAATTAAAATCAAAGAAAACTGATCTAAATCTACGATTGATTTTTCAGAATGTAAACTATGCAATTGTAATCTATGCACAATTCATTTGAAAAGTATGCAAATGTAATCTATGCACATTTTTCATTAATATTCTGAAAATGAGAATTCTAATTATGCAAATGTGATCTATGCAAGAGAATTCTCAAACAAAAGATGATTCTAATGTAATCTAAGAACCAATCAAGTGCAAGTCGAGAAAATTGGGTGAGAGTTCCAAAGATAAAAAAGAAAACACTCAAAGGCGATTAACACTCATGCACAATTTAGCCCCCCCCTCGGCGAATGAGGGGGAATATTTTTTTGCAAAAACAAAAGCAAAAAGATGCAAAATTGTGAAAAGACTGAGACAAACCTCCAAGTAATGACCAAAGGAAATCAAATTAAGAATTTCTCAAAAAAGAGACTCAAAACACCCAATTGATAAAAGCTTAGAGCAGGAATGCCAATGAAATTAACCAAGGAAAGTTTTTGACAGGGAACAAGCAGGTCTGGGCAATGGCTAAAACCTATAATCAAATTCTAAATTGATAAAAAAGAGAAAAATTTAAAATTTTTCAAATTTTTGACAGGGTATGCAGGCAACCTGTTTACACAGATGCATCTACGCTTTGTGCACAAAGCAAAAGTGCGTACTAGTACGCACTGTGCTTAACTCAAAGGGTCTGTACCTCTCCCAAAATTATGAAAAATGAAAACTAACCCAAAATTAATTAAATTCACCCAATCCCACAATCATCAAGTCAAAAACAGAAATAGGAAATACAGTTTCTCAGGTCAAAGTATAGACAAGTAAAACAATCAAGTCCCCAGCGGAGTCGCCATTTTGTCATGCGGAAAGAGTCAATTTTGCGGACAAAACTAACCTCCCTAGAAAACAAGGCTTTTCTAGTGACAAACAAAACAATCAAGCACTATCTTTCCCTAAATATGCATTTAAAATAAAAGCAACCAGGTGTTTAAGGCTTACCTTTAGTCCAACGTTGTTTGTAGCAGCCAAGCCTCTTCGATCCAGATGAGCTCCTCTCCTTGAAGCCTACATACAAAAACATGCAAAAGATTACATAGCACCTGAATAACTCATATAATAAAACATATTCATCATAAAGACCAAGGAGTTTATGAAACAAATTATATATAACAACTTG
Organism: Pinus tabuliformis; assembly: GCA_031772625.1. NCBI lineage: Eukaryota > Viridiplantae > Streptophyta > Pinopsida > Pinales > Pinaceae > Pinus > Pinus tabuliformis. Next base: position 994,173,175 of record CM062817.1, read on the forward strand.
TTGAGAAAAATGAACTTAATTGTATTAATTGGAAACAAAAGAAACCTTACAACCAATGCCTTGGTGTTGTGCAGGTCCCTCCCAGGGTCCAACAAGGGTTCTCCTCTACTTTGGTCAGCTCACCCACTTCCAAATGAAGCTAAGAAAGGAATGTGATCTCTCCTCTCAAGCTCTATAAGGGAGTCCTAATTTCAGCAGCATCTACCCTTAGGAATGTTCAGCTTTCAACCTCCCTTGCCTCTGGCCCAATGCCTCTATTTATAATGCTTTGGAGGAAGTTAAACAGGTCCACCATCAATGGGATAAGCCCCTCTTTCAAAGGGATAGCTCCCCTCTTCATGGGATAAGTTCCTCTTTCATTGGGATGCATGAACCATCTGGAGGCGCTCAATCCACGTCAAACCATCTTCTAGAATGCTCTAGAATCGACGGCAAGTAAGTTTTTTGAAGTAAAACTTGTGCCTTTTGACTTTTATAGGGGTATGCACCCACCCCTTTACAGACAAAGCGTACAAGCACGCAGGTATTATGTACTTGAGGTGCGTGCCCGTAGGTAAGAGTAAGAGAAAGTGCGGAACCAGAGTTCTATTGATTTTTTAAAGGCTTTCTCTCTTTTTTGGAGTTTGACATGAGGAGCAGAGGTATAAGACTTGCCAAGGAGGACAATATGGTTATTGATGGAGCCATACTGACTGAAAAATAGTCATGGTGACAAATTTTAGTGTAATAGTCATGGATTACGAGGAAAGTTCCTTTTACTGTGTCGACCTCGTTAAAAAATGAATCAGTTGGTCAGAGGAAAGTTCGTATTACTGAGTCAACCTCGTTAAAAAATGAATCAAGTATGAGGATAGTTCTTTTCTTGTGTCAACATCATTTAAAAATGAAACAACTCCCTTTTTGAGTTAAGTCTTGAATTCAAACCGTCATTCCATCCACCTGGTTGAATGCAATGAAGCGTGGGGGGAATGTACCTCGCTTTTCATCATTATGCTGGGGGAATGCGAACTTCTGGAGCATAGTTCCTTGTCTTGTGTCAAGCTCGTTAAAAAATGAAATAAGGAGTCTTGAGCATAGTTCCTTGTCTTGTGCCAAGCTCTTTAAAAAATGAAACAAGGGTAGGTTATATAAGTAGATTGTAGAGAGTAGAAGTGAGGATAGTTTTGTTCCTGTGTCAACCTCGTTAAAAAATGAGACAGGGTGTTAGAGGATAGTTCCTGTTACTGAGTCAACCTCATTAAAAAATGAATCAGATAGATTTTAGGATATATAGGTAGATTGTAGAGAGTAGTCATGAGCATAGTTCCTTGTCTTGTGTCAAGCTCGTTAAAAAATGAATCAAGGATTTTATGAGCATAGTTCCTTGTCTTGTGTCAAGCTCGTTAAAAAATGAATCAAGGATTTTTGAGCATAGTTCCTTGTCTTGTATCAAGCTCGTTAAAAAATGAATCAAGGATTTTAGAGCATAGTTCCTTGTCTTGTGTCAAGCTCGTTAAAAAATGAAACAAGGAGTCAGGAGCATAGTTCCTTGTCTTGTGTCAAGCTCATTAAAAAATGAATTAAGGTTTTTAGAGCATAGTTCCTTGTCTTGTGTCAAGCTCGTTAAAAAATGAAACAAGGAGTCTTGAGCATAATTCCTTGTCTTGTGTCAAGCTCTTTAAAAAATGAAACAAGGGTAGGTTAGGTAGATTGTAGAGAGTAGTTATGAGCATAGTTCCTTATCTTGTGCCAAGCTCGTTTAAAAAATGAAACAAGGGTTCAAAGGAAAGTTCCTATTACTGAGTCAACCTCGTTAAAAAATGAATCAAGTATGAGGATAGTTCTTTTCTTGTGTCAACCTCCTTAAAAAATGAAACAACTCCCTTTTCAAGTTAAATCTTGAAAGTAAACCTTCATTTCATCCACCTGGTTGAATGCAATGAAGCTTGGGGGGCATGTACCTTGATTTGCGTCATTATGTTGGGGGCATGCGAACTTATAACAAGCATAGTTTTTCATTTCAAGCTTGTGTAAACATGAAACCGAATCCGAGCATAGTTCTTTTCCTGTGTCAAGCTCGTTAAAAAATTAAACAAATCCTCCTCTAATTGAGTCGAGAGTTTGACTAGACCTCATAAATGTTAAGTTGTATATTTAGGTTAGCTATTTCAGTGTTTTGCACAATTTTCTTACAGTTTTAGGTCGAGTCTTTCAAATGATCTCGTACATGAACCTTCATTCCATCCAGCTTGTACTTAGTTGAATGAAATGAAGCTGGGGGGCATGCACTCTAGCAGTTATGCTTAGGGGGCATCAAGCACAGTTTTCTCTCTGTTTCAAGCTTGTGTAAAAATGAAACTACTTTGAAGCATAGTTTTTCTTTGTTTCAAGCTTTTGCAAAATGAAACCTATCTCGAGTCAATTTCAGTTATTTTCAAGACTCGTTAAACTCATGAAAATCCCGAGATTATTTTTCTATCTTTCATTCTCGTAAAACAAATGAAAATGCCGAGTTCTTTCCGTCTTTTCCTACTCGTAATTTAAATTGAAAGTTGGCCATATGAGTACATTTTTATCATTTTTTCGAACTCATTAAAACTTACGAAAAAATGAAAGCCATGAGTACATTTTTATCATTTTTTCGAACTCGTTAAAACTTACGAAAAAGTGAAACCTTGGAGTTCTCTTTTAAGCCCTTTTCAGACTCCTAAAATGTGAAAAGATTGCTGAGTTTTCTTTTTAGCTCGTTAAAACATAATTAAAGGGACGGTCCTCTTACAGCCCTTTTCTGACCGTAAAAACATGAAAAGATTGCCAGATTTTTGTCGTTTCAAATTTGATATTGGAAATAAAACGACGTGTCCTTGATCGCTTTCTACTTTTCAGATCAGAGACACTAATCATGAAAGTACTCCTTGGTCGTAAAGATCAAGCGGTTCTCTCAAGTATTATTTTATACTTTTTCGGGCTTGGGAGACACAAATTTACGAAAAAGGTCAACCCTGGAGTCTTCTTAAGTTTTTCAGACTCTCTAAATTTGGAAAATGTCGAGTTTCTCCTATACTGGACTCGTTAAAATTTCACAGTAAAGGACCTGTTCGATTACAAACAAGAACGAACCACTCCTTCTTAGGGTTCGAATCTAAACTAAGTTGGACTCATCCGAAGGATGAGCTTATAATCAAGCAAATGTTATCCTCCTCAAGCTTGTAAAAAATAAAGAGGTACTTGCCAGAAATGGTGGGGGAAGAGAGAGGAAAATGAGCCTATTTGTTATACTTTGTCTCGAAAAAACCTTATCACCACTCTTGAACACGACACTTTTCATTCACCTGGGTTGGGAAATCCTTTGCCTAACAGTTGATCAAGCCACATTGAAAGTCTTCAGCCGATTTCTGGGTATTAACTTTGGGTCAATTGTCACCAAGCCATCTGTTGTGTCATTATGTGTTCAAGAGGTCACTGCAAATAAGCCATTCATCTGCAAAATATCTGTCATCCATCTTGACCATCCCTGAGTCAGTCCTTATCGCTACATTTCTTCAACTTGATCTATGATTTCGTGTTGTGGGCTTGCCTGCAACGGGTCGCTTTCTATCGACATCAGCACATTATCTAGAAAGATGATCTAGGAATCATCAGTACCTTGAAATCTGCATGCCTCAATGGCAGTTTTCTCGCCTTTGACGACAGGTTACATCAATGACCTTCGATCAAGGGATTCTGCGACATGTTCGACATCAACACATTCATTCACATCTCATGGATTGTACTGGGTACTTTGAGAGCCATTGACATCACTGGTGGTTTCTCTCACACTTGTTAACATTTTACATCATTGACTGGTAATCAAGTGGTTTCTACCATGTTTGACATCAACTCATTTATTCGCACAGATAGAATCATACTATTTCGGGGAGCAGAAATGAAGACCTTGGATCTAGTTTCCGCCATCGAGGCTGCGAGGAGTTTTGTATTCATTATACAGTAGACTAATTATAAATAGATGGTTGTGTCCATACTGTGTCTACATGTGTCTATGATTATGATGTATTGCGAAATCATTCCTATATTAGAGCAGTAGTTAGTTTGTTAGTTAAGTTTTTAATCTGAGTATGGGAATGCCTACCTCAGCGATGATATGATCTCATATATCTATTTTGTGTTGAATATTTGCAGGTTCCGACTGGGCTCTCCACAAGATAATCCTCGAAATGATAAAGTGCTTCACCCTTCCTAGATGATATAAAACCCTAATCTACTACAGACCTCGCACTTTAGGGGGAAATCTGTTACACTAAAATTTGTCACAATGACTATTTGCAGTCAGTATGGCTCCATCAATAACCATACTGTCCTCCTCGGCAAGTCTTATACCTCTGCTCCTCATGTCAAACTCCAAAAAAGAGAGAAAGCCTTTAAAAATCAATATAACTCTGGTTCCGCACTTTCTCTTACTCTTACCTGCGTGCATGCACCTTCAGTACATAATACATGCGTACTTGTACGCTCTGTCTGTAAAGGGGTGGGTGCGTACCCCTGTAAAGTCAAAAGGCGCAAATTTTACTTCAAAAAACTTACTTGCGGTCGATTCTAGAGCATTCTAGAAGATGGTTTGACGTGGATTGAGCACCTCCAGATGGTTCATGCATCCCAATGAAAGAGGAACTTATCCCATGAAGAGGGGAACTATCCCTTTGAAAGAGGGGCTTATCCCATTGATGGTGGACCTGTTTAACTTCCTCCAAAGCATTATAAATACAGGCATTGGGCTAGAGGCAAGGGAGGTTGAAAGTTGAACATTCCTAAGGGTAGATGCTACTGAAATTAGGACTGCCTTATAGAGCTTGAGAGGAGAGATCACATTCCTTTCTTAGCTTCATTTGGAAGTGGGTGAGCTGATCAAAGTAGAGGAGAACTCTTGCTGGACCCTGGGAGGGACCTGCACAACACCAAGGCACTGGTTGTAAGGTTTCGTTTGTTTCCAATTAATACAATTAAGTTCATTTTTCTCAACAAGTTGTTATATATAATTTGTTTCATAAACTCCTTGGTCTTTATGAAGAATATGTTTTATTATATGAGTTATTCAGGTGCTATGTAATCGTTTGCTTGTTTGTGTATGCAGGATTCAAGGAAAGGAGCTCATCTGGATCGAAGAGGCTTGGCTGCTTCAAACAGTGTTGGACTAAAGGTAAGCCTTAAACACCTGGTTGCTTTTATTTTAAATGCATATTTAGGGAAAGATAGTGCTTGATTGTTTTGTTTGTCACTAGAAAAGCCTTGTTTTCTAGGGAGGTCGATTTTGTCCACAAAATTGACTCTTTCCACGTGACAATTCTAATTCCAAAATTGCTCACATCAGTTTGATGGTAAAGGTTCGGTGCTAGTCTAGGTTTGATTTTTTTTTTGTTTGCCTTAGAGTCCGAGTCTTAGGAATCTTGGTGGTATGCTTAAATAAAGGTCAACTATTCATTCTCATTCATCATTGGTCTCATAACTCACACAATTTCCATATGTCAGCTTTGTTCAAAGGTTATTATGTGTTACAAAGCTTTGTAGGTGATTCCGTAGCGCATAAAACCTTTTAGTTGTTTTCGCAGCGCATAAACCCTCTTTAGGTGTTTTCGCAGCGCAACATGCTTTAGGTGATTTCGTAGCGCATAACCCAAATTTTACACTGGCTGTGCTACGAAATCGGAGATTCGTGCAATCCGTAGCAAATATTTCTTAATTGTCAGATCTATCAAGTTCAATTATGGTTGCATCATCCATTGTCAGCTTATACACTTCACATATCATGTCCAACTGCTTGTCTTCATTATTACAGCCGTTAGGTACCTTGGTACACTCAGATTGCAAGTTTCAAGAAGAGCCAGACATTCACTGTCATAATTATGATTGTATTCATGGCATGAGGAACAAATCTACAAGCGTTCAATTTGAATGCATTGTACATCAAGCGAGGCAGTTATCAGGTGAGGAAGCCATCAAGCGAGGCAGGGATCGAAGATTGAGCAGTGCCAGTATTTCAAACCTTCATTACACTGAAGTCTCATGGAAGGATCTCCAGAAAGAAAAGAGAACAGGTCAGGTAGATGTTTTAGGAACGGACCTGAAGGGGTAGACATTATCTTGAGGAACAGACAAGTTGAGCATGCATTCAAGCAGGTTGGATGTTGGAATTTTTGCGAGAAACTCCAGGGAGGTCATGCGCAAATCACCAAGGAATTTTCCTTGAATTTCACAGGATTGAATTCAAAGGTTGGGATGCTTGAATTGCAAATATCACCAGAGGTAATATCCACGGTTACTGAGATTCCAATGGGACAAGAAAGTTGGTTTAAAAATTTTAAATTTGATATGAACCCCTGCAAAGAATTTCTAAAGCCGGAGTTCATTGACTTAGATTTAATCAAGTCCGTGCCTAGAAATTATGTCAAGGACTCATATGTTAATCTGCTTACCTGCATACAGAGGTACCTTACCTGTGAAGGGAGATATAACAAGGTGTATTCATATCATTTCAAGCTTCTGCTGCATTTCACATGAAATATCTCTCTTGATTTACCTTTCTACTTATTTCGTAGCCTCAGCAAAATGTGTGACAAGGTGTAGCTAAGGAAAGAAGCCTTTGAGACCTCATTTTTTCACCATGGCTTAGTTAAGTTGATCGTTCTGCACGAACTCCAAAGAGTAGGTAGGGACTGGCCCACATTTATGTTTATGTCTGGCTTTAAAAATGAAACTGGTCTCAATCCCAAAGCTGTGAAAAATTCTCCACCAACAAATGGTCATCATATAGAAAGATCCAAGAGATTCGCCAAATTGAAAGCTAGGAAACAAGTAAGGGAGCCCGCCAGATCAATGGTTATCCAAGACACAACCCAGCAGACCCTGAAAAAGAAAACTCAGGTCAAAGAAGGTAGACATGAATCATCTGCAAGAGAAGTAGTCCAGAGAAGAATGACTAGGAGTCAATTAGCTAAGGAAAAAGGCAAGAAAGTGGTTGCTGAGGAAAGCCTTGTTTCAAAGAATCTCCCCTGGTTCAAGCAGATTTGATAGCATCAGTTAAAAACAAGACTAAAAGAACCAAAGCCTCAAAAAAGCTCAAGTTTGATGATCAGGTTGCTCAATTTGTCTTTAAGCCAAGAAGACTCATGACGAGGAATTTCAAACAGATACAGGAGATGCTACCAGAAATAACTAAAACAGAGGAGATCACAAAAACTCATGACAGACCTGTGACTTCATTACAATCATCATCACAGCTGCATAAAGAAGATAAGAGAAAGGAAATCATCCCGTAAGAGGAATGTAGTGTTGAAGAATTGAAAAATAAATTGAGGTTAGATAATCTTGAGATTTCTAGATTGAAGAAAGCCTCTAGGAAGCATGCAATCAGGGAAGCTCATTTTGACAAAATGAAAGCTCTGTGGGAAGACAAAACCGTCCAAATACCCGAGTTGGTCGACTATAATGCACAATATTATACCTGGTCAGTCCTTGCAATAAAGGAAGTAATGTTCATCAGGAGAGTTAATATGAAACTTAGAGCTAGGAACAGGGTTATGAAGAGACAAATTGAAGAGTTGAAGCTGTAGTTAAGCCAGCGGGAAAGATCTCCTTAAGGAAACTACACAGTAATTTTGATAGCTTCAGGGCAATTGAAAGGGATATGTCAAGATAAAAGAGGCTCAATTCAGTCAAATTTTGGGGTTAAACTGTGTTTTGTGATTACACAGCAGTTTCGTAGCGTGCTACGAAACTGCTGAAAAAGAATGCATAACACACAGTAGTTTCGTAGCACGCTACAAAACTGCTGTGGCTGCATAATTAAAGCTCAGTCTGCCAAATTTTGAGGGACCAAGAGGACATTTTTGAAAGTAAACCTCAGAAAATATCATTTACAATATGCAAGAAATCAACCACGGCAAAACAAGCAGAAAGAAGTTATATGAATTTTAAACTCTTTGTTATACAAATGATAGTATTGTATATGACTTTTCAATCAGCTTTAAAAAGGATTTTGTCATCGCACATGTATATGGGTTAGGCTTACAACACATGAAGAACTTGGCACTCAAATAGATGGTTGGGTAATTAAAGAAGATCAACATGCTTAATTGTTTCCGAATACCTTTGAGGAAACCAAAAGCATAAAAACAGGTCAGTTTCCTACTTATCAGCAGTAGTAATGGGATAAGACATTAAGGACCAATAAGGAACTTCGAGCATCCACCACAACTAAATTGAAGGAGACCACTTGTCAGAGAACGAGATCTTTTTGTAATTAATGCTATCACCAGCATGATGTGGAGTTAGACTCCTAATTGTCTTAGGTTTCTAAAATATCTAGTTAGCAGTTTGTTGCATTTAATAAGTAGTTAAAATTAGAATAGGTGTCATAGCAAGCAGAATTTGAGTTCCCCTCATGCTGGAGGAGGGATCTCGGCTTTGTAAAGAATTCTATATATTGCAGAAACAACAATGTACTTGGGGTTGGGAAAATTTCAGAGAAATTGGAACTATTGTGCTATGTTTTAGTAATACAAGACTTGACTTTACTTCTCAGGAATCAGAAGGAGTTTACTATTCAGAATGTTGTGTATTATCTTCTCTTCAATATTTGCAGTGGTATATATGTGTGATTACTTAGAAATCACTGGTTGTGCTCTAATTTCCTTCACATATTTATAAACTGTGTGCCCTATATGTTTCTGGTGTGTTTTGAATGGAAGAAATATAAATGCCCTGACTTCTATGTAAGGTTGATATCATTGTTATACTGAAACGATTGTGACTCCATAAGCCCAATGGATACCTTCTAATTGTGTTTCAACCACTCTCATTTTCTATCTTTGTTTCACAAGAGTTAGCCATCTTAATCATAATCCAAAACATTAATCCTTTGATAGAGCCCTCTCAGGTTGGTGAGGCTAGGCCTCAGCCTAAAGTAGGTTTGAAATAGTTACTTAAGGTCTTCCTGGTCAGCAGCCTTCTAGGGTCTGATTTTGAGATAACATTTTGGTGCGTCTGCTGGGAGTCTGAAGATTATTCATTCTCGAAAACAATAGAATGAACTTCTGAAGGTAGTGGGAGCTCAGAAGGTTTTTCGAGGTTGCAAGCTACCTTGGTGACTCCATATATTTTCAAAAGATTAAAAGGTGGCTTCAAGAGGGATATATACACGAATCAATCCTGACCTAGATCCACCTACTCCTGTGGACAATCCAAACACCATTTCAAGGAGCAGACAAAGATTTACTGAAACACCATGTACTCCATCTTTTTCAAAATCTTTGCTCTCTGAATTTTCGAGAAGTCCCGAGGAAAAAATTGTTGATGATAAGATCCATGAGGTGTTGTTGAGGTTTGAAAACGAAGAAGAACTCATTGGAATTATTTTAGATTTACAAAAAAGAGGAATTGATACTTCGTCTTTAGTGTCACAAAAAGATAAGGAGAAATTTTGGGAGGTTGGTACTTCTGAATTATTGTTAGAAGAGGAAGATTTAAATAAACTCAAAAAACTTGATCCTTTTGAAGTCTTACTCAAATCTAAAATTGGTCTACCCCTTCCAAAATGGAGTACATTTGTCAGTGGTTTGCAAAGTCCAAATAGTCCTTTATGTATTAGCACCTTATCCTATACCTCTGCTAGTCCTAGTAGTTCTCAGACACCAGGGAATCCACCTCATATCAGTTCTGGTACCTTTTTCCCTTCAATACCTGTCATCACCATTCCTCCATTAATTATGTTTGTACCTGCTAGGTATGCTCCACTAGCCCTCCCTGCTGTGTTACACGACCTTCCCAACAAATATGCTTCTAGAATTCCAACATGGGGTGGGGATGAAGAAATCGCAGTAGAAGAACATGTAGACAGATTCAATGATTTTGTTGACAGAGAGGAAGTTGATGATGAGGATGTAAATCTAAGATTGTTTGCACAAACTTTCATTGGAGAGGTTAGAAAATGGTTTAAAGCTCTAACAGCTTGAAGCATTCACAGTTGGGCAGAGTTTGAAGATAGTTTTCTACGGAAGTGGGGAAATAGAACTAATCCTGTCCAAGCTCTTACTGAATACAACAATCTTAGAAGAGCACCTGATGAAACCATCCAAAACATCTCCAAGAGGTTTAATAAAATATACAATTCCATCCCAGCCCATTTGAAACCTCCTGGGGCCTTGGCACAACTGAGATATGCCGAAGCATTTGATTTTGAATTTTCTCTGTTACTCAGAGAAAAGGATTCTGCTACTCTTGCTGACATGCAAAATGATGCAATTAAAGTGGAAGTAAACATGTTTGCTGCCAAAAGTCAAAGATGGCAAAAGCTAAATTGAAAGAAGAGGAGAAACCTTCCACTTCAGCTCCAGAAGATAAGTTTGATTCAATGATGAAGACCATGGAAAAGCTGATGGATCGATTGGCTCTTGGGAATACCTCTACTCCTCCAGCACAGCAGGAACCTCAATTTAGAAATACTCAGTTCAGAAGACCTCAAAATCAGCAAAGGCCAAGGGAAAATAGGAATCAACAGCCTGATCCTCCAGTAAGACCTCCTTTCCAGAAAAACTTGGTTGACGAAGAAGATGAACCTGAAATTCCTGAAGAGTCCATCCATTGCCTTGATGAAGAAGTGCCATGTATTTTCTTGACTAAGGAAGAACATGATGAGTCCAGTATGACCAAACAAGGAGAGGAACCTTCAGACTATTTAAAAGGATATCAGCATGCTATCTTTGAGATGCAAAAGCAGTACAATCTCAGGAATATAAATGTGCCCATTACAACAAGCAAAGCACAGCCCAAGAAGGATACATCAAAGGCTGTTGAAGACAAGAAAGACAACTCAAAGGTTGTTGAAGGTAAAAATGATTCTCCACTTGACAAAAAGGATATTCAAGCTCCATCCCCTACTAAAGAAATTGAGAAAACTGTTTCTGTTTTTAACCTTGAGAATGAGATTGCAAAAATCAAAATATCAGTCCCCTTTAGTGAAATTATCAAGGTAGACAAATATAGAAGTAAGATTGTTGAAATGCTTAATTCACAACTAGGAGTAGCTGATATCTTAAATGTGTAAGAAGATAAACCTATTATTTACTTGGGTCCAAGACTTGAAGATGAACAAAATGAAGAGTTTCCTCCTTTCTACATAAGCATAAGCATTCATGATATGACCTTACATAATGCTATGTTAGATTCAAGGAATCTCATAATCTTATGCCCAAGGTGATCATGGAAATATTGGGATTACAGACAACTAGACCATATAAGGATTTATTTTCCTTTGATTCAAAAAGAGTTCAATGCATTGGTTTGATTAAAGATGTCATTGTGGGGCTCACACAAATTCCAGCAAAGATAATTGTCATGGACATTGTTGTGGCCGACATTCCACCTAAGATCAGGATGCTTCTTTCAAGATCATGGGTAGCAAATATCAAAGGCACAATGCAGATGGACCTTACCTATGCTACTATCCCTATTTTTGGTGAGCAAAGAAGGTTGTATCGAGAGACCAAAATGGATTATATGGTAAGCAATAAAGATAAACCTCAAAACTTTCCCATTTATTCATTTGATACTGGTCTCAGATCAGCCATTCTTTTCAATGAATCAGTTGGAGATGAATCAAAAGAGAGGCTTGCAGAAAATCAGTGTCAAGGATATCAGCAAGGAGATGAAAAAGACACAATAGGTTGTTGGTCATTATATTTTGATGGATCAGCAGGAAGAGAAGGGGCAGGAGTTGGGATTTGGATCAAAAGTCCTGATAATGAAAGTAAGTTTCTCTCCTACAAGCTAAATTTTGATTGCACTAATAATATGGCTGAGTACGAATCTCTGATTTTGGGCTTAGAAGCTTTGTTAAAGTTGAAGGCTAGAAACATTGCTATTTGTGGAGATTCTGAATTGGTAATTAAACAAGTGGAAGGTGCTTATCAAACCAAGGATGTAAGGATGAGGGCATATAGAAACTTATTGTTGGATATGTTGGAAAAGTTTCAGGCTTATTCTTTTACTATCAAAACTAGAGACCAAAACTCTATTTCAGATTCTCTTTCTGTTTCTGACAGTCTTTTTATTATTCCTATGCACTTTTCTGAAAAATATGAGGTGGAGGTTCGTCATCGACCATTTATACTAGATAACATCACTAATTGGCAGGTCTTTGAGGATGATCAACAGGTAAATAATTTCATTGATTTAAAGGAAGAATTTGAGAGCACTCAAATGGATCAGCAAAATATGTTTGTGGAATCAAAGGAGAAGTCTGAAGTCTTACAATTAAAAAATAACTTAATTCCAAAGGGTCTCATTCCCCTTGAGAAATTGTTTGATCAAAATGATGTGTTCAAGGCTCCAAAATTACAAGCTGATGAGGAGGAAGTAGAAAGCTACAATTTAGGGGATTCAGTTGTAGCTAAGATGGTTAAGATTTCAAAATTTCTTTCAGCTGATATGAAGGCTAAATATGTTGAGATGATGAAAAGGTTCATTGATGTTTTGCATGGAGCTATGCTGATTTGAAACAATATGATTCTTCAATTATACAACATACCATTCCTATTAAGGAGAATGAAAAACCTTTCAAGCAGAAGTTAAGAAGAATTAATCCTCTCCTTATGCCATTGATTGAAAAGGAAGTGAAAAAACGTTTTGATGCTAAGATTATTGTTCCAATCAGATTCTCAAATTGGCTTGCTAATTTGGTCCTAGTTAGAAAAAAGAGTGGTGAGATCAGGATTTGTATAGACTTCAGAAATCTGAATAAAGCTTCATTGAAAGATAATTATCCTCTTCCCAAGATGGATATGATTCTACAAAACATTGTTGGTTCACAAAGGATGTCTATGCTTGATGGTTTCTCAGGGTACAATCAGATTCTTGTGCATCCAGATGATCAAGAGAAGACAACCTTCACAACGCCATGGGGAACATTCATGTACGCCAAGATGCCTTTCGGTCTCATGAATGCAGGGGCCACTTTTCAAAGAGCAATGGATATTGCTTTTGCTGAGGAAAAGGACAAATCAGTGGTGGTTTATCTTGATGACATCACAGTTTTTTCAAAGAGAGAAGAAGATCATTTGAAGCACCTTGAAAGAGTTTTGTTGAAATGTAGAAGGTTTGGTATTTCTCTTAATCCCACTAAAAGTATTTTTGCTTTAACATCAGGCAAACTTCTTGGTCATATCATTTCTGAAGAAGGAATTAGGATTGATCCTAATAGAGTTAGTGCAATTCAAAAGTTAGATCTGCCAAGAAGTAGGAAAGAGATTCAATCCTTTCTTGGAAAAGTCAACTTTGTTAGACGCTTCATTCCTAACTTTGTTGAAGTTGTCAAGAATATAACAAAGATGTTGAAAAAGGGAGTAGATTTTAAGTGGACAGCTGAAGCAAAGAAATCTTTTGAGGAGATCAAGAAGGCACTCACACAAGCACCAGTACTTATTAGCCCAAATTTTACCAAGGAATTCCTTATTTTTACATTTGCTTATGAGGATACAATTGCTGGAGTTTTGCTGCAAAAACGAAATCAAGGTACTGAATAACCTATTTCTTTCTTTAGTAAGACATTAGAAAATGCTGAATTGAAGTACAACATCCTAGAGAAGCAAGCTTACGCCTTGGTGAAAGCTATAAATGATTTCAGAATCTATGTTTTGCATTCTCACATTGTTGCTTATATTCCAAATGTTGTTATAAAGGATATTCTAACACAGGATAATCCGGATGGAAAAAGGGGCAAGTGGATAGCAAAATTGTTAGAGTATGACATTGAGATTAAACCCACCAAATTGGTAAAGGGTCAAGGCTTAGCCAAGGTGCTGACACAATCAAACTTGGACTATCTTGACATTAACTTGAGTACAGAGATCTCAAAAATTTCTGAAAATGAAGAGGAGTTGGTCCAAATAAATGAAAAATTCTTGGTTTCAGAATGGTACAAGGACGTAGCATTTGTTCTACAACATAATAAAGCTACCGCTAATCTTTCAAAGTCCAAAGCCCGGTTTGTGAAGCTGAAATCTTTAAGATATTTTGTGTATGACCAAAATTCGTTTTGGAAAGATGCAGGAGGGATATTGTTAAATTGTCTCCTTGAAGAAGAAGCTGATAAAGTAATTGATGAATTCCATAAGGGAGATTGTGGAGGACATCACTATTGGAAAGCTACTGCAAACAAGGTCTTGAGGGCTAGATATTTTTGGCCAACTATGTTCAGAGACATCTATAAAAAGGTAGCTACATGTCATGAATGTCAAATATTTGAAGGAAAAAGGAAGCTTTTGCCTTTGCCTCTGGTTCCTATATATGTTGAAGTGCCCTTCCAACAATGGGGATTAGATTTTATAGGAGAAATTCATCCTCCTTCACCAGGTCAGCATCGCTGGATTCTCACAACCACTGATTACTTTACCAAATGGATAGAAGCAGTCCCAACAAGGCAAGCAAATGATTCAGTGATTATGTCTTTCCTAGAAAATAATATATTATCAAGATTTGGTTTCCCAATGAAGATTATAATTGACAATGCTCAACCTTTTAAGTCCAAGAAGATGATTATTTTTTTCCATCAGTATCACATTTCTCTTGGACACTCTACTGCTTATTATCCGCAAGGAAATGGCCTTGCCGAATCATCAAACAAAAGCCTTGTGAGGATCATTAAGAAGGTGCTGCAAGAAAACAAGAAAGCTTGGCATTTGAAATTGAAGTATGCTTTGTGGGCTGACCAGATTTGTACAAAGAGATCCATTGGAACATCGCCATATGAATTAGTATATGGTGCTGAAGCCATATTTCCAACATCACTTGGAGTACCTGTAATGAAGCTAATTCAAGGATTAGAGGAGGAACCAAACATTGTACAAAGAAGAATCAATCAGCTGATAGCCTTATAGGAGAAAATAAATGAGGTATATGACAGTCATCAACAAAGTCAGAACAAAATCAAGAGAACATTTGATAAGAAGATCAAAGAAGTTACTTTTCAGATCCATGATAGAGTGCTGAAATGGGAAGCCAGAATCGAAGAGAAAGGTAAGCACGGTAAATTTGAAAATTTGTGGAAAGGCCCATATCAAATTTCTGCTTTCCATGGAAATAACACTTACATTCTGCAAGAAATTGATGGAGAACCATATGCTGGAGGACCTGTTAATGGTATGTTCCTAAAGCATTATCATTGATTGAAATACTATCAGTTTCTCACAACATTGTATATACCCGTTTTATTAGTTTTTCTTTTGTTTCAAATAATGACAAGCTAAACAGAAGGCTTAAGCTCGAGGTGAAGGCCCAAGAAGCTGGAAAAAGATGCTTGTCAAGCAAATCTATGTTTTTCATAAAATGGATAAAGAACTGGACCTACGAGTTCTTAGTGTACTATAGGAGCACACTATCCCAAGCGGAGCCATTGTTATCACTTAAGAATTCTAATTCCCAAATTGCTCGCATTAGTTTGATGGTAAAGGTTCGGTGCTAGTCTAGGTTTGATTATTTTTTGTTTGCCTTAGAGTCTGAGTCTTAGGAGTCTTGGTGGTATTCTTATAAAAAGGTCAACTATTCATTCTCATTCATCACTGGTCTCATAACTCACACAATTTCCATATTTCAACTTTGTTCAAAGGTTATTATGTGTTACAAAGCTTTGTAGGTGATTCCATAGTGCATAAATCCTTTTAGGTGTTTTCACAGTGCATAAATCCTTTTTAGGTGTTTTCGCAGCGCAACATGCTTTAGGTGATTTCATAGCGCATAACCCAGATTTTACACTGGTTGTTGTTGTGGGGAAAAATGCCTATGCAGGACGATCCTATCCACCTAAGGTGTGACAGTTCCTTAGCAACAAATGATTACAGCTACACTGATTTCTTCCTTTATGAAATGTGAAAGAAGAGAGATCAATAGACTTACCGGTGTCTTTCGTTTGTCCCTCGATCCAATCTCTCTTCTCTTTGGGTGTTCACAGCTACTTGCCTTCTTTCTTATCCAGCTACAACTTCCTGCAAGATCACAAGAGAACAACTACTTGCGACAAGAGAACAGCTACTTGAGACAAGAGAAGAACACTACACAAAGACAGATGTTCACATTCATAACTAGTTCAGGATTAGAAATAAACCAAATACACTAATACATTTATACATCAAAATACATCAGCATATAGGAGAAACCAAGATAGCTTTATTGATGAATAACAAAGGTTCAGGAAGAGATACAGCCCAGAGGGATCCAATCCAGCATCTCCTTCCCAGCAAATGGAATTCCTATCTTCAGCCCCTTCAAAGCATTAAGCACCCAATGATTCCAGTCTCAAACCAACAGCAATTCTTTGCAATAATAAAATTCCAGCCTCTAGATCTCATGGAGGAGAGATCCATATATAGATGTTTTGGAGAGAGGATGAGTCAGCTTGAGATCTAACTAGTGTCCTCTCCCTCTCTCAGTTCTTGAGTCCACTTGGAGGTTCTTGCTTCCACTTGGAGATTTGGAACCTCTTACTCATCACCAGTCGAATTCCCTGAGGCAAGTGTCATTTTGGAACCTTCCTGAGCATTGACACCTTGAGGAATGAGTCTGCCACTTGTCCAAACTCGCTCAGCGCAGGTAGCTAGTGTTGGAGTTGACATTCAATGTAGGTAGACAGTGGAGCCACTGACATTCAGTGCAGATGGTCAATGGAGCAGTTGACATGATCCTGAATTGACTTGTTTTTTAGCAGTTTCAGGTGGAGAACTTTTGTGAATTGCTGTGGTTTGTTAGCCTTTTTCCTCTAGGGGTAGGAACAACATGTTTAGGGACTTTGGATCCCTTAGATTATGGACATTTCATGCTCAATGTTGTAAGGCACAAAAATTTCTATAACAGTTGCCCCCTAAAGTATGAGGCTGTTTATCGGGCGAAATGCTTTATCAGGGGGATCCGAAGTTGATCCAATGCTGGGAGGGAGACCTGTAATACAATACAATACATTACATTATTTTTCATACTGCTTTCATGATCTAGCTGAGGCGGGCATTCCCATGCTCAGCTTTATAAATACATTTTCCTGTACATAGAACAGACAATCTTCTGATGATAGACTGATAATTTTGATGAAATTATCATCCGTTGAGTAGGATGATTATCTCCTGCAATGTTGTACATGTCAATGTCTTTATCTTTCCTGAATATATATATCGTAGCCCGGATGGATGAAACTAGATCCGGGGTCTTCAAACTCGTTCGATCTTCACTCTAAGTACAAGTCGATCCATGCGAGAATTGTTCTGAAGTCGAACATGGAAAGACATCGCTTGATTACCGGTCAATGATGTAAACCGTTAACAAGCGTGAGAGGAATCACCGATAATGATAATGACCCTCAAGGTACTGCAGTACAATTCACGTGGTGTGAATAAAGGACTTGGCGTCGAACACCACGCAAAATCTTTTGGTCGAAGGTCATTGATGTATACCTGTCGCCGGAAGTGAGAAACTTGCCATTGTGGCATGCAAGCTTCAAAGTACTGAAGGGGTTGTTCCTAGATCAACTTCTTGGATAATGAGCTGATGTCAACAAGAAGCGATCCATCATAGGAGGGCCTTAATGAATCCCACATCAGTGACACGTAACGGAGCTAATGATTTTAATGGAGGTGAAAACGATCTGTGACATATGATTCAGGGTGGCGGTCATGAATGGATGAAGGATAATGTATGGCAGTGGATGGGACACGGTTGACTCTTTCTGAACGACTTCTCTTGAACATATGGCGACACTGATGTGATGGATCAGTAGCATTACCCCAAATATGGATGGTATGGCGAGACCATGGTGATGTGACTGGTGAATGAAACAACCCAACCCGATTGTGGTACGGAGGAAAAGTGTCATATTCAAGAGCGACTTGCTACCATCAAAGTTTTCTTTAGTTTCTCCCAATTTTTCCCCAGTCATTGCTGACCAGTATTTCTTTATTTTTGTCAAGCTTGAGGAGGATAACATATGCTTGTTCTATAACCTGCCCTTCGGGCAAGCCCATCGCTATGTTTTAACGAGCCTAGCGATAGTGAAACTCGTTCTCGTCTAAAGACAAGTTTGTCACTTTTTAATAATTTTAACGAGTCTAACGACAAGGATAACTCGGTCCTTTTCACTTTTAGAGAGTCTGAAAAGGTACATAAAGTCAACTCCAAAATTCCTTTTTCGTCATCTAATCCCTTAAGTCCGAAAAAGTATAAAACAATACAGAAGGGATGAGTTTTCGATAGTTTTAACTAGCCGAACAAAACAAGCGCTCGATCTTTTTGTGCAATAATACCTCAGGTCCAAAAAGATTAAAATCTAGAGGAGGGATAGCTCTTCTGGTCGCTTTAACGAGCTGGAAGGCCAAAACTCGGCAATCTTTTCATATTTTACGAGTCAGTTGAAAAGAGCTTAAAGAAGACTCGTCTTTTGAGGAACGAGTGATAAACAGGGATAGCAGTTGATTCCAGGTACAGGTTGGAATTTTCCAATCACGGCAGTGTCACAAGGATGGCTAGGTGAAATCACTCTTCGCAGTTGTTCCTCAAAATGGGTAAACAATCACATGGAGGTGACTGATCGGCCAATGGAAAAGTGGAGGTGACAGGTGCAAACACGACCAAGGCTTTAATGGCTGATGATATTACATTCACAGTGGTTATTTACCGGGATAGTTCATTTTTTAACGAGCTTAAACGCGGGTGGAAACATTTGCTCGATCTTATGTTTATTTTTTAACGAGCATGAACTATGTGCTAAAACTGCTCGGATCTTGTGTTTATTTTTTAACGAGCATGAACTTTATGCTAAAACTGCTCGATCTTATGTTTGCATGCCCCCAGCATAATAACGCAAATCGAGGTGCATGCCCCCCAAGCTTCATTGCATTCAACTCGGTGGTTGGAATGAAGGTTTACCTTTGAGATTTGAAAAGGGGATTTGTTTCATTTTTTAATGAGGTTGACACAGTAAAAGAACTATCCGCGTGACTCCTTGTTTCATTTTTTAACGAGGTTGACACGAGATAAGAACCGTCCTCGGAGTCCAAATCCATTAGATGTAGAAGGTTTCATATTCCACTGTGGCCACTTCCGCCAGATTACTTGGAGGCGGTAGGGCAAAAGTACCAATTAAAGCAGGGTCTTTTAGGAGACCTACTCCAATATTCTGGAGCGAATGATCGCTCCCATGGATCATTGGAATGCTTCCCGTAACTTGCGAACTGTTGGGGAGAAAAGTTTGTTGGTTGACGATTGTAATTCCTCCTTGGAAGGGAAATGCAATCTTCCTGAAGTAGGTCGACACAACTGCGGCCATGGCATAGATCCACGGTCTTCCTAGTAGGATGTTGTAATCAAGATTCCCATCGATGACTTCAACATCTATTTCTA
Organism: Pinus tabuliformis; assembly: GCA_031772625.1. NCBI lineage: Eukaryota > Viridiplantae > Streptophyta > Pinopsida > Pinales > Pinaceae > Pinus > Pinus tabuliformis. Next base: position 994,192,579 of record CM062817.1, read on the forward strand.
CTGTTTTCCCTCCTAGTTCAAATTTCAAGTTACTTAGGATACCATATGGGGTATATGTCCTTCCGTCGAATGCTTTTAATGTCGTCGAAGATTGCGACAAGGTTGGAGATCCTAAAGTTTTCCAGCAACTCATCGACATAATGCATGTAGATGCCCCCTCATCAATAATTGTTCGATGAACAGTTTTGTTGAGGGCTTTCACTTGAATAAGGAAAGCTAGTTGAGCTGGTAACTAAGGGTTATATCCTTTATGATCAAAGGCCACAAGATTGGAATCCATTGGGTCAATCCCACCTATTGTTGATAATAAAGCTTGCTCTTGGGAGAAGCAATTTTGCAGTACCTCAAGTGTCGACATAGCGGACGGCGATTGGGCCAGGTCCTCTATCTGTTCTATTTTTGCACAAGGATTAAATGTCGATTTGTGTACTGCTCCCTTTTGCGACTTTATCATTGGTTCAGGAATGATGGGTGGCACAACTTCGGTCAAAGTTGTTGTCGAACTACTAGGTTGTTCATTAGCCTTATTGTTCGACAGCCTTGGATTCCTGTAATCTTTATTCCTCGTCAAAGCATCATTTTGCTGCTTTGATACAGACAACATAAGCACTTGGGATCGGGAAGCATTTTGATTAGCAACCAGCTCAGTTCCCGGGCTTGGAAACGGATCAGTCAACAAAGCTGAGGTTTTCGAACTCTTAAAGAATCTTTTAAGCTCAGCTTTGTATGGACAATCTGCTGCCCAATGATCCTCATCACATATATGACACCCTGCAGGGGGTTTTCTTTTTCTCCCTTTCTTTTTCTTCTTGCCCCCTGGTTGCTTCAGTTGTTTGCCCTTGTCGTCCGACACGGCACTTACTTCCGAGGCAAGAAGTTCCTCATTTGCATTTTGACTGGAAATCTTACGGGCCTTTTTAGATATAGCCCTTGTCGATTTCATGTCTGTTGCGCCAATCACGCCATCACCGGCATGAGAGTCATTGTTTGATTTAGGAGGAGGAGGAATTGAGAATTCCGGTCTAGGGGCATCAGGTATTTTGTCGTAGAGCGTGCTGGACTGAGTGTAAACCAAGTCCAGATATTGCGCACGAGTGATGACTTGCTCTTCTGTTACGACTCCCCCCTTTGCCACATCTTCCGTGATGGCAGGAAGTAATGACTTGATAAACCATTCAGCTAATAGATGATCGGGAACGTACGTTTTTACCATCCTACAATGACGTCGCCACTCATGTATATGATCAGATATGTGAGTGGACATTGTTTGTTTGAAGTTGGTTAGGAGTTCTGTTCCCGTTTCATACCTTATGGGTTAAGAAAGTCGTGGCTAGGGTACTGAAGTTGTCAAATGAAGCTCTAGGCAATTCGATATACCATTTTGCTGCCGGACCAGTTAACGTCCTCTGAAAGAGGCGAAGTCTTATCGAATCATCATTTAGGGTGTTTGATAAACACCACAGATGAAATGTCATCACATGATTCGACGGATCTTCACCCGGATTTCCATTAAATTTAGGAATATCTAACGGAATTTTATGTGGAATCGCTGGCCACCAAGGGGCATAAGCAATTGGATCATTCGTCAGCCGGTTTAGATCTGGTAATTCTAGAGTTGCTACAAAGGGAAACTGTTGATTCAGGTTAGGCGAAGCATACCCAGGATAAGATGGAATCGCCTGAGCAGTGGGTCTTTGCATACCAGCATAATGTATTTGATGCTGGCAACTTTGACAAGGTTGATCGGCATAACCATTATAATATGGTTGTTGGTAACCACTTTGTAAATGTGATTGCCCATTACTTACAAAGACTTGTTGCTCAGGTCCTTGATATGATTGTTGGAATGGGGGTTGATGAGTTTGAACTAGCTCTGGTTGTTGGACCATTTGCTGTTGTCCAATACTAGATGATTGACCAAGATGAGGAGTCATAGTACTTGTTTGAGCCTGAGTCGCTCCGGATAAGGAGGCACTAACCTGAGGTTGTGATTGAGCTGTCGAGACAAGAGGCTGTTGTACGATAACCTGAGAAACTCGGGGTCGACATACAACAGGTAGCATTTGTACTTGCGACGCAATCACCATACCAGGTATAGTGGCAACATTCGACACAGGGTGGACTGGTTGCATTGAATATGCAACCCTTGGTTGCTGAGGCAGTATTGGTACCCATCCACTGGATGTAATTCCAGTTTGACCTGAACTTTGTTGTAAACTCCCATATGGTTGTTCTCCGGGGGGAAACAACGAAAAGGCATACTGTCCTCCATATGGTGGCAATCCAGTACTTAAAGGGTAGATTGGCCTTTGAAGACACATTGGATCAATTTGTTGAGTTTCAACATAAGAAATACCAGATGATAATCCGGATGAAGAAATAGGAACTAACCATGTTGTCGAAACAGTCTCTGATTGGACTCCAGCTTGTTGTTGATAATTTGCTGGGACAGATGGTATACCAGCGAACATCGTTGGAGTAGCAGCAGGAGGCTCTGTCGCTGCTGTGTCGGATGACACAGTCCTAGATGTCGACGGTTGTTCAGACATATTTAGTCTATCCAAAAGATTTCCTAGTGATTCTACAAGAACTTTGTGATGAAGGTAGACTAACTTCGAAGATCAACTAGGGAGAGGTGATGATTATTCCGTTTAAAATAAATTTTAACGACGCTTAGACACAACTTGCTTTTTCAATTTTAAAGAGTCGAGAAAAAGCTAAAGATGACTATAGTCTCCTTCGATGTTTTAACGAGCCCGAAGTGACAAATGCTCGGATGGACTTTTTCCGTTATAGAGTCTGAAAAAGGCCAAAAGGAACTGCTCTGGAGTTCTAGGTAGAGGGTGTGCTAAACTTTTCGCAAAACCGCAGAATACCTTTTAAGGTACGGGCGGTCGATCTTCGTGAATGCTGTGTTCACTACATTGCGATCAGTAGGGCGGCCGACATGACTTCCTAAGGATAAAGGATATATCCCTATAGGGGTCTCCCAATATATACGCGACGGTACGTGGGAGCACAATCCGTACTGGCGCTATCGTCCCTCAGGAGGAATCACCCACCTTCCACGAGATCGACAGTCACCAGGCTTAACGACGCCGGAACACGTCTCTAGCCTAGACCTCTATGTTGTGCGTTATGTTACAAAGCGTTGTTAAGTTCATTCAATTTATTTTAGGTTGATCTTTTTAAATTTTTCCTTTCAAGGTTCACCACGAGATGTATGATACAAATTCCTAAATGCAGTCTAAAGATGATAAGCAAGCTTTATATCTTTTCAACTTTGAAAATCCTAGCTACTAAGGGAAAAGAAAGACACCATTTTTTCTCAAAGAGCAATCAACACACTCTAATGCACATTTCCCTAAATCCAACATGCAAACTATCAAATGCAAAATGCACAATGCAGGTGTTTGTTTTCCGCTTTCTTAGTATTGATGCCTACAAAGAAAGCTTTTTGTACAACCTCGAATTTGCTTTTAAATGACAAATACAAACAAGTTTGCTTTTTCAAAATCAAAGAGGGTAGAAGAGATTACAACACTTAACGATTTTCGAAATGAATACTTGTTTCGACACTTAAAAGAGACAAACTCAAACCAAATGCAAAAGTAAATGTATAATCAACTGCAAATAGCCAATGAACTCTCTTCTAAGATCACAATCAACAGATCTGAATCAAGGACTATAGGATGACTATTTCACTCTTGCAAAGGAAAACTGTAAATGACGCCACAAACACATAAAAACACTCACAGTCTTTTTGTACAAAAGGAGGCGGAATCTAAGCAAGGAAAAGGAGTTATCTGACTGGTACCTATGTTGGTTAAAGGCTGCAAAAAACAGAGATCAAAACAGGGCAACAGAGAGCAGAGAACCCCAGCTGCACAAGGCCAAACTGGTTCAGCGCAACCTCAACACTGTGGTTTTGACATTCAGCGTAGGTAGCCTTCATGGGACCTGCGTTGAAATGTAGAATGCCTTCACAGTGGTCGCGCTGAAGGAGAAACTCTCGTTTCTCACTGGGTTCTGGGTCACAGATTGCTCAATAATCAATGGTTTCAGGCCAAATCAGAAACACAAGCAAGGTGCAATCAAAGGGATGCTTTGAAGGGCTACTAAGATCTATCACAAGGATCATCAAATCATTTGTGAATCCATTGTTCAAATCATAGACAAGTCCAGCAATTGGATCAAAGCAGCAACTGTCTACTTTGCATCCGGTAAAGATGTAGTTCGATTGTTGCTGTCAAGTCTATGAAGTAAACAAATGATAGAAACACAAATAAATCAACTAAAAAAATCCTCCCCAGTGGAGTCGCCAATTTGTTGTGGGGAAAAATGCCTATGCAGGACGATCCTATCCACCTAAGGTGTGACAGTGCCTTAGCAACAAACGAGTACAGCTACACTGATTTCTTCCTTTATGAAATGTGAAAGAAGAGAGATCAATAGACTTACCGGTGTCTTCCGTTTGTCCCTCGATCCAATCTCCCTTCTCTTTGGGTGTTCACAGCTACTTGCCTTCTTGCTTATCCATCTACAACTTCCTGCAAGATCACAAGAGAACAGCTACTTGCGACAAGAGAACAGCTACTTGAGACAAGAGAAGAACACTACACAAAGACAGATGTTCACATTCATAACTAGTTCAGGATTAGAAATAAACCAAATACACTAATACATTTATACATCAAAATACATCAGCATATAGGAGAAACCAAGATAACTTTATTGATGAATAACAAAGGTTCAAGAAGAGATACAACCCAGAGGGCTCCAATCCAGCATCTCCTTCCCAGCAAATGGAATTCCTATCTTCAGCCCCTTCAAAGCATTAAGCACCCAATGATTCTAGTCTCAAACCAACAACAATTCTTTGCAATAATAAAATTCCAGCCTCCAGATCTCATGGAGGAGATATCCATATATAAATGTTTTGGAGAGAGGATGAGTCAGCTTAAGATCTGACTAGTTTCCTCTCCCTCTCTCAGTTCTTGAGTCCACTTGGAGGTTCTTGCTTCCACTTGGAGATTTGGAACCTCTTACTCATCACTAGTCGAATTCCCTGAGGCAAGTGTCATTTTGGAACCTTCCTGAGCATTGACACCTTGAGGAATGAGTCTGCCACTTGTCCAAACTCGCTCAGCACAGGTAGCTAGTGTTGGAGTTGACATTCAACGTAGGTAGACAGTGGAGCCACTGACATTCAGTGCAGATGGTCAATGGAGCAGTTGACATGATCCTGAATTGACTTGTTTTTGAGCAGTTTCAGGTGGAGAACTTTTGTGAATTGCTGTGGTTTGTTAGCCTTGTTCCTCTAGGGGTAGGAACAACATGTTTAGGGACTTTGGATCCCTTAGATTATGGACATTTCATGCTCAATGCTGTAAGGCACAAAAATGTCTATAACAGCTGTGCTACGAAATCCGAGATTCGTGCAATCCGTAGCAAATCTTTCTTAATTGTCAGATCTGTCAAGTTCAGCTATGGTTGCATCATCCATTGTCAGCTTATACACTTCACATATCATTTCCAACAACTTATCTTCATTATTACAGTCGTTAGGTACCTTGGTACACTCGGATTGCAAGTTTCAAGAAGAGCCATACATTCACTGTCATAATTATGATTGTATTCATGGCATGAGGAACAAATCTGTAAGCGTTCAATTTGAATGCATTGTACATCAAGCGAGGCAGTTATCAGGCGAGGTAGCCGTCAAGTGAGGCAGGGATCGAAGATTGAGCAGTGCCAGTATTTCAAACCTTCATTACGTTGAAGTCTCATGGAAGGATCTCCAGAAAGAAAAGAGCACAGTTCAGGTAGATGTTTGAGGAACAAACCTGAAGGGGTAGACATTATCTTGAGTAACAGAGAAGTTGAGCATGCATTCAAGTAAGTTGGATGTTCGAATTTTTGCGAGAAACTCCAAGGAGGTCATGCGCAAATCACCAAGGAATTTTCCTTGAATTTCACAGGACTGAATTCAAAGGTTGGGATGCTTGAATTGCAAATATCACCAGAGGTAATATCCACAGTTACTGAGATTCCAAGGGGACAAGAAAGTTGGTTTAAAAATTTTAAATTTGATATGACCCCCTACAAAGAATTTCTGAAGCGGGAGTTCATTGACTCAGATTTAAACAAGTCCATGCCTAGAAATTATGTCAAGGACTCATATGCTAATCTGCTTACCTACATATAGAGGTACCTTATCTGTGAAGGGAGATATAACAAGGTGTATTCATTTCATTTCAAGCTTCTACTGCATTTCACAGGAAAGATCTCTCTTGATTTACCTTTCTACTTATTGCGCAGCCTCAGAAAAATGTGTGACAAGGTGCAACTAAGGAAAGAAGCCCGTGAGACCTCATTGTTTCACCATGGCTTAGTTAAGTTGATCATTCTGCATGAACTCTAGAGAGTAGGTAGGGACTGGCCTATGTTTATGTTTATGTCTGGCTTTAAAAATGAAACTGGTCTCAGTCCCCAAGCTATGAAAAATTCTCCACCAAGAACTGGTCATCATACAGAAAGATCCAAGAGATTCACCAAATTGAAAGCTAGGAAACAAGTAAGGGAGCCTGCCAGATCAATGATTATCCAAGACACACCCCAACAGTCCCTGAAAAAGAAAACTCAGGTCGAAGAAGGTAGATGTGAATCATCTGCAGGAGAAGTAGTCCAGAGAAGAATGACCAGGAGTCAATTAGCTAAAGAAAAAGGCAAGAAAGTGGTTGCTGAGGAAAGCCCTGTTTCAAAGTGAAACTTGAATGACTTACTGCAAGCCATTGATATTGAAGAATCTCCCCTGGTTCAAGCAGATTTGATAGCATCAGTAAAGACAAGACTAAAAGAACCAAAGCCTTGACAAAGATCAAGTTTGATGATCAGGTTGCTCAATTTGTCTTTAAGCCAAGAAGACCCATGACGAGGAATTTCAAACAGATAGAGGAGATGCTACCAAAAAAAGCTAAAATAGAGGAGATCACAAAAACTCATGACAGACCAGTGACTTCATTACAATCATCATCACAGCTACATAAAGAAGATAAGGGAAAGGAAATCATCCCGCAAGAGGAATGTAGTGTTGAAGAATTGAAAAATAAGTTGAGGTTAGCTAATCTTGAGATTGCTAGATTGAAGAAAGCCTCTACGAAGCATGCAATCAGGGAAGCTCATTTTGACAAAATGCAAGCTCTATGGGAAGAAAAAACAGTGAAAATACCCGAGGTGGTCAACTGTAATGCACAATATTATACCTGGTCAGTCCCTACAATAAAGGAAGCGATGTTCATCAGGAGAGTTAATATGAAACTTAGAGCTGGGAACATGGTTATGAAGAGACAAATTGAAGAGTTGAAGCTGCAGTTAAGCCAGCGGGAAAGATCTTCTTAAGGAAACTACACAGCAATTTTGATAGCTTCAAGTCAATTGAAAGGGATATGTCAAGATAAAAGAGGCTCAAGTCAGTCAAATTTTGGGGTTAAACTGTGTTTTGTGATTACACAGCAGTTTCGTAGCGCGCTACGAAACTGCTGTAGCTGCATAATTAAAGCTCAATCAGCCAAATTTTGAGGGACCAAGAGGACATTTTTGAAAGGAAACCTCAGAAAAGATCATTTACAATATGCAAGAAATCAGCCACGGCAAAACAAGCAGAAAGAAGTTATATCAATTTTAAACTCTTTGTTATACAAATGATAGTATTGTAAATGACTTTTCAATCAGCTTTAAAAAGGATTTTGTCATCACACATGTATATGGGTCAGCCTTACAGCATATGAAGAATGTGGCACTCAAATAGATGGTTGGGTAATTAAAGAAGATCAACATGGTTAATTGGTTTCGAATACCTTTGAGGAAACCAAAAGCATAAAAACAGGGCAGTTTCCTACTTATCAGCAGCAGTAAAGGGATAAGACATCAAGGACCAATAAGGAACTTCAAGCATCCACCATAGCTAAATTGAAGGAGACCACTTGTCAGAGAACGAGATTTGTTTGTAATTAATGCTATCACCAGCATGGTGTGGAGTTAGACTCCTAATTGTCTTAGGTTTCTAAAATATCTAGTTAGCAGTTTGTTGCATTTAATAAGTAGTTAAAATTAGAATAGGTGTCATAGCAAGTAGAATTCGAGTTACCCTCATGCTAGAGGAGGAATCTCGACTTTGTAAAGAACTCTCTATATAGCAAAAATGGCAATGTACTTGGGGTTGGGAACATTTCAGAGAAATTGGAACTATTGTGCTATATATATGAATCTGTTTTAGTAATACAAGACTTGGCTTTAATTCTCAGGAATCAGAAGGATTTTACTGTTTAGAATGTTGTGTATTATCTTCTCTTCAATATTTGCAGAGGTATAGATGTGTGATTACTTAGAAATCACTGGTTGTGCTCTAATTTCCTTCACATATTTATAAACTGTGTGCCCTATATGTTTATGGTGTGTTCTGAATGGTAGAAATCTAAATGCCCTGACTTCTATGTAAGGTTGATATCATTGTTATATTGAAACTATTGTGACTCCATAAGCCCAATGGATACCTTCTAATTGTGTTTCAACCACTCTCATTTTCCATCTTTGTTTCACATGAGTTAGCCATCTTAATCATAATCCAAAACATTAATCCTTTGAGAGAGCCCTCTCAGGTTGGGAAGGCTAAGCCTCAGCCTAAAGTAGGTTTGAAATAGTTACTTAAGGTCTTCCTGGTCAGCAGCCTTCCAGGGTCTGATTTTGAGACAACAGTTATTATTGAACTTACGCCATAAACCTTTAATCGCTTTATTGCTATTATAATCCTCTTATAATAGAAATATTCCACAAAGCATACATAAAATTACCTTTATCGCTACCACGGGATTCAGAGGACTCTTAAGAACCTGAAATTCAGAACTTCTGATCTGTGGGATGCAATTGCTCTTCCTCCATTCCATGACTTTTGTATATTTCTCGACGCTCCACCTTTATCTCTCAAATCATTTCTCTCGCGTTGATAAAATTCTTGGTCCCACTCAACATCGCACATCACAAAACTCTTGGTCCACTATGGCCCAAGCATTATTGGCCTCAATCTCCACCATTGATCTTACCTTTAATCTGATGGTTGATGTCTTCCCTGATCAACAGAGCTGCTCGGTGGTCTTGCATCGTAGATCAAAACCCAATTGATCTGACGGTCCACAATGATATCGCAATTGCTTAGGGCCAAGGTACATCCACCATGAAATATTGCGATGCGAACTAATCGCCGATCACATCAGACATCAGACATCGCATTTTCTTAATGCCCAAGGTGCATTCACTCACAAAAGAAATATTGCGATGCAAGGGAAATTGGTGATCCTCTACCATTTGGTCAAGCATGCTTTATGCAACGGTTATCAAAGATATCGCATGTCGTAAATCACAATGCTTAAGGCTAGGCTTCACTCACTCCTGAGATATGCGATGCAATTCTAATTGGCTCCATTCTATGAGACTTAATCATGGTCGCTTATCACAAAAAATCTTGTCCGTTGATCATACATATCCAACGACTCCTATGCATTGGCACTTCATTCCTTCATCCTTCTCTTTACTTTGGTTTCATTCTGTTTCTTCAATGTTCTTCTGTGGTTTCAGATTACTTCAGTGTTTCTGGTTCTTTCACTTTTCTGTCGCGCAACTCCTCTTATGCTTAACTCTGTGTGCTCTTTAATCATTGTTACTCCTATACTATCAGTATGTGTAAAGCCTTAACACCTCTTTGTTACTCTTCTCTATATTTCGCCTTCGGATTCTGCACCTGCAACTTATGTTACACAGAATACTCAAGATCATACACAATCTATATCTCAACTACTCAATACACACATATGAACTCAAAATCAATTTGTTTCAATAATAAACAAGTATTTACATAAGAGTCTCTCTCTCTTTTGCCTGATCTTCTAATCAGTGGCCTCTATCTTCCTACCTGCCCGTAGGCTTACAATCAAACCTCTAACTCACACCCTCTAATTAGCTAACCAACTAACTATCTAACTTGACTAACTTGACTAACTCTTTTCTTTTCCTTTTTGACTTACATTTATACAAAAGGATTCTACAACCAAATCTTGGTTTAGATCCATAAACTTCTCAACAAAATCCTAAAACCCTTCCCCATCTCTAAGGATACTCTCTAATCCACAAAATCATGAACTAACTCCTAATCTAAGTTTTACAATTAATTCTCAAGCCTCTCAATCTCTCAACTATCCTGATTCTCTCATGTTCTCCTACATTCGAGAACATTTACAAATATGCCTCACTATACTTAATTAAATCCCTATTCTAGCTTCTCTCATTAAAATCACTCAAAACCTTAATAATTAAATTAATTCAAAACATAGGAAACCAACTTCCTTGAAAACACAAGACCCCCCTATGTCTCTAAAATACAATGATATTGTTGATCTGAATGCTCCTAAATGCTGCTCTGAACTATCCCAATAGTTCACTGATCTCCATTCTTCATCTTCACTCAGAATTTCACCCTGTTGTGGTTTACAAATGGAAACTTCCTTTCCAACTCAGCTTCTCTGAGTTTTCCCATCAGCCATTTTACTTGCCTCTATTGTAGCCTTCTTTGTAGCTTATGCCAATTTACTTCCCTTTTTTCTCAAGACGCAACCTTGTCTCTGGATTTCATCCAGTATCCTTCTTAATGCATCGAGTTGTTCTTTTGTCCCTGCAATTTCCTTGTCAAGATCCTCTTGACTCATTCTCTTTCCATTTTCCTTGGCATCACTAAAAGAAAAAAGGACATTGGTGAGGGGCAAAAAATGTCACTATAAGCTCATTGGTGATGGTCAAAAGAACCTTCGTTGCCAAAAACTGAACGTCACCAAAAGTGGCGTCGCCAAAAGTATAGGTGTTGTAGTGACATTCAAATTTCGTCACCAATAATGATTTATAATGACGGAGAGTGACCGTCACCATTTCATATGAGCAATGGTGACGGACCATAGTCTCTATCACCAAAAACTGAATGTCACCAAAGATGGTGTCGCAAAAAGTATAGGTGTTGTAGGGACATTTAAAGTCTGTCACTAATAATAATTTATAATGATAGATAGCAATCATCACCATTTCATATGAGCAATGGTGACGGACCATAGCCTTCGTGACAAAAAACTGAACGTCACCAAAGGTAATATCACCAAAAGTATAGGTGTTATGGTGACATTAAAATTCCATCACGAATATTGATTATAATGATGGATAGTGACCGTCACCATTTCATATGAACAACAATGATTTATTGTGATGGATCTTTCTTGGCCAACACTATTGATGCATATATATGGTGACGTTCGTTAACCCTCACCAAAAGCCACATTGCCATAAGTATAGGTGTTGTGGTGACATTCAAGTTCTGTCATGAATAATGACTATAATGGAAGACATCGGCCGCCACCATTTCATATCAACAACAACGATTTATGGTTATAGACCTTTGAGGTTCGTCACTATTGATGCATATATATGGTGGCGTTCATTGACCGTCACCATTTCATATTTTGGTGACGGTTGAAAACTATCACCAAAGCTCATTGGTGATGGTCAAAAGCTCATTCCATATGGATCATGTCAGGGCATGATGGAACCGAACCACCAAACTCCTGCTTGTAAAGCAGGTGCTCTTCCATTGAGCTAGCAACCTTTAAAGAATTAGATTTTTTAAATTAGACCTTGAAACTTCATAAATTTGTAAATTCTACAACTTTCAATAAATTAAAGTCTCGACAATGTTTTACTAAACAAGCAAAGAAACATCGAAGCTGCAGGTCTCTACCTAATGGTTATGGAAGTTATGAAAAGTGGGTGGAGGGAAAAATAATTATGTATAATAAATTCAATATGTTCAGTTGAATACTCAATTAGAAGTGAAAGTCTAAAGACATTTATAATCTATAAATGACCTATAACTAGAAAATGCACCAAATATTGCAAAGGAAATGTCATAAGTTGATAACATATGGAAGAAGAACATTGATGAAGATAGATGCAATATTTTATAGGTTGAGTGAAGGAAAAATCTCAATGTTGTTGTTGTTTGGTGTTTAGATATCTGAATGACATCTAAACTTCTATGAAAATGTAACATGGATCTCCGGAAACCATGAACAAAATATGATTAAAAAATTATATATATATCCCCTTTACATAAACCAACATGCAATTTGGAATTTCACAAGTCCACACTCGAAACATGACAACAACCAATAAATAAAAGAAATTGACTTGGACAGAAAGCAATAGTTTCACCTTCATTCTTGAGCTGCTTCTATTTATTTGAATTTGACTCATGACATTCTTTATCTAACAAGGAATCAAAATCATCACTAGTATTAAATTCATCGAACACGGACTTTGGATATCCCACTAACATCTATGTTTTTGTTGCCATGCCTGAAAACCATGGAGTTTCCTGTTGATAGTAGAATAAGATGCGTGCATGCTACTCAAGAACACATTCCTTATTAACCATTGTTACCTAACAAAAACGAAAGAGACAACACAATATCAGCGTACACAAAATCCCCTACCAAAATATAATCATAACTTAGCAAAGAAGTCTAAAAGATGTTCTTAATTAATAAACTTTGTATTTTGAAATAATGTTTCTTTAGATTTAAAAAAGACTATGTTGTACAACGCTTTTGTCTATTTATCCAGGAAATTATATCATAGCATATGTCACACAGTAGCAATCTACAGTACCTAAAGTAAAAAGACAAATTTTCTCAAGAAAATAGATTTAGAAAAGAGATTTGAAACTATAAGTTTGTCATTACTTAATGTAACAACAAACTAGTTAGAGTTTGAAAATCAAAATCATTCATAGTAAAGGAATAGGACAATGGCCATAGTCATTATTCATACAAATAAAGCTAGAGTCACTATTTCCATTGCAAATAATTGAAATTTGGGTAGTGGTCTAACAATTAGAGGTTATTTTCTGGGAAGACTCATCAATACCATCATTTTTTTTCCACAGACTGTTGTTTGTAGATCCAGATCAGATAGCTTTCCATTCTCAAGTTCTACCTTTCAAGTACTGATTTCTGGCTCACCCTTTAAAACACAATTCTACCACTCCATTTTATTTTATTTTGTCAAGAGAATTGGTAGGAACTTCCCATCCTCTGTTTTACATAATGAATAACCATCCATCAATGATATAAAGAATAACAGATACACAACAAAGGCCAAAGATGTTCTTGTTGTATACCTATGTTCTAGGACTCATATGACCTTACTAGTGCAAAGAGCTCACCCTGAAAAAATAACATCCATGTGGAATTTAGAAAAAAAAATTAAATAAACCTCCAAGTAAACCAGTCAAAATATGAACATCCTTTTAATCAATAAAATCTCTGACTTAAAATAAAAGTGGCCTAGAATCGAATGTTATATCAACCATGTCAAGTAACTAACATCGGGAGAGAAATACAATCCATGCATATTAGATTAGTGAAATAATTGATCTAGTAAAGCTCAAAAACATAGGACTAAGGACTTAGAGCTAAGAAACACAAATAAATGACTTAGAACTAAGACATGAGGTTGCCCTTTCAACCCTATCGTTAAATAAATCTTCTTTATGTCACTTACCATTAAATGTTTTTTGATACCAGGTGGAAGTGGTACTGTAACATTAACCTCTGATAATCTGTTTCCATGACTACTCAAGATCTGCTCCATTACCAGCATTTGGGGCTAGATAAGATACATGAAAAAACCATCATCATGAAAATCAAATCTACATCCTTGTAAAAAAATGGAAAGAAAAAAATATCCACAAATTGAAACAGACTGTAGGATACCTCATTCCTGCAACATGATTATCTTGTCATGAACAATAAAAAAAAAATCATGAGAAATGTAACTTTTTTGCCACATTTTGATAATGAAATCTTTTGCATATTCTATGAACAATTGATGAAAAAAATCAGCTAAAGCTTGTCAACATCAGAATTATAGTAAAACATAAAGGAACCGCTCCAACACATATATAATCCTAAACATAAGTATCTATACATATAAGTATTTATTGAGGACATTGTATTTTGTGAAAATATGGAAGTCAAATATTTGAAATAACACAATTTATGGTACCACTACCTTATGAAGTCTATTCATTAGAGTATTTATGAGGTCAATTCAGGAATTTATTTAAAAGTTCAAAGTTCAAACAATTAACATGTAGCCTAAAAAACTCAGATTTGAAAAAGAGATAACCCAAAGATGTAGAGTATATATCTCACATTTATATATCCTAATTTCCAAACATTGAAATGACACTTTTTAGCATACTATTGTGAATTCAGCCCAAAATGCTTGAAAAAAATATTGATGGTTATTTTCCTAATATAGAAGTTTTATACATGCATTTATTTAAATAGTTAGCTTACAATGTCAAACATATCTAAGGATGTACACAATATGTTTCATCTTTAGCGCTGGTGTGTGAACTTGAGACAATGAAGTCCAACATTAACAATTTGCCTACAATATGCACTAGCAGAATAGGTGAACAATAGTATTATAGGTATGTGTTATGAATATATGTATTGCAAGCCAATAAGAGTATGGTTGGAACATTCATGTCCAACCCTTCCAATTTTGCCTATAATTTTCACTAGTCTAATAGGTGAACAATAGAACTGTAGGTGCCCATTATGTATCACTTACCTAAATCCAACACATTTAGCATAGAAATTTCAAAGAATATGCCTAGAACTGATAGGTAATTTGCAAAATGAAAGAGTTGGCTTGATTGTTTCTGGAGAAGGCTAGATTCTTACATTGTTCAATGTAAATTCATGACACTATTCCAAGCTTAGATGGAACAAAAAGGAACCAAGCTATAAGGCTATTTAAAGAATCCTTACTTAGCTAGGGTAAACTGTTAGCCCTTTCTTGTCAAAAAGCATAAATGTAAAAACTTTAAGAAATTCAGTGAAGAGACTATAGAAATGTTCTTATCAAACCACTAACATAAACAAAGCTAATAAATATTGCTTTGTAGAAGAGATATTCATGGTCAAATTAACAAGAAAGTGACCTTTTAGCATAGTTAATGTACTAGTGCTCATGTCGTAGTGTCCTAGGGCATGCTAGGGACTATAGAGAGTGCTCATGTACATCTTGAGAAGAGGTGGGGAGACATCGAGCTATAGTCAGGAGGACTATAAGAAATGAGGGGCAGATACTTGAGGTACCCAACCTCTTGGATTATACCTTGCTATGGGAGCCCCGAAGAGAGAGTAGCAAGATTAGCATATGTGGGTAGAGATAGATGCTGATGAAGAAACAGAGAGTGCTACAGTGTAGGAGTCCCTGGGCAGTGCAAGACTAGCAGGCTGCAATAGTGTGAGCCTTAGCTGCAGTCACAAAGGAGCCCTAGCTACAGTCATGAAAGGAGACCTAGACGCAGTCTTGAAGGAGCTCTAGCCATAGTTGAATAGGAATCCCTAGCTGTAGTAAAAGGTAGCCCTAATCACAGTCAAAAGGAGGCTTAGCCATAATAAGATAAAGGCCTAAGACGCAGTCTAGAGAGAGGCCTAAGATGTAGTCAAGAGAGGCATAAAGACGCAGTCAAGAGAGGTCAGATACACAGCAAAAGGAAGGCTCTTATCCATAGCAAAGGAGGCCTAAATATATAGCAAGAGGCAACCCCTTATTAGCCATCAAGAAGAATCATATAGCCATAGTCAAGGAAGGTCTAAAGAAACTCTCAGAGAGGCCCTAGACGCAGTCAAAGGGAGGACCTAGCCACTACAATAAGGATCCATAAGATAGCAAGAAAGAAACCCTAGAAGCAATGTGGAAGTCTTATGTTTTGCTATAGGTACAACATGTGAAAGAGAGGTTGTTTTGAGTGTTGTTCTTGGGTGCTCTTGTAGGGAGAAGGGCCAAAGTTTGAAGTTTAAGATCACAGCAAGAAGAGGCATTCAACATGGGTTAAATAGGGTTGTTTTGTAGCTATTCCAAGAAGATCGAAGGGTTGAAAAGAGGTCGAGTATCTTACTTGAAGCTTCAACTAAAGGATGAATTAGCTTAATAAAGTTCATGATGGCCTTTTACAATCATATACTTATGAGCGAACCCAACTCTTATTATTAGGACTTATCCTAGTGTCCTAATATGTGGGATATAGAGGACAAATACGATCTCCCTTTCTCCATTGCATTCCTCCCACCTTGAAAATCAAAAGGGGACGTAATGAATTTCATATACACATACTTAATAGATATATATATTCCCAATCTCTTTCCATCTACTAGTTGCGCCTGCTTGAGCTAGGCTCAGGAAATTAGTCAATCCATAGCATGCATATCCCTACTTATTCTCCACATGCCTCTGGGTGGATCTCTCTATCCTCGTAGTGCCAGTAAAAGGGTTTGGGTATGGTAAGGGCTACTAGCTAGTTTTTTTAACCTTTGTATTTACATCTATTTTCGCCTAGCTTTACCTTGGTACTCTCATCTCTATGTATTCTCAAATTAAACCAACTACACAATCAGAAACTTTGTTCTTGTGTGGTATCTCAAAATAATTTTCAAACATAAAATTACAACTTACTATCACAAGGATACTAATTATGGTTTAACAGATCAAACTTGACATCTTACATTAACAATTTCCTTTTACGTGATGCCATTCTTCTTCCCAGGCCTTGGAACCATGTCTACAGGGGTGTACTACATGACCAGGGGTTTGCACTGCCAGTAAACTTAATTATAACTAATTATGAGAACAAGATAGCATTGTTTATATACCAGATTGCTTAAATTAAGGATTAGCTTCCTGTATGTATTATAGTGCACTGATAGAAACAGAGATAGTTTCCAACAAAAAACACCCAAAAAAGTAACAAAAGTCATAGGAGACACTTATTTCACTTCTCCGGTGCTGGTCTTCGAAGACCTCCACAACCATCATCACTTCCACATTCATCCTCCTGCACCTCAAGAGTTGCAGGTACCACTCTGCCCCTGTGTCTTGAAATCTCTCTAATAGGAGTCTCTGGAGCCTTCTCAGAACAAAGAATCATAAGTGGATTGGTTCTGTGAGGTATCAACTCCTCACCACTTTCAACATCTTCCATCATCAACTTCCAATCTTTAAAATCAAACCAAAAAACAAATTGGTTGTAAGAAGATTCTCGAGATGCTATTTCTGTAGCTCTAGGAGCATTTTTGGGGACAACAAAATGTTTTCCATTTTCATTGATAGTTATTTCAACTCTACCATCCTTTACTAGAAATGATAACGCAAAGTTGTTTTCTACTGTCTGGGAAAATGATATTCTATTTAGAACCAAATTCTCTAATCTGGCTTGCTTCTGTTTTCGCAAAATGTTAAATATGCTTGCCATATTCTTGTCTGTTTCTGATTTTTGATCTTTCTGGGACCCTTTCACTGCTTCGGGTTGAGTGCTTTCTTTCAGCTCAGTTTGTTTTCTCTGTACTATAGCTTTCCTTTGCTTGGGTTCATTATCCATTGGTCCAACCATAATGAAAATTCCTGCCACATGTTGGAAAACAGAAGCAGCTAAAAGCCCAATATTTCCCCATGATATTTGTGTTTTATCATCATTTCCCTCCAAAGACCTGCTTCCATATGCCTCGTCACTATAGATTCTTAGAATATCACTACTAATAAAATCAACAGGAGTATCACCATCATTGTTTTGTGATTTGTTAACAGTAGCGAGTGTGGATGTGAGATCAAAGAGTGTATCAACATCTATAACTTGCTCATGAGGTCTCTAAACAAAATTGTGCAAGCTTTCCACTTTGCTAATTATAGCCTCAAATTTGCCAAATTCTGCTTTTAAAATATTTTCTCTCTCCTCAACAATTGAAGTCTTAAGGGGATGATAATGGTACCTTAATATATAGTGTTGCACCATACTTTGATTGTTACCACTGAATGCAATAGCATCTTCTTTCTCTCTCAGGGGCTTACTGTGGCCTTTTTGTGATCCTTTTACCCCACAAGAGGAATCATCTAGTGTCTGACTCAATGTTTCTTCCTCTTTAACTCTAGCTTGGGTACCAAGCCTTCCACCCATCCTTTCTATCACTTGCTTGTGGAGTTGATAGAAATGAAAATATTCAACCAAAGCTGGAAGGAAGGGCTTGAAATTGAGATTTCTAATTGAAGAACTGTCGTGAAATGGAAAGAGAGAAAGAAATAATTTTTGTGTTGCATTGAAATGAGGGAGGGTAGGGAGTTGTGATTTACCCTATCCTAAGAAGTCTGCTTTGCAATAGAAGAGGGATGAAGGCCCACTACAATGGAGATAAAGTCCCAAGACATATGCATTGTCGAATGAAATGCGTAGGTGCAGTGTGCCAATTAAGCGTGAGGATTAGGAGAAGTGACACGTGTTGGAGAGTGGCCATATTATTGAAGAATTGTTTACATTGAGGAAGGACACCATTTGAATATGGTAAGAATGTCAATTCTAACATGGAGAGTTTCCAACACCACTTTCTCATCTACATGAGGGAGTTTACAATTTGTATATCTTTGTCTCAATCCCATGGTGAATAGATTAGTGTGAGGATCCATTGTTTCATGATCCATATGTTGGATTCTTTGCTGAACTTGAGCTTTATAAGGAAATCTCTTTAGATATCCAGAACGTCTCAAAAATTTATTTGAACAATTATTGTCTTGCAACAATGTTTATTGATGATAAATTGCTTGGTAATGTATACATGCATAGGAAAGTGTGACTGATGGCATGGATACTCGGCCTTTCGGGTCGAAATGGCCACCTCTAAAGATAATATTTGGAATATCCTTTGAGCCTTTCTTTGAGATGGCATCCAAGAAGTTGGAGTGAAGACGTCAAGGAACTCTATATTTTGACATATTCCAACTGAATCACCAAACATGCAAGAGAAACTAAAACCAATGGTTATATAAGTAATATCCCCAGTGTATGGGAAATCCAGGCTTTTATAGGAACATTTCCACATTTAATAATTAGATGAGGATGAATATTTCTGTTACACTATGTGTTGTTATTGATATGTCTGGAAGTTTTGGGTGAACACTTGGCCCATCTTCAAGAACATCCAATAACGTTCGAGTCCAAGACAGATTTAAAGAGACCATTTATCAAATTAGTTGTCTAACTATGAAAGACAATCAAGTTTTGTAAGAGATACATCGTAGTACTATAAAAGAAAATTGTGGACCATGTTAGAAAATGGATCAAAAAGGTTTTCAAAATGTCTGCTAAAATTTGACATTTACCATTGTCTTAGTATTTTCTTATCAACTTTCATGGAGGCAAAGAGTGACAGGAGAAACTTGCATAATAATGGAGACCATTAGAATTAGAAACACAATGAATTAGAAAAATGGAATCTGTTGGTATGATGACACATGGGAAGATATTTATTACTCTCGATTTGGTTGTACAAGAAAAATAGTTTTTGGCTTTGAGTATAGTTGATGTATCGTAATGTAGCAACCATTTCCCTGCTACAATAAAACAAATATATATCCATCTCAAGGTGAAATAATAACACCAGTATACCTTCGAATGATATGGGCTATGTGTTGTGCTCAATAGCTAGGAAAGTCTCTATCGGTCATAGTGCGATGAAGCGATGGGTTCGGGTTTCCGTGCCCGTGCTGTCAAAGTATATCGATACAAGTGATGAAAAAACATATGTTCAATTCCCTGGAACATATCTTATTTTAATTACTTTTCTAGGATAAATCCATGACCATAGTTGGGAAATGTAATCAAAAGAAAATAAATATGTAGTTTATTTAAACAAATGTGGCATGAGCGGAAACCATATGCACCAAATTACAAAATGCGAAAGTCAAAGTTCTGTATAAAAGTTCTAAATTAAAAAAATTTCAAAAAGTTGCCAGGAAGTTTAATGAATGCAACTGCCCAACACTCATCCAATGGCCATTTGAGGAGGTTCAAAGCCATCCATCAATATGAAGAGATCTATAAAAGCAAACAGGGACTTTGAAGAAGGGATCCCGGATTTTTCATACCCAAATGTTGCCTGATTATTGAGCAAGGGCCTGACGAGTTAGTGAGGGTTTCCCTTTTGTTTTTGTTTCAATCTATTTTCATGCTTAGATTTTTGCTAATATGATGTCATTGGTGGACCTTAATATACGGCGCTGCATCGTACTCTGATTGTTACCAATGCATGTGGTAGCATCTTTGTTCTCTCTCGGGGCTTACTGTGGCCTTGTTGTGATCCTTTTACCCTACGAGAGGAATCTTGCAGTGTCTGTCTCAATGTTTCTTCCTCTTTAACTCTATCTTGGGTACCAAAATTTCTACCCATCCCTTCTAGCACCTACTTTTGGAGTTGAGAGCAATGCAAAAATTCAACCAAAGCTAGAAGGAAGGGCTTTAAATCTATGTTACTAGAAACCAAAAAGGGGAAACAAAACGAGAAACGACAACGAGACGAGAAATAGAGTTTAGAGATTTCACATTCAAAAAATGAGGAGAGAGAAAAACAAGGCAAATATGAAACATACAACCAAGCATTTGTTTCACATTCAAGAAACAAGGAGAGAGAAAAAACAAGAAAAATATGAAACATAAAACCAAGCATTCATCATTAACATTCTCGAATACTATGGTTCATAGGTAGTTTCTCATAGGCTTTAGTTGCTCACATTGGCGATTCCTTAATACTTATAGTGACCAACAAAGCTTCCATTTCTCACATAAGCCATTCTTGAATACCCATGTTTGATCCTCTAGGCTGGCAAATACAATAGTGAAGAAACACTTGGCACCGAATTCAAGTTTGATTTAGCCTTTGAATTTTCCGGATGAGTACATGATCCCACATACATTGTATATACTCTTGGATGTGACATGAGTGGACCTCAAATTTGGGATATATTGTATCATTTTCCACACAGTTATTGGGTTATTGTTTTCATGGTTGGGTAGCAAGATGGTGGAGATTGAGTTGATCTCCATTGGATATAGAGCCAAAAATAGAGGGTTGTCTCGAACTATTTCCACTTGCAGAACCATAAATACTACAACATGTGTTTGAAGGCAAAATCTAAAGAGAAAACTTTCAAAAAATTATATTTAATCCATTATAATAGAAAACTAATCTTTATAATAATAAAAATAATATATTTTAAAAGTATAGTTGGACTAGATATTAAATTGCTAGTTTGTGAGAAAAAAAAATTAACTAAATTATTTAACTACTAATATTATATATATATATATATATATATATATATATATATATATATATATATATATACACATTACTAAATAAAAGATATTTGATCCTTTAGGGTGTTGGTATATCCTAAATTAAGATGAATCTACGCTAGTATATATTATTTACCATAATTATTGTTAAAATGTATAATGGCTATCTCATATTTGTATTTGCATTGATTAAATGATTATTATATGTAGTCATGTTTTATATTAATTATTTTAATGCATCATATATATGGTTTTGTATAGTAAATTTATTTTTATGTTAAATTTTAATAGTTAAATTTAGATATTCTTTCTTGATATTAGTTATTTTTTATTAATTTTCATTTTATTCTATTGGATCCATTAAAATTTGTTATGTGAGTCAATGTTTCCAATTAACAAGTGTGGTTGATCAATATAAATAAGTGAAATAAATTATTAAATTGTGATTTTTTTTAATTTCTACTTAGTTAAATATTATATATAAATATCACTTGTGGTTATAACATACCAAACCATTCATTTTTAGTTGTTAAATATGATTATGTTAAAATAACTTTAAAAAAAATGTTATCACCCATGGTTAGAACTTACCAAACCATTCTTTTTTAGTCCCTAGATTTGTTTATGTTAAAATAATTTTTGAAAAAATGTTATGGCCAATAGTTTTGTTATATTCCATGGTTTTGTACTCTATATTCATTTAATTTGCTATTTTTTTCACATGGTTTTGTTAGATTCCATGGTTTTTTATTTAATATTTATTTAATTTATTAGTTTTGTCTCATCAATTTTCATTCATAGATTAAAACAAGCGAGAGAGACCTTGAAGTCTTGAAAATAAATGTCATAATCTATGTATTTTATTCTAGGCCCCTCTTAATATATTTTTGGTTGTTAGATTTTTGTGCCAAGAGACCCTTTCCACCTAGGGAATATGTTATAATATTTGGCATTTTAACTCAATCAAAATAAAGAAAAATCAAATCAAATAAAAAAATTAAAAAACATAAAATTCTCGAGTGCATAGTTTTTTCTTGCCCGTGGTTTTTTCCCATGGTACTCTTAACCCATGGTATTTTTCTGCAATGTAGCCTATTCAAAGGCTAATAAATAAAGCAACCTAGATCCATTTCAACTGTGGATCAAGCGTTGAGAGGATCAAATCTCTTCACTTAAACAGGTTTGTAGCTCGAGAGAGAGAGAGATATTTGTTCTCTCTTTATGCTTGTGAGAGATAGATCTACAGTCGTTATTTATAAATGAAGAGTATTTTCTTGTAGTAGTACTCCTATTTGTTTTGTATTTAAAATTTATTAAATGATGGATTTCTATTTTGTATTTTGATTTTTGAGACTTGTCTATTTTTATAAATTTACAATTATTTCTATCACTATTTTTATGTAATTATGAAACTTTCCATATTTATCATAGTTGAAATTATGTTTGTATTATAGACATATTAATCAATAGCTTCTTGCTCTTAAGCTTTATTATTGCAAATTACCTAACATAATCTCTCTTATCATCGATGAAAAAAGTATTCATGGGATAAAACTATTAATGGGATGGATAATAGATAATTATTATTTTTTATATATTAAATTAATGTCTTTGGTTGATGATATTTAATATTATAGATAGTCTAATAGTTGATAAAAGTTTCTATAGGATGGTTTTATCAAAATCCTTTTCCAATCATTTGAGAGGTTATAAACCATACCAATGGCAAAAAAAATATTGTGTCCCAATGTTTATATAAAATAATTAATTAACTAGAAAAATTAACTAAATTATTTAACTACTAATTTATAAAAATATATATAAAATATCTATATACATTACTAATTTATAAAAATATATATAAAAAACCTTATACATTTAAATTTATAATTTTATATAAAAATACACATTTTAAATATTAGATACAATCACTAAATCCACTTTTAAATAAAAGCAACACAAAAATAACAATTTTTTTTTTTTTGTAAAAACTTAACCATACACTGCTACACATCAATGGCTACAATTAAAAAAATAACATAACTTTAACTAATAAAATCCTTAAATAGTCAACGTTGTTAAAGATATATTAAGCACTATTGCAAGGTGTTGTCACTAGGGAGAACACCCAACCTATTTGCAAAAAACTTGTTACGTTAGCACCTAAGCTATATATGGTTGACTTCTAACTATAGACTATAAAAATGCCTTCAAAAAAACTATTCAGAAAACCAATGCCTTTTATGAGTCATGACTGCATAGAATTGGAAAGAGATCCATATTAACATTTTCCATAAAACAGTTTCAAGAAACGAACCATTTTTGGAAAAGCCAGTTTCTTGAATTAAAAAACGAAAACTGCTGTATAAAACACTGTTTTCCATACCGTTCCATTTTTTATAGGGTTTTTTTTTTCAAAAATGAAGACTTTCATTCCGTTTTTGGTAACATAGATTGAAATTGAGATTTCTGATTAAGAACTGCCGTAAAATGGAAAGAGAGAAAGAAAATCTTTTCGTTTTACATTGAAATGAGGGAGGGCAGGGAGTTACCCTAAGAAGTCTACATTGTTGTTTTTTCCATTGTTTTCCTGGTGTGGTATACTACCAAACTACTATTTTTGTAATTTCTGGTGTGGTATACTACCAAACTACTATAAGAGTTCAGCGTATATTTAATATAAATTTCATTGCCAATATAGTAATTGTGGGGTTAGTTCATTTGAAGCTAAATTCTTAAAAAAAATCCCAAATAACCTAATTTCAGGTGAAAAAGTTGGTAGATTGTTTGAAGCAATTGAAATCGAGGAAGGAATTAAAGGAGAGAAAGGGTACCTGTGTAAGTATTTTCTTGGGCTCTTGAAAGAAGACCAAGGTTTCTGATCCTTCCATCGTGGTCCAAATTTGCCCAGTGAAAATAGATCCATGTTTTGTGAGCAAGCCATTGAAGAGATCCTCCTCAATCTTATTTCTCAATGCATCCAAATTCAACCATGAAAAAATAACTGTCAGCGAATTACTACAACATTTCATGTGAAAATATAAAAAAAAATTGCAAATCAATTCTAAGAATGGTCATCCATCTAGAAACCCTAAAAATTGATCCAACGACCTGTACCTGTTTCCATATAGCCACAGATCAAATTGTATTGTGCCCATGGTCTTTCCTTTTTTTTTCAACTACTCAACATACATTTCATGTGAAAATATAAAACAAATTTGCAAATCAATTCTAAGAATGGCCATCAATCTAGAAACCCTAAAGATTGATCCAGCGACCTGTACCTCTTTCCATATCAGGTTGTACTGTGCCCATTACTTTCCTTTTTTTTTTCAACTACTCAACATTCATTCAAATACACTAAGGCGAGGAAGAAAACTTGTTGTGGTCTTTCCTTTTTTTTTTCAACTACTCAATATTCATTTGAATACACTAATGTGGGGAATAAAACGGGACATAATGGTCTTTCCTCTTTTTTCAACTACTCAACATTCTTTCGAATACACTAAGGCAGGGAAGAAAACACGACAAAATGGTCTTTCCTTTTTTTTCAACTACTCAACATTCATTCAAATACACTAAGGCCAGGAAGAAAAAGTGGAAAAATGGTCTTTCCTTTTTCTTCAACTACTCAACATTCATTCGAATACACTAAGGCAGGAAAGAAAACGTGGCAGAAATTAAATTTTTAATTTGGATGATGGTTAAATTTTTTAATTATAATTTTTTATTTTTTTATAAATTTTAAAAAAGTTATCTTTTATGAATATATCAAAATGTATGGAATGTATATTTTCTTATCTTATTGTATACTCATTTCAAAAGATTATATTTTTTATTTTTCAATATTACCAAATAATTAACCATGTTGTAAGTTGTAATTTTAAACAAATTTAGATTTGGATTTTATATAATTAAACAAAAAAACTATAAATATTTTTTATTAATGTTTAATTATCTAATACTAATATTATGGGTTTCCATGTTATTTAAACAAATGAGATTTGGTTTTATAATTATTATGTCAAACTTTAATGCTAAAAATTAACTTTTAACAATGCAATCTTTTATAACCAATTTGGATGTAGTTCATTGTTATGGCAGTAAAAATGAATCTCATGAGTCAATTTGGTTGTATTTCATTGTGATGGTAGTAAATAATGAATCTCATGAGCCTGGTCCCACCCACACATTGGTATAGTTCCACCCAAGGAACCATTGATCTTTCTCCATGAATCGTTAATATTGTTCCAAGAAGCACCATAATGTATGACATTTCTATTTCCCACAATTGAAAAAGCACCATAAATCCTTCTACATGAGCATTTTGCTTCCGTACTGTTGAACTGAACATGGCAAGAATTTCTTGTGGCAACAAGAATTTTCAAAACCCTCATCTCCCCTATCACAATATGTCTTAGAATCCGTCATGTTGGAGTCTAGTATCCCTAGTAAGCATATAGGAGTGTAGGGGAACACAACCTCAAAGTCAATGGGAAGCCAAGGGGAAAGGTTTGTGCATCTAAGAGGGATACCTCGATTACGTAGTTGTGGTTTTCTAAGCTTTTGCATTAATCAAATGTATATTTGAGGGGGAATTCAACCATAAAAAAATGTTTGATTGAATTTTCATACACAGGGGTTGATTCTACTTCGAATTTTGATACTTTGTGTTTACTCACTTTAATGTCATTACATATAACTAATAATTTTCAAGTCCTTATCTCATTTGATCTCATTTTATTTCAATTGTGAAGTGAGTAAGCCTTGAACCCCACATCCTCATAGCCAAGATTTACAAAGTATGCATTGCCTCATTTCCTCTCATTTTACTTCAGTTAAATGGAGCAACTATGCCTTAGCCCCAAACCCACACAACTAAGCTTTGCACACTACAAAATCCTCTCTCTCCCTGGTATTGCACTTGGTTTAGATATAATTTTCTTAGAAGAGAAGCAATGTCTCACTAAATACCTTACATGTTAACTTATCATCTAATCCCATTACATTTTCCAAGCATTAAGGACATTAATAAAATTTCAAAATTCAATTTCACACTCATTTGATGTAATCACAATGTTTCATCAATTTCAGGTAAACTCTACAAATAAATGTAAGTAATTATTTTGATTTTTTTCATTGATTCTAAATTAGCAAGTGAGAAAATGGCAGATGCATCTTTATTTTTAAGGTACAATCATCCAAAAAAACTCATCAAAGACTAAATATAGGTTAAAACCTTTATGGAGTGAAAAATATTGTTGGTATTCTCCAGAATAACACTACTTTTAGAAGCTAGGTTTAGATTTTACCACAAATGCAATAACCAAAGTGAGAAGCTTATTTTAAAGTTTTTATAACATGATATATTATAAAAAAAAATTGAAGAAGTACAAAATACAAAAAAGTTTTGTATCTAGTATCATTCTACATAGAGAAAAGTACTTGTTAAGCTATCTATGACATGAGTAATAATTGCTACCCACCTACTTTCAAAATCATCATGGACATTTAATAATTAAAAAGGAATTGATTAGGCTACCTATGACTAAATAAGAGTTATTCCCCACCTTTCCAAATTATCATGTACATTTAAGCTATCATATTTCATCAACATCCTTTCTATGATGCAACACGTTAGAACTTTCCATTATATTTATGCATTATATGAGTTGATGTACTTGTAAGGTGCATAAATTCCAAAATAATTGTCCAAATACCCATGTTTCAACTAAATTAATTATTTAAGTAAGAGACACATTTTATTGTAGGAAGCATGCATCAATCAAACACTGCTCTACTCATAGTTTACAAACCCAACCAATTTTTCATACACAAACACATTCAAGACTAATCCGCAATAAAAAACAATGCTCAAAACAATATTCTTCATCAAACATCTACCAATGCATAAACAATGAGGAGACAAGGGACACATAGAATATGCAATCAACCAGGGCCAAAACCTCCCCAACATGAGAGGAAAACCCAAACGAGATCTTCTCCTTATATAGACTTCAATTGATGAATACCAAGACCATGGCCTAAACCCTTGACTCAATGACCTCTCCAAGACCAAGTCACAAGCTTCCTTTATTCAATTTCCTTATTTTTCCTTGAGTTAATGATGATTAGGCTTCTTCCTTCAATAACTCGACTATCCTTCAAATTCCAGTTCCATGGATCAGATCTGTAGTTCTTGGCCCTCTTTCATAAACACTAGAAAGTGTGGTTGACCAGCCTTTTGAACCTTGATCTTCTTCACTTGGATGGTATGAACTCTTATTATAATTCAGTGTGTAACCTTGCTTATCTTCTTCCTTGATTTGACTTCTTAGACAACAACAAGATCTTCGACCTTTTTTGTAGTAGATAGTTCTTCCTTCCTTCACACGTGTGGACCTATTAGCCCTAAAACAGACCCATAAACAACTCCAAAATCTTCTCTCTTTGTTTCCTTCTCTTGGTTGGTTATCTTCGCACTTCTTATTACAGACTTACTTAACCAAATTTTCTTGTCCACAAATGGAGGATGAGATTCCCTATATATAGTGATTTGTCCATCAAAAACACATGCTAGGAACTGTTAAGGGGTGCTAGGGGAACACAAGGGAGCAATAGGTGAAAACAATGCATGCAAATGAATGATTGAGATTTTGTGATAGGAAGTGTTAGTGAGTTCCATGTGTGCTAAGGAGGGAGTGATAAGGTATGCTAGGCAATGTTAAGGCATATTAGAATCCAAGGAAACATGCCAAGATGTGTCAGGTGCTAGGGTGTGCCAATGCATGTCACAGAGTGTTATGGAGTGCCAGGGAAACATAAGGGAGCACTAGTTTCAAATGCATGGAAATGAATGACTAAGAGTGTGTGACAAGGAGTGTCAGCGAGTTCTAGGTGTGATAAGGAGGGGACAACAAGGTATGTTAGGTGGTGCCAAGAAATGGTAGAGTGTTAGGGAAACATGCTAGGGTATGCCAATGTGTGTTAGGGTGTGCTAATGCATGTCAGGGAGTGTTAGGGAGTGCGACATAAAAACAAAGGAAAACTAGTTCAAAATGCATGGAAATGAACAAATAAGAGTGTATGATAGGGAGTGCCAGTGAATTCCATGTGTGCTCAGGAGGGAGTGACAAAGTTATATGGTAGGTAGTTCTAAGGCATGCAAGAGTGCCATGACATGTCAAGGAGTGGTACGGTATGATAGGGAGTGCTAAAGCATGCCATGGCATGCAGGGAATGCCAACATGTGCCACATAGTGCCAAGGGATTGTTAGACATGCTAGGTGCTATGCCATGTCAAGATGTAAACTATGTTGCTTAGTTGTTTTATGGCCATGGTTAGATGTGAGCCTTGACTTGGTAACTTCCTAAGTGAGATGAGCTGAGATTGGGCATGAGTAGCCTAAGATAAGTTATAGGCAATTCTTAGGTGAACAAGGGATAGTATAGTTGTAGTAACTGTAACTTGGTCAAGATGTTGTAGTTGAGGTAGGACTTGGTTGGTTCCCAAGTCTTAAAACCAATATGGGTAGTCATGAGGGCATGATAGCTAGGGAGTGCCAAGGCATGCCAAGGAATGAAAAGGCATGATAACACATGCCCAACAATGTCAATGCATGTAGAGGAGTGTTGGGGAGTGTGAGGGCATCACAAGGGAGAACTAGGTCAAAGTGCATGGAAAAAAATGAATAAGAGTGTCTTCCAGTGTCTGAAGGATGAAGTGTATTAGGATAATTTCATAATAGGACTTGCAATAGGTAAGCCTACGATTACAATAAGGGGATGGAAAAAGCAATTTTAGACAAAGGGAGACTTTTGTCTAGGGACAACACTATTTTTTCAAAGACTTGGTTGGGTTCCAAAGTCACAAAAAAGGTAAGGCTATCTATGAGGGCATGACAACTAGGGAGTGCCAAGGTGTGCAAGGAATGCCAGGAAGTGATAACACATGCTAGAAAGTTCCAAGGCATGTTATTCATTCCAAGACATGCCAAGTGCTAAGGCATGCCAAGAGGTGTCAGGTGCTAGGGTGTGGCACCAACACATGCTAGGGAGTGCTAGGGAAACACAATGGAGGACTAGTTTCAATTACATGTAAATGAATGAATAAGAGTGTGCGATAGGGAGTGTTAGCAAGTTCTAGGTGTGCTAAGGAGGCATTGACAAGGTTGTTAGGTAGTGTTAGGGAAACACAAGGAAGGACTAGTTTCAATTGCATGGAAATGAATGAATAATAGTGTATGATAGGGAGTGTTAGCAAGTTTTTGGTGTGCTAAGGAGTCATCTCTAGCCAAATTTTGGGAGGGTTTGGAGAAAATTTTGTGTTTTGGTGCAGACTTGCAATTTTTTGGCATTTTTTTTGTCTAGCAGCACAGCGAGCTCATGCTTTTCTTCTTCCTCATGGCTCCAAATGATGTAAAATCAACATTTTTGGAAATCTCATGACCCCATCTCAAACCCCATTTTCCCACTTTCCTGCTTTGGGGCTCAATTTTTGAGAAATTTTCAAAAAAGAGGCCAAAAATCTCCTTTCTACCCCTCTCTTTCCATTTCGTTGTGCACCTGGAGACACCTTGGGAAAATGGCCATATCTGAGCCAAAAATTGCTCATTTTGAGTGAAACAATACTCTAAAGACATCTACACTCTCCCATATTTCCAGAAAAGTCTTCTGATCTAGATTTTGACTTTAGAAAGGCACTCAAAAATGGCCTCCATAAACTCGCTGTACACCTGGAAATTTCTGAGATTTTTGTAAAATTTTCACTGTGTAATATTTTGTAATTCTTAGTTTTACTCCGGTAAAAGTCAAAAGGGTGAAGTAGATGAATGTGAGGGGTAAACGTAAATGTAAATAATGGGTGGTTAGTATTTATAAGTTGTTTTGATGTAAATTTGACCTCATTTATGACAGAGGTTGGAGTCAAAGTTAATTGTAGAAGTCGTTTTTAACTTCCCTAGACATTAGGGTTTGGTTAGAACACCTCATGGAATAGTTCCTAGAGTCATTGATTCAACCCCTAAGAGTGGGGAGATGTTGTTTTGGTCTTTATGTATTAGTTTCTCAGTGTTGGCTTATTTGGGCTTGACCTCGGTTCAGAAGAATTATTTAGCCAAACAAATCCTGCAGCTACTGGCCCTTTCCGCAACAGCCCATGAAGCGCGGACTGAGGTCTCACCCGAGGTAGCAGGGAAGGGTGCTGGAACCAGGTTTCTGCACCCTGGGGATGTCTTGGATGTGGTTTGGGGCTCGTGCGCTATTCTGCAGCCTCGCGCTGTGCCATATCCATGCAGATCAGAATACCCTTAGGGCGCTTATTGCAAATTGAATCACTTATTACTAGTTTGATCTAGTTAAAATGGTCTTTAAGCAAACATTTATTACTTTTGGTTACTTCACGCATCAATATTAACCCAGTTCACATGTATTCAACAGTAGAAAATGCCGAGATCATAAAAATTATTTTATCATAAAAGAGTAAAATTGCAATTAACACAGAATTCAGAAGAAACTTATCTTTATTATCAATCTTCAACAATACATCCAGATCCACCCTGCGCACTAAGCTACAGGGTTCTGCCCACATAGTTTTGGACTTTCTAGGCCTCTGCACACACAACTACAGAGCCTTTACCTTCTACCCTACTCCGTCGACTCAGACTTACAGACGCTTTCAAGCTATTGCCTTTCAGAACCCATTACATTCCATCTTCCCAAAGAACTGCTTTTCCCTCATAGAGCCATGCTCTATTTATACTTTCCCTTGGCCTGCGATCCCTTCATGGGCTGACTCTACTACTAATTCTTTACATTATTTTTGGGTGAACTACCCTTTGACTCAACCTACTATAGTTCGCGCTCTGCGCTTCCCGTGGAGTCTTTTACCGTAATATTACCCAAAATTCTAGGCTTCGCACCCCATACTCGTTCCACGGGGCTTGCGCTACCCAACAGTCCCCCAAAAAAATCATCGTGACTCGTCTTGAGTCACTGATCTGGTGCATCCATTTTTGTGCGAAGGTTGTTTAACAATTTCTGCACATTGCGTGTCTCTTCAACAAATTCTGCAGTGGTCTATTGTACCAGTGCCACTCGAGTCACTGATGTACCCGTGTCTAATGGGTTTGCTTGCTCAGAATCACAGACTACTTGTATATGTGCTATATTGCCCTCCATCATTATAGAAATGGTAAATGCTTCATCGATCCATGGCTGAATGCAGTCATTAAGCTCTACCTCCTTTTGTCATGCAACGTCCATTTTGGGTCTTGAGAGCTTGAGCTTCCCTCATCTTAGCTAGTCGTTGTGTGATAGTGACCATTTGTGCATCTCCGTGAGATATATCATAGGCCCGATGCAACGTGCGTACCTTGGCTTCGACACGCTGAATGGTGGGATCCTCTTGGAGAGATGTAAGTAGGCTAATAGACTGATCCAAAAGTCCTGAATATTCTCGGACCGCGCTTCGCATGGTTTCCATGCCTTCTTGAATTTCCACGCGATAGTGTCCACCATTGGGCCGGGGTTGCTGTGCCTGGAGTCAAAGCTCTGCAATCTGTATGGAAAGCTCCCCTTGTGCTCTTGTGGCCTCTTGCTGGATCGTGCGGACTTCTACGACCATATGTTGAACCCTGGTTAGAGTTGGACAATCTTCAGGGATAGCTACCCTCAGAACTATGTGGCATGCTTCTGTGATGGCTTGTTCAACGTTCCTATAATGCTCAACCCAGACAGCATGCTGAAGGTTGACCTATTCGATCTCAACTTTCTTCTCCCATAAAGTGTGGAGGGCACGACCTTCCCTAGCATGGAGTTCACTAGTGAGTCCATCCTGTAATTGAAAAAGTATGCTACTAGGTAGGACGGCCAGATCTAAATCCCAATTACCACCATCGCCAGCTGTTGTAATAGCAGCGGTTGGAAATGTTACAGTGTTTAGTGTGGGCACGCCCATCAATGGCTCAGTCATACCTATGTTTTTGGTGAGGTGAACCTTGCCCAGAGATTGTGCCTGCAATGTTTCCAATTGTTTCCAGATTTCCCCCAACACAGTTGTCTATTTTGTAAGTAGAGTAGGCAATGCAAAGCTTGTTGTGAATTCATTCTCCAACCCCTTTGTTACTTTCAACATTTTCTTGATACTTGGTGGGTCCTCCCACCGCGACCGTTTGACCTGTTCTCTGGGAGCTTAAGTGTCTGTCTCGTGTACTGGTTCCAATTCCTATGCTACCGTAATCTCTTCGGCTGGCAGGTTCTAGGACACTGCTTGTTGCGAAGCGAGTTGTTGCTCCTGTTGTGCTTTTTCTACAAGATGCTGGAGCTGCCACTATTGCTCCTTCTCCTGCTACTTGGCAGTGAGTTGGTCTAGGATGGCCTTGTCCAGAGCGCGCCATTCAAGAGGGCATTTTTCCAAAACCCCATAGATTGCTTCATCCGTTGCAATGAACGGAAGTGTGGTCCAAGATTGGTCTGGGTTCTTTTGCACCCGGATGTACATGATGCATGTTTGATTTAAACTCAGCCATGATTTGGAGATTATTGTAGATTGCGGGAGACATGCGCAGTCGACGAGCAATCCAGATCTGTATTTGTTCTGCCATGGAATTCCAAAATGCTTGAATTGCAACAACCCTTGTCACATCCCTTTTTCCGCATAGCACCATAAACTGTACTGCCTCAGGTAAGTCATCTGTGATGTTAGGGAATTGGTTATCCAATGGCGACGTGCTTGTTACCAAAAATATGGACAGAAGAAACTAGGCATAATGAAATGTCTTACCTTTGTCCTATGCTTCTCGACAGTTAGTCAAGAACTCTGTACATAATAATTATGCCCAATTAAACTACACCCCCTATGAGCACTGCCCGGCCGATGCAATGACAGAGGCAGGTACCTCATCTAAACAAAACTTCCTCATGATTTTTCCCCCAAGGAGATGTGTAGCCACTCAGACAGCGTGGTCATGACATATCCGCACTTTTGGAACCTACTGTTCCCGACTCGTGCCTGCTAACTCTTCCTAATTCAGCTACATTTCTTCGGCGAATCGTGCTCGAGTTCTAGCCATAGTACGCATGGGTTGATTTGTGGTCAGATGTATATTGATCGATTCTAGTATATAGGGCCAATGCACCCGTATACTCCCGCAGTCATAAATTAAGACCGTCACTTTGAACAACGTCGTTCCTTTGTGTTTCAGTATCGTACCAACGTTCCCTCGGTTGATCTTAATGGATCCACCTCGAAACTTTCGTCTTAATGACTCACCACCTACTCCTTCCAGTCATACCATAACGTCTCTGTTATGGAAAGGAGTGCTAACAGTTATCTTTCGATTGGGCTGCATGGTAGCGCAACCCATCAACCGTTGTTGCAATCGAGAAGACAGGGTAGTGTAGGCAGAACTTGGTACGCCAGATTGGCTCCCTGCAGACTTGTTTATAGTCCCACGCCCTCTTTCAGCTGCTTGGGGTGCTGAGACTGTGACCTTAACGACTAGTCAGGTGTCCACACCGTCGGTGCAAATCCGTACTATCCCTACCTCCCTTTGCTGTGAGCATCGTCCGAGCGCTTGGTCAGCCAGGGTTTTGCGACACAGATGTGTGTGTTTTCTTGATAGCCTAGTCCCCTCTAGGTTAGTTCTAGCAATCTTATGTGAGGGTCTGAGTCATCTTAGGTGAAAAGGGGCTGAGCTTCTGTAAGCATTGTGGCGTGATATTCTCCTAAATTTAGTCCTTTCTACCATGCTTCGATCTCCGGATCATACCTTAAGGGTTCTACCAGCACGGGGCCAGTAGCTACCCGACTTCTTTTTGTTTTTCTTCCATTGCTTAATTCAGAGCCATCTAGGTCGCAGTATCCACAGCCTCCAAGAAAGTCATGTTGACATAGCGTCATGATGTATGCTATCCCTTGGGCTTCCGTGGACCCTATGGTTAGCTTCTGGCGATTCGTGTTGCTGCAGGTTGCTCTTCATAGTTTATCTAGCTACCGGTATTAACGTGTGATCGCGACATCCATGCTTTAGTTTATGCTTAGCTGCACCTGCATCTTTTGTCGATGTCCGAGCTTTTCGAGATGCGAATACCTTCAGCACACCAGGTTTTGATTTCACCGAGACCATTAGTTCTTTGGTGACTTTTGCGAACGACGCAATAACTCCT
Source organism: Pinus tabuliformis (assembly GCA_031772625.1). NCBI lineage: Eukaryota > Viridiplantae > Streptophyta > Pinopsida > Pinales > Pinaceae > Pinus > Pinus tabuliformis. The sequence goes on from CM062817.1 coordinate 994,227,035, forward strand.
TCTATTACAATTCAATGTGGTTACTTCGTGCAGTCGATTTTGCCATCATTCAACCTCTTCATCTGAATCTGACGTGCAAGAGCTATCGCAGTCCCATGAGAGTCATCTATCCGTAGTTGATTTCTCTCAGTCCCCATTTCACACTGTGAGTTAGTAGATGCAATCTAGTTCCCCGTCACTATCATCGTCACGCACTAGTTCAGTATAGTGGGCACCTTCAGTTGGATCCAAAGGAATGACTACCTAGAGTGCAACCTTTTCGAAGACTATTTTCCACTTTTTGAGGTTGATGATTCCATTCATGTCTATTGCCCAATCTATTCCTAGTAGTGTCGAATAGGGGTTACTTTCGTCCATGATTTCTATGACTTAAAAATTAGCGTGCATGGGGGCATCGTTGATATCTACGATAACCCCTTGCAATCTTCCCATCGGCAGGATCTTTTGTTGGTTTGCCAATCGTAGTTAGATCGGGGACCATTGCAGTGTAGGCCTGCCCATGTGTTCCCAGGTTTTTTTGGTAGGATATTCGTGTCAGAACCTAGATCTAAGATAACCTAATCCATCTTGTAATCGCCAATCTGGGTAGTCATCTACATCTCCCGTCCGATGCATAAGACGTATTTAACCAATTTCTGAATCATGCACGGTTCGTCTGCCCCTACACATCTAGCTACTAATTCTTGTAATCCTTTCACCATGTTGGCATCCCACAGGAGCTTCATAAAGGTTTTTAAAAAGGCAGTTACCAAAGCATTACCATGTTGCAGGTTCGGCTGCTCCTTACTACCCGAAGTCGATGCTTTTGCAAAATTTTTCTTATCCTCCAAAAAGGTTTCCTTTGCTTGTGCCAAATCAAATTCTAGTTGTTTTGCGGGAGCCTTACAAACCCACGTATCCTCTTCCGGCTTCTTCCCCTTATATTCCCTAGTAGCTTCACCGCTTCTAAGCATCATGTTTATGTTAGGGCCTTCAGTGTGAGGTTCAACCTTCATCATCTGGATGTTCTCGGTAGGACTAACTGGGAGCACTCCCTTCTCCCTTAATTGTGTGAGCAACGTGGGGTGGACAACAGGCTCTAGTGGGATTCATACAATCCCGCGCATAATGTCCCTGTCCACCACAATTATAATAGATCAACTGTCCACGGCCCCGTCCGTCCCCCATCTTCCACGCCCTCGTCCGTGTATCGGGAATCCCCCATGCACGAATGGTGTAGCCGAGTCCTGTCCACGCATCTCTATTTTCATCCTATATGTAGGGGGGCGATCCATCAACATGCGGCAATCTCTTTCCTCGTGACCCATTGTTATGCAAAAGTTACAAAATAAGTGTTGACGAGGTTTTCGTACGTTCGACAATAGGTAGTAGTTTTCCGTCGCATACTTCCCGCTACCTGAAAAATCATGCACCAAAGTGGGGAAATCACACTCGGTCCCATCTGTACCTCTGGTCGCAAGGTTGTTGGCCCCCCTGTTACCGCAAAATTCACTGCAACCAGACAATGATCTTTATCGTGTCCTTGGCTTCTACACGTCCTACACCATACTTCTTCCCAGACTTCTGGGCATGGTGCCTGGTATTGTTTTCACTTCTGTATTTCTAAACATAGATTTTGGACTTGCGCTTGGATTTGCTAAACTCCCAACACTGGGTCCTGTACCAGGGTCTCATACAACTACATTTCTACCTCCAGCGCTTTTGCTTGGGTTGAGATCTTCTATTGTGACAAGGCCAACTTCAGATATGGCATTAGTGATGCGATGAACCAAGCGTGATTTTGTGCATTTGTCAGGGTCATGTTGGCCTCACGAATAGTGCTTTTAAACCTCTGATCCAGATCCCACGGGGTCTCACCAGGCATCATCATGATTTCTTTGAATCCTACGACTAACTGCGATTCTGATTTTGGCTGGTTGAACTCCTTTCTTAATTCAGTGTAGATGTCCGCTATCCCCGCCGTTGGGTTGATGCCTGAATACTTCATATACCATGTTAGTGCTCGGTCCTACAGTGTGCTGACTAAGATGGCTTTCTTGATATTATCATCCGTGATCTGTTGTGCGTTCCATACAGAATTCAATACAAACCAAAACTTTTCTGAATCTTCACTTCCTTCTCCTTTGAATATTGGTAACTGGAGGACACTTGCCATTAATTCCATCTTGATCTTTCGTCGCTCTTTTCTCTAGCGTCCCCGCATTTCACACTAGACACCCCTTAGGCAGATCCTGGTCTCGGCAACGAAACCATTTGTTGGCTTATTTGGGCTTGACCCGGGTTCGGAAGAATTATTTAGCAAAACAAATCTCGTAGCTACCAGCCCTTTCGGCAACAACCCACAAGGCACGGACTGAGGTCTCACCCGAGGTAGCAGGGGAGGGTGCTGGAACCAGGTTTCCACACCCTAGGGATGTCTTGGATGTGGTTTGGGGCTTGCACGTTGTTCTGCATCCTCGCGCTGTGCCAAATCCATGCATATCGGAATACCCTTAGCGCGTTTATTACAAATTGAATCACTTATTACTAGTTTGATCTAGTTAAACAGTCTTTAAGTAAACATTTATTACTTTTGGTTACTTCGCACATCAAGATTAACCTAGTTCACATGTATTCAATAGTAGAAAATGTCGAGATCATAACATTTCTTTTATCATAAAAGAGTAAAATCGCAATTAACACAAAATTTAGAAGAAACTTATCTTTATTATCAATCTTCAACAATACATCTAGATCCACTCTGTGCACTCAGCTGCAGGGGTCCACACGCACATCTGCAAACTTTCCAGGCCTCTGGGCACACAGCTGCAGAGCCTCTACCTTCTACCCTACTCCCTCGACTCAAACTTACAGACGCTTTCAAGCTATTGCCTTTCAGAGCCCATTACATTCCATCTTCCCAAAGAACCGCTTTTCCCTCATAGAGCCATGCTCTATTTATACTTTCCCTTGGCCCACGATCCCTTCACGGGCCAACTCTAATACTAATTCTTTACATTATTTTCGAGCACACTACCCTTTGACTCAACCTACTATAGTTCGCGCTTCCTGCGAAGTCTTTTACCCTAATAGTAACCGAAATTCCGGGCTTCGCACCCCATACTCATTCCACGGGGCTTGCGCTACCCAACACTCAGTGATAGAATGGGTTCTATTTCAGAGGAGAGAACTATTGTAGCTTGTACTTGGACATTTTCTAGAAATCAAAGGACACAATTTGTAACTATTATCTAGGAATTCATGTGCAGTAAGTTTGTGATGTTAGTTTTTCTCTATTATAGCTTTATATGAAAGATATTAATCTTCTCTTTCTATTCATCAATTATTCAATGGTTTTCCTTACATTTTATAATTAAAAAATTCTTTGCATAAAGCTTTGTTTTGATGGAAAAATCATTATGTGTTACTTTATTTCTTGCTTAATGAATTCATGTTTCATGCTCATTAATACCTTCTGCTTCTTCTAAACACTACACTACACTGAAAAACCCTAAGATCCATCACAAAAGTAATTCTACCTTTCTCCTTTTTGTATTTTTTGTTGTAACCCTTTGATCCTCAGACCTAGCTACCTGGTTTTTCTCCCTTATCCAGAAACAAAACTGTAATTTTTCCAAAACCCACTTCAACCTAACTTTCTAGCCTAAAATCCTTTACATTCTATTCATCTCTTTGTTGTGATTTCATAGGGAGATCCCTCTCTAGTTTGGTAGGGCTAGCTACCAAACTAAAATCTTGGTCTGTGATTACCTTCGTTGATCTCCTCATAAGCTTGGGACATTGTGGAGGATAACAGAGGGCATGAAAACTAGGGAGTTCCAAGGTGTTCTAGTGAATGTAATGTTGCCAAGTCATGGAAAAATGTAATGCTAGTTGTAAGGTCATGACTGCCAAGGTGTGTTAGGGAATGCTAGGACATGCTAACATGTGCCAGATAGTATGAAGACATGTCAAACAAGATAAGACGTGCCAAGTGCAAAGGCATGCCAAGATGTACAAGGGTGTGACAATGCATGCCAGGGACCGTTAAGGGAACAAAAGTGAGGAACAACTTAAGCTACAAGTAAATGAGCACATAATAGGGTTAATAAGTCATCAATTTACCTTTTCCATGAGGGTCATGCTAGGAAACACAACACTAGGTTCCAATAGGTTCCAAGTGCCAAGTGTCAATGCATTCTAAGTGCCAAATCTTCCTTCATTTCTTCTCATCTAGTTTCCAATAATTGATCTCAAATAACTTTAATATTAAACCATGCCAAATCATACCAAGTCATCTCAACACATGCCAAACATGCTAATACTTTCCAAGTGCCAACACGTGCCAAGTATCAATGTGTGTCAGGGAGTGTGATGCATGGTATGAAGTGGAAGAGCATATCAAAGAGTGCTAAGATGTGCTAGAGAGTGCCAATGCATGTTGAGGAGTGTTGGGGAGTACTAGGACAACACAAGGGATAACTAGGTCAAAATGCATGGAAGTGAAAGAATATAAGGGTGCGTCAGTGAGTGTTAATGAGTGCTAGATGTCATGCCAAGGAGGGAGTGACAAGGTATGCTAAGCACGAGTAAGGCATGCCAGGTAATATTAGGGAATGTCAAGAAATCCTAGAGTGTACTAGGTATTTTTGGGATGTGCTAGCATGTGCCAAATAGTGCCAAGGCATTCCAGGTGCTAGGACATGTTAGGATGTGCATGGTGCCATAGTATGCCAATATGCGTCAAGGAGATTCAAGGCAACAAAAGGAATAAACAAGCTAAAATGCAAGGAAATGAACACATAAGAGGGTTAATAAGTCGGGACTTTATCTTTTTCAAAAGGGGCATGCTAGGCACACATATAATATGTTCCAATACATGCCAAGTGCCAATGTGTGACAAGTTCTAATGTTTCTCAATGCAATATTTTCCCAAGGTGTTCCAGGGCATTCCAACACATGATAGGGGAGTGTTATGCTATGCTAGGGCATGCCAACATGTGCTTGGGCATCCTACTCATGGCAAGATGTTCTAGGTACAAATATGTTCCAAGACATGCGAGGTGCCAAGGAATGTTAGTGTACTGTTCCAAAGCATGTTAAGGTGTGCCATGAGTGTTTAGGAGTTCTAGGTCCCTCTCATTAATAGAATTGATAGAGATTGATTATGTATTAAATAATATAGTTCCTATACACACTAGTGGAACTTTATTTAAAGGAAATTTTCTAGATAATAAACCTAATAGAGATGAATCATGTGTTGACTCATAGGAAAACTATATTCTTATGACTTGAGGGAAATGATACACACTAATTAATTCTTAACAAATTGACTAACTATTATAACCACTATGACCTTGGACACATAATAAAAAAGACTCCACAAAAATGGTCTTAAATCATTATATTTTGACAAAAAATATAGTAACAAGTACATAGCTTCATCAAAAACTCATTGGAATGATCAATGATGACGAACTTTTTTTTACCGTCACCAAAAGTAACCAAAAAGAGTGTTGGTGAGGGTCAATAAAATATCGTCACTAGAAGTGTCACCAAAAAGAGAATTAGTGATGGGCCTTTAATGACCCTCACCAAAAGTGTCACCAAAGAGAAAATTAGTGATGGGCCTTTAATGACCCTCACCAAAAGTGTCATTGAAAATGGATTTAGTGACAAACCTTAAAGGACCATCACTATATACACTTACAACAATGATTTTTTAAAGACTGTCACCATATGCGAGATTGGTGATGGACCTTAAAGGTCTGTCACAAGCATGAAGCATCATAAAAAACTCGTTGGAATGATCAATGATGACGAACATTTATTGAACGTCACCAAAAGTAACCAAAAAGATCATTGGTGACGGTCAATAAAATATCGTCACTAGAAGTGTCACCAAAGAGAGAATTAGTGATGGGCATTTAACGACCCTCACCAAAAGTGTCACCAAAGAGAGAATTAGTGACGAGCCTTTAATGACCCTCACCAAAAGTGTCATTGAAAATGGCTTTGGTGACAAACCTTAAAGGACTATGACTATATACACTTACAACAACTCTTTTTTAAGGACCGTCACCATATGTAACATTGGTGATGGACCTTAAAGGTCCGTGATAGGCATGACCCTCACCAATGACCTTTTTTCTTGTAGTGCATCCTCCTTCTTCACTTTTCTTCTATTGTGGTCTTCCTCAGAACCTTTGTTATGACTATCAGTAGTCATTTTCTCCTCCATCTCTATGAGTTCTTCACTCACTTACTATGAGCTGCATTAAAGCCTCTGCAAAAACAAGTCCTCCCTGCTGCCACTTACGTCACCAAGCTTTCCTCTATACTTGGTCTTTTGGCAAGCACTCAGTTCTCTATCTCTGGAACCTCTTTTGAGCCCTTCTCTCTGCTCGTTCTAGGATTCAACTCATTTGCATCTTCTAAGAACACAAATGTCCTCATGTATTTCAATCATAATGAAATACTTGGTTCTGGCCACCTCTTCTTTCACTTAGAAAGTCTTATCAGCTTCCTTCATTACTTAGCAATTCTACCCACATCCTTTGTGGAATTTCCTTTGTGATCTGCAAGAATACCTCTGCAGTAACAAGTCTCCTTGCTACATATGCCTCACTAAGCTTCTTTCCTCTAAGCTCAGTCTTTTAGCATTTTTCTGGTTCTTTCCTCTGGAACCAATTGAGCACTCCTTGCTCTATGTTGCTACAATCTTCTCACCTTATTTTATTGTTACCTGTGTATCAATATAAAGACCACACACTCTCCAATCTTCAAATCAAATTAAAATAAAAACATACCATCTCACCTTCAATACTTCTGCACGATCTTGTTCTACCATTCACCTGCACTTTGAATGGATTGTCCTCTGTCTATTGCATCTCCAAGTTCTGCTACACATTATCCATGTGTGCCTACTGTTTGTCAGATTAGAATCTGATCTCCTCTTGCTTGCATACACATATTAACACATAACTCTATTCTAAATTCTTTTCAAAGAAATTTTCACATAGAATTTCTTTGTGTTGCTCTGATAACAAAAATGACGCAGGAAAAACCCGCGTTACCCACAGCACACATATAAAAGGCATAATATCATTTGTCCCATAATTTCAATAAGTCCTTTATTTCAAACCTTCACAAATTTAGGTTTAAGGCCCCTTAATTGAATCTCATGCAGAACGATTTAATAACCAACTCCGGTCGACCCTTAATCAATTCTTTCCATCGGGACGTATTACACCCTCATAAACTTTCATTAGTCCTTATGCTTGCACATATAACCAAACCCCACACTTTTAACCTTGGTAATAATTGAACTTACCCCATAAACCTTTAATCACTTTATTTCTATTATAATCCTCTTATAATAGAAATATTCCACAAAGAATACATAAACTTACCTTTATCGCTATCGCGGGGTTCAAGGGACTCTTAAGAACCTAGCATTTAGAACTTCTGATCTGCAGGATACGATTGCTCTTCCTCCATTCCACGACCTTTGTATATTTCCTGATGCTCCACCTTTATCGCTAAAATCATTTCTCTCACATTGATAAAATTCTCGGTCCCACTCAGCATCACACATCGCAAAACTTCTCGGTCCACTCTGGCCCAAGCATTATCGGCCTCAATATCCATCGTCGATATTACCTTTAATCTGACGGTTGATGTCTTCCCTGATCAATAGAGCTCCTCGGTGGTCCTCCGTCATAGATCAAAACCCAATTGATCTGAAGGTCCACAACAATATCACAATCGCAAATCGCAATTGCTTAGGGCCAAGGTACATCCACCATGAAATATTGCGATGCGAACTAATCGCCGATCGCATTGCACATCTCATTTTCTTAAGGCCCAAGGTGCATTCACTCACAAAATAAATATTTCTATGTGGGGGAAATTGGCGATCCTCTACCATTTGGTCAAGCACGCTTGATCCAATGGTTAGCAATGATATAGCACGTCGTAAATCGTAACCGCTTAAGGCTAGGCTTCACTCACTCCTGAGATATGCGACATGATTCTAATTGGCTCCATTCTATGTGACTTAATCCTGGCCACTTATCACAAACAATCTTGTTCGTTGATCATATAAACAATGTAAACTTTGAAACAGGAAATATAAACTCAAAACGGGAACTCTGGGCAAAACACCTTGAAAAAACATCAAAAATAGTGCTAAAGACGAAAAGTTTGTATACTGGAATGATGATTTTATTTTTTAGGGGTCAATTTTGAACATGTTCTAAAAATGGCAATGACTACGAAATTTTTGTGCAAAATATAGCTTCAAAATTAAAGTGATGATACTGGAACAATGATTTTTTTTTTTAGGGTCAATTTTCAAACTTTTCAAAAAATGATAGTAAAACCAAATTTTTGTGTGCCAAACAAAGTTGTTTATGAGGAAAAAACACATTATGTTTTTGGTAGAATATCATTTTTCTTTCCTAAGTATAAATTCAACATGTTTTCAACCATAACATGCTAGATACAAAAGAAATTGAAATTTTTTCAACTATAAAATTAAAAAACCATGACATTATGAACAAATTACATCACTAAATGAATTCAAAAGTCATTATTTGTATATTGAATAAAACATACATTATATCTCTAATTTAATATTGCATTGTAGATATTTTAAACAATAAAAATTATCATAATTAAGACATATAATCCAACAACATAAAAATGCCTCATAACTTCTCATTTAACACCATATGGAAATCATTAATTTTCTTTCAAGATATGATGCATACATCAGTTATATAAACTGTCTTAAATAATTATTCAAAATCACTCATATTTTCTTGCACACCATCCAAATTCACATCTTCAGAAGAGTGACTGGATGCTGGCGAAGATGTTACATATTCTTCTCTTTCATCAACTAGTGCCCCATCTGAGTCCACATGCATGCCCAACATTTCATGTTTCAAAATTCTTCTAGATCTACGACTGGTTTTAGCAGACTCCCATCTCAACATTGTTCCTTCTGGTAACAACCTTTTAAGAATCTCTATCGTCTTGAAGCGAAGAGTTCCTCTCTTTGTTAAATTGAAGTCATAAACAAGTATGTCAACATCCTCCAATTTTAATATGTCTGTGCGGTGGCAATTTATATTTGTACCCTTTCTTTTTCTCTTTCCACCATTTTTTTTGTCAACTACCATCTCTGGCTTATACACACCATTGAATGGGTGTGTATTTGTGGCATACCAATGTACTTCAACACTTGTAACATCCTCATTTTCTGTAAAGAACTTTATAACTTTAGCAACCTAGAATGGATAGCCATTGGGATCTCCATCTACTAGCACTGCAATCATGCAACCCTCCTTAATATCCTGTACTGAACCCCTGTAAAGGTCTTCCATGGCTTCACGTTGTGCACGAGATCTTCTGGAACCAATATACATCTCTCTTTCCTCTGCCTGTGAAGAATTAATAATACCTTGAGATTGTTGATGTTCAACAATGTTTATTTCCTCATGTTCATTCAACACATTTTGTGGCAAAATAAATGTATTTTTAAAAGGTATATCTTCATTTGTTGATGTTGAAATGATATCACTTTGATTATTGAAAAATGACTCCCACCAAACTGAATCAGCAATGTCAAAGTACTCATATGTATATCTAATACATTTTTTAATTTCTTCCAGGAAATCAGAATAATTTATATCTCTATTTTGTCTCTGTGCATTCTGAACTTCACCAACTGATTGTAATAACAATATTTTTGATGCAAATATTGGATGATCTGGAATGAACTTCAAAAAATGCAAACTTAATGACGGTGCCCATTCTGTAGTAGTTGAATACTTCTTTCCCTATATTAGTTTTTTCCCGTCAAATGTTTTGATACGAAATTGATGTTGGAAGCTAATGTCATTAAGTTGTTCAATGCATTTCCCCTCACCATATGATCCCAGAATAAGCCTTCACATGTCAACAGTTTCTTCCAACACATCAAAAGTAGGCTTTGGCATGTATGATTTATTAATACATTCAATTAGTGATGGAAAGCTCCCAAATTCCTTCCTCCTCAATGTGACTGAAAAACAAATGAACATCTGATCAATATGGTCATGAGTGTGCCCAACAAGAAGGAAACCAACCTTTACCTTTTGAAAAATTCTCAATTCAACAAGCATGTTTAGATATCGAAAAACAACCTAATTTTTGCTTTCACGGCAAGTGTTGTCCAATTGTAGACACAAAACTTCAGGAAGATTACTAGACCAATGAGAAATCACATCATGAATTATGGTTATGGTCAGATTTGCATCATTATGAACATTTGGAGCTGTGAAGTACACCCCTAGCAACATTTTACCATTGAAGACCATACAACCGACCAAGTGAAATTGAATAAAATTTTCCTCCTGTAAATTTTTGGGTGTGTGAACAAAATGTGGTAAAAGTGTTTTCTTCTGGTCCATACCATCAATTATCAAACCCAAATATTTATTTGGATTATCATAACACTTATTTTGATTCTTGTACAACTTCTTCCTTTCATTTGTTTGTTGTTTGCAATGCTCCTGAAGTTCTTTGACAATTAAATCTACAGAACATAAAAGAAATTCATTAAGAAATATGTTTTCATAGTTGATGACTATACAGTTTTAAAAGTTAAAGTTATGAATGCTTACCTCTTTCTGAGCCTTCACATTTGTCCCTTTCTGATTTAAGAGAAGCACATGTACTGCAAATCCCCATGTTACACTAAAAAATGTCACCATGGCTATTTATAGTTAGTATGGCTCTATCAACAGTCATGCTATCCTCTTAGGCAAGTCTTATGCCTCTGCTCTCCATGTCAAACTCCAAAAAGAGAGAAAGTCTTTATAAATGTATTTATCTCTGGGTACGTAGGTTCTCTCAACCTTACCTGCGGGTACGCACCCAATGTTCACAAAAGCTGCGTCTTTGGATGCTCTGTATGTAAAGGGGTAGGTGCGTCCCCCTGTAAAGGTCAAAATGCACAAGTTTCATCTTTAAAAAGTTACTTGTGGTCATTTCTAGAGCATTCTAGAAGGTTGTTCGACGTGTATTGAGCGCCTCCAGATGGTTCATGCACCCCTACCAAAGAGGAACTTATCCCATCAATAAGGGAGCTATCCCATCCAAAGAGGGGATTATCCCATTGATGGTGGACCTGATTAACTTCCTCTTGAGCACTATAAATACAGGCATTGGGCCAGAAGGAGGGGGGGTTGGAAGCTAAACATTTCTAAGGGTAGATGCTGCAAGAATTAGGACTCCCATTTAGAAGCTTGTGAGGAGAGATTGCCATCTTTGCTTGTTCTATTTGGAAGTGGGTGAGCTTTGTCAAAGTAAAGGAGAACTCTTGATGGACCCTGGGAGGGACTTGCATAACACCAAGGCTCAGGTTGTATTTGTTCCTTTTGTTACCTATTAATGCAAATGAGTCCATTCTTCTCAATAACTTGTTATTTATGAGTTGTTTCATGTACTCCTTGGTCTATGTGTTAAATATGTTTTATTTTATGAGATTATCAAGTGATTTTTAATCGTTTGATTGTTAGTGGATGCAGGTTTCAAAGTGAAGGAGGAGCTCATCCGGATCAGCGGAGCTGGACTGCTACAACAGCGTTGGACTACAGGTAGGATCTAAACACTTGATTTCTTATACAGTAAATGCATGTTTAGAGAAGGATTGTTCTTGTTTGTCTTGTTTGTCACTAGAGAGTCTTAGGCTCCTAGGGAGGTTGGTTGTGTCCGCACAATCGACTCTTTCCGCCTGACAAATTGGCGACCATACTGGGGGCTCCATTGATGTGAAAGTCTTTTCCTTTGTATGCAACTTTGCTCTGAGAAAAGTCATTTATTTTCTGGTTTTTGGCTCTGTGACTTTGTTTTTGGGTGGGTTAGCTTAGGGTTAGATTCAATTTAGTTTTTCTTGAATTTTCCAGTAGGACACACCCTCTGAGTATTGCACAGTGCGTCCCTGGACGCACTGTCGCTGTGTGCACAGAGCGGGCCCGCACCTGTCTTAACGGGTTGCCTGCGTCCCCTGCTAAAATTTAAGAAAATTCCATTTTTTGCATTTTTTCTCTTAGATTTTGCTTTTTCTTAGTTTTTACTGCCCAGATCCATTAGTCTCTTGTCAAAGATCTTCACCTGAACTTGTTTCGATAGCATTGAGTGTTTTAGTGGATTTCATAGAAGTTTACGCCCTAGGGTTTGATTTTTGAGTAGGTCTTGTAGTGACTTTGGCGGTAGAAGTTGTCAAGCCTTAGATCTCTCTGGTTTTGTCAGCATTCTTAGAAGTCAGACCTGTCATAAAGTCTACCTGTGAGAGCAACTTACCATTGAGTTGTCTCTTTGGAAAATTTCGAAGTGCTTGTTGATTGAGTATTGAATTCCATTTTACAAAAAGAACAAAAAGATTTGAGTTTTGTTTTGACTAGTCTTTTGATTCTGCATTAGCTGGTCCTTGACTTGATTTTGGTCAAGTAAAACAACCTAGAATCATCTTTGTAGGATTTTGCCTCGTTAGGTTTGCTTAGAATAAATTTCTTTTTGATTTGCTTGTGAGTCAAGTTTTCATAGATTTTATAGCTTTTGAGATTGATTTTCGTTAAAATAGATTTATATGCTTTATTAAATAAGAGAAAATACAAAAACATCTCCTTTGAAAAGTTTTGTTTCAAGCAGCTTTGAGGCATTTTGAAAGAAAAAGAGTTTTTCGTGCACGTAAGGAGTGGTTATGTTTGTATGCTTGAAAAGATAAAGAGAATTGTTTCTTTGATTGTCTTTACTAAGAAAGTTGTTTTCTATAACATTTGCATCTCTCAACTCTCTTAGTTAGGAATTTCATTGAAAAAGGAAAGTAGCGTAAATCATCTTAGGTGCATCTCTGTAGTGGTTTGAGTCGAGTCTACACACCATTGGTTTCACTTCCGCTACCTTTTGTCTTTAAGAAAAACCATAAAATTAACGCTTAAAGTAAAATCAACGTAGTAACTTTTATTTACTAGGGCTCTGAAACACCAATTTAGATCAGACTAGTGTCTTGGAGTAGGTGAGTAATTAACTCTCCAAGACAACAAAACCAAACAAGTAGCTTATCTTGTGATAGAATAAATCCAATTGTCTCATTTGTACTCTGGGAAAGCTCCTCTTAAAGGAGAAGCACGAGCTCGTGTCCGAACCAGTGAGGGGATCAATCCCCCCTCGTTGGGAACGACGCCAGACATGCACGTATTACAAATGGTAAACCTCGGATTAACCATTGTCGAGGAGCCAGGGGTCACTTGTCGGTAAACCTTGAATTATTGTCAAGGAATCAGTAAGGGGATTGAGCTTGATACTCTGCCCTTGCGTGCTATCGGAGTGTAGACTGTTCCCCCAGGTGCATTTGTTGCGGTTGGTAACCTTAGTGACCATTATCTTTAGGATTCTACTGAGGTGACGGTGGAGGGAAGATCCCACTGTACCTGGAGCAGACGTCGGCTAGACTCACTTGGATTTTCCGGGGGGTTCACTTCACTCGAGATGGTTAAAGTGGAGGAACTTGTGCCAGTCTATTCATTAAGCAGGTTGCCGGGGTAACTGTTCCACCCGCCACTTCTGTACTGAATCCGGCGATGTTGGGCTTCATCACCAACTAGCGTTTTCGGTCTGGAAGGTTACTGTTTGTGCTTAGTTTGACGCCCTAGATTCTTTAGGCGTGTGATTCAAATTTGTTTGGTTCTTTAGAGACTTTAGGTGGTTTGATTTGAAATTTTACTTTGTTTTCGTGTGTAGTAGTTAAAAGTTTTTAGCTGTGGCGGAATTACCGAGACAATCCCGTAGACTTCGGGGCCAATCTCCTGAAGTTGTTTCTATGGCCGAATTGTTGAGAAGATCCCGTAGACTTAGGGGATCACCTCCTCGAGACGAGCCTGGTAATCTAGAAGGTTTGAAGGTCGTTGTAACTCCTCCTAGTGGCAGTAGAGTAGGTTCACCTGAAGAAGGAGAATCTTCCTTGGTAGTCCATTCAGATTACCAAGGCCTAGAGACAGGTTATAATCCCGAAGCTGTTACAGTTTCTGAGCTTGTTGGTAGTTTTTCGTCTGCTAGTGATACAGGCAAAGAACCTGAAATATCTGAACATGTTACTCCGACTTCTAGTGTTCCAGATTCACCAAGAGTAGAACGAGTTATCACCGAAAATCTTCCTACTGGTCTGATTGCTATCGAAGAACTTGCTCCAGAGGAAGAAATAGGCGTCTCTAACCTTGAAGATCAACTTACTATTGATCTAAGGGAGCGTGAATCTATCTTTTACAGTCCTCCTAGAAGTACTACTTGGTACCTTTCGTTAACCAATTATTTAGACAACTCAGGGGTAGGTTTTTCTACACCTCGTACTCCCTTTCCACCTGGAGGTATTTATACTCCTGTAAATATGTCTGGTCAGTCGCCCGTGTTTACTCAAAGTCCTGAATCTTTCTTACACGGCGGTCCTTCTATTCCCACCGGGTATCAATCACTTTCTGGTACTTTTGCGGGGGCATCTCCTCAACCCATTGATCATGGGTTATTAGCTGGAAATAATGGTAATATACCATTGGGTGTAGGAGACATTTATATGATGTTAGGTTCAGTTCCCGTTTCCCAACCTCAAGGTGGCCAATTACCGCCTGGGGGGCAACCTCAGTTAACGCCTAGGTGGCAACCTCAAGGTACAAAAATCGTGTCTGGGGGGCAACCTCAAGGTCAGTATGTACCTATGGTGCAATACATGCCTCAAGGTCAACCCCAGCCTCAATATGTACCCCAGGGTCAACCTCAGTATCAATATCAACCTCAAGGATGGCAACCTCAAGGATGGCAACCTCAAGGGTATCAACCCCAAGGGTATCAACCTCAAGGCTATCAACCTCAAGGTCAAGGTCAACCCCAGTACCCGTATTTACCTCAAGTTTATCAACCACCTCAAGGTCAATCATATGTTCAAGGTATGGGAACTGCACCTTACAATTATCAATCCTATCCTCAATCCAGTTATGGATCTCAGTATCCTCAACCTGTTACGGGTCAATACCCCGGAATGTTAGTGTGGGATCCATCACAGGGTCAACAGGTGTTGCAGCCAAGTATACAGTTGGTACCTCAAACTGGACAACCCGTAGTTTCTGGTCCACCCCAGCAACCGCAACCTGTCCAGTCAAATGTTCAAACTTCTGTAACTTCGGTAGTTACTCAGCCGCCAATTGCACCTAGTAATCCATCTCAAACGGCTGCTGCAACTACCGCTACATCTACCACACTTACTTCTGGAGTATCGACAGCTACGGTTTCTACTGTCTCTGCAACCACTCCTCAAACATCTTTACCGTTGTCTGGATCTACGATTCAAACCACGGTCCAGATGCCTACAGGTCAGCCTGGTATAAGTACGGTTGTCACTACTCAACCTCAATTTGTTCATCAACTGTACCAGGGACAGTACCAACCTGGGCAAGCTGTCCAACAACCAATTTACCAGTATCAACCGTATCCTGGGTACACTTATCAACAACCTCAACAACCCCAGTACAGTCCGGTTAATCCTGGTTTTCCAGGAGGATATAATATCCAAAATGCGACTCCTGTTCCTAGTTATCCTGGATATCCTCCTCCTGGGACTGGTCTTGTGACCCAGAGTTTTAGAGATCCTAACCGACAGTTACCGTTTATCGCAACTTTGGATTTACCAGACTTGATGCGCCTAACGAACGATCCAATTCAATATCTTCCGTTCTGGCCGCCAATGCCAAATAAGTTGCCCAGTGACATACCCAAGTTCGAAGGTAAGTCAGGAGAGGATCCGTCCAATCATGTGATGACTTACCACCTCTGGTGTGCTTCAAATTCTATCTCGGATGATTCGATCCGCTTACGTCTTTTCCAGCGTACACTCATTGGTCTCGCGGCCAAGTGGTACATTGAGTTACCACGGGCCTCTTTTTACAATTTTAGCCAGTTAGCTACCTCGTTCTTAACTCACTTTCAGTTGCCGGTCAGATACGATAACGGCACGGAGTTATTAACTTCACTAAAACAATCAACGTCCACGTATATTTCTGATCACATTCATGAGTGGAGACGTCGAAGAAGGTTAGTGAAAGTTTTTATCCCGGACCAAATCTTAGCTGAATGGTTTGTTAAATCATTATTACCGAAGATTACTGAAGATGTAGCTAAGGCCGGAGTAGTTACTGAGGAGCAAGTCATTGCTCAGGTGCAGTACCTTGACTTAGTTTACACTCAGTCGGGTACGTTACATGAAAAGATTCCAGATCTTCCAAAGTCGAATCAAATCGTTGCTGCTCCTTCGGGATCTCATGCCGCTGATGGTATGATTGGTATCGTGAATACAAAGAGCAAGAAGAAGTCTTCCAAGGCTTCAACTACTCCTATTATCACCTTTCCAGATTCCCCGACAGGAGAGTCTTCTCCTGAACTTTCCGCCGATATTCACGCTGTAGAGTCATCTACGGCCAAATCAAAAAACGGTGGAAAGAAGAAAGGAAATAAGAAGGCTAAGGCAGACAAGGCTCCGAAGGAGAAAACAGAAAAGTCGGAAACCAATGACGAAAAAGCGCAAACCTCGATATCCTTGTCTTATTTGTGAAGAGGATCATTTTACGAGAGATTTCCCTCATCGGGCCGAGGTTGTGAAAATAGTCAAAGGTTCTCCCACTCCTGCTGTGTTAAAAGATCCATTTCCAAAGCAGGAAATTAAGATGATAGGTTCTTCCTCGACTGCCAGTGAAGAACCCATTTTGATGATCTCTCATGTGAGCATTGCGACTCGATCACAAGATTATGGTAGTAAGAATCCTGTTGATGGTAAGGAAGCAGAATCTTCTCATTCTATTCCATCAACCTCAGCTCCTGGTTCCGATCCACTACAGATCGAGAAACATAACCTGGATCTAGTAATCAAACCGCCCGCCAAGGGTGTACTTCGAAGGTCTGCTTTCAATCCACATGTGAGAGCGGCCCAGAATTACAACATCGTTGAGGACTTAGCTGTTTCACCCTCAGCAATATCGGCTTTAGAAGTGCTGCAATCATGCCCAGCACAACGAAAATTACTTTTGTCGGCTATCGGAGCTGTTGATGTTCAGGACCCGAACCTAATAATCTTCGATCTAGAAAATAGTACACCGCGTCTACCCCATCAAATGGCTTTCCAAATTCCAGTGATAGTCGAAAACAGGCCTATTCATCGGACTGTGATTGATGAGGGAGCTTCCACGTGTATTATGTCGATTCAATGTTGGAGATCGCTTGGTTCTCCTTCGTTGAACCAATCCCCGACCATCCTTAAGGCCTTTCATGGCCGTGGGTTCCGTCCGTTTGGTATTCTACAGGAATTGCCTATAGGAGTAGAAGGTAAAACCGTTAGTCTGGATGTGGAGGTGGTTGATGCCTCTCTAGACTACAACCTTCTTTTGGGTCGAAGTTGGTCATATGCTATGACAGCGTCATTTCATTGGTCTTCAGAGTAATTAAGTTTCCATATAACGGTAAGATCGTGACCATTGATCAGTTGTCATACTTTTCATTCGACCCGGCCTCTTCAGAGAGTATCCAACATGTCGGTAAGATGACAATCCCCTATAGGGACGTTGGCGTAGGTTTAGTTAAAGATTCCGGTTTACTGGGAACTTTTCCTTTCCCTCCAATCAACGCAGACCCTTCATTTGCATCAATTCATATGATTACATCAGAAAACATTATTTATGATGATCCTTGGATCGTCCCATCTGAATCTGAGATAGACTCATTCGGTGATGCTATGCCTTTGAGTCCATATGAAATTGCTTATGAAGCTGTTATGTCTTTTACCGACTCGTGTTCAACCGAAATCGACCAAATGAATGTGGTCAGTGAAGAATCATTTTTCACCTCAACCTTAGAACGGATAGCGTTTCCCGAAGTCATGTCATCTGACGAACAACTTCGCGAAATCCTAAGTGTAGACGATCTACCGTGGGAAGATCTCCATCACAGATCTTCGTTTTTACCTAAGGATGATGCTTTTGAAAATGATTTTTCATCTATCTTTACCGCTGAATATGTCAAAGACGCTCAGAATCCAACGAAACATTCTGATTCAGAGTTGAATTTAGGGAATATTTCTCGTACTATTCCCATTGATATTTCAGTGAAGCCCAGAATTGAGGAAAACATTCATATAGGTGCCTCATGTACAGAAGATGAAATCCAAATTTACAAGGCCCTATTCCAAGAATTCCGCGATGTGTTTGCCTGGTCCTACGAGGAAATGCCGGGAATCGACCCTGCCATTGTTGTTCATGAAATAAAGACCTACCCGGATGCTAAACCCGTCCGGCAACGGTTGCGTCAGATTCACCCTCGAAAAGCGGCTGCGATTAAAGCAGAAGTCGAGAAGCTGTTGAAAGCAGGTTTCATTTATCCAATACCGTTAACGGATTGGGTATCGAATATTGTTCCAGTCAACAAGAAACAAGGAACAATAAGAATCTGTATCGACTATAGGGATATAAATCGAGCTTGTCCAAAAGACAACTATCCTACGCCTTATATCGATCAAATTATTGATGATTGTGCCGGAAGTGAAATGTTTTCCTTCATGGATGGTTTTTCGGGCTATAATCAAATCAATATTCTACCTGCCGACCAACCAAAAACGGCATTCATTTGTCCATGGGGGACATTTGCTTATTGAAAATTACCTTTTGGGCTTAAGAATGCCAGGGCCACTTTTCAACGGGCGATGTCTTATGCATTTCATGACATCAAGCACATTGTGCAACTGTACCTCGATGATTTGCCTGCTCATTCTTTACATCGAGCTGATCACCTTGTCCACTTACGAGCAATTTTTATGAGGTGTAGGCATTATCGAATTCGGTTGAATCCCCACAAGTGTGTTTTCTGTATAGAGACGGGTCGATTGCTGGGATTTGTTGTTTCAAAAGCCGGCATTCGCGTCGATCCCTCGAAGGTTGAAGCTATCATCAAATTGCCTCCTCCTTCGAGTTTGCGCCAACTCCAAAGTTTGCAAGGGAAAGCGAACTTTTTACGTTGATTCATTCCAAACTACGCCGAGGTCACTAAAGGTTTTACACGGTTGTTGAAACAGAACGCTCAATTCTTTTGGGACGAGATTGCCCAACAATCTTTTGATGCACTTAAACACGCGTTGACCCATGCATCGTTGTTGCATCCTCCCAACTACAACCAGGACTACTTCTTATACCTCGCAGCTTCGCATTCCACTATTGGAATGGTGTTAGTTCAAGAAGATGAATTCGGAGCGGAACATGTGATATATTATCTTAGTAGGACCTTAAATCCCACTGAGCTAAAATATTCGCATGTGGAGAAATTGGCCCTGGCAGCCGTTCAAGCTGTCCAGCGTTTTCGTCACTACATTCTTCTCCGTAAAACTACAGTTATTTCGGATTGCAACCCTATGATTTATATTTTGACAAAACAACTGCTAGGGGGCAAGTACTCTAAATGGATCGTTATCCTGCAAGAGTTCGACTTGGAGTTCGAGAAGTCCAAGTCTAAGAAATCTTTAGTTTTTGCGGAATTGATGTGTGATTTCCCACGTGCTGACACAGAGACTGTGGCAGAGGAGTCCATTGCGGACGAATCTTTGTTTCTTATCAGTACTTTAGATCCGTGGTACGGGGATATAATCATCTATCTCCAAACCCAAACCTTTCGGCCTGAAGCTTCAAAGGCGGAACGTCGAAAAATTCGGTTTCAATCCCAGCAATACAAAATTATTGGAGATACACTTTATCGCCGGGGGGCAGACTTAGTTTTTCGACGTTGTTTAACTCACGAAGAGGCTGAGAGGGTTTTGAATGATTTTCACTCTGGAGCATGTGGCGGTCATATGTCTGGGTATGCCACAGCTCAGAAGGTGTTGCGCGCTGGCTACTTCTGGCCATCTATGTTTAAAGATTGTATCATTGCAGTCCGAAAGTGCCACAACTGTCAAGTGTTTGATCGCAAGATGCGCGCACCACCTGCTCCTCTCCACCCTATAATTGTCGTTGGTCCATTCGCCAAATGGGGTATCGATTTTATTACTTGTAACCCTCACTCGGCCGGGGGGCATGCGTATATCATCCTCGCGGTTGATTATTTTACTAAATGGGCCGAGGCGATGCCTACATTCGACGCAAGCGGAAAAACAACTGCAATTTTCGTATTCAATCACATTATAACTAGGTTTGGTGTCCCACAAGCAATCATCACTGACCATGGGAGCCATTTTCGAAACATCATGATGACTGAGCTTACAAGCCAGCTTGGTTTGCGCCACGATAGCTCTACTCCTTATTATCCGCAAGCCAACGGTTTGGTTGAGTCTATCAACAAAGTTCTGGTTATCATGATCCGACGAACCATTGGTATTCATCGGTCGAATTGGCATAACATGTTATTTTCAGCGCTATGGGCATACCGAACCTCAGTGAAAACTTCAACAGGGTTCACTCCTTTCCAGCTAGTTTATGGCTTGGAAGCTGTGTTACCCATTGAATGCGAAATCCCATCACTTCAAATGGCTGTCGAATTACTTCCAGCTACTTCCGAAGAGGAGAAGCGTTTATTATACTTAGCTAAATTAGATGAGACTCGACGTGACGCTGCATTGGCAATTGAGACTCACGCGAAACGAATGAAAGCTCAGTATGATAGAAATGTGACCCCTCGAAGTTTTTCGAAGGGAGACCTAGTGCTATTATATGATCAAGCTAACGATAAGCTAGGTGTTGGAAAATTCGTTCCTATGTGGCATGGACCCTACATTGTAAAGCGAAAGCTAGCAAAAGGGGCTTATGAGCTGGTAGATTTTGATGGGGACTCTTTGGGTAAACCCAGAAATGGACTTTACCTAAAGAGGTATTATGCTTAAATGGTGGGTATGGAGAATTTTTAGTTAGGTTAGGTTTTCTTTCTAGCTAGTATGTTTGTTAGTTTAGTCAGTGTGCTTAGCTTAGAGAGTGTGTTTTTGGTCGTTATTCTGGCTTATCTTGGTTTTACTCTTGATATTGCAGATGTCGACGCCTCTCCAAACATACATCGGATTTGCGTGCTTGTCGTAGTACACGGAATATCTCTTCCGCAGCTTGGGTTATCTATTCGCCCTCTGACGAGTTAGTTTCTATGCATGGGGTAAGCCTCGGTCAAACAACGAACAACATTGCAGAATACAGTGCAGTGGTTGAATTATTATCCGAATCTATTTCATTTGGAATTCGACGTTTGATAGTGAGGTTAGATTCTGAACTTGTTGTATTACAGCTTAATAGAGTATATGCCATTAGAAATCCTGTGTTATTAAGGTTGTTTTTGAGAGTGCGTCTTTTGGAACGTGAATTTGATTACATTGAATATCACCATATTCCGAGGTCTTTAAATACATTAGCAGATGCAATTGCTTCTCGAATGTTGGACAGACATTTACGATAATCATGCAAGTAAATTTAAAAACATTTCATCACATATGTTAAACAAGATAAGCCGGTAATAGTGATATATATATATAGATAGGAGTGTGTCAAAAAATATACATCGTCTTCGATCATAGGTTGAAAAACACCTTATGATCGGCAAAAATGATAAGTACAAAAAGCCAAAAATGTCATATGTGTCTACAAAAGTGACTAGCCAATCACTGGTGGTGCTCTCTATACGACACCACTGCACGGGCTACCTTACACAAAAATCTCCTAAACGGTCCAGGGACTGCGACTACATAGCGCTGAAGTCTGATAGGAATATCATCTATGGTAGTCTCAGGTATATCCACTGTCGGACGCTCTAGATCCTGCTCCAACTTAGCTAGTGACTCTGCAGCCGCGTCCTGTGGAGCCGGTACCGGTGCAACCGGATGTCTCCTCTCAAAAGGCCGGAGGTTGGCTGGGTGCCGTGGACCAACATCTGCATTTTGGAAATTTTTACTGTCAGTTTTGAGACGATATATATAAAAAACAAAAAAAATATATATATAATTTGAAAACTTGTGAAAAATAAAGTACCTTTGTCATCCCATTGTTCTCCCTATGGAAGAACCATGTCCGGATCACCTCGAAAATCTACTCCTGCATACGGAAAGTCCTGAATCGAAAAAACCTGGTCCTCTAACCAGTGAAAATAACTATCAGGGAATCGAACAACCGCCGTGCCCTCGTCAGGATGCCGGGCCATCATCGTAACCCATCGTATCAGATTTGGCTCCTGAGGACCCAAGATTTCAACAGTGAGTTGCTGAGGGATCAGCATCAGAACTCTCTCTAAGGCAAAGCTCACAACTAGAGGCCCATATCCAAAGGTCTTCAGTTGTCCGTTCTTTGCCCTAGTCAGTTGGCCCTTCATATTGGCCGACACAGCATCACACCAGTTGAAAATGGTGCCTTGGAAACAGTCAATCGCCATCCGCATTTGGGACCCGGTGGCAATATGTAAAGCGGCTGCACCGCAAATTCTGGTAACCGTGAAAGCTATAACCTTGAGTTCACGCAAAGAGATGTGTTTGATTTCTACGCCTTTCGCATGGTGTGCATTGGGTGTGCACCAATCTGCCCGGAGACTAGCAAGGGATTGGCCACCCGGCCTAGTCCCGGCTAGATTGAGTTGCTTGCCCCTATTTGGCAAGCCAGTGAGAAAGTATATGTCAGAGGGCTCTATCTCGAGCTGGTGCCCTCCGATGTAAAAGCATTGCTCATGAATGTTCCATCTCTCAACCAGCCACTCCAAGAATCTCACCTAGGCCCTCATGCCAGGTATGGCCAAGTATTTATATAGTCCGCATGCTTTTAGGGCATCAATGAAAGGTTGATGATTAATTGCGGCTAAATCAACATCCTCGTGCTCTCTTTCTCTCCAATCCAACATGGTGAGTGCCCTACACACCAAGAAACAAAGATTAGAATTGTTTTGGGAAATTTTAAATGGTTGTTTGTGGAGTTTGGGATTTCAAATTCCGCCTTTCGCGGGGGACGCACCCCGCGTTTAGGACACATAGCGTCGATACGTAGCTGGCCTGAAGGTGGGCTGCGTCCCCCGACCTTTTTCCTGTATAGGAAAAAGTCGGGGGACGCAGGTCACCCTAAGGGCACCTGCATACCCCGCAGAGCGATTTTTGAAACCCAAAACCCCCCAAAAATCAAAACTAAAACCTAAAACAAACTTTTAATCGGATGAAATTGAAGAGGAGGATGTTGTGAAATACCTGGAAGAGACGGCGTTCGATTCTGACGGTCGGATTCTCCGCAGCAACCATGGGAAGTTTCTTGCCAAAAGCCCTTTTTTAAACCTCAACAGTAAAATGGTAAAAATGACATGGTAAAAAGTCTTTTTATAGGTTTTTTGGATGAATGAATGCTAGGTTTGTTCATTTTTCACCATGGAAGGATATTTTTCAATGTATTTTTGCCTATCTTAAACAGGTATGAGTAATGTGTCGTTTTTGTGCAGGACAAAGGGATTTAGAGGGAAAATTGTCATTTTTCACGAACCAAAATATCAGAGTCATCTTTTAAGCCCTTTTATGACTCCTAAAATATGAAAAGATTGCCGAGCGTTTCTTTTACACTCGTTAAAACGGAATTAAAAGACGGTCCCCTTATAGCTCTTTTTTGACCGTAAAATCAGGAAAAGATTGCCGGGTTTTTGTCATTTCAAACTCGATACGGAAATAAAACGACGTGTCTTTGATCGCTTTTTACTTTCCAGGTCAGTGACACTAATTATGAAAGTACTCCTTGGTCGCAAGATCAAGCGGTTCCCCCAGGTATTATTTTATACTTTTTCGGGCTTGAGGGACACAAATCTACGAAAAATTTCAACTTGGAGTCTTCTTAAGTTTTTCAGACTCTCTAAAATTGAAAAACACCGAGTTTCTCCTATACTGGGCTCGTTAAACATTTCACAGTAAAGGACTTGTTCAATTACAAACAGGAACGAACCACTCCTTCCTAGGGTTGGAATCAAAACTAGGTTGGACTCATCCAAAGGATGAGCTTATAATCAAGCATATGCTATCCTCCTCAAGCTTGTTAAAAATAAAGAGGTACTTGCCAGAAATGGTGGGGGAAAAGAGAGAAGAATGAGCCTATTTGTTATCTTTTGTCTTAGAAGAAACTTTATTACCACTCTTGGACACGACACTTTTCATTCACCTGGGTTGGGAAATCCTTTGCCTCACAGTTGATCAAACCACTTTGAAAGACTTCATCCGGGTTCCAGGGATTAACTTTGAGTCGTTTATCACCAAGCTATCTGTTGTGTCGTTATGTGTTCAAGAGGTCTGCAAGCAAAACTTTCATATGCAAAATACTTGTCATCCATTTGACCATCCCTGAGTCAGTCCTTACAGCAACATTTCTTCAACTTGAACAATGATTTCGTGTTGTGGGCTTGCCTGCAACGGGTCACTTTCTATCGACATCAGCACATTATCTAGAGAGATGACTTAGAGATCATCAGTACCTTGAAGTCTACATGCATCAATGGCAGGTTCCTCGCCTTTGACGTCAGTTTACATCATTGACTTTCGATCAAAGGATTCCGTGAAATGTTCGACATCAACTCATTCATTCACATCTCATGGATTGTACTGGGTACTTTGAGAACCATTGACATTACTGGTGGTCTCTCTCACACTTGTTAACAGTTTTCATCATCGACTGGTAATCAAGTGGTTTCTACCATGTTCGACATCAACTCATTTATTCGCATGGCTAGAATCGTACCAATTCGGGAAGTAGAAATGAAGACCCTGGATCTAGTTTCCACCATCCAGGCTGCGAGGAGTTTTGTATTCATTATCTAAGTAGACTAATCATAAACAGATGGCTGCGCCCATACTGTGTCTACAAAAGTCTATGATTATGATTTACTGCAAGATCATTCCTGTATCAGAGTAGTTAGTCTGTTAGTTAAAGTTTTGATCTGAGTATGGGAATGCCTACCTCAATGATGATATAATCTTATACATGTATTTTGTGTTGAAAATTGCAGGTTCTAACCAGGCTCTCCACGAGATAATCCTTGAAATGATAAAGCGCTTCACCCTTCCTAGATAATACAAAACCCTAATCTATTACAGGCTTCGCACTTTAGGGGGCAATCTGTTACACTAAAAAATGTCACCATGGCTATTTACAGTTAGTATGGCTCTATCAACAGTCATGCTATCCTCTTAGGCAAGTCTTATGCCTCTGCTCTCCATGTCAAACTCCAAAAAGAGAGAAAGTCTTTATAAATGTATTTATCTCTGGGTACGCGGGTTCTCTCAACCTTACCTGCGGGTATGCACCCAATGTTCACAAAAGCTGCGTCTTTGGACGCTCTGTATGTAAAGGGGCAGGTGCGTCCCCCTGTAAAGGTCAAAATGCGCAAGTTTCATCTTTAAAAAGTTACTTGTGGTCATTTCTAGAGCATTCTAGAAGGTTGTTCGACGTGTATTGAGCACCTCCAGATGGTTCATGCACCCCTACCAAAGAGGAACTTATCCCATCAATAAGGGAGCTATCCCATCCAAAGAGGGGATTATCCCATTGATGGTGGACCTGATTAACTTCCTCTTGATCACTATAAATACAGGCATTGGGCCAGAAGGAGGGGGGGTTGGAAGCTAAACATTTCTAAGGGTAGATGCTGCAGGAATTAGGACTCCCATTTAGAAGCTTGTGAGGAGAGATTGCCATCTTTGCTTGTTCTATTTGGAAGTGGGTAAGCTTTGTCAAAGTAAAGGAGAACTCTTGATGGACCCTGGGAGGGACTTGCACAACACCAAGGCTCAGGTTGTATTTGTTCCTTTTGTTACCTATTAATGCAAATGAGTCCATTCTTCTCAATAACTTGTTATTTATGAGTTGTTTCATGTACTCCTTGGTCTATGTGTTAAATATGTTTTATTTTATGAGATTATCAAGTGCTTTTTAATCGTTTGATTGTTAGTGGATGCAGGTTTCAAAGTGAAGGAGGAGCTCATCCGGATCAGCGGAGCTGGACTGCTACAACAGCGTTGGACTACAGGTAGGATCTAAACACTTGATTTCTTATACAGTAAATGCATGTTTAGAGAAGGATTGTTCTTGTTTGTCTTGTTTGTCACTAGAGAGTCTTAGGCTCCTAGGGAGGTTGGTTGTGTCCACACAATCGACTCTTTCCGCCTGACACCCCATCCTTGTCTTCTTTTTTTTTCTTGTTAAAACTATACTATTCTATTATATACAGGAACAGAAAAAACAGTTACAATCATAGAGTCATTTTGCCAAAGGCCGACTGTGGCACTTTGGAATGAGAGTTATCAGAAAGAGCAGCCCACGTAGGGGCACCGCGACTGAGAAAAACAACCCACGCAGGGGCTTTAAACCACAGAAGTGCAACCAGATCATACATAACATCCCGCGCAGGGGCTTTGACCAAAAAGTGTTCATCCCTCGCAGGGGCATCAAAAAACCTTCAGCAAGATCCCTTTCGGGCCAGACAACCATAGCAAAAACATACAGTAAGCCAACATGACAAACACAGAAAATCAAAATAGGACCTGAACAGCGCCTGAGAGAGTGTTGCGGAGCGGATGGACGGCTAATCGTCCGGCTTCTCTTCGACCACCCTACACCAGCCATATTTTTCCCTTTCCTCTGCAGTAGGAAAGGAATCCATGTCGTCATTGTCCCCCGTGGGTGATAACGCTGCCTGAGTCTGAGGTAGGTTGGAGGCGTGCTCTGGAGCAGCCGCTGGCGTCTCCTCGACATCCTTTGAGCTCCCGCCCGCGTGCTTCCCCTCGCTGAGATGTTCCTCGCCATCATCCTGAGGTTCTTCAAGGAAGAGGACCGAGACGTGGGCATTGATACGGGATTTTTCCTGAGAGTTGCTGAAGGAGAAAATGGCAGTACCAAAAGCAGGCAGAGGTGCCGGGCCAGAATCTGGGCTTCTGGTGTCCATGAATTGGCTTGATTGGAGGGGATTGGCCTCAGCAATTCGATGGCAAAGGCATCGACAGCAGTGGGATTGGGGATTTTCGATTGAAGGACGTGAGGACCCTCCCCGGGCAGAGCCTCGACGGCTGAGCAGGCGCTGTCGAGGCCTGACCATCTTTGCAAAAGAACCGGGGGTTTGGAACAAAGCGGAGTAGGAGGATTTGAAACGCCACCCAACCAGCCTTTCAGGCCTGAAACAGCGCTCAACTGACAGAGGGATGGCAAGAGCTGTTGCCCTGAAAACCATATACCAGGCAAGAGCCTGAACACCAAATACCAAATACTGAGCGTGAACCAGCACATGACGATCCAACCCACCACCTTTCTTAAACTCTTCATCGCCTCCTCGAGTTCTGTACGCCATAACTGCTCGCTGCAGTCGCACCACAATCCCGGACAGAGCATTGAATTGCCGTCCCTGATCACCCATACATATATTCCTTGGCGGCGATCTCGCATTGAATGCCTGCCTTAAGCTTGAGGCAGCACATGGCTTTCATGTGGCTCCTCACTTCCGCCCGTCGTGTCACCCGCATCCGGGGAAGCAGCATCGCTTTTGACCAGTCTAGCGTATTCCTGAGCCTGGACATTATTTGGTATAATAGTCGTGTTTCCTGTGAGGAGAGTATTCTCATTTTCTACTCCTATGTTGGCCAGGAGGTCTGCAACCTTGTTGCCTTCCCTTTTTGTATGATTGAAGGAAATGGCCCTGTTGCTGCGGAGAGCTTGTTCGATGGCCTCTAGTCTTGCTTCGAGCCTCCAGCTGGCAGTGATTTTTTTTGCTTGAGAGCCATTCTGGAGGCGCTTGGCCATGTTTATGAGGATCTGGGAGTCTCCTTCCATGATCAGGGGTTGAAGGTTGAGATTCCAAGCGAGAAGGAGCCCTTGCCATAGTCCCTCTAGCTCAGCTGAGTTGTTGGTGTCCCATCCCATGTTTCCGAAGTATATCTGCAAGGGAGTGCCTTCATGGTTCCTCAGAATTCCTCCAAAGCCAGCCATTCCAGGGTTGCCTTTGGAGGCACCATCGAAATTGAGCTTATAAGAATGCTTAGGGGGAGCGGTGCAAGTGCCATCGTTTAAGATGCTACTTTTGGAGGGGCCGATCTTGTGTCGTTCCTGAGGTAGATGCAGTTTCCAGTTGTCTAGAATGCCTTTCTCGTTGTTTAGAGAAGGAAGATCCTCCTGTGTCCAGGATCCGAGTAGCAGCATTTCTTTGAGGTTCCCACATAGCCTGTTCCATATGTCTTCGATCGATGAGCGCTGGTTTTTGAATATCTGTTTGTTCCTTTCCTTCCAGATGCTCCATAGGATGAGTCCTGGAATCATGTTCCGCAAACAGTTGAGAAGCTCACTTTTATAAGGATTCTGCGGCCAATGTCTTAAGGAGTTGGTTATGTCGTTCTCTATTCTGCATCTTTTTTGACATCTAAAGCTCGCCTTTTCCCATAGCTGATTGGCTAGGGGGCAGGTGTCCAGGAGGTGTTGGAGAGTTTCCTCATTTTGATTGCAGTTAAGGCAGATGGATGGACCATGAAAGTTTCTTCTCCTTAGTTTGTCCCAGGTGAGGATTCTTTTGTGGCCTACCAACCATAGGAAATAAGAGACTTTGGGCCAAGATCCAAGACCCCAGATTTTGCTCCAGATTGGATCAGCAGGGGTAGTGATGTTGCATACGATCTTGTAGGCCTCTGAAGTGGTAAAGGCACCCTTTGGTCGGTATCCCCATCTTAGGATGTCCTTGCCTTCGTTGTGTCTAATGCTTCTTTTCCATAGCTCCTTCTCCAACTCCTCAGTTTCCCGAAGGTTTGTGTTATTGATTAGCTGATTACCCTGTTTCCATTTCCTGAATCCGTGCTCCGTTTCCTGCATCCAAAAATGTCGGATCTTTTCTTGCTGCTGCTCCTGCCTATTGAATTCCGGAGGTGGATGAAGAACGTGGGTGAGCTTTGGCATCTGGCTCCATGCATCTGTCCAGAATCTCGCTATTCTGCCGTCCCTTACTTCCCAGAAACTGTGCTGTTGAATTAGCTGGAAGTGTTGTTTGGCCGCATTCCATATTAGTGATCCTTTTTCATCGGGGGTGAACCTGATGAGCTCTTCCTGAGGTCTGTTATTGGCATATTTGGCTGTCCAGATTTTTACCCAAGGTTTTTCTGGGTTAGTGATCCACTGCCACCATATTTTGGCACTCATTATGGAGTTGCTATGCTCTGGGTCTCTCAGCCCAATGCCCCCTTTGTCTTTGGGCATGCAGACTGTGGTCCATTTAACTAGAGCCCATTTACGGTTAGTTGCCGAGCTGCCCCATAGGAAGCCACGTTGAAGATTCCTGATTCTTTTTAATACCCACTTCGGCGCTGCAAGGATTGAGAACAGATAAAGGGGCATTTCCTGAAGGACAGACTTGATGAGCACTACCCGACTGGCCAGATTCAGAGTTCTGTGCGTCCAAAGGTTAAGACGGGATTCAAGCTTCTCAATGAGAGATCGCCAGGAGGAATGCTTTATGGCTGAAGCAGTGAGGGGGGCTCCGAGGTATTTGGAGGGGAGTGAGGCAGTGGGAAATCCTAGGATACGAGCAACCGCAGTCTTAACAGATGGAGGCGTGTGAAAGAAAAAAATCTGCGATTTGGAACAATTGACACTGGTGCCTGAAGCTTCAGAGAAATCATTGAGCAGGGATTTGAAGCAGGATGCTTCCTGGACAGAGGGGTAGCCAAATAGCATGGTGTCATCAACAAACTGCTGATGAGAGGTAGAAGGGGTGTTGTGAACTGAGAGACCTTTGAGCTGGTGAGATTGGAGGGCATGTTTGATGTGGCGGCCAAGACCTTCAGCCATTAGAACAAAGAGGAAGGGGGATAGGGGGTCCCCTTGCCTGATTCCTCTGGATGGTTTGAAGGGGCGGGAGGGTATTCCATTCACAAGGATGGAGAATTGAGTGGAGGTAATTAAACTCATGATCCAGCGAATCCACATAGAGAAAAAACCAAAGGCCATTAGCATTCGCTGAATGTAAGTCCAGCTGAGTTTATCAAAAACCTTAGAGAGATCCAGCTTAAGAAGCATACCTGCTTGCTTTGATTGTTTGAGGGAGTGTATTATCTTGTGCGTGAGGAGTATGCCATCCATGATCTGTCTCCCTTCTACGTACCCCGACTGTTCCGGAGATATGATCAGAGGCAACAGGGGCTTTAACCGGTTTGCGACAACTTTGGATATTACTTTGTAAATGACATTACAAAGAGAAATCGGCCTGTATTTTTCGGGGGTGATTGAATCCTCTTCTTTGGGGATGAGGGCAATGAAGGTGGATTTGAGAGAGGGTAGCAGCCAATGGAGAGCTCTCGACTCTTCTACAATTTGCCAGACTTCCAGTTTTATCATCTCCCAGAAGGTGTGAAAGAACGTGGTGGTGAATCCATCCGGTCCAGGGGCTTTTCCTTCCTTAAGCTGGGACATTGCCTCATCCACCTCCTGAGGCTGAATTGGGCGAAGGAGAAGCTCATTATGTTCCTACGTAATGAGCCTTGGCACATTGTTGGTGATTCTTTCAATTGCTTGTCGCCTGTCTCCCTCAGGCTCTTGAAGGACATGATTGAAGTGATTAAGGAACTCCTCCTCAATTTCCTCATGCTTTTCTACTTTTACCCCCCCTTGCTTTTGAATGAAAGGAATTTTGTTGTGCATTCTTCTTTGAATAGTGGTTCTGTGGAAGAACTTAGTGTTTCACTCGCCTTCCTTCAACCATCTGATTCTGGATTTTTGCTTCCAGTATACCTCCTCCTGCTTCCGCCTTTCCTCAAGATGTCTGTGGATGCGTCGTTCCTGTTCCAGAGTCACCTCAGTGTGCCCCTCTGTGATTATCTTTTGTTGGAGGTCCGTCAATTCTCGGTTTAGATCTTGTTGCGCTTTAAAGATGTTTCCAAAGGTCTCCCTATTCCAGCGCTTTAGGTGATTTTTTAGAAACCTGAGCTTCTGTTGGAACTGATACATCTTGGACCCTTCCGGTGGGATAAAGGAAGTCCATGTAGTTTTGACAAAGTCTTTAAACGTGGGGTGCGAGAGCCAGAACTCTTCGAAGCAGAAGGGTCTCCTGGTCAAGTCACCTGGTCTTTGCCATTGAAGGGCAATCGGCCAATGATCCGAACCGGTATGCGGAAGAATTGCAGCCGAAATGTCTCCTCGAAGGTGAATCGCGTTATCTGATATGAGGAAGCGATCCAGTTTGGATGCAATTTGATGCTTCCCTACTCTACAATTGCTCCATGTAAAAGTGCCATTACAAAAAGGCATATCTATGAGGGAGGTGTTCTGTATGAAGTCCTTGAAATGGGCATTTTCTTGCTCCATTCTATTTCTCCCCCCGATCTTCTCCTCTAGCTTGGTAATCATGTTAAAATCCCCTCCAATAATCCAGAGCGGGTACCTCCTGTTGTTGTTCAAAGCTTCTATGGTGTCCAGAAGCGCAATTTTGCTTCCTGTATCCTGCGGGAAATATACATTTGATAGGTTTCCATGTATGTTCGTGCCTAAAATGTGGAAGGCTGCCTGGATGAGGTGATGAGAAGCGTGAAAATCTGAGAGATTTAACGCTTGAGTGTTCCATGCAATTGCAAGCCCTCCTGAAGCTCCAGAGGCATCTACCACTACCGATCGACATCCTGGCCAGGCTTTGGAGAGAATTAAACCTAAAGTAGAGCCATTACATTTGGTTTCCTGGAAAAAGCATAGTTGCGGCTTTTCCATTTTAATCATGTTTTTTAACATTCTGAGTTTCCCAGGGCTATTGAGCCCTCTTAGGTTCCATGATACTAGCTTCATGGTTTAACTATTAGCGGAGGGTTTATAGTACATCGTCAATTTAGCATACCTGCCTGAGTCTACCAGGATTTTCCCAATCTCGATCGTTCTCTGTAGATCTATTTTTCTTCCTCTCTTTTTGGTATCTTTTGGGGGGAGGCTTCCATCCCAATGGCTTCCTGGCTGTACACCTAGTTGATGCTGCTGATATGCTCTCGAAATGACCACTTCCAGCTTGCTGAGTTGGGTCTCGGGTATACTGTCATATGCCTTCTTTTTGCATGCTAGTTCTAGTTCTAGAATGTCTAGGCCATTCAGATCTATGCTTTCTAGTTCTTCTTCCATCTGTTGCACTTGACTGCTTCCTTCCATATTAATTTTTGTGCTTGGAGGGGGGTCTAGCTTTCCATCGACTTCCATATCCTTGTATTTCCCTGCCGACTCTTTCAGGCCTCCTGAGGGGGTATCTGTGATGATGATGGGGGCTTGGCGTTTGGAGGGGGAGGCTGTAGGGGGGGGATGGGAGGAGGAGGAAGGAGGGGCAGGGTTAGACTCGGAGATCGGGGGTTGCTCATCAGAGGTCTGAGCAAGGATTTCGAAACTGTTCTTAGTAGCTGGGCCATGGGTATTATTATGCTGGGGTTTATTCCCATTAGAGGGTTTCTTGTGCGCTCACCTTCGGCTAGGGGCTTTGGTGAAGCCGTCTTGGGTTAGGGTTTCAGAGGGGTCAGGAGAAGTGGCTTTGGTATTCAGAGGACAATCCCGGAATAGATGCCCAAGAGCATGGCATTTCCTGCAATGAAAGGGTACATGCTCATAGTCCAGGGGTTGAATCCATTCTTCGTCACGATGAGAGAGACTTACCGATTCTGGCAGGGCTTCGTTCAAGCGCATGAAGACGCAGATGCGAGCATAAGAAGTGTATCTGTGCATTTTTGTTTCTTCTGCAGCCCTGATGTACTCCCCCAGTCCATTTCCTATATCTTTGAGAATGTCCTCGTCCCAATATTCATCTGGAAGTCCGTACATTCTGATCCACACTGGCGCCCAAGTGAGATCTTCCTTATCCGGGTTGAATCTTGGTATCCACTCCCTCAAATACAGGCCCGCTGAGTTGAAGAAGTAGGGCCCTGCTCCCAAAATTCTGTATTTGTCCTCAAGACAGAAAAAATTGCTGTGAAAAAGCCTTTCGGCCCTAGCTGCAGAGTAACATCTCCTTTGGGCTTCCACTTCGCCGCAATCCATCCGTATAAGGCTCTTTCTGTCGGCCAGAACCCTATAAACTTCCCAATAAGGGCATGATCCCTCATGAATTCGATTCGCTTGTCAATCTTGTGTCCAGGTAGCTCTATTCGTGGCCGTTCTTTAGCTATAGGTTTACATGTTGTCGAGGAAACCTTCGGAATTTCTTCTGGATTTTCCTCTCTGTCTTGTGTGACGCTGGCTTTGTCCTTCCGACCTTCTGTCTCCTTGTTTTCATGCTGGTGCTTGTTCTCTTTGTTCAGTATCTCCTTGTCAACCGATCCAAAGACAAATGCCTGCTCAGGACCGTGCTGCGATGGGGAGGGCCCTGACGCCCTCCCCTAAGGAGATTCCATTGAGCTGCTCTAGTACCATGCAACGCTGCTACGCCACAGGTGATTTGTTCCAGTCTGTGAATGGAACCAGTGCTGTACCGACTGCGTCGTCGACGCTTTTCTCAGAACCCTAATCGCCGCAGAGCAAAACCTAACCCCGTCTCCATGAGCCGAGCCCATCCTTGTCTTCTTAGGAATACGGACATTGCTGAATTATTTCTTCCATACCTTCACAAAATATTGATATGTAATAAACTGCCATGTCCCTCAACACCTTCTACATATTCTTTGTATAAGTTGTAGATTTCTTGTCTTGAAAAAATATCTGGAATATGCATTGTCTCTCTATTTGGCATACACTCTCTATGCTTTGAAAAGAAATCTTTCATCCATGACATTGCAGTATTTGATAATGGCCCAAACTGTCTTTTATGACGTACTTCTGAATAAAATGTGGGATCCTTTTCCAAATTTTCTTGAATTATCGAGAGACGAAAATTCCCAATCTAATGAAACATTTTGAAAGCTTTTCTACAAATAAATAAAGTCCTAATATGATAATCATAACCTGACAATGTAGATTGCATGCACCCAACTAAATATGAATTTTGCATGCTTTTATTCATTGCCAAATATCTCTTCCTTCTTTCTAATGCAAATTTGAAATCCATATGTTTCAAGCAATCTTTTTGGCAACATTCACTTGAAATGAGAGCACTGATAGAACTTCTTCTCGTCAGATATTCTGCTCTACCCCTTGTATAACTAGAACAACTTGCATTGATACGAAAAGGTCTGCTCCTACTCCTCGATACAATATTTCTTGGCAACATCTCCATCATTGGATCATCATTTCTATAAGGATTTTCATCATCATTAAGAGGAATGTTATCCAAACTATGATCAGCTTTGATTTTTAAATAGTGACTTGGATGATATTCTTCATCTTCCCCTTCTTTAGTGCTACTTTCATAGTCCTTAGAATTCGTACTGAATGGAAAATTTGACTCGATGTTTAATGGATATTCTCCCTCATGTGCATTGTCAGTGCTACTCTCATAGTCCATAGAATTAGGAATACGTCGAAAATGTGACTGTTTACTTATTGAAGATGCTACATCCTGTCCTTTGTCACTGCTACCTTTATACTCATTAGATTTAGGACTAAGTGCATCATCCTATCCTTCATCACTGTTGCTCTCATAGTCCTTAAAATTATGACTAAGAGGACACTGTGACACTCCATTCTTTTGAAATTCATCATCACGCTCTTCATGACTATTGCTCTCATAGTCCTTAGAATTAGAACTAAGTGGACACCGTGACACTCCAATCTTTTGAAATTCATCATCCCGCTCTTCATCACTATTGCTCTCGTAGTCTTTAGAATTAGGACTAATTGGACACTGTGACACTCCATACTTTTGAAATTCATCATCATGCTCTTCATCACTACTGCTCTCATATTCCTTAGAATTAGTACTAAATGGACACTTTGACACTCCATTCTTTTGAAAGTCGTTATCATGATTTTCATCACTACTGCTCTAATAGTCCTTAGAATTAGGACTAAGTGGACACCGTGGCACTCTATTCTTTTGAAATTCAACATCATGCTCTTCAAAACTGCTGCTCTCATAATCCTCAGAATTAGGACTAAGTGGACACCGTGACACTCCATTCTTTTTAACTTCACCATCATGCTCTTCATCACTGTTGCTCTCATAGTCCTTAGAATTAGGACTAAGTGGACACCGTGACAATCCATTCTTTTGAAATTTGTCATCAAGCTCATCATCATTGCTGCTTTCATAGTCCTTAGAATTAGGACTAAGTGGAATCTATGACTCTTTATTTATTTGAAATCTCCATCCCCTCTTTCATCAATATTGCTCTCATAGTCCTTAGAATCAGGACTAACTGGAAGCATTGACTTTCTATTCATAGTGGAAGAATTCTCGCTATATTCATCAATATGAATAGAGTTGTTATGCGATGAAGATGTTGATGGTGTATAAATCAAAACTTCACTATCAGAATAATCCATCCCTTTCAAATAGAAGATGTTGAATGATACAAATGGAGAGTCCCATAAAGATATTATATAGCTTAGAGAATGAAATTTTCCCTCCAAAAAGTTTCGCGAAAATATTTCCCTCCAAAACTTTTCGCGAAAATATTTCCCTCCAAAAAGTTTGTTAGATTTATTTACCTTCATTATTTTATTGTACAATTTATTGAAAAATGTAAACTAAATTTTTTTATGAAATAAATCATTAAAATTAAAATTGTAAACTACAATTTCTACATTAATTATTTTAATAGTTAAAGTATATAATATTTATTAAACAATTGAATATTTTTTTTAATTTTTATAATATATTCTAAAACAAATTAATCCTACATTCAACCCATTGTAAAACAATTCTACAATATTCAGTTTATAATATTTTAAAACAAATTATCCCACATTAACCGTAGGTAAAATATTTCCGTAATTTCACTTATATACTAAATTTCATTATCACTATTACTCACATCACATCCAAGTTTTCTGAAGTTTGTTGAAAGACTTTTGAATTTGTGGAGCAGCTACATTGCTATCAACAACATATTCAATGAAGAATTCTCGCAATTGAAAGGTAAGTTCAATTTTTTTCATTGAAAATTTTCATATTAAATTAGTTTAATGAAGAAGATTTTTTTTTTTAAATTAATAATTTTTCTGAGCTAAAATAACAATTACGTCCGTCATGAGCATGGTGGGCCCAACCAAACTCAATCATGCAACAGTCGTGGGTAGACCATCGTGGTTTCGCGGGGTGGGCGGGGAGGGCGGGCGGGGGGCAGGGTGTGAGGGCGCCGGTGGGGCAGTAGGGGGTGTGGGGGTGGGTGGGGATGCGGTGGCGGCCCGTACGCCCGTCACGGGGGTTGGGCGATTCCCCCACGATGGGCGGCTGGGTCGCCGAGGTGGGCGTCGTAGCCCCACCATCCCCACACCCCCTACCCCTCTCCTCCACCCACACGCCCCCCCCCTGCCCCCCTAACCCCCTACCACCAGCCGCTCAGACCCCTCACCCCCACATCCCCACACGATCCCCCAACCCCCCCATCCCCACCTGCACCAGCCCCCCTTCCACCCTCACGCGCCCACGCCACCCCTCGCCCCTCACACCTTCTCACACCTTCTCACCCGCCCAAACCACCCATGCACCCACGCACCCACTCACACCACCCCCAACCCACCCAACCTCCCCCCCCCCTTCACACCGACCTGAACCCCCCGCCTCCCTCACCCCTCCCACCCCCTCACACACACCTTCCTCCTCACACACCGCACTAGCCGCCCCCTCACACACCCCCCCACCTTTTCACTTGCCCAGCCCCACCCTACCCCCGCCCATCCCCACCCTACCCTCACCCACCCTTCCACCCACCATCCCCACACCCGCCCCCTCACCCGCTGTCTCCACCCACACCGGCCTCCTCACTTGCCGTCCCCACCCACAGCCTCCCCCTCACCTGCCCTCCCCCTCCCTACCCACCCTTCCACCCGCCCTCCCCTGCCCACGCCCGCCCCCTCACCCGCCTGCCCTCCCCCCCCACGTCCGCCACCTCACCTACCCGCCCTCACCGCCCACACCTGCCCTCGCCGCTCACACTCGCCCCCACACCCACCCCTGCCACCCATGCCCACCCCCTCACCCGCCCTCTGCACCCTCTCACCCGCCCTCCCCGCCCACGCCCGCCCCCTCACCTGTCCTTCCCCCCCACGCCCGCCCCCTCACCTACCCTCCACCCCCCATGCCCACCCCTTACCCGCACGCCCTCTCCAATCCCTCACCTACCCTCCCCGCCCACGCCCGACTCGTCACCCGCCCTCCCTGCACACGCCCACCCTCACACCCCACCCGCCCCACCAGCCCCCACCCACCTTGCCCGCCCCACTCGTCCCATGCGCCGCACGCCCCGCCTTCCCTACCCTCCCTCGCCCACACTCACCCCACCCCCTCACCCGCCCATCACCTGCCCTCCCTACCCATGCCCACACCTGGGCTGGACCACCCCAGCGGCCCGCCTGCCTAGTGGCTGGGCGATTCCCACCCACCCAACCCTTCCTCGACCCCGCCCACCCACCCAACCCTTCCTCGACCCTGCCCACCCCGCCCTGCTTCCCCCTCCCCGCCCGCCCACCCACTCTACCTTGCCTGCCCCTCCCCACTCGACCTCCCCCTCCTCGCCCTCCCTGCCCTCCTACCCACCTCACCCGCCCAACCTCTCCCCTCCCTGCCCGCCCACACCGGCCTACCCCCGCCCCACCCACCCACCCTCACCCGCCTGCTCACCCCGCCCGCCCACCCTCACCCGGCCCAGCTCGCCCACCCACCTACCCGCCCTCGCCCGCCCACCCACCCGCCCGCCCACCCGCCCTCGCCCGCCTGCCCACCCGCCCTCGCCCAGTCGACTCTCCCCGCACCTGTCCGCCCTCACCCGGCCCACCCCGCCCTCACCCAGCCCACCTCGCCCACCCTTGCCTCGCCCTTGCCCACCCGCCCACGCTCGCCCAGCCCGCCCCGCCCACCCATCCTCACCCAGCCTACCTTGCCCACCCGCCCACACCCACCGTCACCCGCCAGCCCACACCCGCTCGCCCACCCGCACCCACCCTCGCCTGCCCGACCACCCACGGTCGCCCCACCGTCCCATCCTCACCCAGCTTGCCCTTGCCCGCCCGAACACCTACTCCCGCCCGGCCCGGCTCGCCCGCCCATCCTCACCTGGCTAGCGCTCGCCTGCCCCACCCGCCCTACCCCACCCTCGCCCACCCTCGCTTGGCCCACCCCACCCTCCACCCTCACCCGGACCACCTCACCCTCGCCACCCCCATCCTCGCCTACCCGACCCGATCCGCCCCCACCCACCCGCCCACGCCCGCTCACCACACCCGCCCTCGCCCTCGCCTACCCGACCCGATCCGCCCCCACCCACCCGCCCACCTACCCTCTCCTGCCCAAGATCACCTGCTTGCCCTCGCTTGCCCGCGCCTACCTGCCCGCCCACCCACCCGCGCCCGCCCCTCCCACCCACCCACACCTAGCCAGCCCTCGCTCACCCCGCCCTCGCCCACCCCCGCCCCATCAGCCCCGCCCGCCCCACTCGCCCAACCTAGCCCTCCCGCCCGAACCCGCCCACCCACCTGCACCCCACCCCCCTGCGCACTCGCTCCCACCCACCCCCACCCACAGCCTGCCCCGCGCACCCGCTCGCCCACACCCGCGCACCCGGACCGCCCACACCCGCCCAGCCCGCCCTCTCATCCTCACCCACCCGGCCCACCCGCCCACCCCCACTGACCCCGCCTTCCCTCACTCACCTAGCTACCCACCCTGCCATGCCGTCCCTCACCTGACCTCCCCCCGCCCACCCACCCGCTCAGCGCTGACCCACTCGCCCGCCCGTCAGGGGTGGCTGGGCGATTCTGATTATACAAATAAAACATTTATGATATATTTTCATTGTTAATTTAAGTTAATATGTTTTTGTTATTTACTGATTTATGTGTTTCTATTTTTCAGGAAAATGGCATCAAAGAAGATTTCTGTGAATCTTTTTGGACCAAAGACTCTTAAAGGTGCATCTTCAAGAAACATTGATGAACGAACTCCACCTGAACTCATGGCTACAAATCTTTCAAGTGCCCCAAGTGATAAGAAGATGATTTTAGACTGGAAGAATTCAAAAGAGGTGAAATTTCCATCAAGAATCTGGTATGTGAAAGAAAGAGAAAGCAAAAATGTGAATATATATCTATATATTGATATACCGAACGATAATGGAAATTTTTAGGTGATGGGAAGAGTCATAGATATGTGTTCGGTACCGGACACTGAAGTTTTTTACATACTTACAAAAGCTCCCAAGTCACATGAAAGGATTAAATACTGACTATCTTATTCATTGTATGACACGAGAGAGGTATCTACAAAGTTGTGTAAATAAATCATAAATGAGATGACACAAAACATCGTAAGTATTGTTATTTATATTTGTATTTTGCATTCTTGAAAGTGTCTTGCTATATTTTTTTAACTTTGTTTTTATTGACATATGATATTTTGTTTGGCAGAATTTTGTTGAAAGTTGTTTAATTAGGTTGGGAGGCATTCATTTCATAGAGCATGATATCATGAAAGTTGTCCGCAGTTTTTACTCAGTGTTAGAAGAAGATATGGAAAACAAGCAAAATGTAGTATTTGATGATGCTACAAAACTACATCCAAAGCATCAGAAAAAAAGGCCTCTGGTGGATAAATCTGGCAAGGGTAAACAAGTTACTTTTAAGGACAATGAAGTTGAAACTGACAGTGAAGCATATGTTGCCATTACTGAAGATGACATTGGAACTAAGAAGAGCCGTAAAAGACCAAAAGTAACAATGCCCAAGAATAAATCTTTTGAGAATGTTATGACGAAGAAAAGTAAAGTTGAAGATTTTGAAGTAGTCATTACCAGCAATCAAGAACCTAGTGAAACTTCAAAAGAAAGCAGAAAAATCATTACACCAGGAGCTGATTTAGAGGATGGAATTATCAAAACAAAACAAAATTCCATTTGATAGAATTTGACAAAGAGAAACTTAATTGATGGTGGTCATACATTTCACCTTAATGTCAGACAAACCTATAAGGCAAGTGAAGGACAATGTCAATATCAAGTAAGAAAGCCACATCATCTGCATGTTCACAACTTGAAGACATTGATGAGGTACAATCCATATGCTCATGTGGTTAGTTATGCTCTTCTTGTTGATCCACTTTAAGTTCCCAACAAAGAAGCATTTGATAAGTCAAAATGTTTTGAATATAGTTATTATGTGCTTGGGGGGAACCATTTTGTAGAAGCTCAAAGACAATTGATGGAGGAATATCCTAATAACTCACGTTTTGAAACAATGAAATGTATCATTTATGCTAGTTTATCAGATACATAAGCAAAGTTAGTGGCATGGGATCATAATTCAGATAATGAATATAGGATGTCTATGACTTTCATCCAAAGGGTTAGATTTATTCATAGTGAATTTCAAGAAAAATGTTGTGGGGATAGGATAAATGTTACTGCGAATTTCCGAAAAGAATTTTGTATGGAAATAGGCTATCAAATTGAAGAGAAAACCAATTCAAAAGGTGGAAAAGGCAACAAAAATAATGATTTATTCAGAGGTGTTGATAAAATTTTCCAATTGGCATTTAGAACTGGAGATGTTTGGAAGTTGGTTGATGAGATTTTTAACATGTGGGAAGACATTGGCATTAAAAACCATAGGGTCAAAAAGTCTAAGCCATTGATATGTAGCAACAATAAATTAGCTCCTGAAATGAAGCAACTTCTAGACGATATGACTATCACACCTTGCAGGGCGATGCAAGGAGTGAAAGATGAAAAAATTGTCAAAACAATATTATCTCATGTGAGGTCAGGGGAATTATCATTGGAGGAAATGTCTGATGAATTTCAAAAGTAAGTTTGTTGAATTATTTTTATTTATTTCTAGATTATAATTATCTTTTAAATAAAACATGTTGTCCTTGGTAGTATTTGTTATACATATCATTATATTAACTTTTTGTTACTTTATCTATGCAATCACAAAGTTTACATGAAAATTCAAGAACAAATGGTTAGATTGTTGAATGAAGATAGTTGGGATGATGTTGTACGCAACTGTCTAGATTCAAGTTCTACATCGACATTAAAAGCTTTTTATCTTGCATTTAAAAAGGTATCTTGATTTATACATTCATTTTATTCATCTGTGTACTATTTTTAATTTATAACTTACACATATATTTTTTTATTTTATAAAATATGAGGAAGGATGATAATGGAGCACTATATAGTTTCAAAACCTTTATTGAAAAAATAAAGATCGAAAGACTGAGGAAGCAACGTATTAAGAATGTTGAACTTGATCCAACTCTTAATCATTTCATTTGGAATGGGCTAGACACTATTCAATATCAAGTAATACAAGGCGACTGTGAAGACATTGCTAAACTCATACCTAAAAGGGATTATGCCCTAGTTATTGCAGATATTCCCCATGGTTTCAATACTCCAAACATTGATTATGATAGTGACCCTTATACTTATCAAGCTCTTAGTAAAGTGGTTGCGAGATTTGTAGAAGTCACGTCATCACCATTATGGAGATTTGTAACATTTCATTCAGACACACAATTGGCAATGATATTGTCAAGCTTCAGTGGGAAAACAAATTCAAGGATTCAGCTTACATGGTAAGACGTTTAAAATGTATATTTGATTAATGTTGAAAAATTCATTTATGTACAAGTTAATTGAACTTTTACTATTTCATATTATAGGCAAAAGTCAAATCTTCTTAACAATGAAGATCAACAATTTATAAATGATTGTGAGTTCATTCATATTGATAGTTGGGCAAAAGATGATAGCCATATGTCTATGATTTTTAATCAGGTAGATGGAAAGAGTCATAGCCAAATACTAACTTATGATGCTGTTGTGAGAAAACTAACATATGAAGACAAAGAAGCAAAAAAAGAGATAGTTAACATTTATCAAAAACCAAAATTATTGATTAACTATCTTATAGACATATGTTCAAATAAAGGAGATTGGGTTATGGATTTATTTTCTGGCTCAGGTAAGTTTTATTATATGGAATTGAATTTCAATATGTTATTTTTTAATTAATATGTCATTGTACTAATTTAGTTCATTATTTCTTTTGTGCTTGATAATTAGGTACAACACTAGTATGTTGCCTTCAAAAAGGAAGAAATTGCATTGCAATTGAAAAATATCTAGTACAGTGCAATTTCAATCAGCAAAGAATTAATGCTCTTCAATTTCTTCCAGATCCAATGCAAAAAATTGGGTTGAAGAAAGGAGACTTTAGTGAATCACGTGTGGCAAAAAAGGCAAAGGAACTCCAACCACCATTACATGGAATGTTTGGAAAGACATACATTGGGAGATTCGCAGACATCAAAGATCCATTAGAAGAGGAAAATGAGCAAAAGGAAGCAGAAAATATTGTGGAAGAAGACAATGATGAAACTCTAGAGGACAAAGACTTTGGATTATGTGACATTGTTGATTAAATTTAAGTTATGCTTGGAAATCAAGTTTTTCAATGTTTTGACTTTGACATTTTATGAGAAGAATAAACACTCAATTAAGGTTGTTATGTGTTCAATATTTGTAATATGTGATTTTCGCATTGATTTTTAAGTTAATCAATATTTTTTGAAAAAAAAAGTGATTATTATTATTTTTTGACATGAAATTCATAAAAAAAAACTTTTATTTAACCATTTTTAGTTAATATTTTCGTATAAAAATTGTGATTTTGACATGTCAATTCTAGCAAAAAATTATCAAAACGTGTAGTTTTTTAGTTATATTTATGTTAAAAATGGTTATTTTTATTTCCATTTTTAAAAAATATTGTTTTTTAGAAACAATTATTTCATGTGGATTGAAAAATTAATTATCTATAAATATGTAGAGTATCGAAAATTCAAAATATCGACCTTCTAATTTAAAAATGCAAAACAATAAAAACCTCACTACAAAAAAATTAAAATAAAAATAAAAAACAAGAAAATATGAAGAAAACGACCACTTCAAAAATTATCAAATTTACAAAATAATTATTTACATTTCATACATTAGAAAATTTAAAGTCAAAAAGTAGGTCTTTTAAAATAATGGTATGATGCAGAATACCCACTTTTTTAAATCAACATGAAAATCACTACCATTCTAAAACGTAATGTACATAAAAAAAAATTAAAGTGCCAAAAACTATGCTCTAAAAAAAACGTGTGTTCTGCATCACCCCTTTTCAAGATAAGGTCACTTTCTTGCTATCTCTATGAAATGGGTAACAGTATCAGTTCCCGTTTCAAAGTTTACATTGTTTATAGATCCAATGACTCCTATGCATTGACACTTCATTCCTTCATCCTTATCTTTACTTCACTTTCATGCCATTTCTTCAATGTTCTTCTATGGTTTCAGATTACTTCATGGTTTCTGGTTCTTTCGTTGTTCTGTCACGCAACTCCTCCTGAACTTAACTCTGCGTGCTCTTTAATCATTGTCGCTCCTATATTTTCGATACGTGTAAAGCCTTAACACCTGTCTATTACTCTTCTCTGTATTTCACCTTCGAATTCTACACCTACAACTTATGTTACGCAGAATACTCAAGATCATACACAATCTATATCTCAATTACTCAATACACACATATGAACTCAAAATCGAGTTGTTTGTAATAATAAACAAGTATTTACATAAGAGTCTCTCTCTTTTTGGCCTGATCTTCTAATCAGTGGCCTCTATCTTCCTATCTGCCTGTAGGTTTATAATCAAACCTCTAACTCACACCCTCTAATTAGCTAACCAGCTAACTATCTAACTTGACTAACTTGACTAACTCTTTTCTCTACCTTTTTGGCTTACATTTATACAAAATGATTCTACAACCAATTCTTGGTTGAGATCCATAAACTTCTCAACAAAACCCTAAAATATCTTCCTTATTTCTAAGGATCCTCTCTAATCCACAAAAATCATGAACAAACTCCTAATCTAAGTTTTACAATTAATT
Organism: Pinus tabuliformis; assembly: GCA_031772625.1. Lineage (NCBI taxonomy): Eukaryota > Viridiplantae > Streptophyta > Pinopsida > Pinales > Pinaceae > Pinus > Pinus tabuliformis. The sequence goes on from CM062817.1 coordinate 994,271,086, forward strand.
CTCAAACCTCTCAATCTCTCAACTATCTTGATTCTGTCATGTTCTCCTACATTGGAGAACATTTAAAAATATGCCTCACTGTACTTAATTAAATCCCTATTCTAGCTTCTCTCATTAAAATCACTCAAAAATTTAATAATTACATTAATTCAAAACATAGAAAACCAACCTTCTTGAAAACACAAGACCCCCTATGTCTCTAAAATACAATGATATCGTTGAGTTGAATGCTCCTGCATCATATATATATATCTATATATATATATATATATATATATATATATATATATATATATATATATATATATATATATATATATATATATATATATATATATATATATATATATAGTTAACTATATTTTAACTATATATTATATTTAATATATATATATATATATATATAGATATATAGGTTTTAACCCTATACATAAATTACATGCATACGAATTCTAAAACATAGAAAATAAACAATAGCGAGAGAATAACACATAAAACAAATAAACACAGAGATTTTCCCCTGGATCCCAAAACCGGGACTACGAGATTGATTTTTCATTATTTTCCTTTCGATGTTACAATACATATATATACATGTCGAAGCATCAACAAACCCTAATCCATTAACCCTAGATTAGAACATAACCATAGTTCCCTTGACCAAATCGATAAAATACCATGGACCGAAAACCATCGCGCCTAAAACCATGTGCGAAAACCATGCACAAAACCATAGGTAGGTCCGCCCACCTAATATAAGGTCCAAAATATAACACAACCCAACACTAGGGGAGCTAGTCGTGGAAAGAATATAACACAACCCAACATTTTAAATATATTTAATTTAATTAAATCCAAAGTCATATTCAAACATTATAAATCCGAGTTATATTAATTCCAAATTTCACATATAAATTATACCATGGTGCACTTAAACGTGACAGGGTATGTTTAGTCTGAATATATTCAAAGGCCAACGAAATATTTCCAAGGCGCAAAGTTCAAATGGTAATGTTTTATATTGTGGGCAAAATATATATGGGATGGGCGAAGGGTGAATCGAACCCGTGACCTCCCCCACCCAACTCCAACATATTACCAATGAGCCATCAACAGGGTCTTTTTAAATGGTGGCCATGATTTTATATTTAAACACTATGGTTTTATTGAATGTGGGAGCTAGCCCTATGGGCTAGCCCCCTCCCCATGTGACCAAGCACTGAAACTAAGGGCTAGGGCCAACACTAAGCACACCCATAATCATGCTCAATGGCTAATTAACTCTCTGTTAATGATGGATTAAGTTTACGGAGATTTTGGATCGAGAGCCAAGTTCGGCGGAGCTTCCAGTTTTGGCAATGCTAACTGGACTCTTCTCCAGATTTAGCGGGGTTTCCTAGGGAAAAATTAATGAATCATATCTTGCTCAATTTTTGACCTATTTTTGAAAATGAATAGTCAATTTTGGACGATTTAAACCTTGTAAGGAAATTGGTATAGGTTGCAGAGGCAATAGAAGACTTCTATAGGTTATTTTTCCACAAGGAATTTTAGGGAAACCTAGAGCCACTAGGGAAGGGGGTCATGCCCAGAGCAACCAGAGTCAGATTTCAGAGATCTTATAGTCATTTTTGGCTAATTTAGACATTCTAAACAAATTGCTGTAGCTATCAAGAGCCATAGAGCTTTATAAACAACATTTTTTCTACATTGAGCTAATATAGAGGCCCAAGCCATGTATGTTGGACCAAGGAGATGTAGCCCAGGAGGGTGAACTCCTACATCAAAAAACTGTGTTAATGTATCTCTTTGATGGTTTGTTGCACTGTACATGTTTGTTGTTCAATATTTTTTTCTGAAGTTATTTTTCTCATGAATGTATTGTTTAACTTAAGAAAATTTACCTATTTGTAAACACCAACAACTAAGGAAACCTCAACAAAAAAAGCAAGAAGCAAGAACATGTTTATAACTCTGTGATTGTTATTAGCACAACAAAATTAATCATACAAAAACAAATCAGTGATGTGCCCTAATCAGTGGTGCAATATTACAACAATGCAACAAAGTGTGAACAACACTATTGGAGATGTGTATTGGGTCAAGTCTTTTACTAGATTTTGGATCAGCTAAAGCTAGCCTGTGGAAGTCAAGGAGGAGGGAAGATCTAGTGATTAGATTCCCTACACTAGACACATTATATCGAGAGGTAAGAGGACAAAAAAAAGGTATGTTGGAGATCAACCCATGTATGATGGATTGATGGTGTCCTAGGAGAGGAGACATTGAGGTGCCTAGATTTGTGCAATAGCTCATCTATTGTAGGGCAAAGGGCAGATTGGAAATGTCTATGGGCAACCATCTGTAAGGGTCTCCCAAGTGAGGGGATGCCCTAACTATGTACATATGCTATACTGTGTACTTGGTCTCTCATGGACTGTTGGAGGGCAACGTGAGAGAAGACCAAGTGTGGATGAGATTGGGCACTTATGGTCTGCTAGAGGACATCGTGATAGTGTCCAAGTTGGAGCCCATTGAGAAACACCTTGATGGAGAAAGTTAGTTACTAGAGTGGCAGTCGTTGAGCTCAAGGGTTGATGAACTAGAGGAGCAGTTGTGGAGCACGAGAATTTTGTTTGGAGAAGGACATCTACAACAAAAGATGGGTAGTCATCCTAGCCCGTGTTCATTGTGGGAGATGGACATCTTGCAGTGATAGGTGGTAGGCCTTTGTGCCCTATGTTGGTCTTCATTAGAGTAGTTTAGGAAGACCATAGTGGGCTCAAGTCCCTGAGTAGCTGAGGAGCAATAGTGGGTAGATCGATACTTCTTCACAAGTGGAGCCGTGAACAACTCGACAGGAGTCTCAATGTGTTGTGGCCTTGATGGATGAAGGCACAACTAGAGAGCAGATTGGATAGCTTAGATTTAGTGGCTGGATGGACTTGGAGCATTGATAGAGGTAGGAGTTAGAAATCAGGAGCCATGGGATTGGGCAGGTATGAGGTACGACCAAGAGGAGCCGAGGGAGTATGTGATAGCCAGATGCACAAAGTATCTTGTTGAGGGAATATTGGTTTTAAATGGGCTGACACCAAGCCCCAGTTTTTTTATCTTATACTATCGGATGTATGAGGTCCATTATCCCTGGTATGGGAGCCCTAGACTATTGTATTATATGTTGTTAATATAACGAAGTTGGGTTGAAAAATTAAAAAATTGTCTATGTTCTGTGCATGCGTGATTTACTACTTATATTTCCGTTGTGAAAAGTAGTTTATGGTTGAGATTCTTGGTTTGGTATCATGAATGATTTTAAGACTCTAACCTAGACCCAAGGTCATGGAATTTCAACATGGTATCAAAGCGTATCTGAGCTACTTTGATGGAGAGTGAATCAGAGTGTGCACAATGAAGCAACTTAGAGGGAGTTGTGGGTGTCTAGATCATGGAGCAAAGGGTTTAGTTGGGGACATAGAGATGTGGTCTCAATGGACTACATGATGAGATGGGTTGGGTTTTCTAGTGGATCGGTGGTGAACCTAATGCACTTATGTATGTTGTGTGGTGGTTAGTATATTGTGGAATTCCTATGTATTATCATGGATGGTTGGGATAACTCGAGGGTTTCTTTGGAAAGGATGAGATCGGGTTGATCGAGATGGCTTTATGTGATGGACTATAGGTTGGTATGCTAGAGTCTTCATCAGATCGTGATGTTGCATATCTGAGATTGGAGGGATTTGCATGAGTGATATTTGATCCAGGATGATGAGTTCTTGCAAGACTGAGCCAGTGTAGATCGTGTAGGCTTAGAGGGAGTCTAGACTCAGAGGGAGCAGCCCTATTGAGGTTTGAGATCTTCAGGTTCAGATGTGATGAGGCAGAGGCACTATTGATATTTTCGGATTCATCTACAGTGTATGCTGCAATGATGGATTCCAGATGGGCTAATGTCATCGTCGGATGATGATGGTTACTTCCTAGTCTTGGAAGTACCTCCCTCGCTAAGATATAATGTTGATTTTTATGTAGCTTGTGAGGTACTCTAGGCCCTGGTGTTCAAGGTTTAGAGGTTAAAGCACCACAAATGGACTGGTGGGCTTGAGGTCCAAGCTTGGGGTTTTGTACCTATCGTGATTTGTCCCAAAACCATGATGAAGATACGACATGATATGGATGAGGATGATAGTGCTCAGTGATACGATTCCAACCCAATGAGAATAGTTAGAACCCAAGTTGTTGTTAGAGAGAAATGAATTTTTAAAGTTGACAAAGTAATTATTGGTTACCAATTCATGTAGGCTTGGTGTAAAAACCATCCAATAATGGGTCCCTTAATTAATTCATTGATCCTTTATATGTGTATAAATATGAGGTGAAGGGACGTGTTTTAAAGCATCCAAGTTTGGGAAATACACACCAAAGGGAGCTCTAAATTTTTCATGAGGCTTAGCGACATAAAAGGAGCCAAAAGGATAGCACGAGGAGGCCTAATACAATGTGGGTATATTCTGTGATAAAGATGCATTCCTGTAAATGATAGTGTGGCCTATTATAGGGTTGTTTTGGTGTGATTAGGAATGTTCTTGGGTATGTTTGTAGGGCAGAAGAATTCGTAGTAAATAGGAGCAAGGGTTTGTTTTCTAAAGGGTATATTATGGCAATGTTTGAGGGGACCGAAGTTATAGTCCATTGTCGGGCTAGGACGCAGACCATAGGAAGCATTTGTAGGCCTTTAGGAGCCGCGTTCAGGGATGATAACAACCCTAGAAGACAACATATGTATGGAGGGTCTCTTTTACGATGAACCACAGTATTTGGAGGTTGTTTCATTGAGTTGTGTGGAGCTTGAGGGAAGTGTGGGCTGCCCTAACCAGTGGTGCAATACTACAATGGTGCAGCAAGGTGTGAACAACAATATTGGAGATGTGTATTTGGTCAAGTCTTTTCCCATATTTTGGATTAGTTAAGGGAAGCCCATGGAAGTTAATGTGGAGGGGTAGATATAGTGATTAGATGCCCTACACTAGTGATAGATTCCACAATGATTGGGTAGAAGACTTGCAACAGAATATTTTTGTGCATTAGGTCAAAGTGTTGACCATCACTTGGGTCAGTTTGTGGGCTACTTGTAGGAGGCCTTAGGAGTTTCTTGGAGAAGCCCACGTGGACTTTTGGGAGGCCTACCAAGCCGCCAAGGTGGCAACAGACACATTATATCAAGAGGCAAGAGCAAAACAACAAGGTATGTTGTAGATGGACCCATGTATGATGGATTGATGGTGTCCCAGGAGAGGACACATTGGGGTGCCTATATTTTCACAATAGCTCCTATATTATAGGGAAAAGGGGAGATTGTAGAAGTATATGGGAAGCCATGTGTAAGGGTCTCCCAAGTGAGGGGATGCCCTAACTAGGTGCAGACACTACATCGTGGACTTGGTCTCTCATGGAAAGTTGGAGGGCAACATGAGAGAAGACCAAGTGTGGACAATATTGGGCACTTATGGTCTGTTGGAGGACAATGTGATAGTATCCAAGTTGGAGCCTGGTGAGAAACACCTTGATGGATAATGGTAGTTACAAGAGTGCCAGTTGTTGAGCTCAAGGTTTGACGAGCCAGAGGAGCAGTTGTGGAGCCCGAGACTTGTGTGTGGAGAAGGACATCTACAGTATAATATGGGCAGTCCTCCTAGCCCGTGTTCATTGTGGGAGATGTACATATTGGATTAATAGGTGGAAACCCTCTGTGCCATATGTTGGTCTTCATCGAAGTAGTGTAGGAAGACCATAGTGGGTTGAAGTCCTTGAGTAGATGAGGAGCAGCAGTGGATAGATCGAGACTTATTCACAAGTGGAGCTGTGAAAAACTCGACAGGAGTCTCAATGTGTTTTGACCTTGATGGATGAAGGCATAACTAGAGAGCTTATTGGATAGACGAGATTCAATGGCTAGATGGACTTGGAGCATTGATAGAGGCAGGAGTTGTAGATCAAGAGCCGCAGGATCAAGCAGGTACAGGGTATGACTGAGAGGAGTTGAGGGAGCATGCGATAGCCAGATGGCCATAGTATCTTATTGAGGGCAGATTGGTTGTCGATGGACTGACACCAAGCCCCAGTTTTGTATCTTGTATTAGTGGATGTATGAGGGCCATTATCCTTGGTATGGGAGCCCTAAACTATTGTATTATATGTTGTTAATATAACAAATTTTGGTTGAAAAATTAAAAAGTTGCTTATGCTTTATGCATGTGTGATTTACTGATTTATATTTCCGCTCTGAAAAGTAGTTTATGGTTGAGATTCTTGGTTTGGTAGCATTAGTGATTTTAAGACTCTAACCTAGACCCAAGGTCATGGAAATTCAACATAGTCCACCACTATAGGGAATCCACAATGAATACTATAGTGGATTTAGAATATTAGGATGGGAGCCTTTGAAAACTTAACTCAGAGCATCAAAACACAATGAATTGTGAATTAATTTATCTTTTCCAAACATTTAGAAGGAATGCATTCATGATATTATTAAAGGATAAAATGAAAAAACATAGAGATGCATACGAAAACCAACTATCTCATGGATCTAAATTTTGTTGGTTAGAATCTACTAATATTGGAAAATGAAATAATTAAACCATTCAAACATACATAGACAGTGTCTATGTTTTTAAGATAAACCAACCCTTTCTTCATATTATTAATTAAATATATATAAAATATAGTAAATTTCATCTCCTTAAAGTATGGTAGCAATAATTACAAAATATTTACATAATATTTGAAAGTTTAATTGACAAAAATCACAAAAGCCCTATCCTTTAAGCTATTCAGATCACTAATCTAGTACATAATCCCTAGTCAAAAGATAGTACGACGTTTTTATATGCTCCTACTACTAGTATCCTGGAAGAATAAGGAGTTTTATGCTGCAAGATAGGATATGGAATGGTCTGCTTCTTTACAAGATTAATCTCTGAAGCTAAACTCATATTCCCTCCTTGTAGACAACTAATGCATGAACCTGGAAATGATGCCAAAATTGTATAATTGTCTTCCTTCTTTGCTACTATCTTTCCTCGTGTTGACTCATACTCCTTAGGCCACAAAAGTATTTGATATCTTACCACAGTATACTCAAAATAATTATTGCTTGATGATTTAACCATGGTAAACCAAAATGTTAAATATCTATTAGGGTTTGGTGCAACAAAATTAGGGTTTATTGTAACAAAAATTAGGGTTTATACTATACTATGCCCCTAGAGTCAAATAATCACTTCCATATGTCCTCTACAAATTGAGTAAGGATGTCCAACTTATCTTGACTCCTTGTCACCATCCAGGTTATATTTTGTCATATTTTATTAGATTTAGGTTTTTGTCTTTGTTCTTCTCAGCTACTCTGTTTTTCTCTCTCTTTTCTTACTTTTTGAAGTATGTTCTTTTTTTTTCTCTTCATCAGGGATGATGACTACTTCTTTGTACTTAGGATTCATTATGGATTAGAAGTTCAACCTTATTGTGTTAGTAGGTTGAGTGTGAGGACTTTTTCCCTAAACCCTAACTATCTTGGCTTCCTCATCTTCTGTTTTAATTTTTTGTTTTCCATTTTTTCTCTTTGATATTTATTCTTTTATTTCCTCCTCCTCTACTAAATTTCTTTGTTGGGTTCTTTGGCTTCTAGTCCTTTCTTCACAAACCTCAACCTCAACTTCTGGAATTTTCACAGGGATCTCCTCATGTCTTTCGATGTGGGATTGACTAGATTCTTCTTTGGTTTCATGAGCTACAACTTGAGGAGAAACTCTATTTTGGCCTCTCTTTTATCTTCTAGGTACGGGTGGGTTTAGGTTCCTTGTCTCCTTTTCCTTAATTGTTCTACTTTCTTATTCAATTCATGGGTATATAAAATCTTAAGAATATTGTGATGAAAAATATCATGAGCTTGTAATTTAGGTCACTTCCTTTCCTTAGTGCACATTTTCAACAAATTTTGATGTGGGAAGTATGGAAATTTCATTTTCCTAAAATCTACTAGGTGACAAAGAAACCTCATGTGATATAGGTAAGCTTTGGAATAACTACCTTCACAAGTGAAGAAAAAATAGACAGTTATAAGTGCAGTAGCCCATTGAGGTTTCAGTTTTCTTTGGAGGAACCCTCCATCCCAGTCTTGATTTTGGAAATCTTCTTTCAGGAAGAAATTCAAATCCACATTCAACAACCTCTTCTTCTTGAGCCACCTTTCACCTTCTGTTGGCAAAGCCATTGCTTCAGCAATCAACTCTTATGTGATAGGAAACTGTAATGTCCTGACTCTAGTTGTATTACCATCGAAAGAGAAGTCAAAATCATGGCACCAACTGAGGTTATACCCATTAAAATATTTAAATCCTAGTTCCCAACCTACACTTCTAAAAAGATCAAGAATTTCAAGGTACACTTCAAAGTACATTCCGTCAGATTCCAACACATTCACATGGCTAGACCAACACATTTTTCCAGGCTCCAAGACCTGCAACACCTTTACTAACCCTGCAATAACTTAATAGGGGACTGCAAAACAAATAACCCTCTTTCTACACTGGAAAACAACAAATTTGGATTTGCAGGAAAAACCATTTTTAGGCAAAACAGAGTAAACTAGGGTTTGGTTTAAAATGGATCAAATGGGCTCAAAACTGTTGGAAAATGTCACATCATGCAGGGGGGGGACCATTATTTTATAAACCACCACTTGGAATCTCATAAAAGATGACTTAATGGGTCAAAAATTAAGTTTTGAATTTTTTTGAAAAGCGTTATGAAAACATTTCGTAGCACTACCCAATTTTTTGCTATTGGTCAAATCATAAAGTGAAACTTTGCATAAACTTAGGGTTAGGAAAAAGGTTTTAAATGATGCATTTCTCTAGGTTTGGACAACCTTATAATGAATACAACACCACCATTTTCATGATTATAACTTGCAAAAGGATAGATTGTCATCCCTTACTTGACATGAAGGTGCAAACCTGATGCTAACACGAGGGCCCTGGTAAAACATGGTAATGTTTTCACTGCTAGATACAATAACCCAATCACCAGATGTTTCTCAAGGAAAGAACTTTTGTAAGTTGATGGACTTGTTTGGATTGTTCGTATCAGGTATTTTTATCAGAATACTACTTGGAAATATACCAACACTTCCATAAGCAATACATCACTATTGAATGACTAGAAATTCCCCATTAGTTAATTGACATATGTATGGGTATATTAGTGTCAAGAGATTATGATACCACTTTTAATGTGTATCCTGATACTCCAACACCTAATATTCCTCCTCGTAGGAATAAGTCTGATTATATAAGCTCTAGGACATAGCCCCTATGTCAGCCATTTAACCAAAGGATGAGGCCAAAGCTTTCTAATACTAAAATTTATCATCATTCCAAAGGAAAGGGGGTTTCATAATTGAATTTCGTATCCTTCTAAATAAAAAGGGGGTTATTCCCCAAATTTTTATGCTTCGCCTAAAACTAAAGAGATCATTCTCTAAATTTTCTCCATGGAAAGGAATCATGTTTATAGGGGGAAATCTTCATTTCTTCCCAGTGTTCAAAAGGACTTTAATAGGGAAATGGATTACACATAAAACTTATGAACTAAAATTCTCTTCACCAACCATGAAGGCACCCAAATGCTTCAACCTCACTTCTTGTAACTAGTCAACTTCTAAATTAATACCAAAGAGGTCACTACACATAATTTTCATCCTATGAGGGTTTTAGTTCTCTTCTCCTCATAAGGGGAAACATACAATTGACTTTCAATCCAAACAAGCATATATCATAAATGTTAAGTACTCCAATTGACCTAGTAAAGGCTAGACACTGTCACCTAAAGGTCTCCTTATGTTATTTAACAAAAATTCAATCAGCTCAAGAGTTCTTTAGCAAAATTTATAATTCTTATAATTAAATATTCTATGAAGACACTTATCATCTGAGTCTTAACCCTTTTGTCAATGTTGTTGTTCATGCATTTGGGTTCAAATCATTAACTAGATCTTCTAATCTCTCCAACAGTCACAGGGCTTATCTAGTCTATCTAGAACATATCAATTTTTTCGATTAAACCCATTAAGATTTCCTCACAACCAACAAGACATCATGTCTTTCCAAGAGAATAAGGATTAAAATCCCGTATATTCTCAGCCCTACTTCTTACTTGATTATAATTTGTAATAGTCGTATACATTCATGATAATGAGGAAGTTAGTCAAACATTCTTATTCTCTTGAGATCACAACATATGAGCACATAAGGATATACAAGCAATCATATATTGATTATTACACAACCATCATATCCATTAAAACTTAATTTACGCTCCCATCTCACAAATAAATAACACAAATGCTATCATATCCATTTAATAGGAAAACATATAGATAAACAATTGCTTAACATTTATATTTCATTGTATATGATTTACATTACAGGTTCAATTACCCAAGGGAAATTATCTAATTATAACCAAATTTTCCCTACAATTGATGAAGAGTGAGCCACATTCCCCCCCCCCCCCCACATGATAGGCTTAGTTGCATCATAATAGTTCTTACAGTTGGCCACTCCCATGCAAAACCATGAAGCCATGAGAGAAGATCTTACTCAACAACATAAGGTAGAGTCATGAAGGTCATTCTCCTTCATCCAATCAACTCATTAGTATTTTGCATGTTTGTCTCTCTTTCTATCTTTGAATACTAGACTCCCATGAGTGTTGGTATTCTCTTACATTATTTTCACCTCTCTTTATCTCTCTCTCTAGTCTCCCCACTTGTCTCTTTGCTTGCAAGGGTACATTTTTTTTATTAATTCTCCTTTGTAATTGAAAATTATCTTTGGAAATGACAATGATTCTTCCTTCAAGCGTTCATTCTACATCAAGTGCTTCCTTCACACACTTGTTTGTCTTTTCTTGTCTTTCATGTGTCAACATCTCTGAGAGATTTCATTTTAGAGTTATCTTTAGGTGGAACCAGAAGCTTATATTTAGACCTTAGATGTTTTCAATTGGTATGTTACCCATACCTTAGATAAGATAGTTGGGGCACACCCCCACTTCCATAAATATGGAATTTTTTACACACCTTCCCATAAAATATTTTTCTTAGAGAAATTTTGACAATCTTAGATCTCATGATCCTTCGGCATAGCCAATAATTCATTGGAAATGATTAATTCATGAAATTCACCTTGTTTCCATCCCTCCTCCTCATGTTTTCTCATATTTCATATCAAGGCTTCATCTCTTCATTAGTTTTTATTTAATTGTAATTACAATGATTTCGATTTTGTTTTCTCATTCTCATTGAAATGCCCATACATGCATCAATAACATTATTAATCACAATTACAATATCAATAGAAGGGTTAAGTGTGTTGGATTTTACAATCCTCTTCCCCTTAAATGAACACCATCCTCCCATTTCACACCCTTTCAGGGGTGATATTCAACAACATTACACTATTTCAAGTCATTTTTTCACTACAACAACATTCCTCATAGCTTCCTCATTTACACGGGTAACATAATCCTCTTCACCCATTATTCCTTGTCATTATGTCAACGTTCTCTATCCATGTACAAACCTTTAGCATTCATACAACACTTATTAGTGAACAAGTGTATTAAAATATTTCTTTATGCATAATCATTTGCCTAAATTTTCAAAAATCAAGATGATATATGTATTTAACCATAATAATTATTTATATGGTTATCCTTTGCTTCATCATGCTAGCATAGGTAACAATCTTATCTCTTTGTATGCATGGAACACATCCTTCCACATTCTCTATTTGATGAGTGTGAAATAAGTCTCCTCTTTCTAGCAATCACTTGATCCTTATAGTAATGACATCCCACTGGCTTGCTCCTAACATGAGATACTTGTCCTAAGATCTAATTTCATTTTAATGGCCTTGTTCCTAGGCTCTCAACTTCACACCCTTTATCTACCCTTCCAAGGTGATTCATCATTTCAACTGTATCACAACATTCATTTTACATGAAATATACTTACAAAGCTCTCAATAAAAAACTTTACTTATCAAACTTTCTTCATCTATAAGCCAAGTCTTACAAACATGAAACTCTTCTCATAGTGCTTGGCTATTTGCAGATGATGATATTTTTATCTTTCATTTTCGGCTTACATCCTATGTCATACTCGAGGCACTCTAGTTGCAAATTACATTCTCATTTAGCCACAACATGTTAGTTTTTTAGAATAAAGTCCCTTTGGATCTATCATTTACAACCACCACAAAACATGTTTCAAAACCATCACATAATCAATCATTAAATCATGTTTAGTTTGATACCAGGAAAATTAAAAGGAAACATCATTACACTACATAATCATTACATATCAGTAAAATCATTTTAGAAAAATCATATGGCAACCAAAATTTTCATGAAAACAAATAATATTTCTCAAGGTTGAGAGTCCCTTTCACTCTATTTATCACATACAAGATTTAGGATTATTCACTTCAAGTGCTAAGTTAGGAAATATTGTGACTATAAAATATCACCATCCATGGCCCATAAAGAATAAATGGGTGCCCTTCACTAGTCTAGCAATCCCTTGACACTTCTCCTTTTCTCATTGCCTTACATGCTTTCATCAAACAAATATTTCATAAATTCCTTCAAGCACTTGATCTAGGTTGAAAGCATCTTCACTATCCTCCTTAATCAACTTGATCAAAATCACAATTACAACATAGGGTGGAGTCATGAAGATCATTATCCTTCATCCAATCAACTCATTGGCTCTCTATCTATATGTCTATCTTTCTATCTTATGTTTCCACACTCACATGAGTGTTTGTATTCCCGTACATTCTCTATGCCTCTCTCTATCTCTCTCCCTAGCCTCCTCACTTGTCTCTTTTCTTCCATGGGTGCATTTTGTTTCATGAATGATCCTTCTTGATTTCTAATGCTTGAGGAATGCACTAGTTCTTCTTCCTTGAAACATTAATTCTCCTTCACGAACACAAGTGCTTCCTACACACTCTTCTTCATCTTTTCTTCTCTTTCATAGGTTAACGTATTTGTAATTATTCCTATTATGGCTATCATTTGATCATATTTGAATCTTTTGTTCATAACTCACAATTATTCTAGTGGTAATTCCCATGCCTTGGATGTGATAGTTGGGGTACACCCCACAACTTCTATAAATATGGAACTTATTTCCACATCTTCACACCAAATATTTCTTGGGGTTGTTTGAGAATCTTAGATCTCATGAGCCAATGGTATAACCAATAATTCATTCATTGGAAATGATTAATTCACCAAATTCCCTTTATTTTCTTCCCCCTGCCTCATGGCTTCTCATATCCCATATCAAGAATTCACCTCTTCATTAGTTGTTATTAAATTATAATAATTTTTTTTTTTTTGCAGGTTTTTTGTTTGTTTACATTTATATGCCCATACAAGGATAAATAAAATAATCAATTATAATTACAATATCGACAAGGTGGGTTAAGTGTTGGGGGTGTTGCAATCCCATCCCCATTAAAGGAACATTGTCCTCGATGTTCACACCCTTTTAGGTGTCATATTTAGCAACATTACACCATTTCATGTTCTTTCTTTCACTGCAATAATGTTCCTCAATGCTTCCTCATCTACACCAACAACATGCTCATATTCATCAATTTTTTCTAATCCTTTTGTCAACACTATCTAGCCACCTCCAGACCCTTAGAATTCCTATAATACTTATCATTTAGTGTGGTAAAATTTTTCTTTACTCAAAACATTTCGCCTAAATTTTAACAAATTTGGATAAAATATTTATTTAATCATAATACTTATATGAATGGTTATCATTCACTTCATCATCCTTCCATAGGTAACAAGCTCGACTCATTATTTGCATCAAACACATCCTTCCATACTCTCGATCCTGTGAGAAAGTGACAAGTCTCCATTTTATAGAAGTCACTCACCATGTTAGGTTCAACAAATCTTCTTCCTCCTGCAATTTACCTAACTGAATTTTTCGTTGATAGGAATAGTGAAGGGACTTTTTATATTTTTATGGTCACAATTGTTATGTAACCAACTCAAAGAACAAAAGAAAAGATAGATCAATGACTTAAAAATTGTCCTCATTGAGGGGGAAACCTCCTTTACATTACATAAATGAAAAATTCTTGGATGATACAAGTGATAAGACCTCATTGGCATATAGGAGTCTAAGGGGTCACAATATAATCAACTCCTACATCACAATAATAATGTAAGAGCACAACAATAAAAATAGTGGGATTTTATGGGGCACAACAATAACAACATGGGGGATAAATGGGCACAACAATAACAATAGGGGGGTACACTAACAATAACAATAAAGAGAATACACTAGTATTATAGGGACCTAACATGCCCCTCTCCTTTAAAAAAGTGGTGTCCTAAATGCTTGAGTAGTTCTAGATGTTTATGTATAAAATTTTCATCCTCCCATGCAGAGTCTTCAGCGGGTAAGTTCTTCCACTTAATGAGATACTTTGAAATTAATCGATTCCGTAACTATCAAGTTCTTGTTTCCTTGACTTCTTCTGGCTCAAATAAGATTTTTCCTTCTTCTTCAAGTTCTAACAACACTGTTTTAACTGGGAGCTTGTCACCAATAACCTTCTTTAAGTATGAAACATGGAAAAATGGGTGTACTCAGGAAGATGTATGAAGCTCCAATTTGTATGCCATAGTATCAATATTTTGCAACAACTTGTAAGGACCATAATACGTGGGTGACAATTTATTATCCTTCTTAGATTTCTTGAGTAACATTTGTTTATATGGTTGTAGTCATAAAATACCGAGTCACCTACATCAAAACTTCTTTCACTATGATGCTAATATGTCTTTTGTTCCATTCGATTCTGCACCAAAGTGATTTTATCCTTTAAGAGTTTGAGAACTTGTTGTTGATGCTCAAAGTGATATTCCACTGCTTGAAACTTAGAATTCTCTCTTAAAGATGATGTGATGGATGGTGAATGATATCTATAAAGTGCCCTAAATGGGGTTATTTTAACTAAAACACGGAAGGAAGTGTTATACCACCATTCAACTAGCGGTAACCACTTGACACTTTGTGTTTGTTTATCAGATACAAAGCAATGAAGATATCCTTCCAAATATTTGTTCACTATCACAGTTTTCCCGTTAGATTGAGGATGATAATATGAGCTATGAACTAATTTAGTACGAAGAAAATAAAATAATTTTTTCCCAAAATTTCCAGTGAAAATGGGATCTTTGTCACTTAAAATAATCTTTGGGTTTCCATGTAGCTTTTGAATTCTCTCCATAAATGTAGTCGAAATTTTATTGGATTTAAAGGGTGATATAATGCACAAAAATGTGCATACTTGGTAAGTTTATCAACTACCATCATGTTGGAACTCTTTCCTTTAGATTTGGGTAAACCTATGATAAAATTCATTGAGACCTCTTGTTGTGCAGGTAATCCTTTCTGCGGGAAAAAAGGATCCCTCTAGTCCTATGGGAGGATCTAGCAACAAACGAAGACAAATATGTGCAAACTTTCCTAGTTTATACCATAAAACACAAAGGAGGATAAATGACCCACCTCACTCTTATGCTAACATCCATTAGTGTCATCCCTGATTCTTTCGCTTCCAAGCTCAATCTCCTCTTCCCTGTTATGGATGAGTACCTACAAGGAATATCATGTGGAGACAACAAACATATACATAGCAAAATTCATTCCAATATAAACCATGTAACAGATCAAGCAATATTACACTAAATGAACAATAATTGGCACATTTATGGAAAGAAAAAACATAATGTATTATTAATAGATGGTAAAGGGAGCATTACAACCACTTAAGCCTTGATTTTGGAAGCCTCCTTTAGGTTAATTTCCAAGTCCTAGCCTTAACCTTCAAGCACTCCTTTATCCTTAGAAAAATGGGCAGGATTTGGGCATAGTTCAACATTAGGAAGGAAACCAATCAATAGCCAACCAGTTTTGGATAGTAGGGATCTCATTTATAGGGAAGGAGAGGGAGTTAGGGATCCATAAAAGGAGGTAGAAGTTCCACATATCAAGGGAAATATTTATGAAAGTAGGATCAAGGATCAAGAATGGGAGGTCTCATTCCAATCCTCATTCACCTGTAACCAGCTCGTTGTTCTTGAGACTTCTGGTAAGAGAAACTTCTTCTCAACTTTAGGAAAAACTGCCTGAAGAGTTTCAACATGGGTTTTCCTGATAAAATTTTCATTGTCAGCACTAGGATAGTATAGTTCAACAAGGTACCAACACGGGTCATTAGTGATGTAAAATGTGCTAATCTTGAAAATATGGTTTTTTGACAAGTTTCTTCAGAATTATTTCAAGGAAAGTTTTATTATTTTCATCATGGATGCTTCTAAACATGTTTCATGATGAATACACTTACAACTTTCATCATTTTGACACTTCAGGATACGGGACAGGGAGTGTGACAAAATATTGTATAACAGGTTCCCCCTAAAGCATGAAGTTAGAATGGGAAGTTATGGTTGAAATGATTTACAAGCAAAGGCAAGGACTTAGAGAACCACCGTCAGGAGACCTGTAAATCACACATAATACAATATATTTGAAATCTCTAATGTAAGTATGCCTAACAAAACATCTCTAAACAATCATATAACAATATATGGATCCACTACATGGCCGAAACTATCAAAATAGAAAGGATCATGTTTACAATCATGTATACTTAATAACTCCACGCAACCTGGATTTATCAAACAAAACCTAGGGTCTTCATCTCTGTCTCGATCTAACCAAAGTACGAATTTCACCATGTGAATAGATGTGTTAGAGTGAAACATGGTAGAAACCACCTAATTATTGGTCAATGATGTATATTGTTAGCAGGCACAAGAGAAACCACCAATGATGATGATGATTCTCAAGGTACAACAACACAATCCACAAATGTGAACAATGAAGTTGAAGTTGAACACTTTCAGAATCATTCGATTGAAGGCTAGTGATGTGAACCTATCATCGAATGCGAAGAACCTGCAATTGACATATGCAGACTCCAATTTACTAAAATGGATTTCCTAGATCATCTTCCCAGATAATGAGCTGGAGTCGATAGGAAGTAATCCTTGACACAAAACATAGGATTTTGAAAAGTTGGTAAGAGTGATTCATAATTGATGCATAAAAAGTCAAACAGGATATACATGGTTTGAATTTGCAGATGGGACTTCTATTGAACATATTGGTGACATGACTCCGGAATTTGGCAGCATTTGACTCAAAATAGGATCAGAGGTCATGGTGATAGTAGGATATAATCAAATGAGAGGCAAATGGATTCCCAAAACCTGGTAAGCCAAGTGACAAAGTGAGGATGCCCCAAACATGACACGAGATACAGATAAGTGTCATGTTCAAGAGCGACATATGGCCTTTCATACAAAATACAAGATATATGTTTCCTTCCATTTTCCCCCACCATTTATAATAAGTAACTCTTTATTTTTAATCTCCAGATTGAAGAGGATACCATATGCTTGTCGTATAAGTTCATCCTTTAGATGAATCCATCCTAGTATTTATAATGAATCCTAGGAAGGAGTAGCTCAATCTAGTCATGGTGACAAGTCCTTCATCTTTTTAGTTTTATGAGTCGGACAGAGTGGTAACTCAACATCTTTTTCATGTTTAGAGATTTTTAAAAAAAAAGGAAAAAAGAAAACTCCAGATGTCCCTTTTCGTAAATAGTCTCTTAAGTCCAAAAAGGTAGAAAACAATACTCGCGAGAACCTCTTAGCCATGTTCAACTAAGGTATTCCTTTTTTGTAGCTAGTCTATCTCAGTCTGGAAAAGGGTTAAAATTATATTGAGTAGACATCTTTTCATTTACTTTTACGAGTTCGAAAATACAAGTGCTCGAAAATCTTTTCATACTTTCATATTCTAAAAATAGGTGAAAGAGGACTCCACCTAGAGGAACCAGTGGTATAAATGGGTATCATCTAGTTCCGATCATGATGGAATTGCTCAAAACATGTAAAGGTCAAGAGGCTAGATAATAAGACCACTCATCGCAGATGTTCCTCGATCAAGGGTAAAAAAACCAATTGAAAGCGTATAATAGGCCAAGGAGATGGTGATGATGGAATGGAAAAATCAAGGATTATCTAGCAAAATAGATTGATAAAAATGGTAATCATTAGAGGTAAGGTGGGAATGGTTTCATTTTTACACAACCTTGAAACATAGGAAACTATGCTTGAGGATACTTGAAGATGTTTTCATTTTTTCACAAGCTTGAAACGTGAGAAAAAACTATGCTTGGATTTGGTTTCATTTTTACACAAGCTTGAAACGAAGACAAAACTATGCTTGGATTTGGTTTCATTTTTACACAAGCTTGAAACAAAGAAAAATTATGCTTGAGATAATTTTCCATGCCTCCAGCGTAATAACTTAATTAGAGGTACATGCTCCCCAAGCTTCATTTCATTCACCTAAGTAGACTACTGGTTACTAACAGGTGGATGGAATGAATGTTTATTTATGAGATCAAGTGAAAGACTCGATCGAGATTTTACGAGATCTAATAAAAGACTTGAATTGGAAGGGGATTTGTTTCATTTTTTAATGAGTTTGACGCAAGTAAGGTATCTCTGCTCTGAAAAACCTTGATTCATTTTTTAAGGAGCTTAACACAAGATAAGGAACTCTACTCTGGGAACCTTGATTCATTTTTTAAGGAGCTTGACACAAGACAAGGAACTTTGCTTTGAGAACCTTGATTCATGGTCCATAAGAGGCCATGGCTTCCAAGAGGTTCTCATAAAATGGGAGAACAACACTCTAGAAGGGATACATATCAAGGGATCTAATGGAAATATCATGTTGCAATGCCCCCAGTACATCATGCACTATATCATTGAATAGATCATCAGTAGATGCAGGCATGGAACACATTTCCACATAATTAAGTTGTTGCGGGGGTGATACCACTTGCATACAAGTACCATTTAAGGAAGATGGTTTATTGGGAGTCAAATTACGACCAACGAAGAAATTTGATCAATGGAAATGATTCTTCCTTCAAGCGGTAAAGATATCACACAAAAGAGAGAAGAGACAAGAGCTCCCATGACATAAACATAGTCACGGCCAAGGAGTAAATTAAAATCTAAATGGCCTTGGACAACCATCACATCGATATAGATGATTTTTCCTCCCAAAGTAATAGGCCAATTAGGAAGGATCCTTAACGGTTGGTTCCTCTATTAAAAACCAATAGATTCTGGGTAACAGGCACAAGCTATAGAGAACCTAAAGCTTGTCAAGTAGTTGAGGACAAAATACTTACATATGCGCCTTCATCTATGATTGTCCCAGGTACGAGTACATTATAAGCCTGTATTGTGATCTGAAAGGGGTCGATTCCAATCAAAGGAAATGACCATACTACTTGGAGAGGGTTCCATGGGAATGGGAGAATTGCCCCCTTGCATTACGGGAATGGGAGGATTTCCCCATCTATATCTTGGGAATGGGAGAATTGGTCCATAATTCATTGGAATCTGAAGAAATAAGAAGGACCTGAGAGGTATGAAGTTCACTCTCTATGGGAAAGGTACGATCAACTCAAGGTGGAATCAAGTCAACCATTTTCTCAACCAATGGTTGGTCAGGAACAGTCTCATACGATTCGCATTCAGAGAGAGTGGGATTGCCTAGAGATAAATTTTGATCAATCACTTCATCAACTAGTGGAGGGTCAGGGGAAAGATTTCGATAACCAGTTGGATGATGAGGCTGAGAAGTTGTAACATTGTCCAACACTTTTGAGTCTTCAATGGGTATGTTCTTCCACTTAATGACATACTTTGAACTTAATTGATTCTGTAATTGTCGGGTTCTTGTTTCCGTGACTGCTTTAGGTCCAAATATGATTTTTCCTTCATCTTCAAGTTCTGGCAACACTCTTTGAACTTGGTGCTTGTCACCAATAACCTTCTTTAAGTATGAAACATGTAAAAATGGGTGTACTTGGGAAGATGTAGGAAGCTCCAATTTGTATGCCATAGTACCAATATTTTTCAACACCTTGTAAGGACCATAATACTTGGGTGATAATTTATTATCCTTCTTATCTTTCTTGAGGAACATTTCTTTGTATGGATGTAGCCGTAAAAATACCCAGTCACATGCATCAAAACTTCTTTCACTGTGATGCTAATCTACCTATTGTTTCATTTGATTATGCGCTTGAGTGAGGTTATTGTTTAAGAATTTGAGAAATTGTTGTTGATGCTCGATGTGATATTCCATTGCTTGAACCTTATAATT
The DNA here is from genome assembly GCA_031772625.1 of Pinus tabuliformis. NCBI lineage: Eukaryota > Viridiplantae > Streptophyta > Pinopsida > Pinales > Pinaceae > Pinus > Pinus tabuliformis. The sequence goes on from CM062817.1 coordinate 994,291,523, forward strand.
TTCTCTTAAAGATGATGTGATGGATGGTGGATGATATCCATAAAGTGCCATAACTAGAATCATTTTAGCTTAAATATGGAGGGAAGTGTTATACAACAATTCAACTAGAGGGAACCACTTGACCCTTTGTGTTTGTTTATCAGATACAAAACAATAAAGATATCCTTCCAAACATTTGTTCACTATAACAATTTTCCTATCAGATTGAGGATGATAAGATCATCTATGAACGAATTGAGTACCAAGATAAGAAAATAATTTTGTCCTAAAATTTCTAGTGAAAATGGGATCTCTGTCACTTACAATAATCTTTGGGTTTCCATGTAGCTTTTGAATTGTTTCCATAAATGTAGTAGAAATTATATTGCCTTTAAAGGATAATATAATGCACAAAAATGTACATACTTGGTAATTTTATCAACTACCACCATGATGACACTCTTTCCTTCAGACTTGGATAAACCCATGATAAAATCCATTGTGACCTCCTCCCAACGCTGAATTGGAATGGCTAAAGGTTGTAACAAACTCGAGGTCTTAATTTTCTTAACTTTATGTGGTCGGAAACCAAGAATTCTACCATAAACTTCTAAATATCATATTTAAGGCCATCCTAAAAAAATTCCTTCTTGACCCCGTCATAAGTTTTAAAAATCATGAGTGCCCTCCTAAAGTGGAGGTGTGTAATTCCAAAGGAATATTTTGATTGAGTTGGGAATTATTACAAGGATATAAGCAATATTTGTACCATAATGAATCATTTTTCCAAGTAAATGTATCAGATGTAGAGGGATCTTGCTACGAATTTTGAATGATTGTCCACACCTCTTCATCATTCTTCCATTCATCCCTTGCTTCGGTTATCCAATAGAAATGGCACCAAGAAATGCTTCAACATCCTCATCCTTTGTTGATAGTGCATTTGCAAAAACCTTTTGTTCCCTTTTTTGTAGATGATTTCAAATTCATAACCCGACATCTTTGTAACCCATTTTTGTTTCTCTTCTGAAGATAATCTTTGTTCCAAAAAGTATTTAAGATTATCATGATCTGTTTTTACCTTGAAGTGTCTTCCCAATAGGTAATGTCTCCACTGGTTTAGTACACGTAGTATTTCCAACATTTCCTTCTCATGAATAGGTTTGTGTAAATACTTTCCTTCGATTGGACAACTTTCAAAATAAATGGATGTTCCTTCTTGCATTAAAACAACACCAATTCCATTTCCTGGGGCATCCCATTCCATAATAAAGGTTTTTGTGAAGTCAGGTGTAGCTAAGATGAGTTCTTGTCACATTGCCTCTTTAAGATGTTCAAAGGCCTTAGTTGCTTTTGGAGTCCAAGAAAATGCACCTTCCTTAAGTAATGTTGTTAGAGGTGTTGTTATTCTCCCACAATTCTTTAAAAACTTGCAATAATACCCTATCAACCCGAGAAATCCTCGAAGATGCTTTATGGTTGTGGGGATTTTCCATTCCTTAATGAATTTAATTTTGTTAGGGTATACCTTAACACCCTTATGTGATACAATATCACCCAAATATCTGATCTCTTGTACTCACAAAAAAACATTTGGAGGTTTTTTCAAATAATTGTCTCTCCTCCAATAGTTTGAACACCCTGTCAACATGTTGAACATGATCCTTCCAAGACTTGTCGTAGATTAGTATATCATCAAAAACTACTAACACAATTTTTTTAAGGAATGGTTTGATAATGGAATTCATCAATATTGAAATGTCAAAGGTGCATTAATAAGGCCAAAAGGCATGACCAAAAATTCATAATGATCCTCATGAGTTATGAATGTTGTATTCAGAATGTCTTTAGTCTTCATTCTAATTTGATGATATCCTAAATGAATATCCATCTTGGTAAAGTAAATTGCTCCATGTAATTCATCCAACAATTCATCAATGATAGGAATGGGAAATTTATCTTTAATAGTGAGCTTGTTGAGCTTCTTATAATCTAGACACATACTCTATGATCCATCGTTCTTGTGCACCAATATTACTATAGTGGAGAAAGAACTTTGACTAGTTTTAATTATACTAGCCTCTAGCATTTATGCAACCATATGTTCAATTTCACTCTTTTGGGCATAGAGATATCTATAAGGTCTGATGTTTAGAGGAACACTTCCTGGAATCAAATTAATAGCATGATCATGATCATGAATAGGTGGGATACCTTTGGGAGTCTCAAATACTTTGGAATGATTATCTAAGACTTTTTGGAGATATGGAGAAATAAATTATTTTGATGTTTGAACCTATAGGGAGAATAATTTTTCAATTACACCTCGTTGTTCTTTCTTCGGAAGTTTTTTCATGCCATTAGAGTTGATTATCTTTCCTCGTTTCCCTACAATACCCCTTAATTCAACTTCCTTTCCTTCCCAAAAAAATTTCAAGAAGAGTTCTTGAAAATTAAAATCAGTCATCCAAAAAGATTGTAACCATTGGAATCCTAGTACAACATTAACACCATCCATTGGAATGGAAATCATTGGACTATCCAATACATATTCCCCCATGGTTAGCTTGGTATTATGGCACTTTCTAGAGAAATTTATTGTTCCTCCATTTTCAACCATCACTTGACACTCTAGTGTTGGATATAGGAAGCAATTCAATTCCTTGGATATCTTACAATGATTAAAATCATGATTAAAACCTGAATCAATCAAAACTATTACCTTTTTCTTCTTGATATATCCTTCTATCTTGAGTGTTTGAGGAGTGGTATTCCTGTCAATGCATTCCAAGATATGGTCAGTTACTTTTCTTCCTTGTTGGGGGTTGGTTCCTGGTGTATTTCCTCCTATTTTGATGTTTCTTGTTCATTTTCTTCCTCCTCTTCACAATATATGTAGAATAATTTCTTCTCAACACACTTATGACGTTTAGTGTATTTGCTATCACAACTGTAACAAATCCATTTTTCTCTTTTTTCCTCTAATTTTTGTGGTATAAGCCATGTAGGTTGTGGAAGGTTAGGATTAGAAACACTTCCATCTTTATAGTTGTGAGTGGTAGACTTCCTTGTTGCCATAATTTTTCTTTCAACTTTTCTTTCCATGATGAATACCTTCTCCAATGGATCAGATTCCCAAAGGTGAACCTCATGTTGGATGATATCATTAAAAGTCCCTATGAAGACATTAACCCTATGCTCTTTTGGAATATCAGTTACCCTATTAAATTTTTGGCATTCCTCAATGTGCTCCACCATTCAACCCTTTTGTTTTAGATTTATCAATTGGCTAAAGAAGGTGTTTCTCTTCGTATACTCATAATGTGCCATCATTTCCTCTGTAAAAATTGACCAAGTGACAAGTGGTTTACGAGAACAAAGCCATCGATACCATACAAATTGATTGGGTTCTAAATATAAAGTTGTAATGTGTACCTTTTATGTGTGTTGCACATCATGGAGATCAAAATATTGCTCTATATATAGTATCCATGTTACTGTATCCTTGTCATCAAAATTCCTCATATCAATATTTGGAAAGTGGTGGTTCTTAAACCAAACATTGGAGTCTCTAAAATAATAATTCATATTCCTTTTGTACTCATCATGATTTTCATGGATTACCTTGTCACCACTGGGAAGCCTTTCTTCTAGCAATGTTTCCAAACCTTCCTTCAACCCCTTTATCTTGACATTCATCATTTCTTCCATGTCTGCTTTTAAATCATCATTCAAAACTCCCATGTCCCTTTTTATGCCATCTATCTTAACATTCATCATGATTTCCAATTCATTTTTTGTTTATTTTTACAAGAGCAAAAGTTGTTTCAGTTGGTCTCATAAATTTGATATATCATGTTTCATTTCTTCCTCTTATTCATGCATCATAGAAGAGATTTCTGGTTTCTTACTAAGTGTTTCCATTTTTTTGTTTCGAGGCATTTTGGAATCAAACAATGATATCTATGCCTCATTATTCCCTTTGAATCACTTCACACTGGTTTTTCAAACAAAAGTTATGCAAAATTTAGAAAAAGGCACACCTTTTTCTTTCTTTTTAGGAGCTCGATATTCAAACTCTTGTGTCTCTATAATTTCAAACCTTCAAGGTATGAAATTTTTTCCTATGGTAACCCTTTGAGTCTTCTTCCCAAACCCACAAGTCAAACTGAGATTGGAATCTTCAAGAAATAGTTATTCCCAATCTCCCATGATGACTTAATTACAGGTTGCTTCAATAAAGCAAACTTGTACGAAGTGCCATGTGTCACTGTTTTGACCTTCAACCCTAAAAATGGTACCTGAAAAACTACAGTTCATCTACTTTCAATCACTTTTTATGAAATTCAAATCCGATGCTTAGAGAGAAATTTATGATGATACTAAATGTTATGGAACTAGCTCAAAGAGCAGAAGAAAAGTGACATCAACAGCTAAAAAAAATTCCTCTTTGAGGGGGAAACCTCCTTTACATTACATAAATGAACAATTCTTGGATGATGCAAATGGTAAGATCTCCTTGGTATATATAGGAGTCTAAGGGGTAACAATATAATCATAGCCTACACAACAATAATAACGTAAGGGCACAACAATAACAATAGTGTGCTTCTATGGGGAACAATGATAACAATAGGGGGCTACAATAACAATAAAAAAAGGGGAGTACACTAGTATTATAGGGACCTAACAATGACATCCTATTGGCTTGCTCCTAACATGGTTTACTTGACTTGGGGTCCAATGTCACTTCAGTGGCCTTTTTCTAGGGCTCTCTACTTCACACCCTTTATCTATTGTTCCTGAGTGATTCATCATTTCACCTGCATGACAACATTCAAGTTACATGAGATATACTCACAAAAATTTCAATCATAAATTTTATTTGACAAACTTGCTTCATATAGGATCCATTTCTCACAAACATGAGACTCTTTTCATAGTTCTTAGCTATTTGTAGGTGGTGATATTTTCATATTTCATTGTGGGCTTACATGCCATGCCATACACAAGGAATTCTACCTACAAATTGCATTCTTATTTAATCGCAACATGTTAGTTTCTTAAGAATAAAATCCCTTTTGATATATCATTTACAAGAGCCACAAAATTTGTTTCAAAACCATCACATAATCAATCATTTAATCATATTCACTTGCATACAAAGAAAATTAAAAGAAACATCACTAATATACATAATCACTCCATATCAACACACTCATTTTAGAAAAATCATATGGGAATTAGAATTTTCATGTCAACAAATAAAATTGCTTGAAGCTGTGAGTTTCATTTTTTATCTCTCCTTCACATACAAGGTTCAATATTCTGCATTTCAAGTGTTGATTTGGGGCCTATTGACACAACAAAATATGAACACCCAAGGCCTACATTGTTGGAAATAATACTAAGAGGGGGGGGGGGGTGAATCAGTATTATCACATTAATAAAACTTTTTCATTTCCATAATCAGATTCATATATGCTACTTCCACAACTTCTTATGATTAAGTTAATTGATCTTCAATGAGTGCATTAGAACATTATCAACCATATTATCAGATAAAAGATGCAGTAATAGAGAATAGATCATCACACATAAGGCACACACATGAACACCATGATATAAGGTGGAAACCCAATGTGGGAGAAAAACCACCTGCTGCAAGTCATCACAATCTTCTTCTTAATAAGAAAATCCTTTTACAATATTTGTACTGGTGCACTCTTATACCAGTACGGGAGCTACAACCCCCTTTGCTCTTGTACTAGCCGATCCATTTACTAGTACGCAGGCTGCTACCTGCTACAATGCTCCAAAGATCTCCCTTAGCTTTTGTACTAGCTTAGATACTAGTACATAGGCGCTGGCCTACAATCTTCTCTCCTCCAGGTACCACGTTTCATCATTTTTCAGACTGGATACACTGAAGCACAACACATAATCTGAAAGGCCACTTTTCATCCAATTTTCATACTGGACCCAACAACAACATTGAAGCTCATAATCAAACAACCTTCTGAATCACCCAATCACCAGATCCATACATATACAATGATATTATGAGAGTTATCAACCAGATCTAGTACATAAAGATAAGTCATTAATCATGTTGTTATCTGAACTCAATACCAGTAACCAAACATCAGTTATGCACCCAAAACCTTGCAGAATAGTCAAAGGCAGTTAAAACAAATTTTAAGCAGGGATCGCAACTTCACTGGTATAGATCTGCGGATATCTGTACTACCTCCGCACCTGCACCTTCTGTGGCGCCGCGACCACCGCACCTGCGCCTTCTGTGGTGCCTCCGCACTGCGCCTTCTGTGGTGCCTCCGCACTACGCCTTCTGTGGCGCCTCCGCACTGCGCCTTCTGTGGTGCCTCCGCACTGCGCCTTCTGTGGCACCTCCGCACTGCGCCTTCTATGGCGCCTCCGCACTGTGCCTTCTGTGGCGTCTTCGCACTGCGTCTTCTGTGGCGCCTCTGCATTGCGCCTTCTGTGGCGCCTCCGCACTGCGCCTTCTGTGGCACCCCTGTGGCATCTCCGCACTGTGCCTTCTGTGGCGCCTCCGCACTGCGCCTTCTGTGGCGCCTCCGCACTGCGCCTTCTGTAGCGCCTCTGTGGCATCTCCGCACTACGCCTTCTGTGGCGCCTCCGCACTGCGCCTTCTGTGGCGTCTCCGCACTGCACCTTCTGTGGCGTCTCCGCACTGCGCCTTCTGTGGTGCCTCCGCACTGCGCCTTCTGTGGCACCTCCGCACTGCGCCTTCTATGGCGCCTCCGCACTGCGCCTTCTGTGGCGCCTCTGTGGCATATCCGCACTACGCCTTCTGTGGTGCCTCCGCACTGTGCCTTCTGTGGCGCCTCCGCACTTCCGCAGCTGCAGCGCTCGAGAGATCACCCTTCACAGATTCGCTTTCAACTTCACTTTCATAGATCAAACTTTCAAAACAATAACCCAAAATTTCAGATCTTAAGATATTCAATTGCAAGGATGAATTAGCCAAGTGATCTCATTTGCTTTATATAGGCAAGCTTCTTCCTAAAATCATGGATCAATACCATAGATAACCAATACAAGGGGCCCAAAAACATGGGGCTCAATAATACCAAGGACTAACCACCATGGACCAAAGGTAAGTTCTCCAACATATACGCACTTTTCCTTGCATACCAAGGACTAACTACCATGGACCAAAGGTCCCAAAATACCATAGGTTCAAATACCAAGGACTAACTACCATGGACCAAAGGTAAGTTCTCCAACATATACGCGCTTTTCCTCATAGGTTCAAATACCAAGGACTAACTACCATGGTCCAAAACCATGGACCAAGGACTAACTACCATGGACCAAAGGTAAGTTCTCCAACATATACGCGCTTTTCCTCATAGGTTCAAATACCAAGGACTAACTACCATGGACCAAAGGTAAGTTCTCCAACATATACACGCTTTTCCTCATGCAAATGACTAACTACCATGGACTAACTTCTGAAATATAACTTTTCCTTGCATGAAAGTGCGTGAACTTTTCTCTTCATGAAATAAACTTTTCTCTGCATAAAAGTGCGTGAACTTTTCTCTACATGAAATAAACTTTTCTCTGCATAAAAGTGCGTTTTACATGAAATAAACTTTTCTCTGCATATAAGTGCGTGAAATTTTCTCTACATGAAATAAACTTTTCTCTGCATATAAGTGCGTGAACTTTTCTCTACATAGAATAAGCGTTTCTCTGCATATAAGTGCGTGAACTTTTCTGCACTATAATTTATCATCTGAGATGAGTGGGTTGCCATCAAGTACAACATATGTATCATAAAGCCATACCAGAATCATAATGCCAACAATCTCCCCCTTTGGACTTGATGGCAACCTCAAAATCTTCATCTCATTCTCCCCCTTTGACATCAAGGGCAAAGGGTTATGCTCCCCCTAAGAGCATGCTCCCCCTGAATATGAACCAGATCTGTAAAGAAGAAACATAATCCACCAAACACCATAAATGACAATGAAAGAGATAGATTGCAGCAATAATCAGACCAGCATCCAAGATCTCCTTCTGTACGTCCTCCATAATGCCAACAATGCATTATAAGCTCCCCCTGAGTACTTGTTGAAATCTCTGAATGAGCTCCCCCTTTGTATATGTCATGGTGCACCAATCTGATCATGCTCTTTCTGAGAACAAGCTGAAATGTCTGCTCTGCTATATAGTGTTGTTCATGATCAGGCTCCCCCTGACTGTAAGCAAGGTCTGCAAAAGGATGTTCTACATCACAAATGACCTTCCTAAAAGATTCAATACATACATCCATCACCCAACCAAGTGGGGATATATCAGAAAAATGAAAACCAAATACATTACATCTTCATCCCAGGCATAGTGGGGAAACCAACATAGGTCGTTACATGACCTGAAGAGATGACACTATTACATCATGAGTCTTGATATGACATCACCTAAATAAGATGAACATCAGCAACAACACTTTATGATCTGCTCCATAGTATCTGTCAACAACAACTAGACTAGCAACTTGTATTAGTGCATGAATCATCAAGGTATGTCCGCATCAACAGAATTTCACATTCTATGTGAGAAACATCATAGCCATCCATATCTACATGAATCAAGTATCATCAATTGGGAATATCTGCATTAATCAACATATGTATGAAACAATCCTATCATCATATAGATAAGAGCTCATTATCATCATGTCTCCAACAATGCAACTTTGAATAATCATCCCTGTATCCAGCCAACAATGCTCATCCATTTGTGCCAAGAATGAAAGGAATCATAACTGTAATATATGATCTTTATGCATATGACGACAGCAGCATATGAGTGACTCAACATCAAGAAGATGTGAATTCAAGCTAAGTGCTTCCCATGCAAGCATCATTAGAGAATCAACCATAAATCTGATCCAAGAACCATGTGAACAACTCATAACCATAGCAAGATGAATCATTTATCCATATAAGTATCATCACCAAGGACTATTAACCATAATGCCAGTAATGCATTAAGTCCATATGCTCCCTCTAAACCTGTGCCATCTGTCTGATCATGCATATCAATAAGAAGTATCAAGACATCATCAATATCAAGTTAGAACCAAAACACTTCTAACCATCATATCCACACATCATTATTATTAACTAGAGCAAAACTGATCCTTCTCTTGAATCTGTCCCTACTGCCTTTCTTCAAACAATCATATACGCGACTGTGCAGTAACTAACTCGCATATATATGCAACTTTCCTTTATGGAGTTTGCATATGAGATTCAGGACACTGAAGTTTTGTACTTTCAGCTCCCTCTAATTCTGGTATGTCTGTACGTTGTGTAGTGTCGCCTTTTTCTGACTGTACTTCCTTTTTCCTCCATATCTTCAAGCGTGATGATGACATTTTATCCTTTTGATATGGTGCCCACACTTTGTTCCTGCATTGCTTAGCTATATGTCCAAGCTTGTTACATGCATAACATGTTACATGTTTCATATTCCTCCTGTAACAATTAGCAGCTTTGTGACCAAACATATTGCAAGCAAAGCAATATCCATAAAAGTACCTTGAATGTGATGATCTTTCTGCATAATGGTCTTGAACCCTTCTTATTCTACGCTGCAACATGTCCAAGATTATGACATACATAACATTCAACATTATTCATAGGAGGATTAAAGGATTTTCTTTGAGGAATCTCTTTTATTGGTTAATGATGAGATTGATCTTTCATTTCTTCGTTGATCACTTTAGATTTCTCTTTAGAGTTCCTTGCCTCACCTTGTGAACTAGATTCACCTTCAACAGATTCATGGAAACCAAGACCAGTCTTTATAGCAGGAGACCTTTGACTACAAAGAATATCATCCAAGACTTTAGAACTATCTTGAAATCGTAAAAGCTTATCCTTTTCTTCTAGTTTACCTTTCAAGATATTTACCTCAACCTGAAGTTGTTCTTCCTTTTCAAGAGATTGCTTTTTCAAATCTTCTTCAGCTTTCCTTCCTTCTTCCATTTGTTCCCTTAGTTTGAGAATCTCCTTTTCTTGTTCTTCATTCAGATCCTGTTGCATTTGATGAACTCGGAAGGCACATTCTAGTTGAGATTTTAAGCCAGTGACTTCATTTTCTTGTTTTGCAATAGCTTGGAGTAGATCTGTATTCTGCTTCTTTGATTCTTCAAGATCTCCTTTTAGTGAGAGGATTGTAGCTTCAATGTTTTCATAGTAGCTAGATCTATCTTTGAGTTTCTTGATGGTTGTGCTTCTTTCGTTGACTTCTTTTCTTAATGATGTCACTTCATGCTGCAATTTTTGACATTGGTCTTCCTTGTCCTTGAGTAGCTTTCTTACCTTGTTTCCTTCTTCTAGTTGGGCCTTTAGTTTGGTAGCTTCTTCTTTGAAATCACATTCCCTTTTGTTCAATAGATCTTGTTGATCTCTAATTTTGTCTGTCAGCCTTTTAAATTCTGCCTCTATTTGATATCTTTCTTGTTCACCCATAAGAGCAAATTCAGTAGTTTCGCTATCACTTTCATCTCTTCCAAAAGGAAAGATAGCTGGAACATCAGAGGATAATATATTCATACCTAATAATGATTCTGAATCTGATTCTAAATTTGAAGAGCTTCTTATACCTAATCCCCAATCGATTCTCCCACTGTCATAGTTCTTCTGAGATGACTTCTTTTTCTTAGGTGCTTTCTTCTTAAGCTTCTTTCCCATTGTTCCACGGATCTCCTTCAAGCGATCAAGCTTCTATCAAAGGACCTGCTCCGATACCAATTGTTGGAAATAATACTAAGGGGGGGGGGGGTGAATCAGTATTATCACATTAATAAAACTTTTTCATTTCCATAATCAGATTCATATATGCTACTTCCACAACTTCTTATGATTAAGTTAATTGATCTTCAATGAGTGCATTAGAACATTATCAACCATATAATCAGATAACAGATGCAGTAATAGAGAATAGATCATCACACATAAGGCGCACACATGAACACCATGATATAAAGTGGAAACCCAATGTGGGAGAAAAACCACCTACTGCAAGTCATCTCAATCTTCTTCTTAATAAGAAAATCCTTTTACAATATTTGTACTGGTGCACTCTTATACCAGTACGGGAGATACAACCCCCTTTGCTCTTGTACTAGCCGATCCATTTACTAGTACACAGGCTGCTACCTGCTACAATGCTCCAAAGATCTCCCTTAGCTTTTGTACTAGCTTAGATACTAGTACATAGGCACTGGCCTACAATCTTCTCTCCTCCAGGTACCACGTTTCATCAATTTTCAGACTAGATACACTGAAGCACAACACATAATCTGAAAGGCCACTTTTCATCCAATTTTCATACTGGACCCAACAACAACATTGAAGCTCATAATCAAACAACCTTCTGAATCACCCAATCACCAGATCCATACATATACAATGATATTATGAGAGTTATCAACCAGATCTAGTACATAAAGATAAGTCATTAATCATGCTGTTATCTGAACTCAATACGAGTAACCAAACATCAGTTATGCACACAAAACCCTGCAGAATAGTCAAAGGCAGTTAAAACAAATTTTAAGCAGGGATCGCAACTTCACTGGTATAGATCTGCGGATATCTGTACTACCTCCGCACCTGCGCCTTCTGTGGCGTCGCGACCACCACACCTGCGCCTTCTGTGGCACCTCTGCACTGCGCCTTCTGTGGCACCTCCGCACTGCGCCTTCTGTGGTGCCTCTGCACTGCGCCTTCTGTGGCGCCTCCGCACTGCACCTTCTGTGGCGCCTCTGTGGCGTCTCCACACTGCGTCTTCTGTGGCGCCTCTGCACTACGCCTTCTGTGGCACCTCCGCACTGCGCCTTCTGTGGCGCCTCTGTGGCATCTCCGCACTGCGCCTTCTGTGGCGCCTCCGCACTGCGCCTTCTGTGGCGTCTCTGCACTGCGCCTTATGTGGCGCCTCTGTGGCGTCTCCGCACTGCGCCTTCTGTGGCGCCTCCACACTGCGCCTTCTGTGGTGCTTCTGTGGCGTCTCCGCACTGCGCCTTCTGTGGCGCCTCTGTGGCGTCTCCGCACTACGCCTTCTATGGTGTCTCTGCACTGCGCCTTCTGTGGCGCCTCCGCACTGCGCCTCCGCACTGCGCCTTCTAAGGCGCCTCCGCACTGCGCCTTCTATGGCGCCTGTGTGGCGCATCCGCACTGTGCCTTCTGTGGCGCCTTCGCACTGTGCCTTCTGTGGCGTCTCCGCACTTCCGCAGTTGCAGCACTCGAGAGATCACCCTTCATAGATTCACTTTAAACTTCACTTTCATAGATCAAACTTTCAAAACAATAACCCAAAATTTCAGATCTTAAGATATTCAATTGCAAGGATGAATTAGCCAAGTGATCTCATTTGCTTTATATAGGCAAGCTTCTTCCCAAAATCATGAATCAATACCATAGATAACCAATACAAGGGGCCCAAAAACATGGGGCTCAATAATACCAAGGACTAACCACCATGGACCAAAGGTAAGTTCTCCAACATATACGCGCTTTTCCTTGCATGAAAGTGCATACCATGGTCCAAAACCATAGGTTCAAATACCAAGGACTAACTACCATGGACCAAAGGTAAGTTCTCCAACATATACACGCTTTTCCTCATAGGTTCAAATACCAAGGACTAACTACCATGGACCAAAGGTAAGTTCTCCAACATATACACGCTTTTCCTCATAGGTTCAAATACCAAGGACTAACTACCATGGTGTTATAGACATTTTTGTGCCTTACAGCTATAAGCATGAAATGTCCATAATTCAAGGGATCCAAAGTCCCTAAAGATGTTGTTACAGCTCCTAAAGGAACAAGGTCAACCAATGATAGCTTCTCCCAGAAGTTCTCCACCAAAAACCACTCAGAAATAGTCAATTCAGGATCAATTCAGAGGCTCCACTAGCTACCTGCGTTGAAATGTAGAGTCTACACTGGCTAGGTGCACTGCAACGCAGGTGGAAGCACTACCAGGGTGCGCTGAGTGGGAAATGACAAATGGCAAGCTCATTCAACGAGGTGGAAAGACCCTGGAAGCTTCCAGAATCTTCTCCAATGACACTTGCCTCAATGAATTCGACTAGTGATGAGTAAGAGATTCTCAACCTCCAAGTGGAAGCAAGAACTGACAGAGAGAAGCCACAAGTCAAAACATAAGCTGACTCATCCTCTCTGCTTACATCTATATATGGATCTCTCACCCAGAGGTTCAGGAGGCTGGAATTTTGTACTTTGTAGAGAATTGTTGTTGGTTTGAGATTGAGATTAGCACATTGGGTGATTTATGCTTTGTTGGAGGAGAGGGAGGGATTCCTTTGTTGGGAGGTAGATGCTGGATCGGAACTCACTTGGTTGTATCTCCTCTTGGACTTTCTTATTTCATCAATAAACTATTTGAGTTTCTCCTACATGTTGTGTACTAATGATGTTTTGTTATGCTTACATGTTTAGCTTAATCTGATCTTGAGCTTTTTATGAATGTATATATGTATCTTTGTGTAGTTTCTCTCTCTTGTGATCTTGCAGGAATTCAGTGAAGCTGGGCCGGTGAAGGAGCAAGAAGCTGGGAGCTACTGAAGAGAGGAGTGATTTGGATCGACAAACTAGCGGAAGACAGGTTAGTTAGATCCTTCTTCCTCACTTACATTTCATAAAGAAGAATACTCAAATAAGTTTACCTGTTTGTTGCTAAGGCACTATCACCTCTTAGAGTGGGATAGGGGCATTCCGAATTGGATACTTTTCCCAACAACACATGGACCAAAGGTAAGTTCTCCAACATACACGTGCTTTTCCTTGCATGAAAGTGCGTGAACTTTTTCTCTTCATGAAATAAACTTTTCTCTGCATAAAAGTGTGTGAACTTTTCTCTACATGAAATAAACTTTTCTCTGCATAAAAGTGCGTGAACTTTTCTCTACATGAAATAAAATTTTCTCTGCATATAAGTGCGTGAAATTTTCTCTACATGAAATAAAATTTTCTCTGCATATAAGTGCGTGAACTTTTCTCTACATAGAATAAGCGTTTCTCTGCATATAAGTGCGTGAACTTTTCTGCACTATAATTTATCATCTGAGATGAGTGGGTTTCCATCAAGTACAACATATGTATCATAAAGCCATACCAGAATCATAATGCTAACATACACATCACAAAATGGATCCTTTAACTAATCTAAAAGTCCCTTGGTGCTTCTCGTTCTCTCAGTGCCTTACATGCTTATGTTGTACCTTTCATTTGAAGGTAAATAATTTGTTATTTTTTTTCAATTCTTTGATATGTATGTACAAATTACTCACTTCTCATATGCAACATTAGTTTCCTTTGAATAAATTTCATATTTTCTTTTGAAACCAAGTTTAACCTTACTTGATTGAGTAAATATTCAGGAGTCAACATAGTATTGTTGCAAGTCTTTAATCCACCAAGGGACTAGGATAAAGATAGGTGCCATCGAATTTTATACCAGTAGAGACCCTAATGTATGCATGATAAACCAATTAACCTTCAGTTACTGTTGCCTTGTGGGGGCCTGACCCAGGTTCAACATTAATTAGCCAAACAAATCCCTACACTACTCACCCTTTCGGCATCAACGCACGGAGCGTGGACTGAAGTCTCACCCGAAGTAGTATGGGGGGATGTTGGAACCAAGTTTCTGCACCATGAGATGATTGTGATGTCGAGTTATTCCTTCTATTCCTACTTTCACATAGGTCACTTAGCTCTAGGGCTTGCCAAACTAGCCCTTTATTCCGCCCTTCAGTACCTTCGTAAAAGGGTACGATTGACCTTCACGCAGCCCTAACCTATGGCTCAGGTACTTTTGCATTGCTATGGAATCGTACCATGTAGATTACCAAACTAGTTTAAGTGTCTTACTTATCTTATTAGACAATCATAATTAGCACCACATAACTAGATGCTCTTACTTGAGTTCACTTAACCAACGTAATTACATACATTCGTGCATCATATAAGCATTATAAATGAAATTCATACATAACATGTCAAGATGCATTAATAGGAAACAAAGACATAGAATTCGTAGAATGCTTCTCTTTATTGATATCTTCAGAAGATTACAGACTTTATCCACCCTGTGCACACAACTACAGGGGTCCGCGCAGTCAATTGTGGACTTCTATCCTAGGCCTCTGCGCACTCGGCTACAGAGCCTCTACGTACACTACGACCCGAAACTTAGACTTCTTACTTTGGAGCTATCACTATTTGACTCATGACTCCTCCAAAACTGCTTAAATCTTAGCTCCTTTTATACAATCCCATGGTCAACGGACCATGGGTAGATCTTTTACAACTAACTTTACTTTACAAAAATAAGGGCAGACAACCCTTTATGACTCATGACAAATTCGCGCTACGGGACCACAAAATGTGGAGACTATACTATTTTATTACAAAATTCGACCCAAAATATGGCCTTTTAGCCCCAAAACTATCCTTGGGGGATCCCGTTCCCAACAGGCCCCCAACTCAAACATCATGACTCGCCCTCGAGTCACTTGGCATGCGTGGAGATCTTAGCATGAAGACCCTCTAGCTTGACTCGTATGACCGCAACCTCGGCAGTGCACTGAGCTGTCACCTACTTCGCGTCTTCGACCATTTTCTCGGTCACTGCTCCCGAACTGTTGGCCTGAAGCTTTTGTTGAGTGGCTTGCAGATTCACAAGCTTTTCTTCAATACAACTTGTCACTATGTAAGCCTCTTCTAGCCAGGGCTTCAGTCTTGCCTTTAGCACTGCTTCCTTGTGCAACACTACATCCACCTATTCCTTCAGCTACTTGGCCTCCTACACTTTTGCTAGTCTTTGTGTCAACGCAATAGTTCGCATTGTGCCCTTAACCTCATCATAGCATTTTTGTAGCTCACACACTTTCATCTCTAGTCGATGTACATTAGGGTCCTCCTGTAATCTTGTCAGGACCTCAAGCGACTACTCAAAAAGTTGTGTGCAGTCTGCTACTGCACTATCCACCACTGCTACTGCTTCTATGATGGCCATTGCTCGCTGCTCCTTCACTTCTGGTGGAGTTGAAGGTTGGGCCTTCAACTGTAACTATGTGATCTGCAGGTTTAACTCCAACTGAACCCACACCATCTTAGTACGAGTTTCATGCACCCCTGTGGCTAGCTTTCAGATGCACACCTCGACTGGCTCCTCCTTAAGAATTCCCAACTCGGACCATTCGGCATCCCTCCTCGATGACCTGCATAATGCACTTATTTTGATTGGTCGCTTTGGTCATAGCGGCCATGGCAGAGTCTCACTGTAGTGCCATCTGCTCATTGTTGATCCACTGTTCATTGATCACTTGGAGGGCACAATGCTCATGGGCCCTCCGCTCTCCAATCTCTCCATCCTGCAAGAGGTGGAGCGCTTCTCCAGGGATCACTGCCAAATTCAACCCTACTCCCTTTAGGGCACTGATAGTGGGCCTGTCAGCCTCATTCTCTGTGGTCAATGCTCCATCGGGTAGCACTATCGCACTGGAGGATTTCACGCGCAACATCTCAACAACTCTGAATTTCCCATAGGAAGGCTAGTAGACACCGTGCCAGCCTATGATGTGTGGGTCTACAGCTCCTGCAAACCTATCTGGATAGCCCCCAAGATTATCTGTTGTTGCTGCTCAAATTATTGCAAGGCCTCTTTGGTGACATCTTGCACCATGTTGCCAATGTTGTGCAAATGACCCTTTGTTAGCGTGATAGGGTGCAATGATGTCTTGGTAGCCTTTGGTTTCTACCTGGACCCTCCTTTCTCCTCCTCCCTTGGGCACTTGATGCGTTCATATGTCTCTTGTGGGTCCGCGACGTGTTTGGTTTGCTCGTCTGTCTCCTCCTCTGTCTCAGGTGAAGGCGACCTCACACCTTTGCCAGAGCCTCGCTCTATCCCACCTGTCTTCTTCGTTGTCTGCTGCGCAGCCTCACATTCTGCCTAGGCCTTGTCAAAAACCTCCTTCTTTCTTTTTTCGACGAGATGAGTCATCTTTAGCTTGGCCTCCTCCTTCTTTCTCTACATGGCGGACTTGCTCCCTCCCACTGTTAAGTCTGCTGTAGCATGCCACTCTGCTGGCCATTGATAAAGTACTTCATCAATGGCGTCATCTATTTCCAGGTAAGGAAAGGCATACGATTTCTATGCAGGGTCCTTCCGCACCTTGATGGATAGATGATGAAAGCCTACTTTAAATTCTGCATAGCCCTGCAGGTTGGCATACACCATAGGCGACAACCGCAATTTGCGATTGATGGCCATGTAGATGTTCATCTCCATTAAGATCCAAAAGATCTTGCTATCCTTGATTCATTACATGTCCTTGGTCACCCATAATGAAGCGTACTTCGCTACTTCTGGTAGGTCTGGTGCAACCGAAGGGAATTGACTGTCCTTTGGCCGCTCCCATGCTACTAGCACAATTGACAGCAACAACCACATGTAGTGGAACATCTTGTTGAGCTCCTACACTTCGTGACAATTTTCTAGGAACTCTCTGCGAAGGCAGTCTGACCATTTGAACTGGACTCCTTCGGCGCATTGGGCTGCTAGCATGACGACAGGCACTGGCACCTCATCGATGCAACACTTCCTCATCACTTTCCTTGCTAAGATCTATGTAGCTACCTTTACAGTAGGATCACAGATGCCGAATATGGCATATCCACGCGTCTTCTTCACGAGTTTAAAATTTTCTTTCATGGATTCCACAAGGGCCTGCTCACCACCTTTTCTGCCAAATATCATGGCCGGATTCTCTCCTGTGTAAGGAAATTGCGTTATCCAGTGAATCAATCTATTTGGGATGGGTATTGGCGCATCCAGCCACAGACACCCATCATGCACCAAGCACAATAGCTGCTTCATGACCAATAATGTCACCAGGGTGTGGTTATAGTGTGGCACCCAAAGCAGGTGAGCAACCCTGCCTTGTCTACTCCTCTGAGCCACCTCCGTGACTCTGATGTGGTCATTCTGGTGTTTGTATCGATGATGCGGCACATTAGCTACTCAGTTTCCAGGTGCAGGAACTTCTCATGGTAGGCCAAGTCCCAATCTTCAAGTTTCAATAGGGGAGCCCACCCCAAGCATGGTCATTCGAAAACAATGTCATCCTGCAGCAGGGGGGTTTACAAGGGGGTCTTGCTCTCATCAATGTATTTCGACACCTTGGTTTTTCCCTTGCGTGGAGGGACATACTCAAGCAACCGAGTAATAGTGTCAGCACCCTAGGCTTCAACCTCCTCCACTTCAACTCCTGCATCCTCATCATCCATCGGGATTTCTTCAACATCTTCCTCCTCCGGCTCCAAATTTATGGCTTTTCCCTTATCCTATGCGGTGGGCTTAGATGGGTTTCTTCTTGGTGATGTGCGCACCGGTATTGCAGGTTGCTTTCCCTTTTTATCCTTTGTGGTGTCCTTGGTCGGTGTGGGTTTTGGTCTTGGTGTTCTTGGTGATTTAGGGACTTCACCTAATACCTCGATAACCTCTGGAGAAGCTACTTCTACCTCCATCTCAACTTCCAGCACCGACTCCTCTACTTCGGTATCTATAACTTCTATGGGTGTCGACATAATGCTTTCCAATAGTGCATTCGACATCTTTGGTAAGTTTGCAAATGCTAGAGTCTCTTTCAAAGCCTCGAAGAATTCTTGGTTCATGTGTGCATGAGAGCTCAACAAATCAATTCTCAAAATGCCAAGTGTTTTTGGTTGGATCGCCACTTGTATTTATAGGGCATTTTGAATTCAAATCCGACCGTTGCCCCCAAATTCTGTTCATTAATGTTAGATTGGCAGCAGATTTTCAAGGATCTGAGCCATAAATTTTGTCTTAAAATCCGAACGCCCGCTCCATTTGGCCGCATTTCTCTTGTCAACTCATGAACAGTGACTTTAACAGTCACTTTCCAGATGACCTACACAATTTCTCCCTAGGTAGCACAACTCCCTTCGCACTGCCGCAAGCCCTGTGACACTTCCTTGCTTCACATAGTCCTCAAATCTCACAGCTCCCCAACCCGAGCAGTGTAGTTTATGGTCTTGCACCTCCTTTCAGCTGCCTGGAGCACTAATACTATGCTACCTTTATCTAGTCACATGGTCGGACCCGCAGGTGTATGGCTTCAAGTGACTGCCATTCACCTTTCCTAGGAAGGAATCTCCATTCAATTTCACCAGCTGCACTGCTCCTCTGTTGGTAATTTCCTTAATGAAATAGGGTCCTAACTAGTGCATTCTCAATTTCCCTGGAAATTTATCAAACTTTCTATCATGTAAAAAAACCAGGTCGTTTACCTTAAAGGTGTGCAGCTTAATGTGTCGATCATGCAATGATTTTTCACGCTACTTTTGGACCTGTTGGTGAAATCCAACTAGAAATCTCTCTTCCTCAAGCTCATCCAATTGTGCGAGCCTTTCCTCCAGCGCTCCATGATCCGTCATATCTGTGAGTATCACGATGCGCAGACTAGTCACAATGTATTCCATGGGCATTATTGCTTCAACACCACAAACAAGCCGAAAGGGTGTTTGTCCAGTCAACTTCTTGAATGTGGTCCGATAGGCCCATAGTACTGTGGGTATGCATAGCTCCCAATCACTTCACTGAGCATTTCAAACCTTGGTCAGTGCATTCTCTAGCACTTTATTGAATGCTTCCACCATCCCGTTAGCCTACGGGTGATAAGGTGTGCCCTTCTGGTGATATACCTGAAATTATTCCATTAGCGTGGTGATCATATCATTCAAAAATTGTGTACCATGATCACTCATCAAAATCTTTGGACTGCCAAATCATGTCAGTACATACTCAAAGGGTAACTTCGCAGTAGTTGCGCCTATGCAATCCTTCATAGGCTGTACCTCCACCCAAAAAGTCAAATACTCCATCGTGGTGATAATGTACCTCGCTCCCATCTTTCCTTGGGGCTAAATGGGTCCCACAAAATCTATCACCCATTTCTCAAAGGGTTGTAATGTCATCTATGGATTTAGAGGCATCTCATCCCTCCATGATGGCTTGCCAGTCCTTTGACACACATCACATGCTTTGAAATACGCCTTTGAGTCCTGATGGAGGGTTGGCCACCACAACCCTACACGTAGAATCTTCCGCGCGGTCGCTCTCCCTACATAATGTCCTCCCATGGTGCCCCCATGAGCATCCACGAGGATGCTTCTCTTTTCAAAATCCGATACATATCGTCACAATATCTCATTAGATCCCATTTTGTATAGATGCCCACCAATGACAGAAAATTCTGTCGTGCACACCATTGATTCCTTCTTTTGTTGTACGGTGTATCCTTCTAGGGAAGTCCCTGTTGTTAGGAAGTGTATGATATCCTCAAAATGACCATCCATGATATGCACTACAAATAGCTGTGCATCAGGCAATCCCTCCTCCAAATTAGTGGGATCTTCCCCTATTTCGATGCGTGACAGATGGTCTGGTCCTGCATTCAGTCATCCAAGCTTCACAATAACTTCAAATTCATACTCTTGGAACAATAACAACCACTTGCAGATTTTCCCCCCCAACACAAGTTTATTGACTAGGTATTTCAGCATAGAGTGATATGTATACATCTTAAAATGGCCACCCAACAAGTAGTGTCTAAACTTTTGGAGTATGTATACCATAGCTAACCCTTTGCGCTCGGTGGTGGAATATTTATTCTCCACCTTGGATAACCTTCTGCTTGCGAACACGATAGGATGGTCCAAGTCTCCTTCGCCAGCTTGTGTCAATACTGCTCCTAGCGCTATATATGATGCATCGAAATGTACATGAAACTCCTTTTTCCAATCTGGAAAGACTAGAATCAACACGGTGACAATATTTTCTTTCAATACATCTAAGCTCTTCTTACAGTCCTCATTCTAGCAGAACGTGACATCCTTTTTCAACAACTTTTCCATAGGTGTGGTGATCTAGGCATAGCCTTTGATAAACTTTCTATAATATATCGTATTTCCTAGGGTAGCGTGCAGTTGTTTCACACTCCCTGGAACTTCCAAGTTTAGTATCACCGCTATCTTCATGGGATCTACCATCAGCCTCTGTTGGCAAACCACATGACCTAGCAGGGTCCCAAAAGGAACACAAAACAAGCACTTCTTTAGATTGAGTGCGATCTGGTATCTTTGAAAATATCTACCATCAAGCGTAAACTGGCGACACGGCATTTCACCATCCCAAACACAGTCTAATCATCAAAGTACACTTCTAGGAACTTTTGAATAAATTCCGTGAACGCAACAACGACTACGCGCGAGAAAATCATAGGCACATTCTTTAATCCAAATGACATTATAGTGTACTGGAAACACCCCCACTCAGTTGCGAAGGTCATCTTGCTCCTATCCTCCAGCATGATTTTGATCTGATGGACCTCATAGAACCCATCAGTGATGGAATATGCTTCCTAGCCACCTACATTGTCCAACACTTCATCCGTGAACGGAGTCGGGAAAGGATCATGTACACAAGCGTCATTCAACTTTCTTAGATCCACACATGTCCTTATTTCATCCTTCTTCTTCTTCTCTTGTACCACCATTGGTCTTACCTAGTCAAATTCTTCCACAAGCTCAATGATGCCCTCCGTGATCATCTTGTCTAGCTCTAAGCGGATCTTCTCCTTATACTTCAAATTTGAGACGGTAAGATCTTTGCTTAACCAGCTTCGCGTTGGGTTTCAACGTGATCTTCATAGCACCTAGTTCTTCAATTATCCCTTTTAGATCTGTAAACTTGTTAGGGAATAAATCATAGTAATTCATGGAGAAATTCAGTGACGTTATCCACCATTGCATTGTCCTAGTAGTCTCCAATCTTCGTGAATTTGGGCTCTGCCTCCATACCAATGTCTACTTGTTTCATTTTTAGTGGCGCGGTTATATCAGGATTCGCAATCTGTGGTCCTTCAACCTCGCAGTGGCCTTCTGTTTCAGGGATGTTAATCTTTCACAGATCCTCATCTTCTTCTTCAGTGGTCACGTTATAGCATTCTAGCGCATGACTCAGCTGAGTAGCCCACTCAGGCTTAACCAGGTCCAAAGGATCTTGCGGTATCTTAAATATTGTTGATTTCACCTCTTGTAGTGCCTCATCAATACAATCAAACCCGTCTTCAAAACTGAATGTCATTATGAATCCTTTGCGGACAATATCCCATTCACTTGTACCATGGTGGAGCTCTGTTTCTACATACCAATTCATCGGGACGACATTCAGGGTGTGGCAGAACAAGTGCACCCATTCAGGTTGGGGTTTCTCTCCACAAGCCTGAGCCTATTTGGCCAAGTGCGTGTGTTGATCATCCTGCCCATCGTGTTTTTTCATTATTTCCACCTTCATCTTCCCAAAGCATGTTCTCATCATCCTCCTACATTCACGCCAATTATCAAAGCTTCCATTATGCGTACCCCACCACCTTGCGGGCGTAGCGCGTAGTGCCCAAAGCCTGGAAGCGCTACTTTTTTGGTACCTCCCTTTCAAATGCATCCAAAAAGATATCTACATCATTCAGGCCATCATAAGTGGGTAGATTTCTTACCTCTAACGACACACAACGCAACGATCGGGTCATCATGTTACAGCTCAGTGTAGTTACTTCCTGTAACTGATTCTGTCAGCACTCTAATTCTTCATCAGAGTCCAAGGTGCAGGAACTCTCGCAATCCCATGTAATTCATCCATCCATTGTTGGATTCACCCAATCTTGGTCTCACGTAGTTATCTTATAGATGCAGTCCAGATTGTCATCGCTCTCATAATCGCGGACCGGTTCAGTATAGCGATCCTTCAGCAGGATCTAGGGGTACTATTACACGGAGCGATTTATTCTCAAATATCATCTTTCACTTCTTTATGTTGATTACCCTATTCATATCAGTAGCCCAATCAATGACAAGAAGCGTAGGGTAAGGTTTGTTATCATCCACAATTTCTATTACTTCAAAGTCAGCCAGTATGCTCGCACCTTCAATATCTACAGTCACCCCTTGCAAACGCCCCATGGGGATGATTTTCTGTTGGTTCACCATCCTTAGCTAAATTGGAGACCATTGTAGCACGGGTCTCCCTATCCGTTCCCAAGTCTTCTTTGGTAGGCCGTTCGTGTCTAACCCCAAGTCCAAAATAACCTGATCCATTTCATACTCTCCTATATGTGCGGTTAGTCTCATCCTTGTTTTATGCTTACCAATCTTTCATACTACGCGCGGCTCGCTCGGAACGTTTCCAGCGCATCTATTTATGAGCTCCTGTAACCCCTTCAAAGCCTTTCTATTGCGCAGTAACTTCATGCAGGTCTCCAAGAAGGTTGTAAGCATAAAAGGGTCCATCTCCTGATCGAGCTTATCCTTGATTCCTGAGGTGGAGGCCTTAGCGAAGCTCTTCTTCGCTTCCATGAATGTTTCACATGCGCACTCCAAATCGAACTCAACCTCCTTCGTTGGAGCTTTGCAAACCCATGTACTATCTTCGAGTTGTTTCCCCTTGTCATTTCTTGTTGTGATTCCATTTCAAAGAACTATATTCACATTCAGATCCTCTTTGCGCGGCTCAGACCTCATCCTTTATAGGTTCTAAGTTAGCTGAGGTGGTAGCGCTCCTTTGTCACATGTCCTTTCTATCAGTGTAGGACAGTCTTTCATTTCATGATCAAATAGAGTGAAATACTTGCACAACGGACATGTTGGGTTAGTGCAATAGTGGGCATATTGTCATGGTCCTCCGCAATTGTAGTAGATCAATTGTCCCCGACCTCTGCCAGGTCCTCCTCTACCTCAGCCTTGTCCACGCCCCTAAAAGCCTCTCCACACCATCCCCACACTTTGGTCAAGGAGCCACATTTCTGCCTGAACCCTATAGGTGGGAGTTTTATCCAACATCAATTCATAACTTCTACAATTATGCTCATCATGTCCTATCAACCTACAAAATTTTCAGAAGAGTTGTTGCGGTGTCTGTACAAACTTCTGCAACAAATGATAACTATCCGTCGCATGTTTTCCTGCTACCTGACATATAGTGCACCACAATGCAGGCCCCGCGCTCAATCCTTCTTGAGCTTTCAGCCTCAAAGGTATTAGTCCCCCTCCTACAATGTAGTTCGCAAAGACCGGGCAATGGTCTTTGTCATGCCCCTAACCCTTGCATTTTAGGCACCATACCTCTTCGCATGCCTCTGTCCGAACGTTGTGTCCTGCTTCAATCTTTGCATCTCCAGGCAAAGATTTTTCAACTATGCATGGATCTACTAAACCCCCATATTTGGATATTTCATTGGTGTTTCATGCAGTCTTATTGCAATCTCCAAGGCCTTGGCCTAAGTCATTATCATCTGTTGTGATAGCGCAACCCTTATGTGTGGCAAGGGTGAAGCCACAAACCATTCGCGATGTTGTCCGTCTATTAATTTCATGTTAGCTTCACGGATTTTACACTTCAACCTTTGATTGAGTTCCCAAGGGGTCTCGCCTGGTTGCATCACAATTTCCTTAAACCCCACAATCAATTGTGCCTCAGATTTAGGCCTACTGAATTCTTTGTTCATCGTGATCTAGATGTCTTCCACTCCAGCATTTGGGTTATCAATAGAGTACTTGATATACCAGGTTAGCGCACAATCCTGCAGAGCACTAACCAATGTCGCCTTATTCATGTGATCATTGGTAATGCCTTGAGCTTCCCATACAACTTTCACAACAGACCAAAATTGGTCCGGGTCCTCATTCCCCAAGCCTTTGAACAAAGGCATCTTCACTGAATTTTCCATACTAAACTGTGGTGGAGGTGGAGGAGGTACGAGTGAAGTCGCAGGTGATGGTGTTAAAGTTGGAGGTGGTTAGGTGGAGGTGGCAGTCGCAAGAATCCTTGTCCTATTAACTGAATAGCACTTCATGGAGAAGCCTACGTTACTCCCTTTTCATCACCTCGTGGAGGTGAAATGAATGGACTATATTCAGGACCCTTTCTTCCTGCATTCCTGTAAGTTTTTCCGCTTTGCGTAGCTCCAAACATCAAGGTAGCTTCATAACCTGCTTTTCGCACAATAACATTTTAATCTCGGTATTCAAATATTTCAAGTACTTACCTTGCAGTCCTTTGAAAAAGTGTCGCTCTGCCTCGCTGTAGCTAACTGAGGTATCGACGGCAAGTTCAATTACAAATCCTCCTATGACGTGATCGAGACAATGATCGATAACGTGGGTAATCTTGTCCTCAGATGCTTCCAATTTTTGTACCAGCTCTGAGGTCCAAACAATATGTCCATCAAGTTTTCACCTTCCTTGGCTATCTACTAGCTTCGCAATCCACTCGTATAGCTCAACTAGAAGGAAACAGAAGAAGATCTCATGGATCTCTATATATATTTGCCTGTCCAGCCACTGTTCCTTTGTCACTCA
The DNA here is from genome assembly GCA_031772625.1 of Pinus tabuliformis. NCBI lineage: Eukaryota > Viridiplantae > Streptophyta > Pinopsida > Pinales > Pinaceae > Pinus > Pinus tabuliformis. The sequence goes on from CM062817.1 coordinate 994,317,028, forward strand.
TGGGTTTCTGTTCTCCTGAGTCACAAATTCATGGATCTTCCTATCCAACCAATCTTTGATCTCTTTCTTAGTTGGATTCCAGGGATACGACATCACACATGTCTTATGCAAATTCCAGTCCCAGCAACTAAACCATTTTTTGGATTGTGGGGACCTGAACCAAGTTCAACATCAATTAGCCAAACAAATCTCTATGCTACCGGCCCTTTCGGCATCATCTCACGGAGCACAGCCTGAAGTCTCACTCGAAGCAGTATGGGGGGGTGCTGGAACCAAGTTTCTGCACCATGAGATGATTGTGATGTCGGTTTATTCCTTCTATTCCTACTTTCGCGTAGGTCACTTAGCTCTAGGGCTTTCCAGACTAGCCCTTTATTCTACCCTTCAGTACCTTCGTGAAAGGGTATGACTAACCTTCACGCAGCCCTAACTTGTGGCTCAGGTACTTTCGCGCTGCTATGGCAGCGTACCGTGCAGATTCCCAAGCTAGTTTAAGTGTATTACTTATCTTATTAGACAATCGTAGTTAGCACCGTGTAAATATATGTTCTTACTTGCATTCACTTAAGAAACGTAATTACATACATTCACGCATCATATAAGCATTATAAATGAAATTCATACATAACATGTCAAGATGCATTAACAGGAAACAAAGACATAGAATTACTAGAATTCTTCTCTTTATTGATATCTTTAGAAGATTACAGACTCTATCCACCCTACGCACACAGCTGCAAGCGTCCATGCACTCAACTGCAAACTTTTATCCTAGGCCTCTGCACACTCATCTGTAGAGCCTCTACCTATGCTACAACCTGAAACTTAGACTTCTTACTTCAGAGCTATCACTATCTAACTCATGACTCCTCCAAAACTACTTAGAGCTTAGCTCTTTTTATACAATCCCTTGGTCCGCGGACCATGGGTAGATCTTTTACAATGGACTTTACTTTACAAAAATAAGGGCGGATAACCCTTTATGACTCATGACACCTTCGCGCTCTGTGACCACAAAATGCGAAGACTTTACTATTTTATTACAAAATTCAACCCAAAACATGGGCTTTGCCCCAAAACTATCCTTGGGGGATCTCATTCCCAACAGTTACTTGTGTTCTTTGATTTGTTTTAGAATAGTTTTTCTTTCAAGCATGTGTGGTTAAAAGAAAAAATCAGTTAATAATATACATATGTGAAAAGATATTTGTTGTATGGGCCTTTATCAAGGCATAAAATCACACAACCTAATTTTGTGCTCGTATAAACTTTTGTAGCATAGATCAAAGAAGATTAGTTCCTTTTCTGCCTTGAAAAATACATTATTAGTTGAGAAATTTGTTATATATATATATATATATATATATATATAGAGAGAGAGAGAGAGAGAGAGAGAGAGAGAGAGAGAGAGAGTACAATGGTGGATTTTATCTCCTCGCATTTTACTTCTTATGTAGATGTGCTTTTTATTGCCACCTCTATGCACATATAGTGAAGGAGAATCTTAAGGATCCATATTTATCTTAAAGTGTAGAAACCTTGACAAATCTTACTTATTCTTAAAATGCAAAGAATAAAATATTTAGTGATATTTTGTAAAAATATTCAAATTGTTAAGGATTCTATAAGTTTTTAGAAAATTTTAATGATGTTTGAATTAAAATAATTATATCCTATAGAATTCAGGGTGAATCATTTTAGAGAAAAAATGGAAATTAGAAAATCCCTTTTTTGTGGGGGAAAAAATGGAAAACTAGTCCATGGGTGAAATTTAGCTCTTAAATTTTTTCCTTACATATCATTGGTACCAAAACCTATGATTAGGGATGTTATAGAGTTATACAATCTTGATTTCAATGGAGTCGGATTAAAACTCTCATCTTCCACCAAATCTACACAATACTTAGGAGATTCATAGCTTGACAATGTGTTCTCCTACTATTTTGAGGCTGCAAAACAATGACATCATATCGCTCAAGCCTCCATCATTTTTTGCATTTTCTCATTGGGCTTTTCGATATTTTATCATGCCATTGTGGGACCAACCATTTACTTTGGCCTCATTTCATGAAATATTTCCATTTCCAAAAGAATCTGACCACATTTTTTGGTAAAAAAAAATGTTGTCAATGAAAGATTATCGTAAATTATGTTGAATGGTGACATAATTTTCATTTTCATGGTATTTTTTGCTTGAAAGGTGTCAAAACCAATGAAATGGTGTTCACAATTATTCCCTTTTCAACAAAACAGGCATACACAAAAAAATTGTAGACTATTTATGACCTTTTTCTCCATGCCTAACCTACCAACCAATGTGTAAATCTCTAACAATTCCTAATGTGTTTCAAAGAGCATTGAATCTTTGTTGAATATTTAGATATCTTTGTGGTTCGGTGAGGAGACTACAACTTGGTGTTGAAAGGAGATTACAGTTTGGTGAAGAGTCAAGAATTTCAGCTCATCTCAGTAATTTGGAAATCACAAAAATACTCTTGGTGCTATCTCAGAATATATGTTTTTGGTCATAATAGTGAGTACATGTTTGGTGCCATTTCAGTATGAGTATTATTACAGTATTGTGAGCTCGATGCTATCATAGTGTTGAGGGCTTGGTGCTCCTACAATGTTAAGGGTTCAATCTAATCACAGTGAGAAGGATGCTATTACAATTCAGAGTGATTGACCTATCACATCTCAAAGGATTCCATCACAAAAGTAAGGTTTCGATAATATGACAACGAGGAGGTCTCACAGTAAAGGAGATCTCATTGTGAAGACAATGATAAGATCTTAGTGGTGACAATGTATTGATGCTAAGAAGGTCGAAGTGGAAGAGGAGTCAAGAAGAAGGTTGGTTGTCGAAAGAACGTGTGTCTTGGTCTTGGAGTGGAAAATAGGTCAATGATGTTGGTCTAGGTATTCGTCAATTAGAATCTCTATAAGAGGAATTTGTGTGGGTTTTCCTTTCAAAGAGTGAGAGGTTTTGGCCCTAGTTCATAGGATATATTCTATGTATCTCGTCTATTTATGTTCATGCATTGGTAGTTGTTTGATGAAGAAGAACACTAATAATCTAAGTAGAATAAGATCTCAATATAAAGTTATAAAAAGCACTCACAAGTAATTACTAATTAAAGAGAAATTACCTAACTATTGATGCCCTACATTTCTCCACATGGTTTCAGAGCTAAGGTAACAAAGTCAAGAAGGGGAATCTATTCAAAGGGACATTCAACGATCGAGTTTCATGAAAAGCATCAAAGCAAGTTGAAGGATATCAAAGTGAAGTTGAGATCTACATTGAAGTATCAAACCCTAGATCGAAGAATAAGTCTACACCAACAAAATTTTTGGATCCTCTAAGTCATCATTAAAAGACCACAAATACCCTCATCAATTTGAAGAGATCTACAATGCAAGGTAGCCCAAAGTATAGACATCCAAGAGAAGCACTTCAAGGACTAAGATAACATCATCTTGGATAAAATCGAAACCCTAAAATCATTTTTGATCTGCACTGATTCACCGCCAAGGGCACTAATACATCTTCATCAACCACCACCAAAGGGATCGAGTTGAAGATTTCATCTTCACTTGTCAAGTAATTATATTTTATTTTATAATATAATCTAGTAAAATGACTTCATTTTGAAAGGAAATATATATTTTGGTTGGTTCATCAAACTTCCTTGCATGGAAATGGAGGATATACATAGTCCTCGAAGAAATTGAAGTCATGGAAAAGTATCCAAACCATCTAAATACATGGAAAGGGATCAAAGGGCTCAAGAGATTCTTATGAAATCAGTCAAAGGTCCCCTCACTCTCTATAGCAGGATTGGAGACATCGAAATAGATATATGATAAGATGGTAGAACTATTCTTTGAAGATGCGATAAGAAACGTCATATCACTTATTTGATCTACACAAATTGAAGGTATCAAAAGATGAAGAGATATCTTCGTAAGAACTCAACTGCCATATCTGGGAAAGATGATATCAGATAAAGAGATAATCCTCATTGTTCTAAATGCACTAATTGATGAACAAGGTAACAAATGTCTATGAGGACGAGAAGGCTATCCCATTCAATAATTTATGGTGTCTATGCAAGATAGAAGAAGACAAGTTAAGGGAAAAAAGCATTCAGACATTTGTCAAAAAGAAAGAAGAACATAGCTAAGATTCAATGCTATGAGCATTACAGGAAAGATTGTGATGAGAAAATATAGATCAACGACTTAGAATTTAGCCTCTTCGAGGGAGAAACCTCCTTTACATTACATAAATGAACAATTATTCGATGATTCAAATTACAAAACCTCCTTTCTATATATAGGAGTCTAAGGAGTCACAATATAACCCAGCCGACCTAACAATAATAATATAAAGCCACAAAAATAACAATAGAGGGATTCCATGGGGCATAGTAATAACAATATGGGGATAATAGGGGCACAACAATATTAATAAGGGATGCAACTACAATAGTAATGGGGTAATTACTAGTATTATAGGGACCCAACATGCCCCTCTCCTTCAAAAAAAGTGTTTTCCTCAACACTTGAGTAGTTCTGGATGCTTTTGTATAAAATTCTCATCCTCCCATGTGGAATCTTCGGTAGATAAGTTCTTCCACTTGATAAGATACTCAAAGATTGATCGATTTCATAGCCGTCGAGTTCTTGTTTCTATGACTGCTTCCGGTTCCAATATAATTTTTCCTTCCTCGTCAAGTTCTGGCAATATTGTTTGAACTGGGAGCTTTTCGCCTATAACCTTTTTTAAACATGAAACATGGAAAACTGGGTGCAATCGAGAAGCTGCAAGAAGCTCCAATTTGTATGCCATAGTACCAATCTTTTGCAACAACTTGTACAGACCATAATACTTTGGTGATAATTTATTATCCTTCTTAGCTTGCTTGAGGGACATTTTCTTATATGGTTGTAACCGTAGGAATACCCAATCACCTACATGAAAACTTCTTTCACTGCGATGTTGATCTTCCTGTTGTTTCATTCTATTCTGTGCCAACACGAGGTTATCCTTTAAGAGTTGGAGGACTTTTTGTTGATGTTCGATGTGATGTTCCACTTATTGAACCTTAGGATTTTCTCTTAAATATGATGTGATGGATGGTGGCTGATATCCATAAAGTGCCATAAATGGGGTCATTTTTGTTGCTATATGGAAGGAAGTGTTATACCACCATTCAGCCAGAGGCAACCATTTGACCCATTGTGTCTATTTAGCAGATACAAAGCAACGAAGATATCCTTCCAAACATTTGTTTACTATCTCAGTTTGCCCATTAGATTGAGGATGATAAGATGAGCTATGAGCTAACTGAGTACCAAGACAAGAAAATAATTTTGTCCAAAAATGTCCAGTGAAAATGGGATCTCTATCACTTACAATAATCTTTGGGTTTCCATGTAGCTTTTGAATTGTTTCCATAAATGCAGTAGAAACTGTACTGGCTTTAAATGGATGTGATAATGCACAAAAGTGTGCGTACTTGGTAAGTCTGTCAACTACCACCAAGATGACACTCTTTCCCTCAGACTTGGGTAAACCTGTGATAAAATCCATTGAAACCTCCTCTCAATGTTGGCTTGGAATGGATAGAGATTGTAATAGACCCGGTGTCTTAATTGTTTCAACTTTATTTTGTTGGCAAACAAAACATTCCGCCACAAATTTTTGAATATCCGATTTAAGGCCATCCCAAAAAAATTCCTTCTTAACCTTGTGGTAAGTTCTTAAAAATCCTGAGTGCCCTCCTAAGGGAGAAGTGTGCAATTCCATAAGAATCTTTTGTTTTAGTTGGGAATTCTTACAGAGGTATAAGCGATCTTTGTACCATAAAGAATCATTTTGCTAGCTAAATGTATCAGACGTACTGGAATCTTGTTGTAACTTTCGAATAAGTGCCCATACTTCTTCGTCATTCTTCCATTCCTCCCTTGCTTCGTTTATCCAATCTGGTTGGATAATAGAAATGGCGCACAACAATGCTTCCACATCCTCATACTTTCTTGAGAGTGCATCTGCCACCACATTTTGCTTCCCTTTTTTGTAGATGATTTCAAAGTCATAACCCAACATCTTTGCGACCCACTTTTGTTGCTCTTCAGAGGATAATCTTTGTTCTAAAAAGTATTTAAGGCTATCATGATCTGTTTTTACCTTGAAGTGTCTTCCCATTAGGTAGGGTCGCCATTTCTTAAGTGCATGGAGTATTTCCAACATTCCCTTCTCATAAATAGCTTTGTGTAAAAACATTCCCTTGATTGGACGACTTTCAAAAGCAATGGGTCTTTCATCTTGCAATAAAACAGCACCAATTCCATTTCCTGAAGCATCACATTCCACAATAAAGGTTTTTGTGAAGTTCGGTTTAGCTAAGACCGGTGCTTGGCACATTGCCTCTTTAAGATGTTCGAAGGCCTTTGTTGCTTCTGGAGTCCATGAAAATACATCTTTCTTCAATAATGTTGTTAGAGGTGCTGCTATTCTCCCATAATTCTTAACAAACTTTCGATAATACCCTGTCAACCCGAGAAATCCTCGCAAATGCTTTATGGATGTGGGGATTTTCCATTCCTTAATGGCTTTAATTTTGCTAGGGTCTACCTTAACTCCTTCATGAGATACAATATGACCCAGATATTCCACCTCTTGCACTCCAAAGAAACATTTGGATCTTTTTGCATATAATTGTTTCTCCTCCAATAGTTGTAGCACCCTATCAACATGTTCAACATGATCCTTCCAAGACTTGTTGTAGATTAATATATCATAAAAAAATACTAACACAAATTTTCTAAGGAATGGTTTGAAAATGGAATTCATCAAACCTTGAAATGTTGAAGGTGCATTGGTAAGGCCAAAAGGCATGACCAAAAATTCATAATGACCCTCATGAGTTATAAATGTTGTTTTCGGAATGCCTTCAGTCTTCATTCTGATTTGATGATATCCTGAATGAAGATCCGACTTGGTGAAGTAAATTGATCCATGCAATTCATCCAGTAATTCATCAACGTGAGAATGGGAAACTTATCTTTAATAGTGAGCTTGTTGAGCTCCCTATAATCCGGACACATGCACCATGATCCATCATTCTTGTGCACTAATACTACTGGAGCAGAGAAAGAACTTTGACTCGGTTGAATTATACCAGCCTCTAGCATTTCTGCAACCATACGTTCAATTTCGCTCTTTTGGGCATAGGGATATCTGTACAGCCTGATGTTTGGAGGAACACTTCATAGAATCAAATGAATAGCATGATCATGATCACGAATAGGTGGGAGACCTTTGGGAGTCTCAAATACCTTGGAATGATTGTCCAAGACTTTTTGGAGATCTGGAGAAATAGATGATTGCAATGTGGAAACATCTAGCGAACATAATTGTGCAATTACACCTCTTTGTTCCTTTTTTAGAAGCTTTGTCATACCATTAGAGCTAATTATCTTTCTCGGTTTCCCTGCAATACCCCTTAATTCAACTTCCTTTCCTTCCATGGAAAATTTCATGAAAAGTTCTTGAAAATTGAAAGCTATTGTACCCAAGGATTGTAGCCATTGTACTCCTAGTACAACATCAGCACCTCCCATTGGAATGGAAAGCATTGGGCTAGTCAATACATATTCTCCCATTGATAGCTTGATATTAAGGAACTTTCCAGAGCAATTTATTGTTCCTCCATTTGCAACCATCACTTGACACTCTGGTGCTGGGTATAAGAAGCAATTCAATTCTTTTGCTACCTTACAATGAATAGAATTGTGGGTACTTCCTGAATCAATCAACACTAGTACCTTTTTCTTCTTGATTTGTCCTTCTATCTTGATGGTTTGAGGAGTGGTAATTCCCGCCAATGCATTACAAGATATGGTCGGATTCATTTCTTCTTCATCTAGGCTTTGTTCCTGGAGTATATCCTCTTCTTTTTACCTTTCTTGCTCCTTTTCTTCTTCCTCTTCACAATCTATGTAGAATAATTTCTTCTCAGCACACTTATGACCTTTAGTGTATTTGTTATCACAACTGTAACAAAGCCCTTTTGCTCTTTTTCCTTCCAATTGTTGTGGTGTCAACCTTATTGTTACAGGGAAAAGTGTCTACACATAAATGCTTATCCCACTAAGGTGTGGTAGCTACCTTAGAAAGAAACAAAGTAAAGCTACTTTCGTTTTTTCCTTTATGAAATATAGATGAGAGAAGAACTGTTATGAAACCAGCTCAAGAAAAGATAGAAAAGAAAGATCAATGCCTTAGAATTCAGCCTCTTCGAGGGGGCAACCTCCTTTACATTACATAAATGAACAATTCTTGGATGATACAAATGACAAAACCTCCTTTCTATATATAGGAGTCTAAGGAGTCACAATAGAATCCAGCCGACCTAACAATAATAATATAAAGCCACAAAAATAACAATAGAGGGATTCTATGGGGCACAGAAATAACAATATGTGGGTAATAGGGGCACAACAATATAAATAAGGGGTATAACTACAATAGTAATGGGGTAATCACTAGTATTATAGGGACCCAACATGCCCCTCTCCTTCAAAAAAAGTGTTGTCCTCAACGCTTGAGCAGTTCTGGATACTTCTGCATAAAATTCTCATCCTCCCATGTGGAATCTTCAGCGGATAAGTTCTTCCACTTGATAAGATACTCTGAAATTGATCGATTTCGTAGCTGTCGAGTTCTTGTTTCTGTGACTGCTTCCGGTTCCAATATAATTTTTCCTTCCTCGTCAAGTTTGGCAATATTGTTTGAACTGGGAGCTTGTCGCCTATAACCTTCTTTAAACATGAAACATGGAAAACTGGGTGCAATCGAGAAGCTGCAGGAAGCTCCAATTTGTATGCCATAGTACCAATCTTTTCCAACACCTTGTACGGACCATAATACTTTGGTGATAATTTATTATCCTTCTTAGCTTGCTTTAGGGACATTTGCTTATATGGTTGTAGCCGTAGGAATACCCAATCACCTACATCAAAACTTCTTTCACTGCGATGTTGATCTGCCTGTTGTTTCATTCTATTTTGTGCCAACACGAGGTTATCCTTTAAGAGTTGGAGGACTTGTTGTTGATGTTCGATGTGATGTTCCACTGCTTGAACCTTAGAATTTTCTCTTAAATATGATGTGATTGATGGTGGTTGATACCCATAAAGTGCCATAAATGGGGTCATTTTTGTTGCTGTATGGAAGGAAGTGTTATACCACCATTCAGCCAGAGGCAACCATTTGACCCATTGTGTCTGTTTATCAGATACAAAGCAACGAAGATATCCTTCCAAACATTTGTTTACTATCTCAGTTTGCCCATCAGATTGAGGATGATAAGATGAGCTATGAGCTAACTGAGTACCAAGACAAGAAAATAATTCTGTCCAAAAATTTCCAGTGAAAATGGGATCTCTGTCACTTACAATAATCTTTGGGTTTCCATGTAGCTTTTGAACTGTTTCCATAAATGCAGTAGAAACTGTACTGGCTTTAAATGGATGTGATAATGCACAAAAGTGTGCATACTTGGTAAGTCTGTCAACTACCACCATGATGACACTCTTTCCCTCAGACTTGGGTAAACCTGTGATAAAATCCATTGAAACCTCCTCCCAACGTTGGCTTGGAATGGATAAAGGTTGTAATAGACCCAGTGTCTTAATTGTTTCAACTTTATTTTGTTCGCAAACCAAAAATTCCGCTACAAACTTTTGAATATCTGATTTAAGGCCATCCCAAAAAAATTCCTTCTTAATCCTGTGGTAAGTTTTTAAAAATCCTGAGTGCCCTCCTAAGGGAGAAGTGTGCAATTCCATAAGAATCTTTTGTTTTAGCTGGGAATTCTTACAAAGGTATAAGCGATCTTTGTACCATAACGAATCATTTTTCCAGCTAAATGTATCAGAAGTACTTGAATCTTGTTGTAGCTTTCGAATAAGTGCCCACACCTTTTCATCATTCTTCCATTCCTCCTTTGCTTCGTTTATCCAATCTGGTTGGATAATAGAAATGGCACACAACAATGCTTCCATATCCTCATCCTTTCTTGAGAGTGCATCTGCCACCACATTTTGCTTCCCTTTTTTGTAGATGATTTCAAAGTCATAACCCAACATCTTTGTGACCCACTTTTGTTGCTCTTCAGAGGATAATCTTTGTTCTAAAAAGTATTTAAGGCTATCATGATCCGTTTTTACCTTGAAGTGTCTTCCCATTAGGTAGGGTCGCCATTTCTTAAGTGCATGGAGTATTGCCAACATTTCCTTCTCATAAATAGCTTTGCTTAAAAACTTTCCCTTGATTGGACGACTTTCAAAAGCAATGGGTCTTTCATCTTGCATTAGAACAGCACCAATTCCATTTCCTGAAGCATCACATTCCACAATAAAGGTTTTTGTGAAGTCCGGTGTAGCTAAGACTGGTGCTTGGCACATTGCCTCTTTAAGATGTTCAAAGGCCTTTGTTGCTTCCGGAGTCCATGAAAATGAATCTTTCTTCAATAATGTTGTTAGAGGTGCTGCTATTCTCCCATAATTCTTAACAAACTTGCGATAATACCCTGTCAACCCAAGAAATCCTCGCAGATGCTTTATGGATGTGGGGATTTTCCATTCCTTAATGGCTTTAATTTTGCTAGGGTCTACCTTAACTCCTTCATGAGATACAATATGACCCAAATATTCCACCTCCTGGACTCCAAAGAAACATTTGGATCTTTTTGCATATAATTGTTTCTCCTCCAATAGTTGTAGCACCTTGTCAACATGTTCAACATGATCCTTCCAAGACTTGCTGTAGATTAGTATATCATCAAAAAATACTAACACAAATTTTCTAAGGAATGGTTTGAAAATTGAATTCATCAAACCTTGAAATGTTGAAGGTGCATTGGTAAGGCCAAAAGGCATGACCAAAAATTCATAATGACCCTCATGAGTTCTAAATGTCGTTTTCGGAATGTCTTCAATCTTCATTCTGATTTGATGATATCCCGAACGAAGATCCAACTTGGTGAAGTAAATTGATCCATGCAATTCATCCAGTAATTCATCAATGACAGGAATGGGGAACTTATCTTTAATAGTGAGCTTGTTGAGCTCCCTATAATCTGGACACATGCGCCATGATCCATCCTTCTTGTGCACCAATACTACTGGAGCTGAGAAAGAACTTTGACTCGGTTGAATTATACCAGCCTCTAGCATTTCTGCAACCATACGTTCAATTTCACTTTTTTGGACATATGGATATCTGTACGGCCTGATGTTTGGAGGAACACTTCCTGGAATCAGATGAATAGCATGATCATGATCACGCATAGGTGGGAGACCTTTGGGAGTCTCAAATACCTTGGAATGATTGTCCAAGACTTTTTGGAGATCTGGAGAAATAGATGATTCCAATGTGGAAACATCTAGCGAACATAATTGTGCAATTACACCTCTTTGCTCCTTTTTTAGAAGCTTTGTCATGCCATTAGAGCTGATTATCTTTCCTGGTTTCCCTGCAATACCCCTTAATTCAACTTCCTTTCCTTCCACAGAAAATTTCATGAAAAGTTCTTGAAAATTAAAAGCTATTGTACCCAAGGATTGTAGCCATTGGACTCCTAGTACAACATCAGCACCTCCCATTGGAATGGAAAGCATTGGGCTAGTCAATACATATTCTCCCATGGATAGCTTGATATTATGGCACTTTCCAGAACAATTTATTGTTCCTCCATTTGCAATCATCACTTGACACTCTGGTGCTGGATATAGGAAGCAATTCAATTCTTTTGCTACCCTACAATGAATAAAATTGTGGGTGCTTCCTGAATCAATCAACACTATTACCTTTTTCTTCTTGATTTGTCCTTCTATCTTGATGGTTTGAGGAGTGGTAATTCCCGCCAATGCATTACAAGATATGGTCGGATTTATTTGTTCTTCATCTAGGCTTTGTTCCTGGAATATATCCTCTTCTTTTGACCTTTCTTGCTCCTTTTCTTCTTCCTCTTCACAATCTATGTAGAATAATTTCTTCTCAGCACACTTATGACCTTTTGTGTATTTGCTATCACAATTGTAACAAAGCCCTTTTGCTCTTTTTTCTTCCAATTGTTGTGGTGTCAACCTTGTAGGTTGTGGAAGACTATGGGCAACAACACTTCCGTCTTTATAGTTGTGAATGGTATGCTTCCTAGTTGCCATAATTTTGCTTTCCATTTTTCTTGCTAACCTGAATGCCTTCTCTAATGAATCAGGTTCCCAAAGGCGCACATCATGTTGGATATTATCCTTTAAAGACCCTATGAACACATCAATCCTATGCTCCTCTGGAATATCTTTTACCCTTATGTTCAATTTTTGGAACTCCTCAATGTGCTCCATTATTGAACCCTTTTGTTTGAGACTTATCAATTGGCTAAAAAAAGTGTTGCTTTTTGTATCCTCATAATGTGCTATCAATTCTTCCATAAAAATTGCCCAAGTGATAAATTGTTTACGAGAACAAAGCCATTGATACCATACAAACTGATTTGGTTCCAAATATAAAGTTGCCATATGTACCTTTTGTGTGTTTTGCACATTATTGAGATCGAAGAATTGCTCCATCTGTAATATCCATGTGGCGGGATCCTTGCCATCAAACTTCCTCATATCGATTTTTGGAACATGGTGAGTCTTCGATCCAACATTAGAGTCTATGGAATCATGATTAACATTTCTTTTGTTCTCATCATGAGTTTCCTTTAGTACTCTTTCACCCTTAGTGACCATTTCTTGTAGCAACTTATCCATCTTATCATCCATGCCATCAATTTTAGCGTCCATGCCATTCACCTTAGCTTCCATGCCATCCATCTTAGCTTCTACACCTTTCTTTAAACCGTCCATCTTAGCTTCTACATCTTTCCTTAAACCATCCATTTTAGATTCTGTTGCTTTTTGTGCAAGTGACACTTGTTGCACTTGTTCTTGTAATTTTGATATATCATATAGCATTTCTTCTTCTTCTTCATGAGTCATGCTAGAGCTTTCAGGTTCCTTACTAGGTGTTTGCATTTTCTTTCCTCGGGGCATCAGTTACCGATAATAATTCTCTAATATGCCCTTTGAATTCCTTCAAAATAAATTTTCAAACCAAGCTTAAGCAAAAATTAAAGAAAATCTACACACCTTTTTTCACTTTGTAGGAGCTCGATATTGCCTCTGATGTATCTCTGTACTTTCTGATTATCGAGTTCTGAATTTTTGACCTATAGTAGCCCTCTGTGTCCTCTTTCCAATGCCACAAGTCTGACCCAAATTGGATTCTCCAAGGAAGCGTTATGTGAAATCTCCCACAGTGACTTGATTATAGACTACTTAAGTAGAGCGAACTTGTACGACGTGCCACGTGTCACTGTTTCAACCTTTGACTCTAAAAAATATATAAAATAAAACTACAGTCCGTCCTCTTTCTGTAACTTCTTACGAAATTTCAATCCGATGCTTAGAAAGACAGTTATGACGATTTTCCCCAGGTCACTTGTTTTGAGTGTAATTCAGGAGTCTGCAAAAAGACCAACTTCCTGAGATCATATCTCCGAAACTATCGCGCAAAAAAATATGAAATTTGGACCCAAGGTTCAGCGCGATTTCTTCTCAAATGGGTTTTCTTTGCGACTTATGAAACATCACAGAAAAAAAGTTATAGCGAAAATGCCACTATGACCTGTTTGGAGCAGCAAAACCCTAGAATCCAAAGCTCTGATACCAAATGTTATGAAACCAGCTCAAGAAAAGATAGAAAAGAAAGATCAACGCCTTAGGATTCAGGTCTCTTCGAGGGGGAAACCTCCTTTACATTACATAAATGAACAATTCTTGGATGATACAAATGACAAAACCTCCTTTCTATATATAGGAGTCTAAGGAGTCACAATATAATCCAGCCGACCTAACAATAATAATATAAAGCCACAAAAATAATAATAGAGGGATTCTATGGGGCACATAAATAACAATATGTGGGTAATAGGGGCACAACAATATAAATAAGGGGTATAACTACAACAGTAATGGGGTAATCACTAGTATTATAGGGACCCAACAAGAACAAAGAAGACCAACCTCTGTCTTGCGCTAATCTCCTAGTTCGATTCCTCTCTCTCTTGATAGTCTTTTGCTACTTGCTCCCTTGTACGCCCAGCTTCACAGAGTACCTGTAAGATCACAGTAGCATAACACTATACAAGAACATGGATCTATAATCATAAACAATCTAGGATCAAATTTAAATTGACCATACAAATGCATAAAACATAAATGACACAAGAGTATGGAGGAAAACTTGAATAGCTTTTATTGATAAACAAGAAAGAGCCAAGGAGTTACAACCATTTGTTCTGACCCAGCATCATCCTCTCAGCAAGTAAGCCCTTCTTCACCTCATACAAAGCTTAGATCACCCAACACTATGATGTTGTCTCAAGAAACCAACAACAATTCCTTACAATATGCAAAATTCTAGCCCCTGGATCTCTGGGATGAGGGATCCATATATAGATATCTGTAAGGGAGATGAGTCAGCTTGTGATTTGATTAGTGTCTTCCCTCTGATAGTTCTTGCTTCCACTTGGAGATTGATGATCTCTTACTCATCCTTGGTCGAATTTAGAGAGGCAAATGTCACAGGAGAAGTTTCTAGAAGATTCCATGCCTCTCCACCTCGCGGATTGACACTGCCATTTGTCATTTCTCTCCCATCGCACCCCATAGAAGGGCTTTTTGAAATGAAACGCACCCACAGAGTCTACTTAGGTGAGATGCAATGCACTTTGCCTATGGAGCAGCTGAAATGATCCTATTTTGACCAGTTTTGAGCAGTTTTTCATGGAGAACTTCTGGGAGAAGCTGTAATCAGTTGACCTTGTTGCTTTAGGGGTTAGAACAACACTTTTAAGGACTTAGGAGCCCTTGTTTTATGGAAATTTCATGCTTGGGGTTGCAGTGCCCAAAAATGTCTATAACACTTATAGGTTGTGGAAGACTAGGAGCAACCACACTTCCATCTTTATAGTTGAGAGTGGTATGCCTCTTGGTTGCCAAAATTTTGCTTTCCATTTTTCTTGCTAACCTGAATGCCTTTTCTAATGAATCAGGTTCCCAAAGGTGAACATCATGTTGGATATTATCCTTTAAAGACCCTATGAACACATCAATCATATGCTCCTCTAGAATATCTTTTACCCTTATGTTCAATTTTTGGAACTCCTCAATGTGCTCCATTATTGAACCCTTCTGTTTGAGACTTATCAATTGGCTAAAAAAAGTGTTGCTTTTTGTATCCTCATAATGTACTATCAATTCTTCCATAAAAATTGCCCAAGTGATAAATTTTTTACGAGAGCAAAGCCATTGATACCATACAAACTGATTTGGTTCCAAATATAAAGTTGCCATACATACCTTTTGTGTGTTTTGCACATTATTGAGATCGAAAAATTGCTCCATTTGTAATATCCATGTTGCGGGATCCTTGCCATCCAACTTCATCATATCGATTTTTGCAATATGGTGGGTTTTCGATCCCACATTAGAGTCTAAGAAATCATGATTAACATTTATTTTGTTAAGCATCATGAGTTTCCTTTACTACCTTTTCACCATTGGTAAGCATTTCTTGTAGAAAATTTGTCAAATCTGTCTTCAAATCTGCCATGCCTATCTTCAAATTTTTTTTCAAATCTATCTTCAAGTTGTCCATCTTAGCTTCCATGCCATTTATCTTAGCTTTTGTTAGCTTTTGTGACAGTGACATTTGTTTCACTTGTTCTTGTAATTTTGATATATCATGTAACATTTCTTCCTCTTCTTCATGGGTCATGCTAGAGCTTTCAGGTTCCTTACTAGGTGTTTGCATTTTATTTCCTTGGGGCATCAATTACCGATAATAATGCTCTACTATGCCCTTTGAATTCCTTCAAAATAAATTTTCAAACCAAGCTTAAGCAAAAATTTAAAAAAATCTACACACCTTTTTTCACTTTGTGGGAGCTCGATATTGCCTCTGATGTATCTTTGTACTTACCGATCATCTAGTTCTAAATTTATGACCTGCAGTAGCCCTCCGTGTCCTCTTTCCAATGCCACAAGTCTGACCCAAATTGGATTCTCCAAGGAAGAGTTATGTGAAATCTCCCACAGTGACTTGATTATAGACTAGTTCAATAGAGCGAATTCGTACGACGTGCCACGAGTCACTGTTTCGACCTTTGGATTTGAAAAATGCATACAAGAAACTATAGTCCGTCCTCTTTATATACCTTCTTATGAAATTTCAATTTGATCCCCAGAGAGAAAGTTATGACTATTTTCCCCAGGTCACCTGTTTGGAATGTAATTCAGAAGTCTGCAAAAAGACCAACTTCCTCAGATCATATCGCCTCAAATATAGTGCAAAAAACTCTAAAATTCGGACCCGAGGTTCAGCACGATTTATTCTCAAATGGGTTTGTTTTGCAACTTCTGAAACATCGCAAAAAAAACGTTATAGTGAAAATTCCACGATGACCTGTTTGGAGCAGCGAAATCCTAGAATCCAAAGCTCTGATACCAAATGTTATGAAACCAGCTCAAAAAAAGATAGAAAAGATAGATCAATGCCTTAGAATTCAGCCTCTTCGAGGGGGAAACCTCCTTTACATTACATAAATGAACAATTCTTCTATGATTCAAATGACAAAACCTCCTTTCTATATATAGGCGTCTAAGGAGTCACAATATAACCCAGCCGACCTAACAATAATAATATAAAGCCACAAAAATAACAATAGAGGGATTCTATGGAGCACAGTAATAACAATATGGGGATAATAGGGGCACAACAATATTAATAAGGGATGCAACTACAATAGTAGTGGGGTAATTACTAGTATTATAGGGACCCAACACCATAGGACAACTGGAACAAAATCTATGGCAGTCAAATATGAAGGATATAGCTCTTGGGAACCTCATTGGAAACTTAAGGAAAGGAAGAAGTCATATAGGAAAAAGATCATCATACATCAAAAGATAACATCTTCTAGATAAGGATATTCAATATCCTCAAGATTCTCTGATGGGATCTTCATTGAAAGGTTCACCCATATAGAGAGGAAGCAAGTGTTTCATCAGGAGCTCCAACTTGTGGAATTCGTGGAATGATGGTATGATGACATAAGAGATGAAGTAGATCAAGGAATTGAAGGCGTTTTTTCAATCAAGGAAGTTTCTGAAAGAAACCTAGATGACCTAAAGGTAAATGAAGTATGTATGCTTGTATTCAATAGTATAAATTCATGTTGTATGGTTGTGGGGAACATGGATCACTGCTCTATCTTGAGAAGAATGATCAAAGGAAATGAATATCCTCCTATGAAAGGATGCTAGAAGGCATGGGTCACACAAGATGAAATAAACATAATATGTCCTCATATGAAAATGATGTGGTTGACAGTAATTAGAGGAACTCTAATTGGAAGTTCCTATGAATGAAATATGTGAAGAAAGGAAGGAAGATCATGGACTATGCAACCATGGAAAAAGGAAATCAACATTTGAGAACTAGAATATTTGACTTGGAAATCTCCTGAAAATATATGAAGATTCTGATGAAAGTATAAAAAAGATGGAGATCCTTGACAATGGATATGTTTGGGAGATGTGTCAAAATGTATGCAGGATGTTGATACCTACAGGAAGATGTCATGATGAAAGACCATCACAAAGGTAAATCTGATTTAAGTTTTTAATTCTCATTTTTTAACAAGTATCTGGATGGGCTTATGCAGGACTGCCAAAGGAAGACATGTGGATGGCTTCCCCGAGGACCATGTAGAAGGATGTAATATACTTCCGAATAAGATATTATGAAGAAGGAAGCATGACATGAAGCAAGGAAAGATGTAGACAGATGGATCACTTTGTGATGAAAGGAATGATTACATGACTAACTCATGGATGAAAGTAATAGATGGTATGTGCCCTATCAATAATTCCCAATAGATGAAGACTTTGTGACAAATAAATCCATGACATCGAAGGAAGGATTTATTCTAGCAGATGGTTGTCCCATCATCTCCACCCGAGGAGCTTTTGTAGGTCCCTAATTAAGAGGGAGCTTGAAAACAAGTTTCTTACTTGGAAGAAACTTGGAAATTCCTAAGCCAAGAGGGAGCTTAGGTACATTCCTTGTGTATGAATGAGTACATTCCTTTATTGTAATATGTCCTCCCTAATTGAGATGGAAAGATAGACACATCATTTTGGTCTTCACCTAGGAAGCCAAAATGGAGGATTGGATGATCATCTGGCATCTGATGCTCTTTGAGGATGAGATCAGGCATCCAAGATAAGAGTAGTTGTAGAGAATCAATATTCTTTGAGGACTAGGAATCCAAGATAAGAATAGTCCTAGTGGAACACACCCTGGGAACCCAGATTGGGTATGTTCCAGGAGAGACAATGATTATGGCATCTAGAAATCATTGGTCTTGCCAACATTGAGCCACCATTGAGCTTAAATCTTGTGGAGAGATAGATTTACTAGTCAAGGCTTTGCTATGTGACCATGCTAGTTGATATGATGCTATACAGATGGGTTACCAATACGATTCTTCTTATGAGAAATTCTTCAAATTGGGAATGACCAAGTACCACATTGATTACCTCGAAAGTTAAGAGGGATCATTGAAAAGTGTAACTAGGTTTGGTATTCATAATGGCATGTGTAATTGTGATCTTTATGTAATTGACGTAAATAAGGTGATTATATGCTTGATTCATGGGTTTCATAAGAAAGAGATTTCATTTTTAGATGGATCCCATTGAGAGCCTTTAGGATTTGTCATAAAATTCAAATAGAGTCAATTTCATGTATGAAGAACCCTTCTTGGGCATGTTACAAATGAATTTAAGTCTTTAGGATTGTCTAATAGCCCTCCAAGACAAGCACATGTTACTCCTTTGCAAGTCGGCTTCAAGATAATATATAGACCTCATGTTGACTCACCTTATTTGGAGACACAACCCTTCATAAGAACAGGTTGACTTATATTCATAGGAGACTATTATAAATAGGCACCTCGACCTATTCCACAGAGACAGAATTTCGCTCATCTCTCTGAGTTTTCTCGGTGGATAATTGCAGAGATAAGTTTGGATCTCTTTGAGATTTCAGGCGGCCTAATGCAGAGGTAGGTTCAAATATCTCTATGGTTTTGTGAGGAGACTACAACTCAGTGTTGAAGGGAGATCGTAGTTCAATGAAGAGTCAAGAAGTTTGGATTATCTCTGTAATTCAAAAATCACATAAATACTCTTGGTGCTATCTCAAAATATATATTTTCAGTCATCACAATGAGTATAGGCTCGGTGCCATTTTAGTCTCGGTATTATTACAGTATTGTGAGCTCAATTCTATCACAGTGTTGAGGGACCAATGCTCCTACAATGTTAAGGGTTCAATGTAATCATAGTGAAAAGGATGCCATTACAATTTGGAGTGATGGATCTATCACAACTCAAAGGATGCCATCACAGAAGTAAGGTATCGGTAATATGATAGCAAGGAGGTCTCACAGTAAAGGAGATCTCGATGTGAAGATAGTGATAAGATCTCGATGGTGACAATGTCTCGATGCGAAGAAGGTCGAAGTGGAAGGGGAGTCAAGAAGAAGGTTGGTTTTCCAAAGAACTTGTATCTTGGTCTTGGAGTGGCAAATACGTTAAGGGTCTTGGTCTTGGTATTCATCAATTGGAATCTCTATAAGAAGAATTTGTGTGGGTTTTCCTCTCAAAAAGTGAGAGGTTTTGGCCCTGGCTCATAGCCTACATTTTGTGTCTCTTGTCTATTTATGTTCGTGCATAAGTAGTTGTTTCATGAAGAAGAACACTAATAATCTAAGTAGAAGAAGATCCTAATCTAAAATTGTAAAAATCACTCACAAGCAATTACCAATTAAAGAGAAATTACCTAACTATTGATGCCCTAGATTTCTCAATACCATGTTATTTGAGACATAGGAAAATAGATAAAAATGTAGTTATAAAAAGAAAATAAATAGGCCAAAGTTTATTTATTAGACTTTTTGGAGAGTTTTTTGACACCTTTTCTCATCAAAATTGCTTAGAATACAGAAGAATTTGCTGGAATCACAAGTTTGAATTGTTAACTCTTCATAATTGGAGTTCCCAAAGGGTTTTTCAGCATGTTGAATTCATATATGCAGTTAAAAACTTAGTTTAAACAACAAAAATGTAGATTTTACCCAAAACAAATTCATTGAATGTTGACCAAAAACTCCAAAAATTCTAATAGTTAAATAATGTTACTAAATAGAACCAAAACCTGAATGTAACAACAATAAACAAATCTTTATTGGTATTTGGAACTAAATGTTTGTTCACTTGCCTCTTCAAGGCAGAAACCTCCAAAATGAGGAAAGCTAGTTATAATAACATTCACTTGGAAATATAACATATAGCTTATACTAATATACATATTTTTTAATTGGCCAAAACCCTAACTGTTGGGTATGTGTTATATTCTTTGCATGATTTTACACATGATGGTTTTTCCCATGGTATTTTGTGGTATTATGTAGATATGGTCGAGGGAAATACGATTATATTCTTATCCAGGGTTAATGGATTGGGGTTTATGAATGCTTCGACATGTATATAATGTATTGTAACATTGGAATGAATATAATGAAAAATCAATTTGGTTTCCCCGGTTTTGGGTTCTAGGAAAAAAGTCTTTGTGTATATTTTTTATTCCCACCATTGTATATTATGTTTTTTTAAGAATTCGGTTGTAGGTAATTTATGTACAGGTTTAAAACCTTCACTCACTAGCTAGGGGACCTTCATTAGTGAGCCCCCAACCACTAACTAGTGAAACCTAGTTTAAACAGCAAAAATGTAGATTTACCCAAAAACAATTCACTGAATGTTGACCAAAAACTCCAAAAATTCTAATAGTTAAACAATGTTACTAAATAGAACCAAAACCTAAATGTAATCACAATAAACAAATCTTTATTGGTATTTGGAACTAAATGTGTGTTGACTTGCCTTTTCAAAGCAGAAACCTCCAAAATCAGGAAAGCTAGTTATAATAACATTCACTTGGAAAGATAACATATAGCTTCTACCAATATACATAGTTTTTAATTGGCCAAAACCCTAACTGTTGGGTATGTGTTATATTCTTTGCATGATTTTACACATGATGGTTTTTCCCATGGTATTTTGTGGTATTATGTAGATATGGTCAAGGGAAATACAATTATATTCTTATCCAGGGTTAGTGGATTGGGGTTTATGAATGCTTTGACATGTATATAATGTATTGTAACATTGGAATGAATATAATGAAAAATCAATTTGGCTTTCCCGGTTTTGGGTTCTAGGAGAAAATTTTCTGTGTATATTTTTTATTCCCACCATTGTATATTTTTATGTTTTTTTAAGAATTTGGTTGTAGGTAATTTTGGTACAGATTTAAAACCTTCACTCACTAGCTAGGGGACCTTCATTAGTGAGCTCCCAACCACTAACTAGTGGGCCCTCTTTACTAAGCCCACTTACATTTATTTATTTCACACTCTGCTATCTTATTTGTCTTATTTAATAAAGATGGCCCCTAATACATGGAGTAACAAACTATTATCCTAAATAAGGGAGTTAGGGTGAGACCTTAACTTTAGAAAGAAATGTTTTCCTCAAGGATGGAGATTTGGGAATTAGTGGAGAATATTTAATAGTTCACATGTAGCATCTTCAATATGTGTATCTTACATTTGATCAGAACTTCCTAGATAGTGCACTAATACAACACTCATGTTTGTCCAAAATAGCCTCAAGAAACAACCAAATGGAACCCTCCTCATTCAATTATGGGACTCTACAATTATACCTGAGAACTTTCTTCAAGAAGGACACATGAAAGGCATGGTGGAGCTTAGAATGGTTGGATAGAGCGAATTTGTGAGCCATTGGACATATCCGTTTTAGTGTAATGTAGGGTCTATAAAACTTAATAACTAACTTCTTTTGGTTGTTCTCCTTGAGTGATGTCTACATATAGGGTTGGATATGCAATAACATGTGATCCCTTTCTACAAAGTCATGTCCAAAGTGGCATTGCTCGACATGTTACTTCATGTAATTCTAACCCAACACCAAAATATATTTGAGAGTATGAAGTTTGGTTATTCTCCTTGAGTGATGTCTACATATAGGGTTGGATATGCAATAACACTTGATTCCTTTCTACAAATTCATGTCCAAAGCGGCATTGCTCGACATGTTATTTCATGTAATTCTAACCCAACACCAAAATTTATTTGAGGGTATGCAGAACATCAACATGAACTGTCTTCTAGAACCTTAAGAGCCTTGGTAAGTAAAAAAGAAAGTAAAAAATAGAAATTAGTAAATGGAAATGGAAATGAGTAATTTTATTTTTTTGGGAAAAAAAATATACAAAAGTATTCCATGGGTGAAATTTAGCTCTTAAAATTTTTCTCTTACATATAATTGGTTCCAAAACCCAAGATTAGGGATATTAAAGAGTTATGCAATCTTGGTTTCAATGTATTCAAACTAAAACTCCCATCTTCCACCAAATCTACACAATATTCAGGAGATTCATGGCTCGACAATGTGTTCTTTCCAATGCAATGACATCTTATTGCTTGAACCTCCATCAATTTTTGCATTTTTTCCAGTGGAATTTTCAATGTGTTTTATGCAACTGTGGAACCAACTAAATATTTGGCCTTGGTAAGTTTTGGGGAATGAATTTATTAATAGACGGCAAGGAGTGATGGGGAACAACACTAAATTTATTAATATATTGAAAATGGAATGAAGGAAGATGTTAAATTTTGAGGAGGAAGCGAATCGATTGACAAAAGACACAAGAATGCAAGTGAAAATAGAATTAGAATGGTTGTAAAATATAGTTTTGCAACATGTTCGGAAGCAAAACATAAACATTGTTGTTTTACAACATGTGTTTCATGAAGGAAAGAAGAATGTGTATATAAGAGGGGCAGTGGGAATTCATAAAGCACGACCTTACTTGAACATGATCTATTCTATAGGTTGTACGTCAAAGTCTGTGTAGATTCCTATTCAGACAAGCACAGAAATCCAGAAGATGAACGATGGCTCTCGAGCCAGAGTGAAAATACTGTGATGGTTGGGGGTTTTCACTCCCACCCTTCTCCCGATGCACGTCTCGTCTGTGACATTTCCAGTTCCACACCGTGAAGGCCTGCGAGCATTCTGACGGATTCAACCAAAATTTTCGTTTAGTGACATTTCCAATTCCACAAGATGAAGTCCTGAGGGTGTTCTGACGGATTCAACCAACTTTTTCGTTTTAGTGACATTTCTAGTTCCACACGATGAAGGCCTGAGAGCGTTCTGACGGATTCACCCAACTTTTTTGTTTTAGTTTTCCAGTGAAGGAGCGTGTGTTCTCACGGATTCACCCAACTTTTTCGTTTTCCAATGAAGGAGCATGTGTTCTCACAGTGAAGGACCTTCTATTTTCCGTGAAGTAGTTTCCATTTCCAGTGAAGGAGCGTGTGTTCTTACGGGTCCATTTTTTTTTATATATTTTCCATGAAGCTGGCTCGCACATTTCAGTTCTCCACACCTTGTATTATTTATTTTATTTAATTTCTGGGCATTTCAGTTCTCCATAGCTTGTATTATTTATTTTAATTTTAATTAATTGTTGGGTAGCCACGTAGAAATTTCAACACCCACCATTATTAGTCTCCGCCATCTGGCGATGGCATGGGACTATAGTAATCGAAAACCATGATGTTAACATTGGTTGACCTGTTTCTTAGTGCCGGTTGAGGGAGTATACCAAAAGTTTTTTGGTACATAGTAGTTTACTGTTTTATTTGGCCTCTTCCCAAGGTGGGAGGCAAAACATAGGTTATATATATTTTCATTTGTGGTTATGGCTGACAGATCTATGCAATTGCTGCTTTTATAATGGCTATCTTGTTCCTATAATTTTTTGAGTTCATAAGTTTTTGGAATTTGCATTTTCAAAACAAAAACTAATGCTAGCATTAGTTAACAAACATTAAATGCTATTTCCATATTATTTGGTTCATATTATGCTTTGTAAAACATTGTCTATGGTCAATACACATGGCACATTTCTCTTTCATTAGTACACATGGCACAACACATGGTTGTGTGCATGCATGGACTGGTGTAGTGGCAATAGCTTTCTACATGTTCGTAGGCTAAATGCTCTGTCTTGTACGCCTACCATAGCTTGCAATCTATATGTTCCATGCTCTGCATTAACAAGATTTGAAGGACAATTTACTGGAATAGCAAGACAACTTAAAGGAGGAACCAGAGGAACTAGACAACTTGTTGTAGGAGGAGCTAGAGGAACCAAAAAATCAAAAAATCAACTTACAGGAGGAACCAGAGGAACCAAAAAATTGGCCATGTGCATTTGAAACTACAGACAGTTCTTTAAGTGTGGAAGAGGCAAGATAGAATTCAGGTTCTTTCTCTTCCAACCCTGCAAAATTGCTATTTCCATTCCTAAATCCCCAAGCAAGTAGAGCATTTGCTGCAGGTGTAGCCATGCCTTCAACCGATATGAAAGGTACAAAGGCCCCAAATATTGAACGAAAAGTGCTTAATGGTAAACCATATAAAATCATGTAAAAGATAAAAAAAGAAAACCATTTAAAATCTGTACAAAGAATCATAGTCCCAAAGGCTGCTTTTCCAATCTTCATGATGCAGTGATATTTTTTCATATTTTTCAATTTGCCAATCTTCATGGTGCGGAGATATTTCTTCATATTTTTTCAATTTCAGACAAATTTCGTATTTTGGGATTCAATCACTATTCAGGATAGGAAAGAACTTCACAGAGTTATAGATCAGTTACTCTAGATACTGAGAATAACTGTCTATTCTAGGTTAACTGAGCCAATTTTGTAAACTTTGTTGTATTGCTACGCTCCAAATGTAGATTTTAATATGAAATATATTTGCGCATTTTAATATGAAATATATTTCTTGCTACAGTTTAAAAAAAAAATGTTGCTACCACTACCATTGCTTCCAATTCCTTCTGCATGGACATAAAGTGTGCCCTTTCTGCCATGTTGCTAAGAACTACTGGATAAAAATGCCAAACCACAACACTAAGGGCCTGCATGCTGGTTAAACGTAAAAGCCTGAGGAAAGGTAGAGATTTGGCTGACAAGACTTCTTTGGAGACAATCAATTGTGAAAATGACCATCCAATTAATGAGAGAGAAATTTTCTACTTGAGTTCAACCCAGATTAATTCCCTTGCAAAGGAATGCTAATCTAGAAAGCATCAACAAAATACAAATGAGAGGAGAAGGAAACAATCAAAATCCAGCAGTGCTTGGAATGCAATCTGTCATTTGCAAGGGAAGCAATAATGCTTTTCTTCAGATTGTAGGTTGCTGAAAAGAAGAGAGCAATAACATTTATTTTTGCAGATTCTGCACTTCTTTCATCCTATTAAAGCAGCAAAAAATTAATTATCGTTTTACATTTTAAGAATAAGATATTTGGAAACCTTTCATATGATAGGTGTAATGTCTTTCAACATGCATTGGGGTTTGTAAGTTTGAGAAATTTCAATGGGCATATGCTAAAATCGGATCCTCTGTTTATTCTGATAACTAGATAAATATGTGTATGCTATTTCTAAACAAAGACGGAATTTAATACTTACAATTACCATCGTTCTTTGGTTTTGAACTCTTATCAAAGGAAAATTCAATCAATCCATATTCCTCGATCCCACTAAATCTTGTTTTAGATGTTGAGGATTGCTAATTTATTTGTTTTCACAATTGCAGCTGTAAATGCTGATGGCTTCTTAGCACGGGATATAACATTCGAAAATGCAGCAGGGCCAGGTAGTCAACAAGCGGTAGCCCTAAGAGTAGATAGTGATCACTCTGCCTTCTACAACTGTGCCTTTCTTGGCCACCAGGATACATTGTACACTCATATTCTTCGTCACTTCTATAGAAACTGCAGAATAGAAGGCACTGTTGACTTCATATTTGGAGACTCGGCAGCCATCTTTGAAAACTGTCTCATTCTGCTGCGTCCTCGTAAAATAAACTTAGACAAAGGATCATCAGATCCTGTCACTGCACAGGCTCGAACAGATCCAGCCGAGCCCACAGTCCCTGCCTGGTGTTCCAAGTACATATGGCTCTGCAACTGTTGGTAATGCTCATCATTGTTCCTCTTCCTCTTCATATTAAGTTGGAATTTATTTCTTTGCCTGAGTTTGGTTTTGTTATTGTGTTTGATCATGGTGTGGTTCCTGGCAGATTTGAGATGCCTTGAATTGAAATTGGAAAATCTGCTCTTCCAACATGTTTTGATCATTACACATGGTTCTTGCGGACCACATCCCTCTGTGATTTTTTGGGTCAACCTTAGTCCATATTCTCTCCTCTGTCACCTTTTGTCACTAATTCACCCCAAGAGACATTAAAAGAGCTGTTAGGATCTTGAGCACCAACAAAGAAGTAGATGAGTAAGGTCTGCAAGTTGAATTTGCATTGGCTTTCCCTCTTCATGGTCTCAAAATATCATCCACCCCATCTTCCAATTGAAGGATATTTCTGATAGAAATAATTACAGGAATATTATGATTGGGCGTGCCTTTGTCGAACTCTATGTTATGAGCGTGAATGTGTGGCTTTCTCAACATATATAGAGGAACAAATTCAAAGCTATGGGGCAACCAAGTCTTAGAAGAGATTATGAAACTAGTGACCACATTTTTAGCATGTGTGCTATTATCAAGGAAGCTGACGTCCCTCATCTAAAGTCCTGTTTCTTTGTGGATTTTTAGAAGGCTTTTGGACTCTGTTCCAAGGGAATTATCGTTCTGGAGACTACGTGAAATTGGCATCTTTGAGTGTCTCATAGTTGCTTTCATGAAATTCCATGGGATATACATTAATGGGTTAGAGCATAACCGAGCGAGTACTTCCACAAGGGAGATGTTTACGTTTTACACCATGTTTTGTTTACCTTATTCTTATTTGTAGAGGATCTGATCCTTTTAGCCTCCTCCCCTAGGGACATTCAGAGATAGCTTGATGCCCCTGCCAATGTGATGGTCATAGAATGATGGTGGTGAACCTTAGTGAAACTGAGGTTGTGATTTAAATATCCAAGAGCACCCTAACAAACTTCCACTTCTTCTTCAAAGGAAGCGAGGTGGAGATTACCATTGCTTATACATCTATGGGATCTGATCCATAGCCCTTAGGTTTAGCTTAAGGCATGTCTTTCATCCCAAACTTAGAAAGGGTTATAGGTCTCTCTCCATGCTTGACCGACAATACTTCCATATGCATTTTCAGGACATCTCTTCTGAGATGCATTTTTTGACACAATTAACAGACCTATAGTACTATATGGTGTTGAAATCTTGGGGCCTACCTCGTTACCACCTGACTGCGTGTAGGCTGAGACAGTCCAATTCCTCATGCTACAGTGTATGATTTAGCATAAACAAACAGTTCCATAACCCATTGTACAAACAGTTTGGCATTCATCCCTTTTTCCTTGAGAGCATTTTTGGACTTGTCTTCTTTCTTCACGGGAAACTCCTATCTGGCCCTTTTCCTTTTTTAGATTGCCTCCATAGGCCCCTTTGTCTAGTGAATGTGTTGTTTTTTTAAAGGCGTCTTCAGTTCTTCAAAGAGTGCCTCCCTCCTTTTAGCTATTCTCTAGATGCCCTAGTGACATTCTAGCCCCTGAATGGAGATAAACATGGATATCAAAGAGGACGTCTATCTACAGTAAATTCAGGTCACTTGGATTGAATCCCACAACGGTTTCACAATCAAATGACCTTATACTATGATCACTTATTGTACAAGTATGATCTAGGAAGCAATTCTCTTTGATACATTTGCAGATTTTTATGGGTCTTCTTGCAGAACCCAAAGGGCTTTAAACGCTTGTTCAATTCTGTGGCCAAGGAATCCACTACCATTGCTTCCAATTCCTTCTGCATGGACATAAAGTGTGCCCTTTCTGCCATGTTGCTAAGAACTACTGGATAAAAATGCCAAACCACAACACTGAGGACCTGCATGCTGGTTAAACTTAAAAGCCTGAGGAAAGGTAGAGATTTGGCTGACAAGACTTCTTTGGAGACAATCAATTGTGAAAATGACCATCCAATTAATGAGAGAGAAATTTTCTACTTGAGTTCAACCCAGATTAATTCCCTTTCAAAGGAATGCTGATCTAGAAAGCATCAACAAAATACAAATGAGAGGAGAAGGAAACAATCAAAATCCAGCAGTGCTTGGAATGCAATCCGTCATTTGCAAGGGAAGAAATAATGCTTTTCTTCAGATTGTAGGTTGTTGAAAAGAAGAGAGCAATAACATTTATTTTTGCAGATTCTGCACTTCTTTCATCCTATTAAAGCAGCAAAAAAATTAATTATCGTTTTACATTTTAAGAATAAGATATTTGGAACCCTTTCATATGATAGGTGTAATGTCTTTCAACATGCATTGGGGTTTGTAAGTTTGAGAAATTTCAATGGGCATATGCTAAAATCGGATCCTCTGTTTATTCTGATAACTAGATAAATATGTGTATGCTATTTCTAAACAAAGACGGAATTTAATACTTACAATTACCATCGTTCTTTGGTTTTGAACTCTTATCAAAGGAAAATTCAATCAATCCATATTCCTCGATCCCACTAAATCTTGTTTTAGATGTTGAGGATTGCTAATTTATTTGTTTTCACAATTGCAGCTGTAAATGTTGATGGCTTCTTAGCACGGGATATAACATTCGAAAATGCAGCAGGGCCAGGTAGTCAACAAGCGGTAGCCCTAAGAGTAGATAGTGATCACTCTGCCTTCTACAACTGTGCCTTTCTTGGCCACCAGGATACATTGTACACTCATATTCTTCGTCACTTCTATAGAAACTGCAGAATAGAAGGCACTGTTGACTTCATATTTGGAGACTCGGCAGCCATCTTTAAAAACTGTCTCATTCTGCTGCGTCCTCGTCAAATAAACTCAGACAAAGGATCATCAGATCCTGTCACTGCACAGGGTCGAACAGATCCAGCCGAGCCCACAGGATTTGTTTTCCATAACTGCACTATCAATGGAACTGAAGAATATATGAGGGCTTACTATGCCAACCCAAAAATTTACAAAGGTTATTTGGGTTGGCCATGGAAGATGTACTCCAAAGCAATTTGCATAAATTCATATTTGGGAGAGGCCATTACCCTTGAGGGATGGCCGTGGATAGAGGACTTTGCTCTTAACACGCTTTACTATGGGGAATACCAGAATTATGGGCCGGGGGCTAAGGTTTCTGGAAGAACGCCATGGTCTAATCAGATACCTGAGAGAAATGTAGGAATGTATACTGTTGGAAACTTTATACAGGGAGACGAATGGCTGCCAGATACAATCAATTAATCCAAAAACAAAGGTTGGTTACTATGCAATCTTCTAATGCGTGATTTTCTTCTACATTGTCGTTGTTCCCTGATGATGGTGAAGAATTCAATGGGAAGCAATGGGACTAAAAATTCTCAGACAGTTGCAACCCAAAAATCCATGAGCCACATTGTTTCCTTCTATCACTGTTTCATCTGTCTTTGGAGTATTGCAATTTCAATCTGCTATGAAGGAGCCACTTGCTTTTCATTGGAGGAAAATGTTATTTGTACTTGTCTGCAATTTTTACTGCACTATTTTGATCGACATTGATGACCAAAATGGCAGAATAATTTTGTACCTGGTGCAGAGGAAAGCTGTTTTGTTACTGGGAAAGTTTCAACGCAGCACTGTTTTGTGATTGGGCGAATCCTCCCGCAGTTATGTTTGAAGCATGGGATAAAACTTTTGGAAAAATGTTATGAACTCTAAAGGTTTGGGTGTCTGTATTTGTTGTTGTTTTTTTTTTAAATCACGAAAATTGGTTGAATGAAAATTACAGGGATTTATTGAACCACCAAACATAATATTGACTCTCAAGTTTTAAGTAGATATCATTCAAGTTCTCAATATGTTCTTAATATAAAAAAAAAACATGCAACTTCTTATACAGGCTGAGTGTAAGTGCAGAGCGATTTGGTGAACAGAAGAAAAAACCAGTCTATCGGTCAGCTTTCTGGTAATAGAGGACTCTATGACAACATTACATCATACTTTTTAAACTAACCAAAAGACTTTTAAAAGGCTTGAAATAAAAACCGGACCTAGAAAGTTATAAAAGTCTGACCTTCCTGGTATAAGATACAAACTATTATTAACACCAGAAATAAAAAGACAACCACAATGAAGAATAATTTAAACATCGTTGGAACTAATAGATTCTAGAACAGTATAAGTTTGGATAATACTTTGATCATTTGAAGAATAAGGTACTTAATTTTTAACAGCATGTTATTCTCGACAACGTCGTGGCTTATTCTGTGTGACAATTTGCATACACTCTCTTTGATTTTTCCAAGGAGTGATGTTATTCAAAATATATCTCCCTGTGGGTGTCCATATGCTGCACACAAGAAATGATGCATTCACTTTTTTCAACTTTATGTATGTTTATCATTTCCATCCATATGATTGTCTTCCCATGATTTCTAAGATGTAATTGAGTTTATATCCATCCAATTGTATTATAGGCTCCAGGACTAGATAGACACGTGGGATAAATCTTATATTTATATTATACTCCTCTTTAACGTTATGAGTTTGTACACATGTTTTAACACTTTCTCACCTCTCAATAAAAATCTGAACATTGTGGAATTCTTTTAGGATCAGAAGCAACGCTAGGGTTGGAAAAAGCATGTAGCATTTATAATGTATCAAACTTAAAATAAGCCAGAAGTCTCCATTTTATCTGGGATTCCTCTTTGTTCATCCCTTGTCTGACACTAAGGTATATAATGTTCTGAAAAGTCTCATTGTGATATCCACTCATACATGCTAGAGAGTAAGGCACACCTCTGTGTTGAGATTCAATTCTAGATCCATAATTGTTTTTGACTTTTATTGATTTTTCTTTGTAAAAAATGTAGAATAGCATTGGCTCGAATTGGCCATTTGTTGATGATAAAAAATAAACACCGGTAAAGAAACAAAATTGCATAAAATTTTGACTTCTTTCTTCTATGTTGTTGTTTCTTATGTCATTTGCATAAAATTTTGACTTCTCTCTTCTATGCTATTGTTTTTCATATCATTGCCTTAAGGCGTTTCTTTTGCAACATGTGGTGCAAATGCTAGTTTATTTTATTTAATTTCTGGGCATTTCAGTTCTCCATAGCTTGTATTATTTATTTTAATTTTAATTAATTGTTGGGTAGCCACGTAGAAATTTCAACACCCACCATTATTAGTCTCCGCCATCTGGCGATGGCATGGGACTATAGTAATCGAAAACCATGATGTTAACATTAGTTGACCTGTTTCTTAGTGCCGGTTGAGGGAGTATACCAAAAGTTTTTTGGTACATAGTAGTTTACTGTTTTATTTGGCCTCTTCCCAAGGTGGGAGGCAAAACATAGGTTATATATATTTTCATTTGTGGTTATGGCTGACAGATCTATGCAATTGCTGCTTTTATAATGGCTATCTTGTTCCTATAATTTTTTGAGTTCATAAGTTTTTGGAATTTGCATTTTCAAAACAAAAACTAATGCTAGCATTAGTTAACAAACATTAAATGCTATTTCCATATTATTTGGTTCATATTATGCTTTGTAAAACATTGTCTATGGTCAATACACATGGCACATTTCTCTTTCATTAGTACACATGGCACAACACATGGTTGTGTGCATGCATGGACTGGTGTAGTGGCAATAGCTTTCTACATGTTCGTAGGCTAAATGCTCTGTCTTGTACGCCTACCATAGCTTGCAATCTATATGTTCCATGCTCTGCATTAACAAGATTTGAAGGACAATTTACTGGAATAGCAAGACAACTTAAAGGAGGAACCAGAGGAACTAGACAACTTGTTGTAGGAGGAGCTAGAGGAACCAAAAAATCAAAAAATCAACTTACAGGAGGAACCAGAGGAACCAAAAAATTGGCCATGTGCATTTGAAACTACAGACAGTTCTTTAAGTGTGGAAGAGGCAAGATAGAATTCAGGTTCTTTCTCTTCCAACCCTGCAAAATTGCTATTTCCATTCCTAAATCCCCAAGCAAGTAGAGCATTTGCTGCAGGTGTAGCCATGCCTTCAACCGATATGAAAGGTACAAAGGCCCCAAATATTGAACGAAAAGTGCTTAATGGTAAACCATATAAAATCATGTAAAAGATAAAAAAAGAAAACCATTTAAAATCTGTACAAAGAATCATAGTCCCAAAGGCTGCTTTTCCAATCTTCATGATGCAGTGATATTTTTTCATATTTTTCAATTTGCCAATCTTCATGGTGCGGAGATATTTCTTCATATTTTTTCAATTTCAGACAAATTTCGTATTTTGGGATTCAATCACTATTCAGGATAGGAAAGAACTTCACAGAGTTATAGATCAGTTACTCTAGATACTGAGAATAACTGTCTATTCTAGGTTAACTGAGCCAATTTTGTAAACTTTGTTGTATTGCTACGCTCCAAATGTAGATTTTAATATGAAATATATTTGCGCATTTTAATATGAAATATATTTCTTGCTACAGTTTAAAAAAAAAATGTTGCTAGATTTTGGAGATCTTAAGTGTTTATTCCATACTCATTGTTTAGGCATCTGCTTATGAAGTTTCTTCCTTCCATATTTATAATGGGTATAACTTGGAGAAATTGCATGAAGTCTATGCCTATACTATATACACATTAGAGAAATTGCATGAAGTCTGTGCTTGTACGATTGACCACTCTATCCTTGCTTATTCATTGTGTCCTGGGATAACCTGAAAGTTATGCCCCGGATAGCCATATCTAATATTTTGTGTGTATTTGTGTTTCATTTTCCTAGTTATTATGATAATGCATAGTTCAAATAAATTTCCAAAAATAGCTTCCCCGCAAGATGCAATTATCTTTATAATTATCACTGAAAAGGTATTCAAATGGTTACTCACCATTTCGTGTATGCTTGGAGCCTTTTCCACAACTTGCAAGATGCAATTATCTTTATAATTATCACTAAAAAGGTATTCAAATGGTTACTCACCATTTCGTGTATGCTTGGAGCCTTTTCCACAGCCCTCTGGGTGCCATCAATAATTTTCTTATCACCACGAAAAGAACACTTCAGAGAAAAGACCATTTGCAATAATAAAAACACCATCTGCAATAATAAACCAGTAGAGCACTTTATTTTGTGAACTAATAATTAAAATATCTCAATCAAACACTATATCAATACTAACTGCTTATCCTTGGCCTTCCTTTCCTTATAAGTTGCTCATTAAGCCACGTTGGCAAGAAATAAAATAAGGTATATAGTTAAGGCTCCTCACTAATGCTCTTAGGAAATATAAAAAGAAAATAGGGTAGGCAAGCACTTACCCACGGTTTCAGTTCAACAACAAGTTTTATCACGTACCCGGCTGACCGCCATATCTGAATAGGCCGTTCATCAATGGAATGCAGTGGAAACACACAAGGTGGAGTCTTCGAAGGAACGATACAAGGTGATGCACTAGGTGACTCGACCTGTAACATAATAAACTCCAACGGAACGCTTTGGTTTTCCAACCGGCTCTGCAGTCGCAATGGATTTATCTCACTAAATTTGGCATTATCTCGGCTTTATCTTCGTAGGTCTGTAGCAAGATCTGTAACATACTCATTCTTAGCTCATTCTACAACTAAATAGACCACTAGCTTTGAAAGTCGACATAGACCACTAGCTTTGAAAGTCGACATAATGAATTAGTTTGCCATTTTCGGAGGGTGCACCTATTCAGCATGCAAGCCCATGCAAGCCCACGTGGCCTTCATATTAGTTTTGCTTATTACTATTTATTTTTTTTTGCTTATTATTAATACTATTTACTTTTTGTTTTTAGTGCAAATTGTTTTTTTAGAACAAATCGTTAAGATACCCTTATTTATATGTGGGAGACTTTATATATTCATGTAGGAACTTCCTCTCGAGAGAAAAAGAATATTTATCCCCTAACGGGGACTCCGGAGATTGGCCATATCACGTATTAAAGGACTGTTATCTACCTATTTTCTCTATTTGGAAATGCCAAATGTGGTTTTATGATTGCTCCATATACTTCTGGATCTACTTATGCTCCATATAAATCAATGGATATTGATGTTGTTGGTGTCCTACTACTGCCCATGCTACCAGTGGTGCTTCTACTCATGTTTTTTCTACTCATGCTCGTGAACCCACTTAAGAATCATATTTTGGTCGCTAATATTCCTCTTATTCCTGTTCTGCTTACTTTCCCGCTAACTTTCGATTTGGATTTCTATTGGCTGGCGGGCGAGGAGATCCAATAGCCAAGTCCTTTTTCTGTTGCAGTTACTGTTATGGTTGCAGTTACAATATTCCTATTATGACTATTTATAGCTATTCCTATTTTCTATATATTACTACTCAAGTTCATGTTTCAGTTTTGAAGCTCGAGAAGGTAAGGTACTAGGCGCTTGAGAAAGTAAGGGTAATTTATTACGAGCAAGCTCACCCCTTACGGCATCTTGGCTACCCGTGTGTCCACGACAACCAATTCCAGTGACAAATCTAATTAGCTGGTGTCATGAGATGTTTGGTTAAGCCCTATAACGAGTGAAACTTATACCCTTGTTTTGGGTTGTTGATACATGCCGGATCAATGTCATCACTTATTCACAGCCGTCGAATCAATTGTGAAACCTTGAAAAGATGCCTTGGTTCTAAACCCACTGCTCCTCTCAGAACCAATCTATTTAGGGATTATAATAACCCATATGAGAATGTCAGAGCCTCTAGAAATCTTTTCATCAATGTGAATGAAGAGTTAGGGAACTAGCTCTTCGTGAAGTGCTTGTGTCATTACCTTTAGACCCACGGCCAAAAACTGTACAAATACCCTTTATCTCTACCCTGGAAGAGCTGCGGGACCATGAAGCCTCCTTTCTAGACTGAGCAGCCATCTGACCTACTCTTAGCGTAATAGCCACACTGAATAATTTGTTTTTCTGGTACTTTAAGCGTGCAATCTAGGAGCCTCGTCCCGCCTACAATCACTTCAATATGAATACATGTCAAATAACTACGACAGTACCAAATATTATTTTTCCATTATAATTAAAAGCAGAGCATAGCTACAGGGTTGGGATGCAAGATTTTCTGATGGTGTCGGCCAGGACTACATTTTTGGCAAGCATCACTGGGTGTGCCTTATATGCCTTTCACCTAGCTATTGGTCCTAGCTGTGCTCTTAGCACCAGGTGCCCCTCTACCAAATCTTACCTCAGGTGCTGCATTTTTTACAAGCATCTAGAGGAACTGTTCCTTTGAAGCATTAAATTGCACTAACTGTACTATTTCTCATATACTGTTTCTCAAAAATAGATTTCCAGCTCAAGGCAGGGACTTGCTACCATGCAGTGTCCCTTCTTTTATTTTACTTTTCCAAACTTAATTGCTGTGAGTTACTCTCTCAGAGTTGAAAGCACCTTCTTCAATTATGTGTGTTATTGTTACTCGCTTATCCCTATGAAACCACATGACTATGCATTATAATTTTTCTCTTCGACTCCCATCATAAACCTAAATTAACACAGTCTCCTTTCGGTTATTCTATCTGCCCCTGTAAATTCAACTCATTGTAAATTTAAATTGACAAAATGGTTATTCACTTGCAAACTTCCTAGTATTTCTCTACATGGGTTGATAGGTGTATTATTATTATTATTATTATTATTATTTTCTTACATTTTAATTTATTTTTAAATGTCAATTTTTATTTTAGGACATTAATTATGGATACATAACTAAGATTAGCTTCGTAGTTTGCTAGTAATTCAATAAAAATGAGGTCTGAAAATGTCTCACATATAGGATATTCTCCATGTCATAGTTTGCTTAGAAAACTAATGCATCAAAGTTTGTATATGCATGCGTCATCCCAAAGTTCGAGACCATAAATTTGTGGAGTGTTGCTAGGCATTAGGTGGGGTCCCTACGAGATTGTGAATGGATACATAACCATGACTAGCCCCATCGTTCGAGAGTAATACAATTGGACCTTCAACCTTGAGTATTTTACAGATCATTTATATTAATTTGGCCTAGCTTTGTAATTGCATGTCCTTTATCTTGATTTTGAGATAAGGTACACATATTTAGGAATTGAGAGCTTTGATTTTCACAAATGAATTAACAAAATGTGCCAATGGGATCTTAGTTTAGCAAGCACTTCAACCTTTGCATGTTAGAGCACAGACCCCTGAAGAAAAACATAACTAATTTTTCCTAGGTGCAAGTCTTGGGTGATTTTGAACACACAATACTGTCTCATTAGTACAACCTAGCCAAAATAAAATCTCTGCCATTACTTATTTGTCTTTGAGAGTTGCGCAACACATGTAAAATGGCCATGTGTACTACTAATGTATTTGGGAAAATTGATCAAAGTTTAAAGGGAACACTTTACAAACAAAATAGTTTTATATGTATATTAATAAAAGGAACTCTAAAATGCCTTGTCACTTACACTAGCATAGTTCACTCATCTACAGATTTTGATATGCAGCTTGAAGTTACTTATCTTGAATTTCAATATGTGGTACATTGGCCAATTTATGTTACCAAGAACAAACAACAGAATGGAAAATAGGAATTGCAAGAGAAAGGGCTCGAGGGTTTTGAGTGATAAGAAAGGTCAATCCCCTCCTAGCATATAAAATTGTTTGGTAATGTACTAGCAATCATTAGTGTCAAGATGGGAATAGGAACCAGAATGAGAAAAGGGTTTATTGGGCAGGTTTCTAATATGCATCTTTGAAACCTATCAATGGATTTCAGTTTAGTGATGCCTGCTGGTAGTAAATAGATATTTATTTCCTCTCTGCATTTGTGGGAAAGTAAAATAACATGTTGTTTTAATTTGAGACAACATTGTGAGTTGTGATAGTATGGTTGCTTCGGAGTTTCATTGAATATCTTCTATTTTGTTATCCATGATCTGTTGCATGCTCAATGTAACTGTAACTTGCGTGCTACAACCAGCTAACAACGTAATATCAACCAATGTAGCTGTAACTTTCATGCTACAACTAGTTAACAACATAATATCAACCAGGCCAGTAAAATGGTTTTGCTGTCAATATATAAGTATTGCTGCTCAATGTTCCACCATCTCTCTACATTTTTGATAAACGATTTATAGCTATGCTCTTAGCATTGGGTGCCCCTCTACCAAATCTTGCCTCAGGTGCTGCATTTTTGACAAGCATCTAGAGGAATTGTTCCTTTGAAGCATTAAATTGCACTGACTATACGATTTGTCATGTACTGTTTCTCAAAAATAGATTTCCAGATCAAGGCAGGGACTTGCTGCCATACAACGTCCCTTGTTTTATTTTACTTTTCCAAACTTAATTGTTGCAAGTTACTCTCTCACGATTTAAAGCAGCTTCTTCAACTATGTGTGTTATTGTTACTCGCTTATCCCTATGAAACCACATGACTATGCATTATAGATTTTCTCTTCAACTCCCATCATAAACCTAAATTAATTAAATTGATAGAGTCTCCTTTCGGTTATTCTATTTGCCCTTGTAAATTCAACTCATTGTAACTTTAAATTGACAAAATGGTTATTCACTTGCAAATTTCCTAGTATTGATCTACAAGGGTTGATATGTGTATCATTATTATTATTATTATTATTTTCTTACATTTTAATTTATTTTTAAATGTCAATTTTTATTTTAGGACATTAAGTATGGATACATAATTAAGATTAGCTTCGTAGTTTGCTAGTAATTCAATAAAAATGAGATCTGAAAATGTCTCACATTTAGGATATTCTCCAAGTCATAGTTTTCTTAGAAAACTAATGCATCAAAGTTTGTATATGCATGTGTCATCCCAAAGTTCGAGGCCATAAATTTGTGGAGTGTTGATAGGCATTAGGTCGGTTCCCTATGAGATTGTGAATGGATACATAAACATGACTAGCCCCATGGTTTGAGAGTAATACAATTGGACCTTCAACCTTGAGTATTTTAGAGATCATGTATATGAATTTGGCCTAGCTTTGCAATTGTATGTCCTTTATCTTGATTTTGAGATAAGGTACACATGTTTAGGAATTGAGAGCTTTGCTTTTCATAAATGAATTAACAAAATGTGCCAATGGGATCTTAGTTTAGCAAGCACTTCAACCTTTGCATGTTAGAGCACAGACCCCTAAAGGAAAACATAACTAATTTGTCCTATGTGCAAGTCTTGGGTGATTTTGAACACACAATACCCTCTCATCAGTACAACCTAGCCAAAATAAAATCTCGACCATTACTTATTTGTCTTTGAGAGTTGTGCAACACATGTAAATGGGCCATGTGTACTACTAATGTATTTGGAAAAATTGATTGAAGTTTAAATTGAACACTTTCCAAACAAAATAGTTTTATATGTATATTAATAAAAGGAACTCTAAAATGCCTTGTTACTTACACTAGCATAGTTCACTCATCTAAAACAAATTTTGATATGCAGCTTGAAGTTACTTATCTTGAATTTCAATATGTGGTACATTGGCAAATTTATGTTACCAGTAACAGACAACATAATGGAAAATAGGAATGGCAAGAGAAAGGGCTCGAGGTTTTGAGTGATAAGAAATGTCAATCCCCTCCTAGCATATAAAATTGATTGGTAATGTACTAGAAATAATTAGTGTCAAGATGGGAATAGGAACCAGAATGAGAAATGGGTTTATTAGGCAGGTTTCTTATATGCATCTTTGAAACCTATCAATGGATTTCAGTTCAGTGATGCCTGCTAGTAATAAATAGATATTTATTTCCTCTCTGCATTTGTGGGAAAGTAAAATAACATGTTGTTTTAATTTGAGACAACATTGTGAGTTGTTATAGTATGGTTGCTTCGGAGTTTCATTGACTGTCTTCTATTTTGTTATCCATGATCTGTTGCATGCTCAATGTAACTGTAACTTGCATGCTACAACCAGCTAACAATGTAATATCAACCAATCTAGCTATAACTTTCATGCTACAACCAACTAACAACATAATATCAACCAGGCCAGTAAAATGGTTTTGCTGTCAATCTATAATTATTGTTGCTCAATGTTCCACCATCTCTCTACATTTGTGATAAA
The DNA here is from genome assembly GCA_031772625.1 of Pinus tabuliformis. NCBI lineage: Eukaryota > Viridiplantae > Streptophyta > Pinopsida > Pinales > Pinaceae > Pinus > Pinus tabuliformis. The sequence goes on from CM062817.1 coordinate 994,356,470, forward strand.
CAATTTATAGTTGTGTTCTTAGCACTGGGTGCCCCTCTACCAAATCTTGCCTCAGGTGTTGCATTTTGGACAAGCATTTAGAGGAAATGTTTCTTTGAAGCATTAAATTGCACTGACTGTATTGTTTCTCATGTACCATTTCTCAAAAATAGATTTCCAGCTCAAGGCAGGGACTTGCTGCCATGCAGCGTCCCTTGTTTTATTTTACTTTTCCAAACTTAATTGTTGCGAGTTACTCTCTCATAGTTTAAAGCATCTTCTTCAATTATGTGTGTTATTGTTACTCGCTTATCCCTATGAAACCACATGACTATGCATTATAAATTTTCTCTTCGACTCGCATCATAAACCTAAATTAATTAAATTAGTACAGTCTCCTTTCGGTTATTCTATCTACCCCTGTAAATTCAACTCATTGTAACTTTAAATTGACAAAATGGTTAATCACTTGCAAATTTCCTAGTATTGATCTACACGGGTTGATAGGTGCATTATTATTATTATTATTATTATTATTATTATTATTATTATTATTATTATTAGCTTACATTTTAATTTATTTTTAAATGTCAGTTTTTATTTTAGGACATTAAGTATGGATACTTAACTAAGATTAGCTTTGTAGTTTGCTAGTAATTCAATAAAAATGAGATCTGAAAATGTTTCACATTTAGGAGATTTTCCACGTCATAGTTTTCTTAGAAAACTAATGCATCAAAGTTTGTATATGCATGCATCATCCCAAAGTTCGAGAGCATAAATTTGTGGAGTGTTTCTAGGCATTAGGTGGGGTCCCTACAAGATTGTGAATGGATACATAACCATGACTAGCCCAATGGTTTGAGAGTGATACAATTGTACCTTCAACCTTGAGTATTTTAGAGAACATTCATATTAATTTGGCCTAGCTTTGCAATTGTATGTCCTTTATCTTGATTTTGAGATAAGGTACACATATTTAGGAATTGAGAGCTTTGCTTTTCATAAATGAATTAACAAAATGTGCCAATGGGATCTTAGTTTAGCAAGCACTTCAACCTTTGCATGTTAGAGCAGAGACCCCTGAAGGAAAACATAACTAATTTGTCCTAGGTGTAGGTCTTGGGTGATTTTGAACACACAATACCCTCTCATCAGTACAACCTAGCCAAAATAAAATCTCTGTCATTACTTATTTGTCTTTGAGAGTTGCACAACACATGTAAATGGGCCATGTGTACTACTAATGTATTTTGGAAAATTGATTGAAGTTTAAAGGGAACACTTTCCAAACAAAATAGTTTTATATGTATATTAATAAAAGGAACTCTAAAATGCCTTGTCGTTTCATGGACCTTAAGAACTTCGTTTTCGATAACATCAACATATCTTGTTAGGTATAGGGATGCAAATGACATATTCTTTGGTATAGTTAAAGTCACTAAGGACCAACATGTGGATGCACATATAACATAAGATGACATCATTGTTTGCAAATTAAGAATTTTCAATGCATTGTTACAAGAGAAATCTTTTAAGTTCAAAACGCATAAAATGGGAATAGTTCAATTACTACCCACTATTGCATTATATAGTCGAGTTGGCATTTTGTACTTCTCACTAAATGTGTTACATAAAAGAAGGCTTAAAACTATACCACACATTCTCACACCCCCATTCCACCTGACAGGCATGTGAAAATATTTAATACAATTTCATGACAACAATCTCATACCCCCATAATGAGCCAAGCCCAACATGTTGATAGGATGATATCCGGTAATTGTTCCACCGAGAGGATCTACCCTCCTATTTACTAATGGATATCCCTCCAATTGCTTTTTGTTTATGTCTATTGTGCTACTCGTCCCCTAGTAAAACACTATCCTTCATACACTCCCAGTTCCATTGCAACCCAATCAATAGATGTTGATTGATGCAAATAACTTATATTAGCTAATTGACTTTTCAAGATCCTCAGTATTGGGATTTTTTCTCCGACACCCTGATACTTGACATATCATTGTTGAATGACAGGAAATTCCCCATCAGTTAATTGATATCTTTCGGGTCTATCAATGTTCGGAGTTCATGTTGCCATTGTTAGTGTCTCTTGATACTTTGACACCCAATATCCATCCTCCCATGAATAAGCCTTATCACCTAAGCACTACTACATGCTCTTGTATTGCCCATATGACCAGGAGTTGAGGCCAAAGCCTTCCAATCCCTAAATCTCTAAGAATTTCAAACCAAAGGGGGATTTCATAGTGCAATTTATGATCATTTTGAATACAAAGGGGGTTATTCCCCAATTTTTTATGGTCATCCTGAAACTAAAGAGGTCTATCTCTAAATTTTCTCCTTGGAAAGGCATGTATACAAGGGGAAATATTTAGTCTATCATGGGGCTAAAAAGGACTTTGACACCACAATATTGGACTGCCTACAAAACCTTGAACTGAAAAGATATTCATCAAACCTAAAGGAACCAAAGCACTTCATCCTCACTGCTAGTAACCACTCAACTTCTAAAGTAATACCAAAGATGTCACTACACACAATTTGCCTCTTATAAGGCTTTCAATCCTCTTCTCCCACTCATGGAAACCATACAATTGATTGTCAATTCAAACAGGAATACACCATGACTACTAAATACACCAGTTGGCCTAGTCAAGGCTAAACATCTTCACCCAAAGGCCACTTTATTCTCTTCAACATATTTCCAGCTAGGTCAAGAGTTCTTTAGTGAAATCTATAAAATGTAACATCATATATTCTATGAAGGCGCTTCTCATATGAGTCTTCAACTTATTTTCAAGGTTGTTCTTCTTGCATCTAGATCCAAATCATTAACGAGACCTCCTAATCTATCCAATAGTCACAGGGCTTATCTGGCATATATAGAACATATCAAGCTTACCGATTAAACTCATTGAGATATCCTCACAACCAAAAAACCATCATGTCTATCAAAGAGACTAAGGATATTAAATTCCCATGTCTTCTCAACCCTAATTCGTACTTGATTATGGCATGTAATAGGCATAGACATTCACCATAGCCAAGAAATTAGTCTAAATCCCCTATCCTATTAAGAGCATAACATACAATCACATAAGGATATATAAGAAATCATACATTGAACGTTACACAACCTCCATAACCATTGAAACCACATTTACCCTCTCATCTCATAGACAAATAATAAAAATCCTATCATATCCATTTAGTAAGAAAGTATATAGATAAAAAATTGGTCAACATAATTTCTATCTCATTGTATATGATTTACATTACATGTTCAAGTCTCGAAGGGCACTTATTTGATTATACCCAAATGCTTCCTGTAACTGATGAAGAGTAGCCACATTTTACCCCATCATAAGCTCATATGCATTGTAATATTTCTTGCAACTAGTCACCGTCATGCTAGAACATGAAGCCATGAGGGAAGATATTGCACAATAACATAAGGTGGAGTCATGAAGGCCATTCTCCTTCATCCAATCAAATCATCAATCTTATTCTAGTTTGTCTATATTTCTATCTTATGCTCCCGCACTCTCACAAGTGTTTGTCTTCTCTTACATTATTTGTGTCTCTCCTTATCTCTCTCTCACAGGGGCTTCACTCAATGAACCTTTGACATATCACGTGCTTTTGTGGTATATTAAACAACACCCTTAATTTGACTACATATTGGAAAATACCTCTAAAAATCTAATCCCTTAATAATACAAACCCAATACACCTTCCCAATTTAAAAAACCCCTAATTTCACTAGATATTGTAGGTATCCATTTTTTCATTAACATTTTTTAAACCCCTTTATATTTTTTCATTAACTTTGAGCTCCATTTCTTATACCTCCCAATATAAAAACCCTTTACCCCCTATATATCCCGCAATACATTATGGTTTTTTTCCTCGATATATATCTCCCAAATGAATGCACATGGTATGGTATTCCTCCCCCTAATGAAGCTCATGTGATCTCTCTATGGTTTCCTTAATTGTCTCGTTACTTTCGTAAGTGTTGCTACTTCTTGATTTCTCATGCTTCATGCACACACTAGTGCTTCTTCCTTTGAATGTATTTTCTCCTTCACACGCATGATTGATTCATACACATGCTTCTTTGTCTTTTCTTCTCTTTCAAACGTTAGCTTCTTTGGCATATTTCCTATCTGGGATGTCCTTTGGTTAGATCAAAAGTTTCTCTTCATACCTCATAAGTCTTCTAATGGTTATAGTCCACATGCCACATCAACATGCCATGGTTTTGATACATGGAAACTTGAAACCACCCATGACCTACATGTCCTTACCTCATTGGTTAATGTACGCCATCCCAATATTTCCCATAGGCCATAACCCTTTGGCCATTGGGACATACAACAAATTCTCTACTTAGCCTACGTCGATACGCTAATAGGATAATATCACATTATCATTTTGTTGATAGGGTCCACCATTATGTTTACTAATGAATGCACCTCCCATCACTTTTTTTTTTTGTTTATTAAGTTATCAGGGCCTCGGTAAAACAAAATCCTTTCTTCACTTCCAGCTACATTCTGACCCAATCAACAGATGTTGACCAAGGGAATAACTTTTCTAATTTGGTGGACTTGTTGGGGTCGCCATATCGAGTATTTTTCTCATAATACTACCTATAAATCTACCAACACCTCCGTAGGCAATACATCACTATTGAACAACAAAAAAATTCCCTATTATTTGATTGATATATGTATAGGTCTATTAATGTCAAGAGATTATGTTATCCTTGTTAATGTGTATATGATCCTCCAACTACTGATATCCTTCCTCCTGGGAATATGCCCCATCATACAAGCTCTAGGACATAGCCTATATGTTGATCATGTGACTAAAGGTTGAGGCCAAAGCCTTCCAATCCACAAATTTCTCAACATTCCAAACCAAAGGGGAGTTTCATACTAGAATTTCTTATCATTCATAATACAAAGGGGGTTGTTCCCCAAATTTTTATGGTCAAACTAAAACTAAAGAGGTCAATCTATGAATTTTCTCTTTGGAAAGGCATGCCTATAGGGGGGAATCTTCATTTCTTCTTAGTGTTGAAAAGGACATTAATAGGGAAACAGACTCCCTAGAAAACTTTTGAGCTATAACGATCTTCACCAACCATGAAGGCATCCAAACGCTTTAGCCTCACTTCTTATAACCAATCAAATTCTCAATTTATACCAGAGAGATCACTACATAGTTTTCATCTTTCGAGGCCTTCAATCGTATTATCCAAAATAGGGAAACCATACAATTGATCGTCAATCCACACGATCATATAGCTTGGATGTTAAATACTCCAACTGGCCTAGTAAAGGATAAATGCCCTTACACAAAGTCCACCTTATACTATTTAACAAACTTCCAATCAGCTATAGATTTATTTAGTGTACTATATAACACTTATGATTAGATATTCTATGAAGACACTTCTCATCTAAATCTTCACCTTGTTGTCAAGGTTGTTTTTCTTACATCTGGGTCCAAATAATTAACTAGACCTTTTCATCTCTCCAACAGTCACAAGGCTCCTCTAGTCTATCTAGAATAGACCAATCGTACTGATTAAACCCATTAAGATTTCCTCATAACCAACAAGCCATCATGTCTATCCAAGAGAATGAGGATTGATTTCCCCTATCTTCTCAAGCCTACTTCTTAGTTGATTATAGTCTGTAATAGTTGTAGACATTCACAATAGCTAGGAAATCAGTCTAATAGTCATATTCTCTTGAGAGCACAACAAATGAGCACATAAGGTTATATAAGTAGGCATGGATTGATTATTACACAACCATCATATCCATTAAAACTTGATTTACCCTCTTGTGTCATAAACAAATAATGCAAATGCCATCATATCCATTCAATAAGTAAGCATACAGATAAACAATTGGTTAACATAATTTCTATTTCACTATATATTATTTACATTATAGGTTCAATTCCCTAAAATTGATTAAGAGTGAGCCATGTTCCATCCCACAATAGTCTCATTTGCACTACAACATTTCTTGCATTTAGCCACCCCCATACCAGACCATGAAGCCATGAGGGTATATATATATATATATTATATATATATATATATATATATATATATATATATATATATATATATATATATATATATATATATATATATATATATATATATATATATATATCTCTTGTTCCTTTGCTTCCTCTCTCTCTCCAGTCTCCTCTCTTATTCCTTTGCTTCTAGGGGTGCACTATTTTTCATGAATTCTCCTTTTGATTGTGCATGATTATGGGAAATGCCAATGCTTCTTCCTTTAAGGGTTCGTTTTCCTTCATCTACATGAGTGCTTCCTTCACATACTTATTTTTATTTTCTTCTCTTTCATGTTTCAACTTATCTAATAGATTTCCTATAAGGGTTGTCTTTCGGTCAAAGAAGAAGATTCTCTTTAGACCTTAGATGTATTTTAGTGGTATTATTCTCATATCTTAGATAAGACAATTGGGGCACACCCTTGCAACTTCCATAAATATGGAAGTTAATTCCGCACATTCCCACAAAATATTTTCCTAAGAGAAATTTTAACAATCTTAGATCTCATGATCTTTTGAAATAGCCAATAATTCATTGGAAATGATTAATTCACCAAATCCCAAATCCCCTGTGTTTCCATCCCTTGTTCTCATGGGTTCTCGTAGTTCATATCATGGCTTCACCTCTTCATTAGTTGTTATTTAATTTTAATTACAATTATTTTAGGTCTTTTTTCCCATTTATATTTATATTCCCAATACAAGGATCAATAACATAATTAATAAAAATTACAATATCAATAGATGGGTTAACTTCTAGGGGTGATATAATCCTCTCCCCCTTAAATGAACACCATCCTAATCTTTCACACCTTTTTGGGTGTTATTTTTAGAAACATTACACCATTTCAGGTTATTTGTTTCACTACATCAATGCTCCTTAGAGCTTCCTCGTTTACACTAGTAATACAATCCTCTTCATCTGTTCTTCCTTGTCATTATGTTAGCATTGTCTAGCCACCACCAAACCTTTAGCATTCTTACAACACATATTAGTGAACAAGTGTATTACAATATTTCTTTATGCATAATCGTTTCAATGAATTTTGATAAACCTAGATGAAATTTTTATTTAACCATAATACTTATTTGTATGGTTATCCTTTCCTTCATCAACCTACCATGGGATACCATGAATAAACTCCTTTTACGACGAATCCAATACCATGAAAATACATCAATATCCTAGGACTAGGTCCTCTTATCACATACATACATACATACATACATACATACATACATACATACATATCGCCTATAAACTAATACAACAATAAAATAATAATGAATGCTTATAGGGCCTTAACATAGAAAATTTTAAAAGGAATAAACTCCTTTTACAATGAATCCAATACCATGAAAAGACATCAATATCCTAGGACTAGGTCCTCTATCACATACATACATACATACATGCATACATATCGCTTATAAACTAATACAACAACAAAATAATAATGAATGCTTATAGGGCCTTAACATAGACAATTTTTTACAAAATCTTTTTCCTCAAATATTTTTTTTCCCAAGGAAAACTTGTAATTTTAATTAAAAAAATAAATAAATTACATTTTGTAGATGCTCATAGAACATTCACCCATACCAGTCAAAAGCTAGTTCCCAAAAGGATAACTATCAAAAAATAAAAAAACGATAAAAATGAAAATTGGGACTAAGTGAAGATACTTAGTTACCATTTTCTTCCTTCCATCTTTTCCACTTTCCGCTAGTCTCCTTGATTTAAAGTGGAAATTACAATTGCTAACTCATTTTCTTATGCTTTCATTAGGGTTTCCTTATTTGACTTTGAGCTCTCAGATACAGGGGATTATTTAAAACCTACCATCTCCTTTACAATGGGGATATCCTCCTTCTACAATGTTGGGACTAATGTTCACACTGCTTCAAGACCTTTCAGGCTTGGTACCATTATTCCTTCTTGTTTAACTCCTACTTTTGCTAATATTTCTTGTGGATTTTAATTTACTACATTAATGGGATTACCCATTTCCTCTTCATCATGTTATTCTAAGAGATGTTACTCTGGAAATTACCATCCCTTGTGATTTTTGGCTTGTTTCTTTTTACTTCTTGGATCTTTGTTTTGCCGAGGGCACACATATTTTGTAACTGTCCTATTTGTATACATATACGACATTTAAATGTCGTATTTTCAAAATCTAAAAACTAGGTCCAACATTGATTGTTATATATGAAATGAATGGTGTTATAGGCCATTTTGTCTCATCTAATCAATACGCCCAAAAAATGGATCAATCAACAGCCATGAACACCTTTTCATCATCCCTACCCATAGATCTAAGAATGAATCTTCCAAATTCCTTAGTTTCTGGGTCATACTGCTTCAAAACAATATTTTTAAGGCCCAACACACCCTATCCCTTTAGGGACTTGCGTTCATCAACAAGTTGCTCCATTCTGCACCTACACTGATCAACAACATGTTGTCCCTTGTTGGGGGTGTGTTGATTCTATAAACTCTAGAAAAATAAAAATAATCCCAAAGATTCCTCTTTTATAAGATTTCAGGAGTTGTTTCAACCATTTACCTTGGATAAGAACTTGAATCCTATCTAATCCTACCTTAGATATTTCACCTCTTATCCCTTGAGCTCATCCTCCCATCAAGAGTGGATGTCAAGCCAAGATTGGTAAATGGATAATAATTCCTAAACCACCACACTCTCCTCTAAATTTACAACCATATACAACATAAGGGTTGGATTTTGGAGACCTATCATGCCCTCATGTTGTTGCCTTGAATCTAAGAGAAACATCATCTCCATGTGTTAGGGTAACATTACGGTGATATTTTTTATGAGGAAGGACAAGTCAACTTGGGGAGACCTCTACAAGATCAACTACTATTCTTGGTTGTAAACACTCTCCTTTTCATATTAATACAAAGAGTATACCACTTTCCTATATATGTTATGTTATGTTTACATTCATATGTTTCAATGCTTTGTTGATCCATTGAGTAAAGTAATTGGATAATGCGACATAGATGTCGTAGATATTTGGCTTGTTGTGATTGTATGTGCATGTTATAATTAGAGCAATCGGAGCTATGATTAGAGCTTGCACAACGAGAGGAGAGAATATCTTGCAACGAATTCCAAGTAATATTCTTTCCATTCTCCAATTTCTCTAAGGAGAACTTTATATTCTTTGCTTTTATGTTTTTCTAGACCAATCCACTAGGTCTAGGGAAGATACTTCTGTCCATAGTCATAAATTTTGCATAACAAATTGGTGACCATATGAGGAAACGTTTCTTTCCATTATTGGTTTCGTTGTCCTTGGTACTTGTTTCACCTCTTAAACATACCTCCATTGCCTCACTCGGTCTAAATTGACATTAGGAAGACCTTTCATTGAGCTTCATTTGATTGTTTATGTCAGAACTTGACCTTTACCTTTAGCAACGCTTCCCCTGGTCTAGAGACAGAGCATTGTAGTGCACTTTGGTCTTCTTTGCACCTACTGTAACACCCTCCTACCATATCTACCCAAGCAACTGGCCATCTGGGGTAAACATGCGATGAGATCCCACTATGATATGATTCGACCTCCTAAGTCACGTTAAGGAAGTGGAACCGATGGAAACACACCATACAAACATTCAACATCAGCTACAGGACCCTTAGGAACCAATCCAACACTTTAGACAACTTGCCCTTGGGTCTCACTGAAATTTTGGACAACTTAAGCCTCAACCACTCTCATGCTATAGGCATGACAACGTCGAGAAACCCAAAGTCGCTCTCACAGGCTTTCATGCCAGGTCCATAGTCTAAATTTGTCAGTGCTATGCCAGCGTCCCTAGGATTTGAGCCACTTTTCCAAGCTTGGAGCCCAAGTCACTACCCATGATTTCGTGACACCTTCAGAATAGTAAAATAACCTGAAAATGACAGTACTATAGAAAAGGCTTGAATGAAACCTTGAATGGACCCTTACTAGCCATGACAAGAATTTTGTCAAACATATCATGAATATGTAATATACAGGTGTAAATAATAGATTTGAGCATAGAGGTCTCATACTTATTTGAGATTCACCATGAATCATCGCTTCCTTGTGACTTTAACTGCCATTCTATCCATTAGGTCATAGATAAATTGTTCATACATTTACAAGTAAAAACATGATGAGAGACATACATAACTGTTGTCATAAAACATATACATAACCAGTATAATAGGGATAGAAATATCAATGAAATCACAAACATATACACCACATATAATCCATCATAATACTCATAGAAATATCAGGAGAAATAACAGTTCATTAATGATGCAAAATCCAAACCCAGGATGGGACTTCCACATTCCACCTGAATGTAGAATGATTGAGCCAAATCTCTCTTCATCCATTCACCCCCATTCCATATTCCAAACAGGAATGTGGGATCTCATAGGACACATTAATAAAAAATCATCCAGGGGTTCCAGAGGCCATCCACCTCAACCCATCGAACAATGGTTCCACCTCAAGGTCATACATCACAAAACCATCATCAGATTGATCTCCATCTAAGCCTTCGAGGGCTTCCAGAGCATTTAATGTTCCAACCAAGGCTTCCAGGACTAGTAACTCAACCCACCAAGGGCTTCCAAATCATTTTTCCAACAAAGGATTCTAGGACTAGTAACTCAACCCAAGTTGTTACAGGGCTTCCAAAGCATTTTTCCAAATAGGGCTTCCAGAACTAATAACTCATCCCAAGCTAAGGAAACATGAGAACCAACCAAAAACACAAGAAGGAAATAAACCCACAAACTCCATGGCTATCTATAAAATGGCAAGGCTAGGCAATCAAGTGTCAATCATGGCCATCCTCCATGCTAATGATAGATCACGACCAACAAACCAGATGCATGTGCCATGCGTGCCAAAACTAGTGAGGAAAACATACATGCAACTCAGTACCTGCAAGTAAATCACGCTTTAGTTGTTGATCCCGATGCCTTCTTGCACTTTCTTTCTCTTCCTTTTCCTTCTTGCTCCAAAAATCCAAGTAAACCACACCCTCAAAGAGTGCTCCAAGAAAACTCTGTCTCTAAGAGTATGAGTGAGAGAATAGAATAGAAGAGAGCTCCACCAAAACCAGTTAAGAAAACCTTACCAATTGATCCTCAAAAGTCTTTTTATCAATAAGGCCTCTATTTTCTTCATTTTCCATTATTTTCCTTCATTTTCCTCCTCACATGAAAACCGCGACCTTTCACCTTCCTTTTCTCCTAATTTCCATTATTTTCATAGAAAAATGTGCCAAATTTCCTTTTTACCTTTCCAAAGCCTTAGCCATTGCCTTTGCCAATTTCCTTAGCCATAATAAACCGAATCAACACCCTCTAGGATATTTTCCCCCACCATTTAGCTTGGAATACGTGTCCCATCACCGTGACCTTATATATATTTTTACATGGAATTTTCACCAGGGTTGTTACAGAACCCTCCCCCTTGGGGGAACACCTTCCTCAATGTTCATTGGCACCTATAACCAACAAGACTACTGAAAACAAAACATACTGCCCATGGAGCTTTATAACACAACTCATTGTAGTATTTACAATGACCATCTGCTATAACATGACAAAAATACTGGAGATTTATAACACAACTCATTACAATATTTACAATAATAACAACATACAAATTTGCTTCAACCAGAAAATAATCATACTATCTATGGAGCTTTATAAATCAATCTCGATATAATATTTACAATGATATACACATGCACATATGCACATTTTCTCAACCAACAAATAAAAAGGATATGATGCCTGCATTCGTAACAAGGGAATCCAGAGGCTCACACCTCCACCCTCAAAGTAATACCAAGATTCACTTCCTTCCCAGGAGGTCCAAAATCCACTGCAAATTCAAATCTGCATCCAATGTCCAATGCTATAATCTCGCGCCACTTGTCCTCTCAACGGACAGTTACCAACTCATTGTTCCAGGGCACACTCCCAATGTGCATATGATTCCATCTGGTAATGCTAATGACCAAAAAAAATCCATCATCGGTCTTCCCTTCTTTGCTACGCAATCCCTCAGGAAATTCAGTCAATCCCCTTCAGTGCAGTCACTCACCTTCCAAGATCCGTTGGTGCCCCCATCCCAGGTAGTCCATCCATTCACAAAGCTTCCTCCCATTGGAAGATACAAAAACAAAGGGATATCCCTACCTTAAAACCATCATATCAGTCATAGCATTCTCATGGAAATCAATGGACACTATTGGGTACCAGTGTCCCACAATGGCCCTGCTCCTGAATGCTTTACCAGCATACTACTGCTTGTTTGAATTCCTTTGTTGCTGTTGTTATTTCTTGCAGTCAATTTCAACCACCCAACCAAGAATTTCCGTTCTTCCTGTACCAAGCACATACCTTCCATTAGATTTAAAAATAAATTGAAATAACTTCAAATTATACATCATTGGTAGCTTATCAGTAAGGTACACTTGCAATTTTGTTCACTTCTTGTCACAACAAGTCAAACTAACATCTGGACCAAATCATCATGTATAAACATATCACATCAGGTTAGCTCAAAATGCAACCATCATAGATCAAAATCTTAAATCACATGTAACCATCATAAACTAGAATCATAGATCACATGTAATCATCATATACCAGAATCATAAATCACATGCATAATAAAGCCAAAATAAAATACCAATGCTTATCCTTCATCGATCCTTGCTTCTTCCTTTGTCCTTATTTCATATGCACTTCAGATTGGTTTCCACACCCAAAAAATACCCAATGTCGTCTCCTCAACCATGTTCACACACACATAGTGTACATCCCACACATACAACCACGCACGACATACCACACCATGCAGTACATGCATCTATTCCTGACATACAACACATACACCTACACCCAGTGTACAACACAACGCAATACATATTCCTATGTTTGATGTATGACACAAGACAACACATATACATACACAATGCACATCAAAAGACATACATTTTTACACAACATGAGACACCACAAAATGCATTCACATACACCCAATATACAACATAAATCATACATATATACTCGATGTACAATGCCACACAATACATGTACCCACACAAAGTACAACACAATGAATACACATGTCATGATACCACAATTACATAATGCACATACATAATACTACATGTACACAACACAACATGTATGACATGCACACAATATGACACGTACACCAATACCATATGTACCACATGTGCATAGTACCGCATGTACACTGCAACCACCTACACAATGTGTGCACAACATCACATGTACGTGAAACCACCTGCACAACGTCTATACAACACCACTTGTACAATCATGCACACCACACCTTATGTACATAGTACTAATGTAAAACATGCACGCAACACCACTTGTACCTAGCACTACATATCCAACATGTACATAGCATCATCTATACACAGCATTGCATATCCAACATGTGCACAACACCATATGCACACAACACCGCATATCCGTCATGCACACAGTACAATATGTAGACAACAACGTATATCCAACATGTACATAGAACCATCTATACCCAACACTGAATATTCAACATTCATACAACATTATCTATACTAACACCTTGTACATAGCTTTACATAAAAAACACGTACACACACACACACACTATATACACAATACCACATGCGCACACCATCACATATGCAACATGTACAACATATACAACATATGCACAACAATAGTACCACACGTCAAAAACCACATTATCAATACCAAGCAACCTTTCTTCCAATGTCTTACCCATGTTTGTCCCAACAAGTTGCAGACCCCATTGCTTTCATTTCGCTGATGTATCCCTTGGTATAAACTACCCATAAAATATACATAATATAATCACATAATATCAAATCACAACCATATGATATTGACCTTGTATATTTGTCAAGGCTAAACTTCCCACTTGATTCCTCATAAGACCAGGAACCTCTTCATGCCATTCGCCTACATAAGCAATCATTCCTCCACATAATGATCCCTGAAAACCCTATCAAACATGACATACATACATACATACATTTATACATATATAATATCAGCATAATCATGATCACAACATAATTACCAAATAGAATAAGGTATAGGTTAAGAGAACTTCCTTATTTTTTCACAAAATGCACATCATTGATAATAACAGTTCCAAACATAGCCAAGGCATATGATGCCTCAAGTCCATTCACCTTACCTTTTCTAGTTACCTTTCTCATGGCTGTTCTTCCATCATCCATTTACACCAATGGACCCAACTAGTCCAACCAATTGTCATAATCTTACCTTTCGTTGTGCTTACTCATGCACCGAGCTTCATTCGTGTCTTACATTACTTGTTGAGTACCACACAACTCTCCCTAAGCTCCATTAACTTCCCCCCTTCCCAACCAATTCCCAAGACATTTAAAACATAAAAGGCAAGACAAAAAACAAACAAGAAGAAAACCATGAAAACCAATAACAATACGACAGCACAAACAAAGTGGCATGATCATGCACTAGACATAACAAAGCTGCAAGTCAAGTGCAAGAAAATCACAAAAGCCCAAAAGAACAAGACTAACAACAGACACCATGACTCAATCCTCATGGTTCCTAGTGCTCCAATGGAAATATCAACCAGAGCCTTCTTTAATATTTCATGGAAACCTCTCTTGCCATGCAACTACCTGCATCATACCGCCATAAACACATAATTGTTGGTGCATAATTAAACATAACAATGCATAATTTTTGGTGCATAATTAAACATAACAATGCACCAGTTACCTTAATTTGTTGTGCCAAGAACGTTGCTTGCAACTGAACACATCCACACCATCTCTCAAGGGACTCCAATTCCCTTGACAGATCCACATGTAACTAGAGACTAGCTAATATACCTGTCAAGTACATGTTCATGAATCTAGCACATATCCACATAATGTCAGACAATATTAAGGTTAAGAAGGCTTCCTGTATGTAAAACACATTCATTTGGAATTAGGGTTTCCAAACATAGCCAAAGGAATTCTTGCCCAATTCCTTTCTTTTACATTTTTACCTTATTTCAATTGAGGCTTACTATGCGTTGTCTCATCACCCAACAGTTAGTTATATAAACACATCAACTATTACCTTGTCACACTAATACCAAGTATGTTTCCTGAAATTGCTCACACATGTCAACCACATGTTCCAAATATCAAGACAATAATATCTATCACTTTGAAATCAACCTATACCAAGACTAACAATCATGCCATTATCCATAGTTAACTCATAGTCCTTAGACAAAATGCTACAACTGTGACCTACTATACTCAAGTACATATCAATTGTCTCAACACCTAGGTATTAGTACAACCATCTTAAAACAAGATCATTGGAACACATACTTGTATTATGCAACTCATCAAACATTCAACCAACTTGGAAACATACCATGTTAAATAAATCAACTAGATGACATAATAGACACCAAACACTCAACACCAAATAGACGACATAATCAAGAATGAAGCACCAAGTATACTACATAAGAAAACTCAGGGGAGGCTATCTTGTCTACACAATCAATCTAGTTAGCAAGATATAACTTTACAACATGTCAACTCAAACATAAATAAGATCATGATATCCATAACACTAACTAACTAACATGTTCACATCATAAACTCATAAGAATTTATCATTCATGCATAACAACCACGTGTGCAAAGTCATCACAAATATGTCAACTCATACCTGAACATCGTAACCAAAACCATCTGCATAGTCCAATCCAATTTAGCACGATACATATAACATCAAGATATTAATGTTATAAACCTAATCGTCAAGTTAGCTAACATATAAAAACAATTAGTTAACATACAACATGCTCATTAACAACATATAACAACCACATGTTACTATCATTCATGACGATCCAACACATGTGCATGTGACTATACTAATCAACTATCATCTATCATGTATGTAACCATAACATCTAAAACATGTACATAAACCTAATGTATATAAACCTAATGCATATGACAATCCTTAACTTACATACCTGCATGCCCAATCATACAAACCTGTATGATGATCTGCTCTTGCCTCGAGGTCCAATGCTGCAACTTCCCTTTGATGATATCCATCTCCTGCTCTATCTCAGCCAACACATTAGCATCCTAACAACCAATAACACCATGATGACCTA
Source organism: Pinus tabuliformis (assembly GCA_031772625.1). Classification (NCBI taxonomy): domain Eukaryota; kingdom Viridiplantae; phylum Streptophyta; class Pinopsida; order Pinales; family Pinaceae; genus Pinus; species Pinus tabuliformis. The sequence continues at coordinate 994,372,850 of CM062817.1, forward strand.
AATTTCATATCATGACTTCATAGGAATGTTTGACCTACTATTCATGCATAACTATAACCAAGACCATACATGCATAACAACTGCATATAGACATATAACACATGAGTACGAAACCATATACACATCATTCTAGCTAGAGTCTAGTCATCAATGCATGACCATATCAATTACAAAAACCATGAACTTATGTATGAAAACAACAACCACATCAACTGCATTTGATAACATGTGAACATTGATGTGCATAACAATGCATAATCAACCATACACACATGAATACATACTCCATGAAAACACCTTCAACCTTCACATGGCGACATCACTACAACCATGCTCAACACCATGCAAATGCAACAAGCATATGGACTAAAACACAAGAAACACATATGAAACCGACATGAACACATGACCAACACACAACCCATCCAGTCCGAGGGGTGAACCATGCTCTGATACCACTCTGTAACACCCTCCTCCCACATCTACCAAAGCATCTGACCGATTGGGGTAAACATGTGATGAGAGGCCACTATGATATGATTCGACCTCCTAAGTCACATTAAAGAAGTGGAACCAAAGGAAACACACCATACAGACATTCAAAATTAGTTACAGGACCCTCATGAACCAATCCAACACTCTAGACAGGTTGCCCTTGGGTCCCACTGAACTTTTGGACAACTTAAGCCTCAGTCGCTCTCATGCTATAGGCATGGAAACATCCAAAAACCAAAAGTCGCTCTCACAGTCTTGCCTACCAATGTGCAAAGACTAAATTTGTCAGTGCTATGCTAGTTTCCTCGATATTTGAGCCAATCTTCCGAGCCCAGAGCCTAGGTCATTGCCCAAAATTTCATGACAGCTTCAGAACAGTAAAATAACATGGAAATGACAGTACTAAAGCAAAGGCTTGAATGAAACCTTGAATGGACCCCTACTAGCCATGACAGGCATTTCGTCAAACATATCCTAAATATGTAATCTACGAGTGTAAATAAAATATATGAGCATAGGGGTCTTATACTTATCTGAGATTTTCCATGAAGCATTGTTTTCTTGTGACTTTAATTGCCATTCCATCCATTAGGTCATAGATACATTGTTCATTCATTTACAAGTAAAAACATGATGAGAGACATACATAGTTGTTGTCATAAAACATATGCATAACCAGTATAATAGGGATATAAATTTCAATGAAATCACAGCCATATACACCACATATACTCCATCATAATACTCATAGAAATACCAGGAGAAATAACCTTCCATTAATGATGCAAAATCCAAATCCAGGATGGGACTTCCAAGTTCCAACCAAGCATAGAATGGATGAGCCAAATCTCTCTTCAGCCATTCACCCCCGTGCCATATTCCAAGCACGAATGTGGGATATCATAGGACACATCAATCAAAACTCATCCAAGGCTTCTAGAGGCCATCCACCTCAACCCATTGAACAATGATTCCACCTCATGACCAGACATCACAAAACCATCATCAGATTGGTTTCCATCCAAGCCTTCTGTAGAAAATCCTGTAGATTCACAAGCTCATGCAATGTACTAAAGGAAAAGACAAGAATATACTTCTAATTTCAACCAGAGGAAGCCAATAAATCGATGAAAACAATATGAGCAAGAAGAAGATAAATCATTGGCACATAACACAATATGTATCTGGAGAAATCCACTGCTAAAAAACCCGTTATCTGTATTGCATATATTAGGAATATGAGTGAAGATACAATATTGTTCTCACTAGAACAAATGTGCACAAGTATGCTCAACTCTCAGCTCACAAGCTAGCTCTTGGCCAAAACTTAGCCAATTCTGCAACTCTCCAAGCTCCTAATCTCTTGCATAATTCGTAGGATGAATAACTCGTATTTAAAGGGAATTCATGCTTCCAAAACTATGCAATCCAAACATAGGATCAATCTTTGATGCATGCATGATATTTACACACCAGTAAATAATACCACTAATAGTACACTATCCCTGCACTCTAGTCTCAATTGGGTCTTTCTCTAAACTAACATGCATGAGTTTCTCATGAGGGAGTCTTCAGTTAACTAGAGTAGCACTAGTGGACGCATTAGTGCACCAACTAACTGTTAGTCCTCTATTAGTTCCAAAAACAATTTAGAATTAATTTAACTGAACTTAACTCAGTAAAATGAGTGATCTAATTTCCAACTCAATTTAAACTCATATTGGACCCCTAAAACTTAGGGAGAACATATACATGACTATAGAAAGAATTCCAACTTGAAATTACTAAGCTAATTAAGTTAATTAAACTTAATTAACTATTTACAAGTTTCTATGAGAATATAATTCGATTTTAATTCTCAGTTTAATTCAAGGACAAATTAGACTGGAATTTCTTGTTTCCATTTCTCAACACTCCCTCTCAACAATAAAGGGATTGTCATCTACCCCAATCATGTCTCTGTGAAACTCGAATTTACATCTTGACAATTGCTTGCAGCATCTTGGTCCTCTGTGGGAATGTACTCTAACAACATAATTCGCCTCAATACACAATCTCTAAGATGATGATATCGGATATCAATATGTTTAGACTGATCATGAAAAACTATATTTTCAGAGAGTTTGATACAACTATGATTATCACAGTAAATCGCAGTTGGATCCATCTGCTGACCAAACAAACCAACCAGGATCTTCCTCATTAAGATGGCCTCACATGTTTCCTGACTCGCAACCATGCACTCTACCTATTCTGAACTGAGTGCAATTGATCTTTGTTTCTTATTGTACCAAGAAACTACCACTGACCCAATACTAAAGATCCCTCCTAATGTGCTCTTCCGATCGGATGGACTCCCTACCCAATCTGCATCAATGAAGCCTTGAAGCTTCACTCCCTCTGTCTTTTTGTACCATAATCCATACTGAGTACTGCCCCTAAGGCATATCAACACATGCTTTGCCACTTTCTAATACAACTTGGTAGGCCTAACCATCGCTTGACTAAGTTGGTTAACTTCATAACACATATCCAGTCATGTGCTTACCAAGTACATGAGTGAACCCACAAGATTCCTGTAAACAATAGCTTCCATTACTTCTCCTGAAGTAACATCCTCCTTCCTCTAGTTACCTACTAGAGGAGTTCCCATGGGTTTGCTTCTCTCCATGCAGAATCTCCTGAGTATCTCATTGGCATACTTGCCCTGAGACACAAACAACTCCCCATCTCCTTGCCAAGAAAGTAATGCATGAGACCCTTGTCCTTCTTTGTAATATTTTATCAGTTGATCATCACCTATCAGTATGATATCATCAACATAAAGTACAATGATCAATAAGTTACATTCCACCACTATGTGGTACAAGTTCACATCTGCTTCACTCTTTGTGAAGCCAAAACTAGTTAAGTAGCTATCTATCTTGGTGTACCAAGCATGGGTGCTTGCTTCAACCCATACAACACTCTATTGAGTCAACACACATGCGACTCAGGACCAAAGGTCTCAAAACCTTTAGCCTACTCTATTTACACCTCTTCCTCAATCGTGCCATTAAGAAATGTTATCTTCACATCCATCTGATGTATCTTCCAACCCATATGTGCTGATAGTGCCAATATAGATCTAATTGATGAGCACCTTACAACAGGAGCAAAGGTCTCATCATAGTTAATCCCCTCTACCTTTGAAAATCCATGAGCCACAAATCTAGCCTTATGCTTCTCCACACTACCATCTACAACTTGCTTTACCTTGTAAAGCCAACGAGAGGTCACCACTGACTTATCCTCCAGTCTCAAGAGCACATCGCAAACACTGTTACGAGCTATGGATTCATACTCCTCCACCATGGCATCAACCCAAACTGGCTGCTGCAGTGCTTCCTTAAAGGAATATGACTCTGTCACAACACATTCGCCCATAAGAGCCATGTATCCAGTGTACCTCTTAGGTGACCTCCTCTGCCTATGCTGAGAAGTGGGTGCTCCTACATTCTCCCATGCTCATCCAACAATCTGTTGGCCTCTCTGGTTCACTTTCTTCCCTCTCTGGAAGACTTTGCCTGAGCGGATGTCTCAACTCATGGATCCTATGCATGTGGCTACTCCACATCAATCTGAGGCTCCTCAATCTTAGGAGCTAAAATCTCCTCATCCACATGTAGCTCAAGCTCCCTCTCAAGGGACACTTGCATGGCCTTCTCCTCATCAATTCTAAAATCCATGCAAACCACTATCATCTTACTGGTCGGCAAGTACACCCGATAGTTGTGAGGTGTATCAGTGTACCCCACAAATATCCCCAACTCTGATGTCGGCTCAAGCTTCTACCGTGCATCTTTGGTCACATGGAAATATACCAATGACCCAAAAGTCCTGAAGTGACCAACATCTGGCCTCTTACCGAAATAATCATCCTTTGATGTCTTCATCTCAAGTATCCGATGTGAGCTACAATTCTGAACATAAACCATAGTGTTACATGCCTCAGCCCACAAGTGTAGTGGTAGGCCTCTATCATGCAACATCGCCCTTGTGGCCCCTACTATTCTTATGTTCTTCCTCTCAGCCACCCCATTCTGCTAAGGATTATGGGGTGTTGTCAACTCTCATTTAATCCATTCCACTGCATAGAAGTTCTTAAACTTGTTTGAGACATACTCACCACCGTTATCACTCCATAGAGATTTAACCTTCTTGCCCGAATATTTCTCCACCAATTCTTTAAACTCACAAAAATTTGTGAAAGTTTGATCCTTTTTTTGCATGAAAAATATCCAACATTTACGAGAATATTCATCAGCAAATATAACATAATACCTGTGTTTGGTCGTTGATGCTGTCGAGAATGGTCCACACACATCTGAATGGACTCACTCTAAATAGCCTCTACTCAACTGTCTCTGTCATGAAAGGAAGACTTGGTGTATTTTCCAAAAGTACACCCCTTTCATGTATCAACCTGCTCAAGCATACCTTTGGGAAGACCAATTGAGATCTGTTGCAATATCTTCAAAGCCCTATGATGCAAGTGGCCCAATCACTTATGCCAAAACTCGCCAATGTCTCGGCTTTGCACCCTTTCTACTTTTTTTCTCAAAGAAGCACACTCCTCTACCTCCAGCTTATAGAGATTCTTCATCTGAATCCCCATCTTATTTACTTGACCTGTGGCTATGTGTCGAAGGAACGCCTTTCCTTTCGAGAAGATCACATCATAGCCTCTATCCTTAAGCATGGAAATGGATACCAAGTTCTTCTTTAGCCCAGGCACATACATAACATTCATCAAGGTGAGTGGAGCCCCATGCTCCCTCTAAAACGTAATCGTGTCCAATCCAGTAACACTATACTTCTCATCGTCACCCATCTCGATACGCATCTGGAGATATTTCTCCTCTAGGTCACTAAATAACTTTTTGTCGCCAATCATGTGGAATGAAGCTCCATTGTCTAAGTACCATACACTTCCCATCATTGATGACACCATGCATGAAATGAGTTAAAAGTCCAATTCAAATTGAGAGGCCAAGGCCTCACCCACCACTCCTCCTAAGGAATTCCTCTTGGACTTCTTGAGTGGACAATTTGTAGTAAAATGGCCCAAATCATGACAAGGAAAGCACTTAAATTTCATCATTTCTTTATTCTTACCTCCATGATAAGAATCCAATTTGGAATGGGAAGCTTTCCCTTTCCCCTTCTTCACCTTAATCGCTAAGGCACAATTCTCTTCATCATTAGTCTTTACTGAAGAGCCATCCCTAGTATTCCTCTTGATCTCCTCCTGCATCAAATCTGACCATAGTCATTGCCAATCCGACAGCTTCTCCCGACCATTGATAGAGTCTTGATAACTATGCCAACTTTTTGGGAGTCCTGAAAGAGAAAGAATCACCATATCATCATCGGAAACTATGATTCCAACACTTCTGAGTTCATCATGACATTGAGTTAACTTGGTCAAGTATTTTGGAATAGTCTCACCTTTCTCCATTTTCATTTTTCGAGGTTTGTCATTCAATGCCAATTTACTTTGGTCATTGTTGTTCTGATACAGGTCCATCAATTTTTTCCATATAGAATGCAGAGTTTCCTTGCCATGGAGACTCAACACAATGTGGTCTCAAACTCCCCCAAGGATTATCTGCGTCACTTTCGCCACACACTTCTTCCATTTGGCCAAATTATTTGCATCCAATGTTGATAGCTTAGGAATTTCTTGATCGACGAGTTCCTTCAAGCCATTATCCTTTAGCATAGCCTCCATTCTGTCCCTCTAGGCTATAAAATTTGAGTTTCCTTCCAAGGAATACTCGAGCCACAAACTGTAGAATTCCATTTTCCAATCCTGAAGTATGTATTGCAAATTCAAATTTCACCTATAACCCAAAGCTCAAAACTTTGAAATATCCTCTAGTATACTATTCTTGCCTCTGATACCATGTAGAAAATCTTGTAGATTCACAAACTCATGCAATGTACTAAGGAAAAGGACAAGAATGTACTTCTACTTTCAACCAGCAGAAGCTAATATATTGATGAAAACAATATGGACAAGAAGAAGATAAATCAATAGCACATAACACAAGATGTATATGGGTAAAGGCATTGCTAAAAACCCTGCTACCTGTATTGCATATATTAGAAATATGAGTGAAGATACAAAGCTTGTTATCACTAGAACAATTATGCACAAGTATGCTCAACTCTCTCAACTCACAAGCTAGCTCTTGGCCAACAGTTAGCCAATTCTGCAACTCTCCAAGCTCCTAATCTCTTGTGTAATTCCTAGGATTAATAGCCCATATTTAAAGGGAATTCATGCTTCCAAAACTACGCAATCCAAACATAGGATCAATCTTTGATGCATGCATGGTATTTATACACCAGTAAATAATACCACTGATAGTACATTGTCCCTGCACTCTAGTCTCAACTGGGTCTTTCTCTGAACTGACATGCATGAGTTTCTCATGAGGGAATCTTCAGTTAACTAGAGTAGCACTAGTGGATGCATTACTGCACCAACTAACTGTTAGTCCTCTATTAGTTCCAAAAACAATTTAGAACTAATTTAACTAAACTTAACTAAGTAAAATGAGTGATCTAATTTCCAACTCCATTTAAACTCATATTGGACCCCTAAAACTTAGGGAGAACATATACATGACTACAGAAAGAATTCCAACTCGAAATTCCTAAGCTAATTAAGTAGAGTAAACTTAGTTAACTATTTACAAGTTGCTATGAGAATAGAATTCTATTTTAATTCTTAGTTTAATTCAAGGACAAATTAAACTAGAATTTTTTGTTTCCATTTCACCTTCCAAGGATTCCAGAGTGTTTGTTCCAACCAGGCTTCCAAGACTAGTAACTCTACCCACAATTGTCATTGGGCTTCCAAAACATTTGTCAAAACAAGGTTCCAAGATTAATAACTAAACCCACCAAGGGATTCCATAGGGTTTTTCCTACCAAGGATTCTAGGACTAGTAACTCAACTCAAGCTATTACAGGGCTTCCAGAAACTAATAACTCAACCCAAGCTAAGGAAACATGAGAACCAACCAAAAACACAACAAGGAAATAAACCCAAAAAATCCATGGCTATCCATGAAATGGAAAGACTAGGAAATCTAATGTCAATCTTAGCCATCCTCCATGTCAATGAAAAATCACAATCAACAAGCCACATGCATGCCAAAACTAGTGAGGAAAAAATTCATGCAACTCAGTACCTACAAGAAAATCCCATTGTAGCTGCTAATCCCGATGCATTCTTGCACTTTCATCCTCTTCCTTTGCCTTCTTACTCCAAAATTCCAGGTAAACCACACCCTCCAAGAGTGCTCCAAGAAAACTCTAAGTCTCCAAGAGTATGAGAGAGAGAATAGAATAGAAGAGAGCTCCACCAAAACCTGTCAAAAAACCTTACCAACTGATCCTCAGAAGCCTTTTTATCAATGAGGCCTCTATTTTCTTAATTTTCTATTATTTTCCTTCATTTACATCCTCACATGCAAGCTGTGAGTTTTCATCTTCCTTTTCTCCTAATTTCCATTATTTTCATAAATAAATGTGCCAAAATGCCTTTTTACCTTTCCAAAGCCTTAGCCATTGCCTTTGCCAATTTCCTTAGCCATAATAAACCAAATCAACACCCACTAGGATGTTTCCCCCACCATTCATCTTGGAATATGTGTCCCATCACCATGGCCTTATATATATATTTACATGGAATTTTCACCAGGGTCATTACACCTACGTTGTAGTGCACTGGTAACCTATCTACACCTTCACTAACCCCTACTTCATGCAAAAAAAATCCCTTTTCTCTCTCATTAAATTTGTTCCAATTGGTCATCCTTATGTCATTGAGTGTGTCTTGGTCTCTCAAAAGTCTTCATCTTGTTTGATTTTTGTTTTGAGTGCCTTTGATAAGAATTTCTTTTGATTTTGTTTTGTTCTTATCAATTGGTTTATTAGTAAATTGACTACATGATCATTGGTTTCTTGATCTTAGTTTCATCTGAAAATTAAGTGAAATTGAAAAGAAAAATCACATGCATTTTGCATTCCATTTAGGGTTTTGGGTGTGAAACTATCAAATTGTGTATGAGTGTTAATCACCTCTGAGTGTCATCACCTTTTTTATAAGATTTTGTTTCTTTCTTTCTTTTTTCTTGTCAATTAGGGTTTGTATGCATAGATTGATTGTTGAATTTGAAAAGTGACTTTTACATTACAATTAAAGTCTGTGTGGTTTATTTTTGTTAGTGGTCAAGTTTCATTCTTATGTTTCTTTGCATTTGAAACACTAAAAGAAAAGAAAAGAAATACAATTATTTTCATTGCATATAGGGCTTTGATTTTGATTGGAATAGTGACATTGAGGAGATCGATTGTTGCATCACATGTTTGTTGCAATGTTGATTGATTTCTTCTTCCCCTACTTAGTTATGCCTTTCATTGTTAAAAGGAAAATGAAAAGAGTATTTTTTATCATATTAGTTGCATCATAGGTGTGTTCAGGTGACATCATGTTTTGAGCCTTGAAATCGAAACATAATTCAAGATAAACTCTAAAATTCACTCAATTAACCTAAGGATAATTTGAAACTTAATGACACACATAAAGGTCTAGGCTAGAGACGTGTTTTGACGTCTTTAAACGTAGGAGTTGTCATTTTTTGCTAGTGTTGCATTTTGGGGGTGATATCCTGTTCCACATACATAAGTGTATAGGATCATTCTCCATGTACCTTCAGGTATATCAGATGGTTCTCCATGCATGATAAGTATATGGGAATGCTCTCATCATACGTTTATGTGTTAGACAACACTACTATGGACTATGCTTCCACATACCTTCGAGTATATTTTGGAATTCCCCACTAGGTCACTATCATCACCATAGGTAACCGAGTCGACTATCTTCTACACTCTGATACAACAAACACAACATTTACGGAGATTTCCTTACCATAAGTAAATACTTGGTTCACCAATTTGGTATATCGCAGTTCATAGTGACTTGGTAAACCATTTTTCCTAGCTACCCATTTTTTATGTATTTTGTTGTTAATTTTTAAAATCAATTCATTGACCATGGAACAACATCCTTACCATGGGACACCTCCTTAGTGGATATTAGGTTGAGACTAATGGAAATAGTTCCCAAGTCTACCAATCAAGGAAACCCCTCTAATGATAATTCTAGTCTGTTTCCTTCCTTTGGAAATATTGGTGCTACTTATATGGCAACGTTGTCCCTTCCTGGATTTACCATTGGTTTGTCAGTTCGGTTGTTTTCAACCTACTTGGTTTTGAATGTCAAAATTTATTCTCAACCATGTTCTCCTCCACTTGAATGACTTCAACCTCAAGTTGATCCTAAATTTGACCCTTTTCCTTCTTCACCTATTGTTTCTTCATCCCTTTCTTCCTCCTCACCTAGTTAAAGTCTTGATTCTACTAACCAGGAAGCTAAGAAGATGATGAAGAAGAAAAATAAGAAAGGGGGAAACCAAGAAACCATTGCTACCAATGAGACTAGTATGGACAAATCTTCCAATCAGCCCTGCAATGTTAAATACCCTTGAAATTTATGTAAGGGTGATGACCTTCTTAGAGATTGCCCTAGTATTCCACAGGTTTTAGAAGTGTGGTCCACATGCTCACATTAGCCTTTATTGTCATCCTTCGGATATCATACTAGTGATAGTAAGGTCCACGGGAAAAGGGTAAAGTTAAGTTTACCTGTAATTTATGTGAAGGGAATCATCCTATTCACCTTTTTCCTTATTTTTGAAAATAAAACAAGAAAATCCTAATTTAATTTTGTCCTTGAAATAAATTAGGAATTAAATTGTAATTCCAATTCTCATAACAACTTCTAATATTTAACTAATTTAATTTGAATTAGTTGGTTCAATTAATTCGATTTGGGAGTCTAACTAGAGTCATGTAGAGTGTCTCTTATTTTTTAGGAGCGTTGGTTGAGTTTATTTTGAGTTGTAATTATTTAATTTAGTTTAACTGAGAACAATTCAATTAAACTAGTTCCAACTGATGGAGGAATTAGTGGGAGATCCCGTAGTGGGGTTTAACCTGTAGTAGTGGAGTGTAACCAACATTGATCAATCGATAAACTCAATATTCACTCATATTTAACTCATGCATGCTATTTTAGAGAAAGACCCAGTTGAGATTGGGGTTCAGGGATAGTGTACTATCAGTTGTATAATCATTTAAATTGTACAAGTGGTGCATGAAACCAGAGGAAGGCCTGTGAATATTGCGTAATTCATAATTGTGGAATTTCCCAATTAAATATGGGCTAATTCCCAAGGTAACAACGCAAGGAAATAAGAGCTTGGTAGTCAACAAAATTGGCTAAGTATTGGATTGAGTTGGTTTATGAAGTAGTGGGATAGATTAAGATAGTGAAGAGGTTGCTTAGGCTTGAGAAAATCATTGTAAACTTCTCATATTTTCTGATTAATGCAATATACAGATAGCAAGGGTTTTTCGCTGTGGCTTTCGCCAAAAAATTATTTTGTTACGTGTAATTGAATTCTTTCTCTTTTATGCTTCACGATTTCATCAATTGTTTATTGTTTCCTCTGATGAGTAGAGTATATTCAAGTCAATTGTTTTATCATATTACAATATCTAGTTTGAATCTACAATGAATTTCTACACTTATATGGATGAAGATTCCAAATTGTTGGAAAAAATTATAGCTTATTAGCCTTGTCTTCTGATTGGTTATCGAAACCTTTATCCCAATCCTCCACTAGTTGATGAAGTGATTGATCATAATATGAATCCAATTAATCCAACTATCTCTAAACATGAATCCCATGAGTCCGTTCCCGACCAACCATTAGTTGAGAAAATGGTTGACTCGATTCCACCTTCAATCGATCGTACCTTTCCCATAGAGAGTGAACTTCATACCCTTTAGGTTCTTCTCAGTTATTCAGATTCCAATGAAATGGGACAATACTCCCATTCCAATGGTATAAGGGGGAAATCCTCCCATTCCCATGACACAGGGGAGAAGTTCTCTTATTCCCATTGCACAAGGGGGAATTTCTCCCATTCCCACAACTCCCCCTCCAAGTAGTATGGTCACTTACTTTGATTGGAGTCGACTGGCCGGATATCAACATCCTCCTTATGTGCCCTTCTAGATCATAATACAGGCTTATAATGTTCCCACACCTGCATAGTCATAGAAAAAGGCACATCAGTTAGTATTATTTCTTCAACTACTTGGAAATCTTTAGGTTCTTCACAACTTGTGCCCGTTACCCAAAATTTGTTGGCATTTAACAGAGGAATCAGTCAACCATTAGAGATCCTTCCTCAATCGCCTATTAATCTGGGAGGAAATACTGTCTATATCGATGTGATGGTAGTCCAAGGCCCTTTGTATTTTAATTTACTCCTTGGGCATGACTATGTTTATTTCATGGGAGCTCTTGTCTCTTCACTCTTTTGTGTGATGTGTTTCTCGCATGAAGGAAGAATCGTGACCATTGATCAACTTTCGTTCATCGGTCCTAATTTGATTCCCAATCAACCAACTTCCCTAAATAGTCCTTATATGCAAGTGGTATCACCCCCACCATAGGTAATTATGTGGAAACCTATCCCATGGATGTACCTACTAATGAAGATGGGCCTTTTAATGTTTTCTCTTCTTCTTTTGACCTAGATCTAGTAGGTAATATGATAAATCATTTACTAGGGGCATTAGAGTCTGATATTTCCATTGGATCCTTTGATCCCTACTATAGCGTTGTTGTCCCATTTGAGAATGACATATTGGAAGCAATGGCCTTTTGGGGGCCATGATCGGATCCCCAAAGAAAATTTCCTTGTCTTATGTCAAGCTCGTTAAAAAATGAAACAAGGTCCAAATCATAGTTCCTTTTCCAATGTTAATCTCCTTAAAAAATGAAATAATGTGTCATGAGTAGAGTTAATTTTCTTGTGTCAATATTTTTAAAAAATGAAACAAGGTTCAAAGAAAAGTTCCTTGTCTTGTGTCAAGCTCGTTAAAATATGAAACAAGGTCCCATGAGCATAGTTCTTTTACTATGTCAAGCTCGTTAAAAAATGAAACGTATCTCCCTTTCCAATTCGATTCTTTAATTAGATCTCGTAAATTCCTAGTCGAGTCTTTCACTTGATCTCGTAAATGAACCTTCATTCCATCCACCTGTTAGTAACAGGTAGTCTACTTAGGTGAATGAAATGAAGCTTGGGGGCATGTCCTTAGAATTAATTCATTATGTTGGGGCCTTGAAAACTTATTTTTACAAGCACAGCTTTTCTCTATTTCAATATTGTGTAAAAATGAAACCAATTATAAGCATAGTTTCCCATGTTTCAAGCTTATGTAAAAATGAAACCATTCTCATCCTATCTCTTATGATTTCCATTTTTATCAGCATGTTTCTGCCATATGAACCTTGGTTTTCTCATTCCATCATCACCATATGCTTGACCGATCATATGCTTTCACTTGTATTTTTTTTACCCTTTCCTAAGGAACCGCTGTGATGAGTGGTCTTATTAGCCAACCTCTTGATCTTTACATGTTTTGAACAGTTCCATCATAATCAGAACTAGTTTCTACCCTTTTACCACTCGTTCCTCTAGGAGGAGTCCTCTTTTAGCTCTTTTCAGACTCCCAAAATATGAAAAGATTGTCTAGAACTTGTCTTTTCGAAGTCATTAACGTAAATGAAAAGACGTCAACTCATTATAAGTTTAACCCTTTTCTAGACTGGGATAGACTATTTACGGAAAAGGAATACCTTAGTCAAACATGGATAAGAGGTTATCCTGAGTATTGTTTTCTTCTTTTTCAGACTCAAGAGACTATCTACAAAAATGAACCTTTGGAGTTCTCTTATCTGCCTCTTTTCAAAATCTCTAAACATGAAAAAGGAGTCGAGTAACACCTTAGATGGACTCGTAAAAACATCAAACAGTGATGGACTCGTCGAACATGACGGGATCAAACCACTCCTTATTAGGGTTCATTAAAGGTACTAAGAGGGATTCATCTGAAGGATGAACTTACAAATTAAGCATATGTTATCCTCCTCAAGCTTGTTAAAAAATAAAGAGGTAATGACTAGCAATGGTTGGGGAAACTTAGAAAATGGGATACTCCACCTATTGTGGTAGCGATTTTCTCTTGAGCATGACACTCTTCACTTCATCTCCATGGCTCTTGGTTGGGAAATTTATTTATCTTTTGGTTCATCACAACATTTCAAAGCCTCTGCTTTAAGTTTTGGGTCAATGCTGCCAACTCCATTCAGTGTCTTCGATCTATTCAAGAGAAGTCCTTCAGTTGATCTCTGGTACAATACTCTTAAGACTACATTCATGTTTGTCGTTCCTGAACTAGTTCTACATCAACATCATTTTGTCTCAAATATTGATACATGTTTTGTGTCATTGATGGGGGATACATCAAGGCCCTCCTATGATGGGTTGCTTCCTGTCGACATCAGCTCATTATCTAGGAATTTGACTTAGAAACTCTTCATCAGTTCCTTGGAGCTTCCATACATCAATAGCAGGTTTCCTCACTCTTGGTAGCATGTTTTCATCATTGGCCTTCGAAAGATATATTTTGTATGGTGTTCGAATTTAACTCATTCATTCACACCATATAGATTGTGTTTTTTACCTTGAGAGCCATTAGCATCATCATTTATTTCTCTCACATCCGTTAACAACTTACGTCAATGGTCGGTAATGAGATGGTGTCTACCGTGTTCGAATTCAGCTCCTTTATTCACATGGTTAGACCCTTACATTGGACGATCAAGTGAATGAGATAGAAGGCCCCAGATATACTTCCATCCATTCGGTCTGTGGTTTCAAGATTAATTAAATATTACAAAGCATGATCTATGATCGTACAATCATTCAATCATCGATCCACAATTTATCATCAATGGAAATGATTTTTTATCATTGTACATGTAATTTTAGCTTACATGTTGATCATGGATATGCCTCCCTCAACATATATATCATGATAAAATTTATTGTAATAAATGATGATCTCGACCAGTTTTTCTTGATCCGGGCTTGTCACAAGGTAAAGAATTTTAGTCATTATCCACTGTTTCTCACTTTTCACTTTATGGAGCAATTTTTTATAGGCCACTTTGTTACATCTAATCAATAGGCTTAAAAAATGGATCAAGAAACATCCATGAACACCTTTTCATCATCCCTACACAAATCCCTAAGCATGAATCTTCAAAATTCCTGAGTTTATAAGTTTGACTACTTCAAAATAGTATTGTTAAGGCCCAACGCACCCTGTCCCTTTAGGGATATGTGTTCAACAACATGTTTCTCCATTTTTCACCTGCACTGATCAGCAATAGGTTGTCCCTTGTCGGGGGTGTGCTAATTCTAGAAATTTAGGAAAAATAAAAAGAATCTTAAAGATTCCTCTTCCAGAATCTTCCAAGAGTTGTTTCAACCATTTACCTTGGACAAGAACTTTGAATCCCATTTAATTCTACCTTGGAGATTTCACCTCTTATCCCTTAAGCTAATCCTCCCATCAAGAGTGGATCCCAAGCCTAGATTGGTAAATGGATAGGAATTCCTAAACCACCACACTCTCCTATAAATTTACAACCATCTACAACATTAGGATTGGCTTTTGGAGACCTATCATGCCCTCATGCTACTTCCTTAAATCTAAGAGAATCATCATCTCCATGCATTGGGGTTACATTGAGGTGTGCTTTGTGACGAGGAGGGAAAAGTAAACTTGGGGAGATCTCTACAATATCATCTACTATTCTTGGTTGTAAACTCTCTCCTTTTCATATTAATACAAACATTATATTGTTTCCCTATATATGTTATGTTATGTTTACATTCATATGTTTCAATTCTTTGTTGATCCATTTAATATATTAATTGGAGAATGCTTCATAGATGTTGTATATCTTTGGCTTGTTGTGTGTAGGTTCTAATTATAGCAATCAAAGCTACAATTAGAGCTTACAAGATGAGAGGAGAGAAAATCTTGTGGCAAATTCCAAGTAAGCTTCTTTCCATTCTTCAATTTCTCTAAGGAGAAATTTATATTCTTTCCTTTTCTGTTGTTCTAGACCATTCCACTAGGTCTAGGGAAGATACATCTGTCCGTAGTCATAAATTATGCATAAAAAATGCGATTAGGTAAACCTTTAAGTTCACCTTTTATTTCCCTCAAATATTGTGATTGAGGGTATTTCTTTAGGAACTACTCATTTTCCCATGTAGCTTCTTCTAGAGGCATATTCTTCCACTTGCTTAGGTAGTCCATAACAATTCTATTCCCAAGAGATAGAGAACATTGATCTATAACTTTTTCTAGTTCAAGAATCAACTTCCCTTCATTATCTAATTTTGGAATTTCTCTTTACACTATCATAGTTTATACCAAAACATTTTAAAGGCATGATATATGAAAAACCTTATGAATGCAAGAAGGAGAATCAAATTCGTACGCCACTAGTCCAAGTCTATGAATAATTTTGTAGGAACCACTACATTTTGGAGTTAATCTATGATTCTTCTTTTTCTTTAGTGTATATTTCTTATAAAGTTGTAGCCTCAAAAAATACCCAATCACCCTCCTCAATTGTCTTTTAGTTCAATTTTGATATACTTGTTCTTCATCATGTTTTACACCATTTGAAGGTTTTCCTTAAGAATTCTCAAAGCTTCTTTAGTATTCTCCATATGTGACTCTATTTCTTGTACTTTGGACTTATCATGTAGAAGGTATGAGATACTAGGAGATAGATATCCATAAAGCCCCTCAAATGGCTCCATCTTAGTAGATGTGTGGTAGTATTATATGACAATTCTACTAGGGGAAGCCACTTGATACATTGAGGTTTCTTATCTAAAGAATAACATCATAGATAACCCTCTAAAAATTTGTTAACTATTTATGTTTAACCATCTGTTTTTGGAAGACATGATAAACTCATAGCTAGTGTTGTTCCACTCATCTTCCATAATTCTATCTAGAAATTTCCTATAAATTTTGGAACTATGTCACTTAGTATTACTTTATGAAAACCATGAAGTCTATGAATTTCCTTCATGAACACTTATGCCACTTGGCTTGGTGTATTTGTACTTTGAATTCTACAAAAATGTCCATATTTTGTGAGTATATCAACGACCATAAAAATAGCATCCTTACCATCATATTTTTCTAACCCTGTAATGAAGTTTGTTGATATATCTTCCTATATTTGATTAGGTATGTGTAATGACTAAAGTAACCCTAGATATTTTATTGCCCCTCCTTTATTTCTTCAGAAAATATAACATTCTCTTATAAATTTTTGAATATCTTTCTTCATTCCTTCCCAAAAATATATTTTTTTATCCTTGATATGTTTTAATAAACCCTGCATGCCCTATCATCGAAGAGTCATGAGACTCCCTTAATATTTGTTTCTTCAAATTTTATTGTAGGCATAAAAATATCATACCTTTATACCAAAGTATATCTCCCTTCCTTTCCTAATGTTCCATATATTTCATCCTTTTCTTTATACATTGCATTTTTTGTTTAGTATTGTTGTCATTTTTCCATTCATTGTGATCTTATTCTATCCACACAGATATAGTAGACATAGTAGAATATAGACTTGAAGCTTCTTCTACTCTAGAAAGAGCATATACTACTACATTGCACTTCACATTTTTGTAGATTATTTCAAAATCAAACCCTTTAATTTTTTCTACCCATTTTTGTTGTTCTTTTGATGACAATATCTGCTCCAAAAATCACTTTAGGCTATCATGGTTTGTCTTGAATTTAAAGTGCTTCCCAATGAGATATTGTAGCCATTTTTATTGCATGTAAAATTGCTTCCATTCCTTTTTCATATGTACATTTTATGACATATTTTCCCTTGAATTGTTTTCTTTCAAAGGTCAATGGTCTCTCTTCTTGTGTTGATACTACTCCAAATCCTTTTTCTTAATGCATCACATTCTACTTTGAATGCTTTACCAAAATCAAGTGTTTCCAATACTGGTGTAAAAGACAAAACATCCTTTAAGAGAGAGAATGCTAAAGTAGCATCATCATTCCATATAAATGATTTTTTCTTCAAGAGAAAAGTGTGTGAATTCACAATGAATGCATAATTATTAACATTTTTTTTTATAATATCCTAAGTCCCAAAAATCCACTAAGACTTTTGATGTTCTTAGGAATAGGCCATTTTGTAATAGGTTGGATCTTCAGAGGTTCCACCTTAACTCCTTCTTTGAAATAATATGATATAAATACTCTATTTCTTATTTCCCAAAATCACATTTGGATCTTCTTACAGGTAATTGATTTTTCACAAGAATTCACAAAATTTATACACATGTTTAATGCAGTCTTCCCATGATTTTCTATAGATATGTATATAATCAAAGAAAACCAACACAAATTTTCTAATATGGGGTCGCAAAACTTGTTTCATAAGTCTCTAAAAAATAGAAGGAGCATTATTCAACCAAAAATGTGTGACCAAGAACTCACAAAACCCTTCATGTGTTCTAAAATAGGTTTTGGAATGTCTTCTTTTCCTAATATGATTTGGTGGTATTCTGATTTAAGATAAATATTTGTATAATAAGCCACTCCATGAAGCTCATATAAAATCTCATCAACATTCGAGATAGGGAGTTATCCTTAATGATGATTTTGTTTATATCTCTATAATCAAGACACGTCCTCTAAGAATTATCTTTTTTTCTCATTGTCATTATTGGATATGAGAATAAACACCTTCTAGGTTGAACAATACCTAAATCTAGTATGTCTTGTACCATTTTCTAAATCTCCCTCTTTTGTTGATCAGGGTATCTACAAGGCCTTCTATTAGGAGGGGTACTTATAGATATTAGTCCAATTTTATGTTCATGATATTTGGGTGGAGGTATACCTTTAAGGATTTCTTGGAAGACCATATAGTTATTTTCCAAGGTGTATTTTAATTCATCTATAATAATTTCATCTTCCTACTTAACTTCGACAAACTAAATTTCAACCACAAATCCTTTGCTACCATTTTTTAGGATATTTTCCATTCTATGAGAGTTGGTGACTTGAGAAGTTTTAAATTTTAATCCTTTTAGTTCATATCAAATTCCTTCCAATTCAAATCTCATGAATAATTCATTATAGTTTGTAGAAATTATAGCTAATGTTTTCAGCCATTGAATCCCTAGAACAACATCTGCTCCTCCAATGGGAATGGAATACATCAAGATTTCCAAATTTCATTTTCCCATACTTAGTTTAATGCTATGGAATTTTCACACACAATTTATACTCCCTCCATTAGCAACCAAAACTTGAAAATTTTCATTAGATATACAAAACAATTGACGCACTTGGCTAATATTTTATCAATGAAGTTATAGGTACTAGCTAAGTCAACAAGCACTATAACCCTTTCCTTGTTAATGTAACCTACTTTATTTATAGTTTGAGCTATTGAAAACCATTTCAATGTATGGAAAAATATTTTGCACCTATCTAAATCAATGTTGTGCACAATTTCAACCTCTATTTCCTACCCTTCTAACTTGACAAGTTCTTACTCATTTATTTGTGTAGATGCCTCCATTTTTTTTCATTATTATTTTTCAAGGTGAAATTTTTTGTTTCTTGCCATTTATGCCCTTTGATAATTTGTTATTACAACCAAAGCATAGTTATTTTTCTCTTTTTTCCTCCATTTCATTGTGTGATATTTGAGTAGGTTGAGGTAGGGCTTCCTTATGAACCTTAAAAAAATGTCTGCTCCTTGCATATGCTCCAATGGTAGACTTTCATGTTGCCTTATTCATGGCTTGAATATGACAATAAAATTACATATCTTTCATAATATTTTCAAGATGCTTTAGAAAAAGCTCATGTTCAATGTCTTATTTTAAACCATTGATGTAAGCTTCCAACAAACATTTATCAATTATGTTATCCACTCTTGTGGCCAATACTTGAAATTTTGAATCATAATATTCAATATCACCTAATTTCTTGATTTTTTTTAATTGATCGAAGTAGTCTTGTTCCCAAACTTTCCCTTGTTTTACTTCTAGGTATCTTGTAAATAAACCCAAAGTAAAATTATAAGAATGAGACTTCCTTTTTAACTACCCATTGATACTCATTTTCTTCTCATCCATAAAATTATGCAATTTGATTCACCTAGTTAAATACCTTTTTTACATCAAACTTATTTAATTTAGCCTTGGGTAGGTTCACTCTCTTTGGAAACCATCCAGATGTAACTCCACTATTTCAATTAAATCCCCTTGGAAAATTCTTATTATTAGGCAGTTATTCAACATGAATACTACCTTTTCCCATGGGGGTAGCTCAATTGGATATGGCCATATTATGAAGTAATATGTAAAATATGAAATTCAAGGTTCAAATCGCCCATGGGTCAAACCAACAAAAAAAACATGAATACTACCTTTATTTTCATGAGTCCCTTCAATCACATTATCAATTTGATGAAGCCTCCCATTTAAGGTTTCTATAATCTTATGTTCCAATTGTTCCATCTTTAATTCCATGTTTTCCTAATTTTTATCCATATTTCTTTCCATATGTTTCTTTTTTTCATCCATCTTTCTTTCCATCTATTCCTTATTTCATCCATCTCTTTATTATTTTCATTCATCTTATTTTCTATTTCTATTTGAGAATTGATCAAATCAACCTTTTTCAATGACCTTTCATTGAATTTGTTGATTTGAATTTCCAAGTTAGATAGTTGGTTTTGTATCTCTTAATATTATTCATTAGTCATAGAGGAGCTTTCTAGAGGTTTGATTGGTGAAGTCAATTTTGGATCTTTCTTTGGAACCATGGGAAAGAGTTAATGGGTCTCGAGGACAAGGGAGGTCTAGTGGTATACCACTTTTATTTACATGTGATATCCGACAATAGTAATGGGCCCAAAATCTCAAGGAACTAACTAAGGAGGCCCAATTGTACCCTTATCTGTACTACCCAACTAGCTAGGTACTAGAGAGTGGCCTCCCTAAGTGTTGTTCTCGGTGTACTATTGCAACAAGATAGTTGAATAGCTTATCTAAATCTAGTTTCAAGTATATCTATGAGACTTTATATATACCAAAAGGCATGTGGAAGTGAGATTATGTATACATGTACTATATAATGTGGTACTACTAGAAGGGGTGCCAACAGGGGTCATGGGGGTTTCCAACAAGGTGAAACCATGTGTAGTTATCACATGTATTCTTCCCATATCATAGTTTTACCTATTGAGCAACATACCACTATTTTATTTAAAGATGTTAGAACATGTCTCTAAAAAAGAAATTAAAAATGAGCTTGCTAAACAAGAAAAATCTCTTAAAGTCACTCAAACTTTCAGAAGATATATCTCATAAATTATAACAAGTCAAAATCTAAAAAAAATATCACATGTCATTGAGTATGTCACACTAGGATTTTGAAAATTCCAACGTCTAAAATTTGATCAAAATAATTTTATAATGAAAATTCGAAGTTGGCTCTTTTAAAAATGATTTTAAGATTAGTCACAAATTGTGTCATCCACACTTTGTATCTCCAATATTATAATGAAACAAAATATGAAATTTTGACCACCTATATCATGATATTTCGTAGAAATTCCCACCTGTAGATCACCTGGTAATGCAATATACTAAAGCAAAACACTTGATCTACTTCTACAAATAATTTAGCGGCAGCTTAATCAAACATTAGTAACATCAATAAGAATGCATATAACTGATAAGAAGGAATCAATCACACATAACACAGAAGATAGAACCCGGGGAAAGCCTCAGCCTAAAACCCTAACTCTGTATTATCATACAAGTGGAAATATAGCCAGTATTACAAAAAAAAATCAGTTGAAAAGCTATCCTGCTCTCTCTGCAATACCTCTGCTTCTCATAGACAGTCAAAGGCCTCTATCTAACCTCTAGTCTTCCCTCCAAGCCTCTTATTTATTTGCGCAATTTTGATTGGGGACCAGTGCAACCACTTGTGTGAATTGGCCTCTTCACACACTCACTAACCTCTGATCCAACTACGCAGTCCTGAAGGAGATAAATCCTTCTACATGGATGAGCTTCCTTTATAGGAACAAATATATCATCCAACTGATAGTACACTGTCCCTTCTCTAATCTCAACTGGGTCTCTGTCTGAACTGACATGCATGAGTTATTCATGAGATAATCTTCAGTTATCTGATGTGCAACAGTTATATGCGAGCATGCATTAACTAACTGAACTTACTTAATTTAAACAAACTGTTTAAATCAATTATAACTGGACTTGACTCAGTTAACTTAGCCAACTAATTACATCTCAAATTAGAGCTCATCCTTATCTCTTTAACTAATGGATAAATTCCTCAATTAATATAGAAACTATTGCATGTCCTCACATAGACTTCATGTTTGATTTTTCACAACTAATTAACTCATAGAGAATTAATTAATTTATTTTCAAACAGTTCAAATTTGAATTTTACTTCCTATTTTAGTCCAGGGACTCACTAAAATAGGAATCCATCTTGAACTACTAAAAATAGAAATTCTATTTTTAGCACTTCCATTTTTCGTTCCCTGTTGCCCAATCCAGCACTGGTACCCAAACTGCTATTTATAGCAATGCTATTTTTAGCATTTCTTGTTCTTATTTTCAACACTCCCTCTCAACAAGAAAGGCTTCAACTCGAACCCAATCTTATACCTTTGGAATGTTCAACATGCAACACTTCTACCAAGTGTGGTTGCTCCAGCAACTCTCAGAACAAAAAAAACTCCCCACTGACCTCTTTGTTGGGCTAGAAACATACTCTGATGCTGAAGCTCTACCTGCTACTGACAAGTGCCCCCTCTTTGACCTCTGAGCTGCTACAACACTCCATGCATCTCACACTGTTCCACACCTCTATGTGGCATCCTGCATTGGTGCAACACTCCTGTACCTCTCGCATCGTTGCAGCCTACTAGCTCTACATAGTCTTGGGACTCCTGCATTGTAGCTCTCTCTGTCGCTCCATCCACATCTGTCTCTACCAAATCAGCCAATCCGGCTACTCCTCATCAGGGTTGCTATAGCAAAGTCGAATCAAAGAGTTGGGTATCTCAAGGATCCTACCCTTATTCCAGCCTTCTTGGGACTGTCACTCCACATGGCCTCACCTCCTACCTGGAGGTATGGATGCATGTGATCCCTCTGCCCACTTGGCTTGAAATTTCCCCCTACTAGAGGTCTCTGCATGAGTGGATGCCTCCACTCGATCTCCTTTTAGCTTCTCTAGTTGTGGCTGCTCCACAACCTCCTCAAGCTGCTTCAGCAATCGCGGCTCCTCCACAATTGTCTGAGACTTCTTCTGGCGCTGCATGTTGAGAGGTAATTTACTCTCCCTCTCAACCACCAAGTATCTAACCTTTGCCTTGATCCTCAAGGCTTTGCATGCATCTTGTACCTCAAGTGCATACAGGTTCTTGGCTAGCACACCAATCTGTTTCATATTTCCCACTGTCACGAAATTTTCTGGAAAAAGTGCTGATTTTAAATCAGCGATATCTCCCTCCTCCGAACTCCAATTCAACCGATTTGTTTTTTTATTTTGGGTATTTTTCTGTAAGGAATCCAAATCTACTATTTGTTTCTAAAAATTTTGCACAAAAAATTTAATATATGCTCTAAAAATTCGCAGCCCAAAACTCAAAACTTTGAAATCTCCTTTAGTATATTTTTCTCTCTTTTGATCACCTTTTCTCCGATACCATGTAGAACTTTTTCTACAAAACCTCGCTCTGATACCATGTATAAATTCCCACCTGTAGATCACCCGGTAATACAATATACTAAAGCAAAACATTTGATCTATTTCTACAAACAATTTAGCAAAAGCTTAATCGAACATGAGCAACATCAATAAGAACACATATAACTGATAAGAAGGAATCAATCACACATAACGCAAAAGATATAACCCGGGGAAAACCTCAACCTAAAACCCCAACTTTGTATTATCATACAAGTGGAAATATAGAAAGTATTACAAAAAAAATCAGTTGAAAATCTATCCTGCTCTCTCTGCAATACCTCTGCTGCTCATAGACAGCCAAAGGCCTCTATCTAACCTCTGGTCTACCCTCCAAGCCTCCTATTTCTTTGCGCAGTTTTGATTGGGGTCCAGTGCAACCACTTGTGTGAATTGGCCTCTTCACACACTCACTAAACTTTGATCCAACTATGCAGTCCTAAAGGAGATAAATCCTTCTCCATGGATGAGCTTCCTTTATAGGAAAAAAATTTATCCAACTGATAGTACACTGTCCCTTCTCTGATCTCAACTAGGTCTCTGTCTAAACTGAAATGCATGAGTTATTCATGATAGAATCTTCAGTTATCTGAAGTGCAACAGTTATATGCAAGCATGTATTAACTAACTAAACTTACTTAATTTAAACAAACTATTTAAATCAATTATAATTGGACTCGACTCAGTTAACTGAGCCAACTAATTACATCTCAAATTAGCACTCATCCTTATCTCTTTAACTAATGGATAAATTACTCAATTAATAAAGAAATTATTGCATGTCCTCACATAGACTTCATGTTTGATTTTTCACAACTAATTAACTCATGGAGAATTAATTAATTTATTTTCAAACGACTGTTAAGCTCAAATTCGAATTTTACTTCCTGTTTTTAGTCCAGGGACTGACTAAAATAGGAATCCATCCTGAACTACTAAAAATAGCAATTCTATTTTTAGCACTTCTATTTTTAGCATTTCTTGTTGCTATTTTCAACATATTTATCCTTAGTATCCACAACACATGACAATATGAAAGCTCACAAAAATTTAAGATTAGTCACAAATTGTGTCATCCACACTTTGTATCTCCAATATTATAATGAAACAAAATATGAAATTTTGACCACCTATACCATGATATTTATCCTTAGTCTCCACAACATATTACAATATGAAACCTCACAAAAAATAATTTATAGTCAAAATAAAATATGACTTGTTTGGGTCTAATTTCAAGATTAATCACAAACCTTAACTTCCATAGGCTATATCTATGAAATTATAGTGAATTATAACTTGAAATATTGATAATGTGTACTTAAATATTTCAACACATCTCAAAATTTCACTATTTGAAACATCCCAGAAAAATGAGCTATAATGAAAATTCCAAGATGTCTTGATTTCAAAAGGAAAACCCTAGAATCATAGCTCCAAAACCAAATGCTTTTTCTAAATAAGTAATCTATTTATATCCCATTTGAAGAATATATATGTTTCAATCCTTAAGGGACTCTAAGAAAATAAGGCTTGAAGCCATTGCAGGGATATACTCATTATGAGATCAACATGTCACATGCAGGAATTGAACCCAGATGGGGAGGATAACAACATTTTTCTGAACCACTCGAGCTACATAATATTGAAAGCTTCAAAGCTCCCAAACCAAATATTATGAACCAAGAGCCCTAAAATAGAAAAAAATTCAATGAATATAATACACCTCAAGGGAAATCTCCTTTCACATTGAATCCAATATAAAGAGAAGATATGATGATCCTAGGACTAGGTCTCCCTCTTGTATGTATAAGAGACAAAGGGTACTATTATAATGAAAGGGTACAATGAAGCCTTCTAGACTACCTAACAATATAACAACATACTAATAATGAATTCTTATTAGGGCCTGAACATAATTCAATAATTTGAATAAGTATATTAGGTCCTTGTGCTTACATTAAGGTAAAACTAATAATTCAATTACCAAACATAGATTAAGCATATTATAAATATAACTAATGAGCATTCATCAAAACAAAATAAAAACTCAATCAATCTAGGTTAGCATAACATATGAGAAAATAAAAAATTTATACCAATGAAAATATTATAAACATTTAATCTTCGCATAACATATGTGTCAATACTTTTGTTATTAATAGTTATTTGCACCATGGAAAATCATAAGGTTTATAGTGGCAAATGTTAATTTTGAAATGGGAAGAAAAATGACTAAGTTATTAAAATAGCACCATTTATAGCTCAATTTGAAATGTAAAAGTTGCATCTTTAAATCATATTATTATTCATGATCTTTATCATTGGTGTAATTAGTGCCTAATATTGTTGGAATGTTAGTGTTCATGAACATTCATTTACCTCTACATATGCATGGAATAACAAACCATATTTTCTCCTCTAAAGCATATGGGTGAAAGAACATTTAATTCCTGGAAAAAAAATTGAAGATATCTATGCACTAAGTGATTAGAGTTGACTATGATTCCCTTGCATTAGAGGAATTATTTATGCTTTGGGCTATATATAAATGATCATATGGACTAGTATATCAATGAAATAATAATAATGATCTAATAAAATAATGCATTGAGTTATTCTCACTTATGCATCAATATTATAATAATATCTATTGGCACCACATCTTCTTGTAAATTATTCATTGTTATTCATTTATATAATTCCCTAGTTCTCCAACATGGTATCAAATCTATTGGATTGAGTCCCAACATCTTGTTTATTTTTCATTTTGGAGGTTGTCACTTGTCCACATGATCATATCGAGTCGAATCTCTCTAGTATATTGAATTGGGTTACAACTTTCATATTAAATTAGGGCTTCATATAGTGATAATGAATTATAAGTTCTAAGCAAGACCTTGTGGTTTGAAATAGCCAAATTATGGAAGGTATGCACAAGATATGTAACATTATTTGAAAGCAGGGTAGTCTTGCAATTTAGAAATTTTGTGGTTCCAAAACCTAAGGATGAACACGAGAAGATATTTATTAATGGAAAGAAGGATGAGGCTATAGGAGTCATGAAGAACTACATATTCGAGGATATTTTCATTCATACAAGAGAAATAGACTCTATGAATCAAGTCTAGAATTAGTTAAATACTTTGTTTGACAAATTTTTAAGGACTATCTCATACTTTTCCAAATAATACATGGTTAAATTGCAATATTGATGAAGTAGAATATATCTTAGTCTACATAAAAAAACAAGACAAGGAAAATGAGATAAGTTTGGAATGAGGAGCTCGTAGGATCAATTGAGAGATTATAGGAAGTAGCTATCAAGATGGTTGAACCAAATGTCTAAGAATTTGAAAATATTGTTATGGTCACCTAATGATACATAATGGTACCTCATGTACATTGGAAAGAGATAGGTGAGAGACAAGATTAATAAAATGTGATATTCAAAATATAGTCGTGTTTCGATATATATAATTTGAGTATGAATTTTCTGGTTACATTGATATACCTAAAACTTTGGTATAAGAACTCTTGTAACTCACCTTTTAATTATAATAATTTAACCTTTGTGCATTGAAAAATTATGAAATTTCTAAAAAAATCTAGTTATACCTCTATTATTTTAATTTTAATGGAATGAATAATCAATTAAAATTACCAAATATCTATTAGAATGCCCCTTAAATCGAAATTATACACCTAGAGATCCAACTTTGGTGTTTAGACCTTATTAATGCTTCATATTTCATATCAAGCATAAAATCATTTGATGTATAATGCTTTTTCATTATCTCGACGGATTAGAAAACCATAATAATTTTTATATTGATGGTTATCTGTCATATCAAGTGTGAAGTTGTATGCATTTTAGTTTATAGTTGCACACTCAATACATCCAATGGAGTATGCATTTATTTTTTCTTCCACTAATGAGGTGGTGTTGCTCTAGAGCTCTGGAGCTCGCAGGAGGGCTCAAACCTGCAACCTAATCATCTGTCTTACTATCCATTTTTCATATTAGTCCCTTCTATATAGATTCTATACACCCATATCGCTAAATCTTACATAGGTATTTCACTTGACAATGGCCCTAATGGGGCGGAAGGATTTTCCTCCTTCCAAAAAGCTCTTATAGGCAATGGAATTAAGTCAACAGATTTTCATGACTCAAAGGAAAGGACTTCGGGTTCGTCACAAGTGCCAATCGTGGGTGATAAATGGAAAGAAGGTTTGAGAGGTCATTGTATACTGAAGGCTGCTACAAACCCTAGATTCATCATACCCTCAAAATGTTTACAGGATCACCAAAAGTGGATGAGAGATCATGCTTTCATATGTAAGTTTATTGGAATTTGGCGAACCGAGAGGGAGCTTGAACGATGGATTCAACAACATTGGAAGACCAAAGGGGAGGTAGACTTGAGACTAGGCCCAAAAGGTTTTTTCATAGTCATATTCTCTAATTTAGAGGACAAATAATATATCTTTGAAGGGGAGTCGTATTTTTATAATAATGTTGGGCTATATATTTGTCACTGGGAAGCATGCTTTAACCCGGACAAGGAGGAATTCTCTGTTTCCCCAGTCTAGGTAAGGTTATATTCCCTTCCCATAGATTTTTGGATACCTGAAATATTGGAAGGCATCGGACAAGCACTGGGGAAATTTGTCAAAGTTTCAGAGGTGACGCGGCGAGGCAGAAATATGTCATTTGTGTGCTTATGTGTCTATATGAACATTTCCCAACCATTACCAAAATCCATAGAGTTGGATTACCAAGGTGAAATATGGACTCAAACACTAGACTATGAACATGTTCAATTACGATGTCGGTTATGTCATCAATATGGTCATCTCATTAGGGAGTGCCCCTAGTGAAGAAAGGAATAGGAAGTAGGCATTCTTCTAGGAAACAACAAGTTTATAAGGGTCTCTACAAGGAGACGTAAACAAAAGAACTGGAATCCTCAAAATGATATGTCAGTGGAAGATAAGAACTCATTCTCTATCCTTGAAGCAATGGAAGAAGATGAAAATAAGATAGATGATATCAACATGATAGATAATTCAGGCGAGGCTTCAGCGGAAAAACAAGCCTAGAAACGTAAACTGAAGGAATATAATCCTTTTTTCATCTTACCAGGTTTCAATGAAGTTGTCCCCTTACTTACTTAAGAACATCAGGCTCTCTCTAAAGAAGAACTGCATTTGGTTTGTAACACCCTCCTCCCACATTTACCTAAGCTAACCAACCAACCAGGGTAAACATGTGACGAGAGGCTACTATGATTTGATTCAACCTCCTAGGTCACCTTAAGGAAGTGGAACTAACAAAAAAAAACCAAATTGACCATCCACGCATCCTACAGAACCTCCAAGAGCTACCCCACCCTTCCAAGTGACTAACCCTTGAGGAAAATCAACAGTTCAAGGACCTATAGACCCAGTCGCTCCCTTGTGAAGACCTCCAAGCGACTGATGGTCCCAGTCGCTCCTGTTAGTTTCCTATACGAATAGGTTTCATTTTTCATGATTGACAGTGGAAGTGCCAAATATTTTCATCTTAACATGATGCAAAGGTTCCATATTTTGTAAAAAGGCATTAGTGGAAAGTTAAAAAATGTAAAGAGGGTATGCCCTAAAAGAATTATCAAAGGGAAAAAAGAGTAAATTGGTTTGAAAAATGATAAAAATGAACCCCAAAGAAATACCAGGAAAGTGACTAGCCAAAATGCCACTGCTAGCTTGATGGATGGCCCAACAGTTCAATCTGGACCATGCCATGTTTTAAATTGCCCGTTCTAGACTAGAGAATGAATATCTATCCAAATAGTTCAAGCTTGGCAGATCACTAGCTAGGTAGAGAAATTAAGGAGCCCAACTACTTAATCTGGGCCCTTGGAAGAGATAAGGGTAGATTTAAATAGGAGGGCAGTCAAAAGAAAAGAGGATAATACGGCTCTGCAAGTCTAAGTGCACCCATTCAAAAGGAAGAAAAAGTGTTAGGTGTATTAGGCTGGGTAGGTAGTTTGAGGTTGCAGAAAGCAAGGTTTTGATCACCTAATGTATTGTCAATTACAGCTTGTCTCATCAATGAAAGAAATGCCAAAGCAGTTGTTTGACGGCAGAAGTAAGGAAGCATGTCTAACTCCCTTTCACCCTCCCCCTCAAATTTTCTTACTAACACCCCTAAAGGACCTTGGGATCTGCCCAACCAGTCCTGTTATCACTTCATTTTTGTAAAAATACTAAGTCAAGCTTTGACTTTCTTCAATGAAAAGAAGCCACATTTCTTGTGTAAAAATCATTCTATACTCCTTTCATCTTCCTGTCTCTAAGTTTTCATACTATGGACCTAGCATTCATCCATTCAGTTTCAATCCATAAACTCATATTAACCCCTAATTCTATTATATATCTCCCTGAAACTACTTCCCCGTCCCTATTTCTACAAAAGTCATATTAAAAACCCAAAAATAGTAATTATTCCCACCCCTTGGCACTATAGCCATATAATATAAGTCTTGGGAAATAATAGTCCATTTGGGACTACTATTAGCCCTTCTGAGTCCAAACCTGGGGTTCATTTAAACATTCGGTCAAATTAAACCCCCCTCCCCCCCTCTCACACATAAACCTTATAGCAATACCCTTTGCGCATACATGTTATTTGGGATTGATTTGATATTCGGTCAAATTAATAACCACCGGCGCATAAACCATATAAAACCCATATAACCCATAAACCCAAAGTTTTGAACTCTCGCCATATAAACAAATGATATAATATTCAGCGGACCCCGTACATTATCCTACCCACAGCTCACAGTTTCGTCCACCGTCGGATCGGGCCCTCCCCATCCGCCGGCTCTCACCAATTTCGGAGCCGCCCCGACGTTCGACTCTTAGCTTCCGATAGCCTAGCGGTTTCTCCACCGTACAAAAGACGCGTGTCTCCACGCGATTGTATCGGAGCCCCTCTGACAAATACCGTCCGCATACAGAAGGCAGTCCGATAAAACCACAAACCGCCTTCTGCCTCTCCGCCCCCGACCTCAGCGCCACGTCACCTCTTACGTCACTCTTGCGTCGACCCATTGTCGCCTCGTGTCATTGCCACCTCATCCCCGGGCGTCCCCACCCTGCGATTGTGTCCTGTGCCACGTCGTCGGCCCAGTCAACTGCCATGTCACCCTTCCGTACCCGGGACCCGCTGTTGTTGGGAAAAGTATCTATTCAGAACGCCCCTATCCCACTCTAAGGTGTGACAGTGCCTTAGCAACAAACAAGGAAAACTACTTTCGTATTCTTCTTTATGAAATGTAAACGAAGAGGAAGGATAAACTAACCTGTGTCTTGCGCTAGTTTGTTGATCCAATCGCTCTCCTCTTCGACAGATTCCAGCTACCTGCTCCCTTACTGGCCCAGCTTCACCAAGTTCCTGCAAGATCACAGAAGAAAGAAACTACACAAAGACATAGATTTACATTCATAAATAGCTTAGGATCAGATTTAAGCTAAACATGCAAATATAACAAAACATCATTGATACACAAGCATGTAGGAGAAACTCAAATAGTTTTATTGATATAATAAGAAGATCCAAGAGGAGATACAACCAAGTGAGTCCCGATCCAGCATCTACCTCCCAGCAAAGGAATCCCTTCCTCGCCTCCAAAAAAGCATAAATCACCCAATGCACTAATCTCAATCTCAAAACCAACAGCAATTCTCTGCAAAGTACAAAATTCCAGCCTCTGGATCTCTGGGATGAGGGATCCATATATAGATGTAAGCAGAGAGGATGAGTTTACTTATGTTTTGACTTGTGGCTTCTCTCTGTTAGTTCTTGCTTCCACTTGGAGACTAAGAGCCTCTTAGTCATCACTGGTCGGATTCAGTGAGGCAAGTGTCATTGGAGAAGATTCTGGAAGCTTCCATTGTCTCTCCACCTCGTTGAATGACTCTGCCACTTGTCATTTCCCGCTCAACGCACCAGGGTAGTGCATTCAAGTGCGTTGCAACGCACCTAGCTAGTGTATTTGGGTGCTTTGCAACGCAGCCAGCTAGTGGAGCATCTGAATTGATCCTGATTTCACTAGTTTTGAGCAGTTTTTGGTGGAGAACTTCTGGGAGAAGTTGTCATTGGTTGACCTTGTTCCTTTAGGGGCAGGAACAACACTTTTAGGGACTTTCGATCCCTTGGATTATTGACATTTCATGCTTAGAGCTGTAAGGCACAAAAATGTCTATAACACCCGCTGATGACATCATGCTGACGTCATATCAAAAAAGCACCAAAATGCTGCAAAAGCCCAAATTTGTGTTAAAAGTGGCAAAAAACGTCATTTTCGCTTGTTTTTTATGCAAACAAACGTTGCAAACTTTTGCATGCCACTCACGTCCACTGCGCATTCGATGTGCCCGACAGTCGCCAAGACCTGCTCGACTAGCAACCTGACCTGTTCGGCCTCCGCCCGAAACCATTCACCACAGCATTTTCAAAGTAAACAGGTATTTACCCGAAAAACACCAATAACCCTGTTTTTCATGATTTCTCTGCAAAATTAGCCAAATACACCTAAAAATCCACATTGAGACATATTGGCACCTGCAACCTTTTCCTCTCTGCCCCACATAACGTCATTTACGACCAAAACCTGGCATCTCTACCCCCTGATAAAATTGCCATCACCAGCTCGAATTCCAGCTCTAATTCACCCACAGAATCACTAAGAACAGGTTGCTAAAGTCCTTGATTTTTCCCCTTTCTAGTGTACTTATTGCAGAGCCCTCCTTACTCTTCATTCCCCTTGAGTTTTACTCCTCAATAGCATCTTTGCAGAGAACTTGAAACTGTGAGTTCCTTGCCCAGAAAACCATTATCAGAACTCTGTTTTCTACTGAAGTACAGGCCTAATCCAACTGTAATCATTGTCAAAACATGGAGGCCCCAGTTGCCCTTAACATTGCTCCACTAAATGCACCCCATAGACAGCTAGAATGGCTTCCACTGGAAGATAGAGATTATCAAATTGATGATATGGAAGGAGTGAAGCCTCATCTTCAAGCCTTTTGTGAGATAAGGAATAAGTTCAGAAACAAATCTGATCCATTAAGAATATGGAAGTCCAACATGCCCATGTACTACTTGCCCTCAGTAAATGTTTTTCCTGACCTCATCCATCAGTGTTGTTCCAATTATGATCCTTCTCAGAGGGCAGTGATGAGCCCTGCTGGTAAAGTCCTCTTCTACATTACTCCTCAGTCTATCAATGATATGTTGCAATTCAAACCAACTCAGCCATTGGTCCCCCTTTCCATGAAGAATATGCTAGATCAAGCATCAAAATTGCCCCCTGCAGAGATTGGCCGAATTGCTAAGTTGTTTATGCCCCCAGACTGTTACTCCAGATTCACAATCCCTTATCTCCATGTTGCATTTACTGAGGAGGGAAAAATGCTTATAGATATGATCTCCTACATCCTGGGATTTAGAACAAGTGAGATTGTGGACAGCACTATCTTTGCCTTGATGTCTATCTTCACACCAGAACAGCCCCCTACTGTCCAATATGATTATGCTACCTTCATTGCTGATACGATTCATGAGCAATTCATGAGCCTAGAAAGGGAAAGGGTATTAAAATACACCTCATACATCTATCATTTGCTGCTATATTATCATTCTGAAAGTTTCCCAGTAATCCTCAAAAAATTGGATGCTAGGGGAGAGAGGAGGTCAGTCATATTTTGGTCATCAGTATTCCATCATATTAGTTACTCCCCATACACATACTGTGAGTTCATTGACCTCTTTGTCTATCCAGCTACCTGCTTACTATCAACAGATCCTCCCCCCAGATTCACTGATGAGATGCAGAAGATTCTACAGCTTTCCAAAAGCTACAGCATTGGTGACTGGTATTTTTACCAAAACCACACAGTAATCAGGGTTTATGGCTGTGAATTGGCCCCATACAGACTACCCAAATATGTCCCCATGAGACTATTTGCCTTAGAATACTTTCGGCAATTTGGTAATGCAGATATAATTCATTTCTTTGGCAAAAGCAAAAAGGCACAGCTAAAAATCAGACATCAATTGGGTCCCTTTATTTTCAATAAGAGGGAAGAAGCATGGAAGGATGCTGACCAGATTCTAAGGGAGAAACTCAAGCTAAAAACAAGCTTTTATTGGGCACCATATGATCCCAATCACATTATAAGCCTTAGAAGAATCAAATACAGGCTTGAAGCATATGAACACTGCACTATCCCTCAAATTGAGAAATTTGTTAATCAACAAGAGTGGGTAAAGGGCACTCTAGTTGAAAAATTCACTGAAGAAGAAATAACAGAAAAAGCAATCAAGAATCTAGAAAAATATTTTGACTTGGAATCTTGTGGACAGGTGTTTTTTACAGCTCCTCGACACCTTGGAGAAGGCACCTCATCTGCCATAGCTCCCCAGCGACATGCCCAAGTAAGTGCCCCACCAGCAACAACAGAAAAAGGAAAAGAGGTGTAGCATTTAGAAGAACAAGTGCACAATTTGGGAAAGCAAGAAACAATGACAAATCAGCCGGTTTCTACAGATGGACAGAGTCAAGGGCAAGACCCTGCAACTCAAGCAAAAGTGACCGAAATTCATGTACTGCAGACACCTCTTAATGAGGAAAGGGAAAAGAAGAGAGATAGGCAGGAAGAGACCCCTCCAGGGACATCTACAGAGCAGCAAGGAGAGAAGAGACAAAGGTTAAATCCTTTTTCAGAGAAAGAAATGCCAGAGGGGCCCACAGAACAGCAAATTCCCCCAAGCATGGAGACATCGCCAAACTCCTTCGAGCAGGAGTAAGAGAGACAGCAGGGAATTGAAGGAACATCCACAAGGAAACAGGGCAGACAGCCCTCTGATATTAAAAAAGCATTTACTGATATCAAAGCCAGGAATGAGCCAGTGAGACTACAGCTGTACAACCAGCTAATAAGGATGGTCCCTACCAATCAGCAAAGGCTAATGGAAGCCTATGGCATCCAGGAAGGAAGAATGACCCTCGATCACTTCAGACCAACAACTCAGTAACCCCAATCAGCTGCTGATTTCATTAGAACCAATCTGGAAGCGTTTGCCAAGGATATCCATCCGATGGACCAGATTGAATTGCACAAGCAGACTGGTGAGATGGTATATTCTACTCTAGCAGATAAGACATTGTTAGCCCACAGATTGCAAAACTCTTTGCACAACACTGCTGCCCAACTTGAGTTGGAGAAAGCTTCGTCACAGGCCAAGGACAATAGAATCAAGTCCTTGGAGGAGATTATCATAGAGCTGGGACATGATCCCTCTGATCCCAAGGGTGTACAAGCTTTGATAAAAAAGAAGGATGAAGACATAGTTGCCCTAAGAAGACAAATCAGGCTGTCACCCACATTGCATCCTCAAGCTACAGAGGTGGCACAACAAAAAGAGGAGCAGGATGTGGTAGCCTTGCTTACTACCTTACATAAAAGGTTGGTAGAGACAGAGAGTGCCTTGGAGGCATCATTACAGGGAAGACAGGGAGAGTTGGCCTCTCAGCCAATTCAAATAGCTCAAATTCTTACAGCTGCTCTTCCCACGGCCACCACAACAGTCCCTCCCATAGTTACAACATCACAAGTAGGTGCTTCAAGCTGAGCACCAATTTCAACCACTACTTCAACACTTACAGAGCAAGGCAACAGCTTGAAAATGGACAATATGATGAAGGAAATAGAAGCTCTAGAATTGCAAATGGTAGAATTGAAAGAAGCCAAGGAAAAGTTGGCTACAATTGAGGGAAAATATGACAAATCAAAGCAGGATTTAGCTGAGAAGACAAGAGAAGACAAAGCCTTGGAAAAAAGAATAAAGGAGCTGGAGAAAGAGCTTACCTTCAATAAAACTCTAACAGATATCAAGAAAATTTTGTGGGCCAAAATTGGCCAATCCATTATAGACCAATGGCAATCCATTGAAACCATTCATGAGCAAATGGATTTGATAAACTTGGCTCAGTTTGAAAACCAAAAGGCTAGAGCATCTTTAGGAAATATGCCCGAGCAAGCAAATAGAATGATCCAATTTTTGAATACTCGCACCAAAGGGCAGCTGGCAGCATTAGGAATCAGGAACAGGACTGAAACTTTCTTGTTAATAAAAAGGGTGTTAACCCTTAGGAATTTTGTGCAGACATTGGACAGAAAATGCCAAGAGATGCAAACAGAGGTGGATGAGTTCAAGACAAAGATCATGGCATTACATAGCAGAGGGCTACCAAGTTTATTAACCAGTGCTGGAAGACTGCTGTCACATGACCTTTATGCCAACAGAGTGAATAATTTTGTTGCCAACCAAATTGCAGCTTCCTCAAGCACTTCAGAAGATACATGGCCTCCATCAGGACAGAGTGTCTTTGATAAATTAGAAAATCTATTCTACATTGCACATGAGATAAACCACCTGTATGAATTCTAGCCCACTTTTCATAGATACACATAAGCTGATGAAACACTGTTAAAGATACAAAGGCATCAGCTACCTACAGAGGATTGGTGGAAAGGGATGATAGAGACATTGCTCAGGTGATTTTGTTTATTAATTCTTTTTTATCAAGCTACAGTTCAACATATACGATGGCACGATCAACCTGTCAAAGGTAAATTAGCATAAAGCAGAATGGAAACAATAACTTCAGCTCATCAAAATGCTAAGAAGCCGAGCACACATGATGAAGACCCAGACAACAATAGAAAGTGTACTAGCATTAGGGAAACACACGCGGAATAAATGCGCAGCAGGCAGCCGACTCATTCAGCCCATAAAGTCAAAAATTTTTGACACAATAGACAACTAGCAAGCCAATATTAACTGCAGTGTTTAATTCTTCATTTACTCCCTTGCAAGAGTTGGTGATGTAATTTATTGCTTGAAGAGTCATCACCTAGATATTTTGTATCTTGTTTTTGTATATATACCTCCCCATAGAGCGTATTTGGGGTTGGTTGGTTCATAATCCTCATTCTAGACTTGCGTTGTATACTTTGAGAGCTCTATAATCAAAGACTGGCAGAATGCTTTGGATGAAGAACCATCTATTGTGTTATTTAATGGTTGAAGAGTGACTATGGAATTCCTGTGCTACTACATGGCTCAATAAGTGTTTTCTTACCTCCGTCTACAGTTTACATATGTTTATGCCACCATTTTGTTACCATCTCAATAGCAAGAAAGAAGAATAGCTTAGGCTTTGCTTGACTGCACTCTATGCTTAGTTCTTGTTATTTCTATATGTTTTCTTCAGAAATGGGTATGAATATGCATAATTAAATGATCATGTTTACCCTGTTTCTTTCACATATGACTGTTATTTAGGAATTCTTGACTACTCCTAGACAAACTTTCATTCACCTTCCCTCTCTGTTAGCTGATGAAAGATTCTTAGTTGTCTTTCATCTCTGACCTTCATTCCATCTTTATTCCAGCTTGATATTGTTCTACGTGTAGCTATCCTGCTCTCTATTCCTCTTGTGACCAAGAAAACGCAACAGAAAGCCATAATCCATGACTCCATGCCCAATGGTTTGAACTGTTGGAAATAATACTGAGAGGGGAGGTGAATCAGTATTATCAAGTTCTTTTAATAAATCTTCCTTATTTATACTTTGAATTATTTTTGCATGTCAGTACCATAAAATAATGAGCATGAACAAGAAAAAAAAACAGATAGTCACACCAAAGAACACTAGATATAAGGTGGAAACCCAATGTGGGTGAAAACCACCTACTGCAATATGTCTCTATCTTCTTTCAAATTAGAAACTCCTTTTACAATGGTTTTGTACTAGTGCAGTCCTTTACCAGTACGCAGGTTGCAACCTGCAGAGAGCTACAACTCTCTCTCGTTTTCCAGTCTCTCCTGGAAGGGAGCTACAACCCCCTACTTCTTTTCTTTCAAGGACCACTTTTCATAAATTTTCAAACTGGATCCATAAACATCAAGAGATCATCAAGTACAAGTAAATCACCCAGTCAAACACAGTAACCAGATCAACAATAACAGTAAACTAAACCCAGAGCACCTCATCAACAGAAAAATTCAGCCAACAAAAGTCTTAAGACAGATCCGCAGTTTTTCTTTATCTGGCCTGCGTGGCTCCGCACTTCACCTTCTGCTCGCCTGCGTATACCCGCAGAGAGCCTTCTACTGCACCGCATACCCACGCACTATTTCTTCAATCACGCCGCGTACTGCTACTGTAGGCACACACCCACAGATGTTATCGCGCCGCGTACTGCTACTGTAGCCACGCACCCACAGATGCTATCGCGCTGCGTACCTACGCACCTGCGGCTTCTGAAGCGCCGCGTACTTTCACTGTGCCTACGCACCTGAACCTCTGTCGCGCTGCGTACCCACACACTGCGCCTTCTTCTACTCTGCGTACCCACGCACTGCTCCTTCTTCTGCTCTGCGTACCCACGCACTTGCACCGTTAATCACCTGCGTACCTCTGATTAGGGCCGAATTGGCAGTCCCCCAGTGTGCCACAGATAGTCAGATGCCTAGATCTGATCGTGCGCTCGAGAGATCACCCTTCATAGATTCGCTTTCAACTTCACTTTTATATAGATCAAGCTTTTAAAACAATAACCCGATATTTTAGATCTTAAGATATTCAATTTGCAAAAGATACCTTAGCCAAGAGATCTCCTTCCCTATTTATAGTCAAGCCCTTATTCACACCATGGGGCAAAACCATCAATATCCAATACAAGGGATCCAAACCGAGGCTAAATTAGATCCTATACCACGGGCCAAAACCATAGAATCAAGAACGGCGGGCTAAATACCACAGGCCAAACATAAGAAACCCCACGTGAGCGCGCTTCTCTGCCTTGAAGTAAGTGAACTGGGGGTACGCGTACGCACCTTCTGAAAGGGTGATCTACGTGTATGGTCGCAGCCCCTTCATAGTGTACCTATGGGTACACACGCTTTTCACAGAGCACATGCGGACCTCTTAATTTTTATCATTTTGAGAGCCTGATCAGAGTTTTGCCACCTGAATGAGTTGCCATCAAGTACAACACATGAATCATAGAGCCATACCAGAATCATAATGCCAACAATCTCCCCCTTTGGACTTGATGGCAACCTCAAAATCTTCAACGTCATTCTCCCCCTTTGACATGAAGGGCAAAGGGTTATGCTCCCCCTAAGAACATGCTCCCCCTGACTATAAACCAAATCTGCAAAGAAGAACCATAATCCACCAAACACCATAAATGACCATGAAAGAGATAGAGACATATTGCAGCAATATTCAGAACAGCATCCATGATGTACTTCCTCCATAATGCCAACAATGCATTATATGCTCCCCCTGAACCTGTGTCATTCGATCTTCCACCAAACACCATAAATGTACGCATATACCCCAGATGAACCTTGCGTACAACCAACCATCAGAAGAGATTCAATAACAAGATGATGCATCAACAACCCCCAGCTTTTGCCTGAGGTATTCAAAGGTCTCCCTGGGAAATGGTTTGGTGAGTATATCAGCAACTTATTCCTTAGAAGGAACATACTCCAACTTGACCTTTTGTTCAAGTACTTGTTCCCGAAGAAAATGATACTTGATCGGTATGTGCTTGGTCTTTGAATGCATGACTGGGTTCTTTGAAATGCTGATTGCACTTGTATTATCACATAATATGGAGATGGGTGGTATACAAGTGATTTGAAAATCCTGCAAGGTCTGCATCATCCAAAGGAGTTGAGTGCAGCAAGATGCAGCAGCAACATATTCCGCTTCAGCTGTAGACAAGGCAATCGAACTCTGTTTCTTGCTGAACCAAGATACTAATCTGGAACCCATAAAGAATGCACCACCACTTGTGCTCTTCCTGTCATCCATGCTTCCGGCCCAATCTGCATCTGCATAAGCATGAAGTGTGAGATCTGTATCTCTAGGATACCATAAGCCATAGTTTTGAGTTCCTTGAAGATATTTGAAGATTCTCTTCACTGCCTGAAGATGAGTTTCCTTTGGATTTGCCTGAAATCTTCCAACTATTCCCACTGCATGCATGATGTCTGGACGGGTACCTGTCAAATAAAGTAGACTTCCAATCATAGATCTGTAGGTTGGTTGATGCACTGCTGCTGATTCATCATTTGCACTGAGGCTACATCCTATGACCATGGGTGTACATACTGGTTTTGCATCTTCCATGCCATATTTTTTCAAGATCTGCTTGAGATACTTGGTTTGAGACAAAAAGATCCCTCCTTCTTTTTGTTGGATTTTCAAACCAAGAAAATATGTTAGTTCTCCCAGCAAGGACATTTCGAATTCTTTCTGCATTACCAAGGCAAAGCTTTGACTCATAGCTTCTTCATTGCTCCCAAAGATAATGTCATCTACATACACAACAAGTATTAGCAATTTGTCGTTTTCAACTTTTATATAAAGATTGCTATCTGCTGATCCTTTTGAAAAACCTTGTTGATGAAGATATTTGTCCAAGCGATAGTACCAAGCCCTTGGAGCTTGTTTGAGACCATAGAGAGCCTTTTTCAATCTGCATATAAGATTTGGATCATTTCCAAGAATGAAACCATCTGATTGCTCAATGTATACTTCTTCTTCCAAGTCTCCATTCGGAAAGGCTAATTTCACATCCATTTGAAATACTTTGAAGTTTTGAAAACTTGAGAGAGCAAGGAACATTCGGATGGCCTCAAGTCTTGCAACAGGAGCAAAGGTTTCTTCAAAATCTATTCCTTCTTGCTGCGCATACCCTTTACAAAAAAGTCTGGCCTTGTTTCTAATTACTTCTCCATTTTCATTCAATTTATTTTTGAAGACCCATTTTGTCCCTATAACATTCTTATCCTTTGGTCTAGGAACCAGCTCCCAAGTGTTGTTCTTTTCGATCTGCTCAAGTTCTTCATCCATTGCTTTGACCCAACATTCATCTTTGCATGCCTCTTTCACATTTTGTGGTTCAGTGGAAGAGAGTAATGCCAAATAGCTTGACGCTTCTGCAACTATTCTTCTTGTTTGTACACCTGCTTCTTTCTGCCCCAAAATCTGAGATTCTGGATGATTCTTCTGAACATATCTGGATGGAGTCTTCTCTTCTATCCTTATATGCTCCTCTGGTTCTTCTTGAGGTTCTTCTTCTTCATCATTTTGTCTTTGAGGGTAGTCTTCATCTTCTTCGATATCTTCATGATTTACTTGCCTAGGAATGTATCCCTTCTCATCAACCACTACATCAATGCTGTCAACAATTCTTCCAAGTCTTTTATTGTAGCACTTGTATGCTTTGCTGTGTGGAGAATAACCAAGAAGAATGCCTTCATCTGCTCTAGGTTCAAGTTTGCCAAGTTTCTCATCAGTATTCTTAATATAGCATTTGCTCCCAAAGATTTTGAAGTGCTTTACGGAAGGAGTCTCACCATACCAGAGCTCATGAGGGGTTTGAGTGTTGTTCACCCGGACATTTGTTTTGTTGAGAATAACAACCGAAGCATATGAAGCTTCACCCCAGAAAGTTGTGGGAGTTCCAAACTCATCAAACATAGCACGAGCCATTTGTTGGACTGTTTTGTTCATTCTTTCCACCACTCCATTTTGCTGAGGAGTTCTAGCTGTAGAGAATTCTCTTCTTATCCCATGTTCTTCACAGAAATCGAAAAATTAATTTGAGGTAAACTCCCCACCTCTGTCGGATCTGAGGCACTTAATTTTGTATCCTGACTCATTTTCAACCAAGGCTTTAAAGGATTTGAATTTTTCGAATGCTTCATCTTTGTGCTTCATAAGTCCTAACCAGACAAACCTGGAGAAATCATCAATGAATAATATCAAGTATTCTTCTCCTCGAGGTGTCCTTTTCCTTAATGGACCACATACATCTGTATGTACTAGCTCAAGAGGCATGCTAGCTGATCCTTCCTTCTCTGGAAAGTTAGTTCTGGTTTGCTTTCCAAACTGACATGATTTGCATATGGTGTTGTCTGGAATTTTGATATCTGGAAGACCGCGAACTGCCTGGTATTTGCATGCTTTCCTTATTTGTGAAAAGCTTA
Organism: Pinus tabuliformis; assembly: GCA_031772625.1. NCBI lineage: Eukaryota > Viridiplantae > Streptophyta > Pinopsida > Pinales > Pinaceae > Pinus > Pinus tabuliformis. The sequence continues at coordinate 994,414,412 of CM062817.1, forward strand.
GATGCCCCAACCTCCGGTGCCATAACCAGTGTTCATCATCCTTTCTTAGATAGCATTGTTGTTGTCCTTCTTCAAATATGTATAGATTATTTGGAGTTCTTTCACCTTTGATCACTGTTTTACCTATATCAAGATCACGAACAAGACATCCATTTGATCTAAATATCACCTCGGTTCCTTGATCACACATCTGGCTGACACTCAGAAGATTATGCTTCAATCCATCAACATACAAAACATTTCCAGCTTTGACTTTTTCTTTTAACTGAGCAGTGCCTTTTCCTTTTATAGCTGCAGGAGTATCATTACCAAAAGAAACTTTCTTTCCCTTTTCTAAAGCAGAATATGATTCAAGTTTTTATTTATCACCTGTCATATGCTTCGAACATCCACTGTCAATGTACCATAGATTTTCCTGTCCCTCTGCATAAAATGCTATCCCACATCTTTTTGTTTGTGGTTCCTTTATTCTCCATGTTTTGGTGCTTGAGGCTTGTTCCTTTGTCTGCTGAAACCTGCTCTTGCATTCAGAATCTTCATGACCAAAGTTATTGCAAATAGAACATTCAACTTCATTTTCAAGAGCCGAAAATTTGTTATAGGTCCTTTTTGTAATCCCGGTCATACTTCTTTGTTTTTGAGCTTCTCTAGTCATGATTGTTTTATATGCAACACATTGAGATGCTTTGTGACCAAAGTTATGGCAAGAGAAACATTGTCCATTGAAGAAACTTCTGCGGTTATCAAATCTACTGGCCAAATGATTGTAATTTCTATGGTCATCCATTCTTGAACCAAATTGAGAAGATTTTACCTGTGGCTGGTTGTAGCTTTTGTTCACCCTTAAGATGGATTGTCCCTGATAGTCTTTGTTTGCAAGTCGTCCCTGCTTTCCCTGGTGATATCCATTGTGCTTTTTCTCATTCCTTCTTGCTGCATCAAGATAACTTCTTGAGGTGGATGCTTGAGAAGTTTCTCCATTATAGCCCAGACCTGTCTTGTTTAGAGGAGAACATTGTACATTGATGATCTCATCCAGAGTTTCAGATCCTTTGACAAACTTAAGATTAATAGCCTTTGTTTTCTCAATCTCTTTTCTAAGACCAACAATTTCACCTTCTAACTTTTCAAGATATTTTTCTTTTTCATCAATTTGAAGTTGTAGGGTGTCAATGATCCTATTCTTTTCTTCTATACATGTCTTGCGTCTAGAAATTTCGTCATAAAAACTATCCACATCTATAGCATCCATGTAGTCATCATCTTCAAATGCCATTAAAAGTTTGTAGTCATTACCTCGTTCATCTTCATCACTATTTGATAGACCATCACTATCTTCATGAGTGTAGTAGCTTTTCTTATTTGCATTCTGTTTCTTGTTCCATCTAGCAGGTTCCTTTCCTTTATCAATCTTATCCTTATGAGAACATTTCGCAGCATAATGACCTACTCTTCCACAAGCAAAGCATTTAAAGGGTAACTTACCTCTGAACCTTCCAGTACCTCGTTGAAGATTTCTGACAAAATTTGATTCTTCTTCTTCTTCTTCTGGCACGTGACTTGCTTCATAGTAGTCTCCTTTGCCTGAAGCCTTGAAAGCAGCTTCTCTTCTGTCTGATGGGCCTCCTTTTCTCATTTCATAAGCAGTTAGGATTCCGTGTAGCTGAGACATAGTAAGAGTTCGTAGATTTTCCTTTTCTTCTATTGCAGACACTTTAGATTCAAACTTGGGGGACAATGATCTTAGAACTTTTTCAACCACAATAGCCTCTTTTATTTCTTCACCCAAGTTTTTCATGCAATAAACAATCTCGTCTACCCAAAGGAAATAGTTAGCCACACTTTCAGCATTATACATTCTGAGATTCTCATACTGAATCCTGAGGGTTTGAAGTTTAGCACGCTTTACCTGTTCATCTCCTTCGTAGCTCAAGACAATCTTGTCCCATATTTCTTTTGCGGATTTATATTGCATAACCTTCACGAATTCTGTTTGAAATAAGAATCTTAGCAGAGTATTGACTGCTTTAGCATTTGTTTCATATTTCTTCTTTTCGGCCGAATCTGTAGGAGTAGCTGAAGGAAAAGTGTAGCTTGTATCTATGATATCCCAAACTTCTGTACCAAGAGATTGAAGATAGGCAGTAACTCTTACCTTCCAATAATTGAAGTTTGTCCCATCAAAAATTGGTGGCCTGATTGATGCTTCCCTCTCGTAGTTGCTCATGATGAGTGATCTTCCTTCAAGTGATCAAGCTTCTCTGAAGGACCTGCTCTGATACCAATTGTTGGAAATAATACTGAGAGGGGGGGTGAATCAGTATTATCAAGTTCTTTTAATAAGTCTTCCTTATTTATACTTTGAATTATTTTTGCATGTTAGTACCATAAAATAATGAGCATGAACAAGAAAAAAAACAGATAGTCACACCAAAGAACACCAGATATAAGGTGGAAACCCAATGTGGGTGAAAACCACCTGCTGCAATATGTCTCTATCTTATTTCAAATTAGAAACTCCTTTTACAATGGTTTTGTACTGGTGCAGTCCTTTACCAGTACGCAGGCTGCAACCTGCAGAGAGCTACAACTCTCTCTCGTTTTCCAGTCTCTCCTAGAAGGGAGCTACAACCCCCTACTTCTTTTCTTTCAAGGACCACTTTTCATAAATTTTCAAACTAGATCCATAAACATCAAGAGATCATCAAGTACAAGTAAATCACCCAGTCAAACCCAGTAACCAGATCAAAAATAACAGTAAACTAAACCCAGAGCACCTTATCAACAGAAAAATTCAGCCAACAAAAGTCTTAAGACAGATCCGCAGTTTTTCTTTATCTGGCCTGCGTGGCTCCGCACTTCACCTTCTGCTCCCCTGCGTATACCCGCAGAGAGCCTTCTTCTGCACCGCGTACCCACGCACTGTTTCTTCAATCACGCCGCGTACTGCTAATGTAGGCACGCACCCACAGATGCTATCGCGCCACGTACTGCTACTGTAGCCACGCACCCACAGATGCTATTGCGTTGTGTACCTACGCACCTGCGGCTTCTGAAGCGTCATGTACTTTCACTGTGCCTACGCACCTGAACCTCTGTCGCGCTGCGTACCCACGCACTGCGCCTTCTTCTACTCTGCGTACCCACGCACTGCTCCTTCTTCTGCTCTGCGTACCCACGCACTTGCACCGTTAATCACCTGCGTACCTCTGATTAGGGCCGAATTGGCAGTCCCCCAATGTGCCACAGATAGTCAGATGCCCAGATCTGATCATGCACTCGAGAGATCACCCTTCATAGATTTGCTTTCAACTTCACTTTTATATAGATCAAGCTTTTAAAATAATAACCCAATATTTCAGATCTTAAGATATTCAATTTGCAAAAGATACCTTAGCCAAGAGATCTCCTTCCCTATTTATAGTCAAGCCCTTATTCACACCATGGGGCAAAACCATCAATAACCAATACAAGGGATCCAAACCGGGGCTAAATTAGATCCTATACCATGGGAAAAAACCATAGAATCAAGAACGGCGGGCTAAATACCACAAGCCAAACATAAGAAACCCCACATGACCGCGCTTCTCTGCCTTGAAGTAAGTGAACTGGGGGTACGTGTACGCACCTTCTGAACGGGTGACCTGCGTGTATGGCCGCAGCCCCTTCACAGTGTACCTGCGGGTACGCACGCTTTTCACAAAGCACATGCGGACCTCTTAATTTTTATCATTTTGAGAGCCTGATCAGAGTTTTTCCACCTGAATGAGTTGCCATCAAGTACAACACATGAATCATAGAGCCATACTAGAATCATAATGCCAACATGAACTTCTCACTCTATGCATCCCAACTATGCTTGAAAACATCATCCTTCCCACCAAAATCAAAACAAAACCCATGTACACCATAACTAGCCTAAAATCAACCCAAAACAAAGCTAAATTTTAAAGAGAGAGCCCTCTCTAACTGCAGGTAGGCTAGGAGCTACAGCCCAAATATTGGCTTGTGGTTACGTCGACCGTATCCCTTAAGGAGCCAAGGGACAACCTGAGTGATAACATCATTGGCGACTCTGCTGGGGAAATGAATGAATTGTTGCAATTGTTGTCTGTTACTTAAAGCTACAGGTGAAGCCTGAATGTCAGCCAGGAAGCCTTTGAAACTGTTCTTGCTTTGCATCTACAGGAGTAAATAAAAGTTGCTTCAGTCAATCTTCATGCTAGTTTTAAGCTGCAGATAGTTGTTCCAAAAATTTCATTACTTCCTTTCTAAATTCCAAAATTTCTTAGAAAAATACCAAAAACAAATTTGGAAGCTAGCTCCAAAGAAGAAAACTCGTTATACTAGGTCAAATCCAGACCCAAATCCACCAGCTGTTTTTGACAATCCCAACTTAATCCCAAAGATCCTTAGGAAGCAAGAGGAACAAGAACAGTTTGCTGATTCAAGCCCTGAAACAGTTCAGCAAAATTATATTCCAACCCCTGTTAAACTGTCAGTTCATCCTCACACTGCTCCTTCTTCTCCTTGTTCCTCATCCACATCTCAAAACACATTCTCCACACCTCCATCCATTGCACAAATTTCCATTGTTGTCCCTACTATTCCAGCTATTCCATTCATTCCTGTTGTTCCATTTGTTCCTATAAATATGGCAAATAGATATGCCCCTTTGCAGCTACCTACAAATCCAGGGGCTATGCCTCAGGATTACCAAAGTAATATCACTTATTTTGATGGTACAGGTACCTATATTGCCCTACAACATACAAAGAAAATGCAAGACTACTTTGAGAATTATGAGATAGACGATGATGATGTGAGAATGAAAATCTATGTCCAAAGTTTAACAGGTGAAGTAAGAACTTGGTTTAGAGCACTTGCTGCAAATTCCATAGCCAATCCAGATGCTCTTTACCAAACATTTCTCAACAGATGGGAAAAGGAAAAAGATCCATTGCACATTCTATCTGAGTATGACACCATAAAAAGAGGCCCACAAGAAAATTTCCTAGATTACTGTGCAAGATTCAACAATGTTTACAATGCCATCCCTCAAAACCTTAGACCTCCACCTGACTTAGCCTTAATCAAATTCCCTGATGGATTTGATTTTGACATAGCATATCAACTGAGGGAAAGAGCCCCGCCAACCTTAGCAGACATGCAAAACATAGCTGTTAGTGTAGAGGCAAACCTTATTGCTAAAAGAAATCGGGCAAGAGCTGAGAAAAGAAATACTTTTAAAGAAGAACCTTCAGCATTTGAACAAAAATTGGATGCAGTCATCAAAGGTATGGACAAACTTGGGGATAGGGTGGAAACCATCGAGAGAAAATCATCTTAGGAAGGTCAACCAAGTACTGCTAGAAACCCAAACTTTAGAAAGAATCAAAATCCAAATTCTGGAAGGGTTGGTCCTGATCAGAACATCAGACCTCTTTTTCAAGAAAATTATGTCGAGGCCTCAACATCTAGTGAACCAACTGAGGACCCTCACATCAACTTGATGGGCTTGGACAGTGAACACCAAGTCTTTTTCACACAAGAGGATAGGCCCATAATTGCAACCAATTTCAAACCAAATCAGGAGAGTCATTTGATTTTAGAGAAGGCTATGATGCAGCAGTCTATGAAGTCCACAAACAGTACAAGTTGAGCAGCAGAACTATAGATGTGTCTGAAACTATCCAACCAAAGGATGCTAAACAGCCAAAGAAAGCAAAAGACAAAGCTTTTCTCCCAGAATCCTCTGATAAAATAGACCTACACCCAAGAGAAGTCACTGTGGAGGATATATCAGATGTACAACCCTCTAAAAATCAGCCATCCTCATCCCTCCCCTCAAAAGCAAGTTCAAACAGCATTCCTGAAAATAAATTCAAAACAGATTCAACTCAAAATCATACCCATGATGAAGAAAAGGTCACTGAAAATTCAGCTGAAAAGGAAAAATCTGTTGCCCATAATACAAAGACTCAGATAGAGAAACCCTTCAACTTGGAAACAGAAATAGGTAAGCTGAAGATAGTTGTTCCTCTTTCTGAATTGGCCAAACATGAAGTGTATAGACAACAAATCAATAGGTCACTCCAAATATCAGACAATAGGGATGCTGTGAATGTTCTAGATGATCAACCTAAATTACTATTTGGTCCCAAGGCTAACGGAAAGACAGCAAACGAAGGAGTTCCACCCTTTTATGTCAGCTTAAACATTCATGACAAGGTGTTACACAATGCAATGTTTTATTCCGGGGCCTCACATAACCTAATGCCCAAATCTGCGATGGAAAAACTAGACCTACATATCACAAGACCATACAAATATTTGTTCTCATTTCATTCAAGCCAAGTCAGGTGTCTAGGCCTAATTAAAGATTTGTGTGTTTCCCTGGTCCAATACCCAACCAAAACAATTTTGATGGATGTGGTGGTAGCTGATATTCCACCCAAATATGGTATGCTTTTATCCAGATCATGGGGGGCCAAACTCCAAGGATCCTTGCAACTAGACATGTCCTATGCCACTATTTCAATCTTTGGGAAACCAAAGAGATTATACCAAGAAACACTAATGAAATACGTGGTGAGTAGTCAAGAAAAGCCCCAAAACTTCCCCATCTACTCAATACATTCTGATATGGACTCATTCATCTTATATAATGCTGATATGTGTACCAAAACTGATGCCAAATTACTAGTAGCAGCACAGACAGAGGGTTTGAATGAACAATCTGCTACTCAAAATAAAAAAAAATTGATATGATTGATACAACAAAGGAAAATGATACATCAAATGACTTACAAGAACCCAATCTGCCCATGGTGCAACGTTCTAAAACTCTCAATGCAAACCTTGATCATGAAACCTTATGGTATTTAGAGTTTGATGGATCTGTAAACAAATTAGGAGCAGGGGCAGGGGTTTGGATTCACAACATGCAAAATGACCAAGTTGAAGGTCATGCATATAGGTTAAACTTCAGATGCACAAACAATATGGCCGAGTATGAAACCCTCTTATTAGGTCTCAAACTCATCAAAAACCTAGGTGCAACCAAAGTCTCAATTTTAGGGGATTCAGATCTGATCATACAGCAGATGAAGGGAAATTTTGTCACAAATGATCCTAGGTTGAGGGCTTACAGAGGGGCAGCCATTCAAATACTTGACACCTTCTCAGAATTTCATTTAACTAAAATTTCCAGAAATCTCAATCTACATGCACATAGCTTGGCAACCTTTGCCAGCACTTGCAAGCTACCTTTAGAACCCAACCACCATTTCACTGCCGAAATCAAACATAGACCTGTTGTCCCCGATAATGTTAAAAATTGGCAGATCTTTGAAGATGATACATAGATAAATAACTTCCTCACTTTGAAAGAGGAATTCTCCAACATGAACATTGATACAAGCACTGTGGACGACCAACAACAAAAGAACAAAATTGAACAAAACATATCAGCTAAAATAGCAAATCTGATGTTGCACCCAACTACTTTTGATCATAGCAATGTACAGGAGCTGAAGAAAACAGATTTTGATGAAACAACTGAATCAGAAGCTGAAGTAATTGATCTAAAAGACAATTTTCTGCCCATAGGTTTAACCCCTTTGGAGGATTTATTCGATTCAAATGATATCTCAAGGAAGCCAAAAATGCAACCACTAAATGCTGAAATTGAGGACTGTAACATTGGAACCACAGAACATCCCAAAATGGTAAAACTCTCCAAAGCCTTGCCTGCTGATCAGAAATTGAAATATATTGACTTGTTTAAAGAATTCCAAGATGTCTTTGCCTGGAGTTATGAGGACCTCAAGTCCTATGACACTTCGGTCATCCAACATACTATACCGTTGAAAGAGAATCAAAAACCTTTTAAACAGAAGCTTAGAAGGATGAACCCTGTCCTCCTTCCCCTAATTGAAAAAGAAGTTAAACTTATGTATGAAGCAGGAATCATTGCTCCAATTAGGTTCTCAGACTGGATCTCAAATCTAGTGCCTACTAGGAAGAAGACCGGAGAGATAAGACTGTGTGTGGACCTAAGAAATTTGAGTAAAGCCTCTCTCAAAGACCACTACCCCTTACCAAAGATGGATCATATCATACAGAGGGTAGTGGGAGCCTCTAGGATCTCCTTGTTGGATGGATTCTCGGGATTCAATCAGATTTTAGTACACCCGGATGATCAAGACAAAACCGCCTTCACAACACCTTGTGGAACCTTTAAATATGTCAAAATGCCTTTTGGACTTAAAAATGCAGGAGCCACTTTCCAAAGAGCAATGGACATAGCCTTTGCCAATAAAATCCATGATTTCCTAGTAGTCTACCTTGATGATCTCACTGCCTTTTCAAAATCAGACCAAGAACACTTGGAACATTTAAGACAGGTGTTCCTAATTTGCAGAGAGTATGGCATATCTTTAAACCCAAAGTAATCATTGTTTGGCCTACAAGAGGGCAAGCTCCTTGGTCACATCATTTCAAAAGATGGCATTAGGATCGACCCAGACAAAATTCAAGCTATCCTTCAAGTGCCTCATCCAAGAAACATCAAAGAACTACAAGGATTTTTAGGGAAGATCAACTTCTTGAGAAGATTCATTCCTAATTTGGTCGAGCTCATAAGACTACTGAACAATATGCTGAAGAAAGACTCTAAAGTCAAGTGGACCATGGAAGCCAAACAAGCCTTTGAGGACATCAAAAGAGCTTTGACAAACACACCAGTCCTCACAAGTCCTAGGTTTGATAGAGATTTCATCATTTTTTCCTTTTCATCTGAGCACACAATTGTTGCTGTCCTATTACAAAATGATGACCAAGGGTGTGAGAAACCCATTGCCTTATTCAGCAAAGCTCTTAGAGATGCTCCCTTAAAATATCAGATTATGGAAAAGCAAGCATATGCCCTGGTAAAGGCCATCAAATATTTCAGAATCTACATTTTATACTCTCATGTGATTGCCTATGTCCCAAATATTGTGGTTAAGGACATTTTAACACAAGAAGGAATTGAAGGCAAAAGGGGCAAATGGATTGCCAATATCCTAGAATATGACATTGAAATTAAGCCTACAAAACTAATAAAAGGGCGAGGGTTGGCCAAACTAATGACTGAAACCAATTTCCAAGTCCTTGACATCAACGAACTAGACAATGAACAGGAGATGGCGACTCCACAGATCAATCAAGCCTTTTTACAATCCCCGTGGTATGCTGACATATGTTTTGTATTGTTAAACCTGCAAGCTCCCCTAGGGTTGTCTAGAACCAAAAAGAGATTCTTGGAAATGAAAGCATCAAAGTTTTGTATTATAGACTGTTCTTTGTTTTGGAAAAATCATGAAGGAATTTTAATTAATTGCCTAACATTAGATGAAACTGACAATTTCCTTAAGGAATTTCATGCAGGTGACTGTGGAGGACACTTATACTGGAAATCAACAGCTGATAAAATCCTAAGGGCTGGATTTTATTGGCCCTCCTTGTTTGCTGATGTGAAAAAATTTGTAATGTCTTAACACAAGTGCCAAATTTTTGAAGGCAAGAGAAAGTTGTTACCTTTACCACTTAAACCTATTTCAACTAAAATACCTTTTCAGCAATGGGGTCTAGACTTCATTGGTGAAATTCACCCTTCATCCTCTGGCCAACATAGGTGGATTTTGACTGCCACATACTATTTTACCAAATGGATAGAAGTCATCCCTTGTAGGCAGGCCAATGACTCAATCATTATGCAATTCTTAGAAACCAACATCTTGTCCAGATTTGGTTGTCCAGATAAAATTATTATAAACAATGTTGTTTTTTTCAAATCCAAAAGAATGATCAACTTTTGCCATAAGTACCATATCACCTTAGGCCATTCCACATCCTATTACCCTCAAGGCAATGGCCTAGCTGAGTCCTCCAACAAAAGCCTTATCAGCATCATCAAAAAGGTCTTGGAGGAGAACAAAAAGAATTGGCATAAGAAGCTGGTAAATGCACTGTGGGCAGACAGATTGACCACTAAGAGATCCATTGGTACAAGTCCATATGAATTAGTTTATGGAATGGAAGCAAGGTTCCCTTCATCTTTGGGAATCCCTGTAATCAAGCTACTACAAGAAATACAAGCAGAGCCTAATGATATTCAAAGAAGGATCAATCAAACTATCCACTTGCAGCAAACAAGAGAAGAAGTATATCAAAGAACCCAGGTTCTACAAGATAAACTCAAGAAGATCTTTGACAAAAGAACCAAGGCTGAAGATTTCTTCATAGGAAACAAAGTGTTGAGATGGGATTCTAGGAGAGAGGACAAAGGGAAACATGGAAAATTTGAATTTCTTTGGAAAGGACCCTATGTCATACATGTTGTACAAGGTAATAACACATATTTTCTGAAGAGTTTGGATGGCTCAAATACTGAAGAAGGCCCAGTCAATGGGCGAATGCTCAAGCACTATTTTGATTCCATGTAATCAGCATAACACCACTGTGTATTGTACATAAATATTTGTAATTACAACATTTTTATTTACAGCGGTTAGATAAGGAGACAAGTGCAGCAAATTTTGAGGAAAAACAGGGAACTGCACCATTTTTGATATCTGTTTCGAGTCTATCATTGGAAATCAAGAGCAACACTTGAGAAGTGTGAAGATGATGATGAATACTCAGAGAAAACCAGCAAATACAGAGCTATAATTTCACAAGCAGAGCAGCTCAAAGGGTACTTCACACAAGTTACAAGAATTCAGATCAATGATCTCTAACAGAAGGAAGGTTTAGACTGTTGTACGAATTGAAAAATAAGGCAATCTGATATGTTGTTCTTGGCTTTTCATCTGGAAAAGCCATCCCCAAGTGGAGCCACTGTTAGGTTCCTATACCAATAGGTTTCATTTTTCATGATTGACAGTGGAAGTGCCAAATATTTTCATCTTTTCATGCTACAAAGGTTCCATATTTTGTAAAAAGGCATTAGTGGAAAGTTAAAAAATGCAAAGATGGTATGCCCTAAAAGAATTATCAAAGGGAAAAAAGAGTAAATTGGTCAGAAAAAAGATAAAAATGAACCCCAAAGAAAGACCAGGAAAGTGGCCAGCCAAAATGCCACTGCGAGCTTGATGGATGGCCCAACAGTTCAATCTGGACCATGCCATGTTTTAAATTGCCCGTTCTAGACTAGAGAATGAATATTTGTCCAAACAGTTCAAGCTTGGCAGATCACTAGCTAGGTAGAGAAATTAAGGAGCCCAACTGCTTAATCTGGGCCCTTGGAAGAGATAAGGGTAGATTTAAATAGGAGGGCACTCAAAAGAAAAGAGGATAATCAGGGTCTGCAAGTCTAAGTGCACCCATTCAAAAGGAAGAAAAAATGTTAGGTGTATTAGGCTGGGTAGGTAGTTTGAGGTTGCAGAAAGCAAGGTTTTGATCACCTGATGTATTGTCAATTACAGCTTGTCTCATCAATGAAAGAAATGCCAAAGTAGTTGTTTGATGGCAGAAGTAAGGAACCATGTCTAACTCCCTTTCACCCTCCCCCTAAAATTTTCTTACTAACACCCCTGAAGGACCTTGGGATCTGCCCAACCAGTCATGTTATCACTTCATTTTTGTAAAAATACTAAGTCAAGCTTTGACTTTCTTCAATGAAAAGAAACCACATTTCTTGTGTAAAAATCATTCTATATTCCTTTCATCTTCCTGTCTCTAAGTTTTCATACTATGGACTTAGCATTCATCCATTCAGTTTCAATCCATAAACTCATATTAACCCCTAATTCTATTGTATAGCTCCCTGAAACTACTTCCCCGTCCCTATTTCTACAAAAGTCATATTAAAAACCCAAAAATAGTAAGTATTCCCACCCCTTGGCACTATAGCCATATAATATAAGTCTTGGGAAATAATAGTCCATTTGGGACTACTATTAGCCCTTCTGAGCCCAAACCTGGGGTTAATTTAAACATTCGATCAAATTAAATCGCCCCCCCCCCCCCCCCCCCTCTCACACATAAACCTTATAGCAATACCCTCCGCACATACATGTTATTTGGGATTGATTTGATATTCGGTCAAATTAATAACCACTGGCGCATAAAACATATAAAACCCATATAACCCACAAACCCAAAGTTTTGAACCCCCGGCATATAAACAAATGATATAATATTCAGCGGGCCCCGTACATTATCGTACCCGCAGCACACAGTTCCGTCCACCGTCGGATCGGGCCCTCCCCATCCGACAGCTCTCACCGATTTCGGAGCCGCCTCGACGTCCGACTGTTAGCTTCCGATAGCCTAGTGGTTTCTCCACCTTACAAAAGACGCATGTCTCCACACGATTGTATCGGAGCCCCTCTGACAAATACCGCCCCCGTACTGAAGGTGGTCTGATAAAACCACAAACCGCCTTTTGCCTCTCCGCCCCCGACGTCAGCGTCACGTCGCCTCTTACGTCACTCTTGCGTGGACCCATTGTCACCCCGTGTCATTGCCACCTCATCCCCGAGCATCCCCACCCTGCCATTATGTCCTGTGCCACATCGTCGGCCCAGTCAACTACCACGTCACCCGGTCGTACCCGGGGCTCGCCGATGACTTCATGCTGATGTCATATCAAAAAAGCGCCAAAATGCCACAAAAGCCCAAATTTGTGTTAAAATTCCAAAAAATGTCATTTTCGCTTGTTTTTTATGCAAACAAATGTTGCAAAATTTTGCATGCCACTCACGTCCACTGTGCATTCGATGTGCCCGACAGTCGCCAAGACCTGCTCGACCTGCAAACCGACCTGTTCGGCCTCCGCCCGCAGCCATTCACAACAGCATTTTTCAAAGTAAACAGGTATTTACCCGAAAAACACCAATAACCCTGTTTTTCATGATTTCTCTGCAAAATTAGCCAAATAAACCTAAAAATCCACATTGAGACATATTGGCACCTGCAACCTTTTCCTTTCTGCCCCACATAACGTCATTTACGGCCAAAACCTGGCATCTCTGCCCCCCTGATAAAATTGCCATCGCCAGCTCGAATTCCAGCTCTAATTCACACGCGGAATCACTAAGAACAGGTTGCTAAAGTCCTTGATTTTTCTCCTTTCTAGTGTACTTATTACAGAGCCCTCCTTACTCTTCATTCCCCTTGAGTTTTACTCCTCAATAGCATCTTTGCACAGAACTTGAAACTGTGAGTTCCTTGCCCAGAAAACCATTATCAGAACTCTGTTTTCTGCTGAAGTACAGGCCTAATCCAATTGTAATCATTGTCAAAACATGGAGACCCCAGTTTCCCTTAACATTGCTCCACTAAATGCACCCCATAGACAGCTAGAATGGCTTCCACTGGCAGATAGAGATTATCAAATCGATGATATGGAAGGAGTGAAGCCTAATCTTCAAGCCTTTTGTGAGATAAGGTATAAGTTCATAAACAAAACTAATCCATTAAGAATATGGGAATCCAACATGCCCATGTACTACTTGCCCTCAGTAAATGTTTTTCCTGACCTCATCCATCAGTGTTGTTCCAATTATGATCCTTCTTAGAGGGCAGTGATGAGCCCTACTGGTAAAGTCCTCTTCTACATTACTCCTCAGTCTATCAATGATATGTTGCAATTCAAACCAACTCAGCCATTGGTCCCCCTTTCCATGAAGAATCTTCTAGATCAAGCATCAAAATTGCCCCCTGTAGAGATTGACCGAATTGCTAAGTTGTTTATGCCCCCAGACTGTTACTCCAGATTCACAAACCCTTATCTCCATGTTGCATTTACCGAGGAGGGAAAAATGCTTATAGATATGATCTCCTACATCTTGGGATTCAGAACAAGTGAGATTGTGGACAGCACTATCTTTGCCTTGATGTCTATCTTCACTCCAGGATAGCCCCCTGCTGTCCAGTATGATTATGCTACCTTCAATGTTGATAAGGTTCATGAGCAATTCATGAGCCTATAAAGGGAAAGGGTATTCAAATACACCTCATACATCTATCATTTGCTACTTTATTATCAGTCTGAAAGTTTCCCAGTGATCCTCAAAAAATTGGATGCTAGGGGGGAGAGGAGGTCAGTCATATTTTGGTCATCAGTATTCCATCATATTAGTTACTCCCCATACACATACTGTGAGTTCATTGAACTTTTTTTCTATCCAGCCACCTGCTTACTATCAACAGATCCTCCCCCCAGACTCACTGATGAGATGCAAAAGATTCTACAGCTTTCCAAAAGCTACAACATTGGTGACTGGTATTTTTACCAAAACCACACAGTAATCAGGGTTTATGGCTGTGAATTGGCCCCCTACAAACTACCCAAATATGTCCCCATGAGACTATTTTCCTTAGAATACTTTCGGCAATTTGGTAATGCAGATATAAGTCATTTCTTTGGCAAAATAAAAAAGGCACAGCTAAAAATCAGACATCAATTGGGTCCCTTTATTTTCAGTAAGAGGGAAGAAGCATGGAAGGATGCTGACCAGATTCTAAGGGAGAAACTCAAGCTAAAAACAAGCTTTTATTGGGCACCATATGACCCCAACCACTTTATAAGCCTTAGAAGAATCAAGTACAGGCTTGCAACATGTGAACACTGCACTATCCCTCAAATTGAGAAATTTGCTAATCAACAAGAGTGGGTAAAGGGCGCTCTAGTTGAACAATTCACTGAAGAAGAAATAACAGAAAAAGCAATCAAGAATCTATAAAAATCTGTTGACTTGGATCTTGTGGAAGGGTGTTTTTTACAGCTCCTCGGCACCTTGGAGAAGGCACCTCATCTGCCACAACTCCCCAGCAACCTGCCCAAGTAAGCGCCCCACCAGCAGCAACAGATAAAGGAAAAGAGGTGCAGCATTTAGAAGAACAAGTGCACAATTTGGGACAGCAAGAAACAATGACAGATCATTCGGTTTCTACAGATGGACAGAGTCAAGGGCAAGACCCTGCAACTCAAGCAAAAGTGACCAAAATTCCTGTACTACAGACACCTCTTAATGAGGAAAGGGAAAAGAAGAGAGATAGGCAAGAAGAGACCCCTCCAGGGACATCTACAGAGCAGCAAGGAGAGAAGAGACAAAGGTTAAATCCTTTTTCAGAGGACGAAATGCTAGAGGGGCCCACAGAATAGCAAATTCCCCCAAGCATGGAGACATTGGCCAGCTCCTTCCAGCAGGAGCAAGAGAGACAACAGGGAATGGAAGTAACATCCACAAGGCAACAGGGCAGACAACCCTCTGATATTAAAAAATAATTTACTGATATCAAAGCCAGGAATGAGCCAGTGAGACTACAGCTGTACAACCAGCTAATAAGGATGGCCCCTACCAATCAGCAAAGGCTAATGGCGGCCTATGACATCCAGGAAGGAAGAATGACCCTCGGTCACTTCAGACCTACAACTCAGCAACCCCAATCAGCTGTTGATTACATTAGAACCAATCTGGAAGTTTTTGCCAAGGATATCCATCTGATGGACCAGATTGAATTGCACAATCAGACTGGGGAGATGGTATATTCTACTTTAGCAGATAAGACATTATTAGCCCATAGATTGCAAAACTCTTTGCACAACACTGCTGCCCAACTTGAGTTGGAGAATGCTTCGTCACAGGCCAAGGACAATAGAATCAAGTCCTTGGAGGAGATTATCATAGAGCTGGGACATGATCCCTTTGATCCCAAGGGTGTACAAGCTTTGATAAAAAAAGAAGGATGAAGACATAGCTGCCCTAAAAAGACAAATCATGCTGTCACCCATATTGCATCCTCAAGCTACAGAGGTGGCACAACAAAAAGAGGAGCAGGATGTGGTAGCCTTGCTTACTACCTTACATAAAAGGTTGGTAGAGACAGAGAGTGCCTTGGAGGCATCATTACAGGGAAGACAGGGAGAGTTGGCCTCTCAGCCAATTCAAATATCTCAGATTCTTACAGCTGCTCTTCCCACGGCCACCACAATAGTCCCTCCCATAGTTACAACATCACAAGCAGGCGCTTCAAGCTCAGCACCAATTTCAACCACTACTTCAGCACCTACAGAGCAAGTTACCAGCTTGAAAATGGACAATATGATGAAGGAAATAGAAGCTCTGGAATTGAAAATGGCAGATTGAAAGAAACCAAGGAAAAGTTGGCTACAATTGAGGGAAAATATGACAAATCAAAGCAGGATGTAGCTGAGAAGACAAGAGAAGTCAAAGCCTTGGAAAAAAGAATAAAGGAGCTGGAGAAAGAGCTTACCTTTGATAAAACTCTAGCAGATATCAAGAAAATTTTGTGGGCCAAAATTGGCCAATCCATTACAGACCAATGGCAATCCATTGAAACCATTCATGAGCAAATGGATTTGATAAACTTGGCTCAGTTTGAAAACCAAAAGGCTAGAGCATCTTTAGGAAATATGCCTGAGCAAGCAAATAGAATGATCCAATTTTTGAATACTCGCACCAAAGGGCAACTGGCAACATTAGGAATCAGGAACAGGACTGAAACTTTCTTGTTAATAAAAAGGGTCTTAACCCTTAGGAATTTTTTGCAGACATTGGACAGAAAATGCCAAGAGATGCAAACAGAGGTGGATGAGTTCAAGACAAAGATCATGGCATTACATAACAGAGGGCTACCAAGTTTATTAACTAGTGCTCGAAGACTGCTGCCACATGACCTTTATGCCAACAGAGTGAATAATTTTGCTGCCAACCAAATCATAGCTTCCTCAAGCACTTCAGAAGATATAGGGCCTCCATCAGGACAGAGTGTCTTTGATAAATTAGAAAATCTATTCTACATTGCACATGAGATAAACCACCCGTTCGAATTCCATCCCACTTTTCATAGATACACAGAAGCTGATGAAACACTGTTAAAGATACAAAGGCATCAGCTACCTACAGAGAATTGGTGGAAAGGGATGATAGAGACATTGCTCAGGTGATTTTGTTTTTATTCCTTTTGATCAAGCTACAGTTCAGCATATACAGATGGCACGGTACACCTGTCAAAGGTAAATCAACATAAAGCAGAATGGAAATGATAACTTCAGCTCATCAAAATGCTAAGAAGCCGAGCACACAGGATGAAGACCCAGACAGCAACAGGCAGCGTACCAGCATCAGGGCAACACACGCAGAATAAATGCGCAGCAAGCAGCCAACTCATTCAGCCCACAAAGTCAAAGTTTTCTGACACAATAGACAGCTAGCAAGCCAATATTAAATGCAGTGTTTAATTCTTCATTTACTCCCTCGCAAGAGTTGGTGATGTAATTTATTGCTTGAAGAGTCATCGCCTAAATATTTTGTATCTTGTTTTTGTATATATACCTCCCCATAGAGCGTATTTGGGGTTGGTTGGTTGATAATCCTCATTCTAAACTTGCAATGTATACTTTGAGAGCTCTATAATCAAAGACTTCTGGAATGCTTTGGATGAAGAACCGTCTGTTGTGTTATTTAATGGCTAAAGAGTGACTGTGGAATTCCTGTGCTACTACATGGCTCAATAAGTGTTTTCTTATCTCTGTCTATAGTTTATATATGTTTATGCAACCATTGTATTACCATCTAAATAGCAAGAAAGAAGAATAGCTTAGGCTTTGCTTGACTGCACTCTATGCTCAGTTCTTGTTATTTCTATATGCTTTCTTCAAAAATGGTTATGAATATGCATACTTAAATGATCATGTTTACCCTGTTTCTTTTACATATGACTGTTATTTAGGAATTCTTGACTGCTCCTAAACAAACTTTCATTCACCTTCCCTCTCTGTTAGCTAATGAAATATTCTTAGTTGCCTTTCATCTCTGACCTTCATTCCATCTTTATTCTAGCTTGATATTGTTCTATGTGTAGCTATCCTGCTCTATATTCCTCTTGTGACCAAGAAAACACAACAGAAAGCCCTAATCCATGACTCCATGCCCAATGGTTTGAACTTATCACTCTATGCATCCCACCTCTGCTTGAAAGCATCATCCTTCCCACCAAAATCAAAACAAAACCCATGTGCACCATAACTAGCCTAAAATCAACCCAAAACAAAGCTAAATTTTAAAGAGAGAGCCCTCTCTGACTGTAGGTAGGCTAGGACCTGCAGCCCAAAGATTGGTTTGTGGTTACCTCGGCCGTATCCCTTAAGGAGCCAGGGGACAACCTGAGTGATAACAGCTCCCATGAACCTACGTGAGTGTGAATGTATACTTTTTATGCTAGTGTTATGTCAGCAACTGTAATATTTAAGGATAAATTTCAGGGCTAGGACCTAGTCACTACCGAGGACTTCATGGAATTTACATAAATGAAAAGAAACATAGCAACAATGATGCCAATGCAAATTCTTGAACAAAGACTGGACATGACCCCTACTAGCCATGATAATAATTTCGTCAAACATGTCACAAATATGCATTCTACAGTTCATAATAACAAATTTGAGCATAGGGATCTTATACTTATCTGAGAATCACTAGGAAGCATTGATACCTTATCACATTATCTACATTATCATCAATTAGGTCATAGATTCATTGCTCAATAATTTAAAAATAAAAACATGATGAGAACCATACATTTTCATTGTCATAAAACATATTCATAACAAACATATAAAAGATAGAAATAATGAGGAGACCACAGCAATAAATGGCACATATAATCTAGTACTTTTACACACAAAATACCAAGGAAAGGAACTCTTATTAATGAATGCAATAGGAAACACGATATGGGAGTACCACATTCCACCCGACCATAAATTGGCTAAGCCAAATCTCTCTTCATCCAATCACCCCTGTGCCATATTGCAATCATGAATGTGGGACTCAAACCAAAAGAACCAACCAGGGCTTCCCAATGCTAAACCACCTCATACTCATCAATACAATAAGGTTTTACAGCAACCCTCACCGGATTACTAGGCCATACACAAGCATGGATGCCACTATATTTCTCCACCTACCCCATGAGGAATTATCTTGCCTCCTAGTCATTATGGTTTACCGCAATCCACAATATGGTCCATGGATCACTAGGCCATGTGTTCTTTCATTCAGAGAGCCACCTCACTCAACCTCAAATCCATCCCACAATCCAGCTCAACCAAACCATGAGAACCCCATCACACCATCGCTATCTAGAAATGGCAAGCCAAGGGAGAAGAACACTGCCACACCTAGCAAAACCCATGCCCATGACAGCAAGAGAACCAAGAATACACATGCATAAACATGCATGCCAAATCTAGCAAGGAAATCACACATGACAATTGATACTTGCAAGTAAACATGTTGTAGCTGCTTGATCCTACTTTGTATTGCTTGATCTTTTGCTTCCTCTTTTCCTTCTTTTCCTTTCTTGATCTAATGATAAAGTGCTCCAAGAAAAATCTAAGTGTCCAAGAGTGAGAGAGAGAGAATAGAGTGAGAACTCCAAAACTGAACTAACTAAAATCATATGAATTGACCCTTAGAAGCCTTTTTATCAATGAGGCCTCTATTTTCTTCATTTTCCTCCTTACATACAACCTGTGACCTTTCACCTTCCTTTTCTCCTAATTTCCATTATTTTCATAAATAAAATGCCAATTAATGCCATTTGCCTTTCCAAATCCTTTGCCATTTTCCTTTAGCCATTATAACTGAAATAAACACCCACTAGGATGTTTTCCCACCATTAGGCTTGGAATAAGTGTCCCATAACTGTGGTTATTATTTTTCCTTTATTAACTTTTATTACATGGAATTTTCACCAGGGCTGTTACATGGCCATTTTGGTTAATGATTGGGTAACGCAAGACCTCACAAAACTGAATAAATAACAACGTGAATAGTATGGGAATGCATATCTCTCTTGGAAAACTAAAATTGCACAATCCCATCAATCTTCTTTGGGAGAAGTCTTGCTAGAAAAGGGGACAAATGTGTTACTTAAAGATCTAACTAAGGATATTAAAAAAAAGGCAAGAATAATCGCAAGGAGATAGTGCTACCCACCGAACAAGGCCTAGCTCAGCCTGGTCAGGTAACAACCTTACCTAAATTTCCAATCAAATATTCTAACTTCTCTCAATGAAATTTATATCATGGAACATTCGAGGGCTGAATAGAAAAGGGAAGCAAAGATATCTTAGGGAAATAATTCATAAGGAGAAATCGATGATTGTGATTTTGTAGGAAACCAAAATGATGAATGATAGGTTGACAATCGTTGCATCATACTGTTGGAAAAGGAGTCAATGCATGGTGATAGAAGAAAAAGGAAATGCTACAGGGATAGAAATATGGTAGAACCCTTATAAGCACCAAGGAATACATATATCTCACAATAGTCTATGGTCCATCCTCTAGGGGGGAGAAGCTTAACTTTCTACAACAACTTGTTGTAATAGCCCTCGTGAAAATTCCATGTAAAAATATATAAATACCACGGATGATGGGACATGTATTACAAGTTAAATGGTGGGCAAGACATCCTAGTGTGTGTCCATTTGGTGGTTTATGGCTAAGGCATTAAAAAGGAAAAAAGGTATTTTGGCACATTTATTTATGAAAATAATGGAAATTAGGAGAAAAGGAAGGTGAAAGGTCACATGTTGCATGTGAGGAGGAAATCGAAGGAAAATAATGGAAAATGAAGAAAATAGATGCCTCATTAATAAAAAGGCTTATGAGGATCAATGGGAAAGACTTGGTCAATTTAGTTTTGGAGCTCTCTCATTATTCTCTCTCTCTCTCTCATACTCTTGGACACTTAGATATTTATTGGAGAACTTTGGCATTGGAGCAAGAAAGACAAAGAAGGAAAGAGGAAAGAAAGATCAAGTAGGGAAATGTAGGATCAAGCAGCTACAACGGGCTTCATTGCAGATATCAACTTGCATGTGTATTTTCCTTGCTAGATTCGACATGCATGGGATTGCATGTGTTTCTTTTCTACCATGGCATGGGTTTTTCCAGGTGTGATAATATTTTCAACCTAGCCTTGCCATTTCTTGATAGCTTTGATGAGATGGGTTCTCTCATGTTTTTTGTGGGGGATGGCCAGATTGGATTCGAAGCTGAGTGGGGTGGATCTCTGAATTGATAAACACATGGTGGTAGTGGTCCCTGAACCAGATTGAGGATGCATGAAGCCACTGGCCTAGTAACCCCTAAACCAGACTGTGGGTTGCGGTAAAGCTAGATTGTGTGCCTCAATGGGCCTAGGAATCCTTACCGGTGAATGGTGGGATATACAGTAAAGCCAAGAGGTGGATTTTCTCTCTGTTGTGCCTAGTGATTTCGGGATGGAATGCACGATAAAGCCTGGAAAGTATGTCTCGGTGTAGGGCCTAGTGATCCCTGGATTAGACTGCGAATGCACGGTAAAGCCTGAGAGACTAGGAGGCACTCAAATTCCTCACAGTGTAGGCAGAGAACTCCAGTGGCATACACATTGATTGGTGTTTTTGATGTGTTCTATGAGTCCCATGTTCATGCTTGGAATATGGCACAGGGGTGATTGGCTGAAGAGAAACTTGGCTCAGCCAATCTATGGTTGGGTGGAACATGCTAGTCCCATCACCAGTTGGTTCATTGCATTTATTAATGAGAAATTCATTCCCTTGATTTTCATGTGAAAATGTATTGATATATATATATATATATATATATATATATATATAGATAGATAGATAGATGGATTTTGATGGCTGATATGTACATTGTACTTCTATTCCTATTATGCTAGTTATATGTACATTTTATGGCAGCAGCTATGTTTGGCTCTCAGCATGTTTTTACTTGCGTTTGAATGGATATTGTAGTTATGGCCTAATAAGTGATAAGGCAGAAAAAGACATGAGGAAACAATGGCTCATAGCGATTTTGATGGCTGATATGTACATTGTACTTCTATTCCTATTATGCTAGTTATATGTACATTTTATGGAGCAGCTATGTTTGGCTCACAGCATGTTTTTACTTGTGCTTGAATGGATATTGTAGTTATGACCTAATAAGTGATGAGGCAGAAAAAGACATGAGGAAACAATGGCTCATAGCAATTCTCAAATAAGTATGAGATCCCTACTCTTAATTCTGTTATTTACACCTGTATATTACATGTTGATGATATGTTTGATGAAATGCTTGTCATGGATAGTAGGGTTCTGGTGATGATGTTGTTCATATTATTGATTTTTCATCAATTTTTCCTTGCATCCTTACTAATTATAAATGATCATTCCATTCTGGGCAGCGTCCCAAGCTCTGGGCCGAAAAAGGTGGCTCAAATCCCGGAATGTTAGCATTAGTGTTGAGACTAACTTTCCTAACCAGTGTCTGGGAAGGGTTATAAAGCACCTGGGCAGTGTCTGGGAAGCGTTATAAAGAACCTAAGCAATGTCTGGGGAGCGTTAGTCCTGAAACTAACTCACTTGGGCAATGTCTGGGAAGCGTTATAAAGCACTTGGACAGTGTCTAGGGAGCGTTAGTCCTTAAACTAACTTGCCTGGGGAGTGTCTATGGAGCGTTACCCTGCCCTTAAGTCTCTCAAACAACTGTAGGACCTAAGGATAGGTAGTCTGAGTGGCTGACTTGTCTTCTGAAGGTTATGTGGATGATGTTGGATGACTGTTTGTGATGTTCCGTAGATTCCATTTCCTTAAAGTCACCAAGGAGGTTGAATCTTATCATAGTGGCCTCTCGTCGCATGTTTACCCTGGCTGGCCGGTTGCTTGGGTAGATGTGGGAGGAGGGTGTACAGAGTGGTATTAGAGCATGTTTCAACTGTCAGACTGGATAGGTTGAATGTTTTAGTCATGCATGCATTTCAATTGCATGTGTGTCTTTTATACTTGCATTTCATGTGCTTGTTGCATTTGCTTGATGATTGATTATGGTTGTAGTATGGTTATCATGGAGAATTTGATATCGATTTTATGGAATGCATCTATCATGAGTATGTGACTGGTTGTATATGGTTATACATTACTTACATGTTGATTTCATGATACCTACTTACATCCTTGTATGTTAGGTTATATTTTTTTTTAATATTTTGATTACAAGAACTGATTGGATATGTTTGACTGCATGCGTTTATGCGTAGGCGCAGCTGACTTGGCATTACTTATGCGTTTATGCGTAGGCGCAGTTGACTTGGCATTACTAATTGGATATGTTTTACTACATGCGTTTATGCGTAGGCGCAGTTGACTGCATGCGTTTGTGCATGAGTAAGCACAGCGGAAGGTAAGACTATGACAGTTGGTTGGACTAGTTGGGTCCATTGTGGTAAATGGACGGTAGTAGTATATTCAAGAGAAAGGTAACAAGAAAAGGTAGAGTAAATGGATTTGAGGTGTCATATGACTTGGATATGTTGGGAACTATTGTTCTCAATGTTGCGCATGTGTTCCATGAATGAAGGAATTTCTCTTAACCTAGACCTTATGTTATCTGGAAATTTTGTTATGATCATGATTATGTTGATGTTTATATATGTATACATGAATGTATGTATATATGTCATTGTTTGATAGGATGATGATTGTTTTAAGCTAATGATTATATATGTATTTATGTATGTATGTATGTCATTGTTTGACAGGGTTGTTAGGATCATTCTTGTGGCGGAATGATTTCTTATGGAGGTGAATGGCATGAAGAGATTCTTGGTTCACGAGAAACCAATTTGGAAGAGTAGTCACGACAAATATACAAGATCAGTATCATGTGGATATGAATTGATAATGTATACTTGTATTATACCTATGTTTATGTTATGACAGGTAATGTTGAAGGATACATCAGCAAAGTGAAAGCAGTGTGGTTTGCGACATGCTAGGATAAGCATGGATGAGATATAGGAAGCAAGGTTTCTTGGTAGGGACAGTGTGGTTTTGGATGTGTGGTACTATTGTTGAGCATACGTTGTATGTTTTGTACATGTTGCATCTATGATGTGTGCACTTGTGGTGTTGCATATACATAGCATGTGTATATGTTATTTATGCAATGTTATGTACAAGATGGTACAAACACGGTTCTGTGAATATTGCATATGGGGTGTTGTATACATATTGTACTGTCTTCATGCTGTATATGCGATGTGTGTGCATATGGTGTTATGTGCATGTTGTATATGCAGTGTTGTGTACGGATGATGTTATTTACATGTTGGATGTGCAATGCTATGTACACTTGGCGTTGCATGCATGTTGCACATATGGTGTTGTGTGCATGATTGTACAAGTGGTGCTGTGAGCATGTGGTGTCGTGTACATGTTGTACATAGGTGCTATGAGCATGCGGTGTTTTGTACATGTCGTTCATGTGATGCTATTTACATATGGTGTCACGTACACATTGTGCGTGTGGTATTGTGTACATGTGGTATGGTGTACACATTGTATAGTGGTGTAGTGTACATTTGGCATTGTGTACACGTTGTGCAGATGGTGTCGTGTACATGTGATGTTGTGAAAATGTTGTGTAGGTGGTGCAGTGTATAGGTGGTACTATGTACATGTTGTACATATGGTACTGGTGTACGTGTGGTATTGTGTGCATGTCTTCGATGTTGTGTTATGGACATGCATATTATGTATGTGCATCATGTAGTCATGGTATTGCGGTGTGTGTACTCGTTGTGTTGTACTCTATGTAGATACATGTATTGGGTGGTATTGCACATCGGTTATAAATGGATGCATTGTATTGTACACATTGGGTGTAGGTATATGTGTCGTATGTCAGGTGTAGATGCTGATGAGCCCCAAAAATGGACAATTATTTGGGCTCATCCAACCTCCTAAGTTGACTTAATCCACCATTCTCATTGGTTTATTGCATGTTTTTTATTATTTTTATGTTAATAGAGTGAATTTGGTTAGTCATTATGCCAACAAGTCTAATGGGTGCTTTGTGTAGCCTTTTTGGTCAACTTGGAGACAAAATTGAAGGTCTTAATGAGAACTTGGCAGCGAAATTCGTGGGAGAACAAGCTAGAGGATTTGTAGGAAGGTGTCCCCCTCATTTATGGGCCCTTACCTAGAATTCTCCACCATCAGCTCGGAGTTCAAAGGCCACCAAATCAATGAGCACAAGGGCAGCCAAGCAAGTCAAGTTGGACTGTTGTTAACTACAAGTCTTGGGCAGCCAAGTCCCTAAATTTTAGGAGGACTGTTGGGTCCTCAAATTGTATAAATAAGAGGGCTTAAGACCTCATTTCAGTTAGTCATTTTTGGGATTAGTAGTTAGTCATTTTAGGGTTAGCTAGTGGGTAGTCATTTTGTAGCCAGTTAGTCATTTTGTTTTAGCCATTAGTTAGCTAGTTTGTAGTTCGATTTTTATGCAATAGATTAGCTTTGCTTTCAGCTCATGTTCAAGTTCTTCTTGTGGACAGTTTTGATGTAACTC
The DNA here is from genome assembly GCA_031772625.1 of Pinus tabuliformis. Classification (NCBI taxonomy): domain Eukaryota; kingdom Viridiplantae; phylum Streptophyta; class Pinopsida; order Pinales; family Pinaceae; genus Pinus; species Pinus tabuliformis. The sequence continues at coordinate 994,439,839 of CM062817.1, forward strand.
TTCATTTCTTGATCAATAAAGATGAATCCAGCTTTGCACCAGCTCTAAATCTCTCTTAGGAGGCTGTAGCTCTTGGGGTTGGGCCCATCTCAAGCGCCCAATACCTCCTTTGATTATCTTTATGTGTTTTTGCTGCATTCTTAGAATAAAATCTGCTATTTGTATTTAAATCTTGCATTGTTATTTGGATTTCTTTTGATGGTTAAAGTAGCTTCTCATGGTTAGAATAGATTGGTAGGATAATAACAAGAAAAAGGCTACCAAACACCTTGGATCTCACCTCCCCCTCAGTGGAATCGTGAGTTGGGACCAACGTGACTTTGCTGCCAACAAAAACGTTGTTTTTCCTTTCCATGCAATTCTTAGTGTTGGAACCCTCTTTTGGAGATGCTGATATTGGTAGTGTTTAAATGCTTCAGTTGATGATTTCTTAGTGGCATAAGTTAGTTCATGCATTTCATTTTGAATAAACTACTGTTCATTTCCTTTTGCTGTTAGGTCAGATTAGAGTGAAGTAACTAGGTCATAGGTTTTATAACTAGATCTTTGTTTTCTTGCATGTCTTTGTTTGTTCAGATTGGAAAAATGACTTGCAGAGCACCTGTACCACTCCTTCATCTGCTTATTCTCCATCAGCACCATCCACTACACCCTCTATTTAGAACCCTTGCTTCACGTTTGCCATTCACTCCCAAAACCCTAATTTTTGTGCAACATTGCTTCACTCTCCCTTGAACAAATTGAACCATCCTTGCCATTCCTTAGCTCCATCCATCAGTTCCTAGGCCACTTCAGACCCCTATCCTACCTCCATATCCACTCATGCATCTTCCCTCACTCACCCATGCTCCAAAATCCCATTTCAAAACATCCTGTAGAAATCTCTGAACATCCTGTAGAAACCCCTGCAGACATCCTGTAGAAGCCTGCACACTCGGTTGCCGAGCACCTGAACGTTGTGGACTTCTGTGGAATGATGTTTTGGATCCCCTGGAACCTCTCCTAGCCCTCCTGACCTTTCCCAAGCTTCCTTTCCCTTCAAACCACCCCTGCACAGTCAAAACCTAATAAGAAACAAGTCATAATAACTCCAACCACTTAAGCAAAAATATAAAAACAATGTTCTTTTCAGTAGAAGTAGTTTAAATTCATGCATCTCATATCACTAGAAGTAATGGCATCATTTCTAGAAGTTTGCACTCCCACCATTGCATCATAGAGATTAGACTAGTCAGATTAGGGTTTACTAGGGTTTCCATGTTTTGTTGGCTTTCACTTCATTTTTGCAAAGTAGATTAATTTCCTTCGAGATAGCCTTCGTCCATCATTTAGAAAGCTTCTTTTGAGAGCATATAGAAGTTGGCTTGAGCCCTAGCAGACTTGTGCCAGCTGACCAAGTGACAGCTGCGACAAGAGCTAGTACTTGTGCATACAACACCGTCGCTTCCAAGTTTGTTACGAACTACCAGGTTGATAAAATTAAAGAAGGGAGTTCCAGGAGTTGTAGCATTATTGCTACAATACTGGAGCCCACCAGATGCATGCATTGCATGGTGTGGTATGTTGTGTGGTTGTATGTGTGCGATGCATACACTGTGTCTATGCACATGGTTGAGGAGAAGGCACTAGGTGTTTGTCTAGTGTAGAAACCAAGCCGGAGTGCATATGGAATAAAGACAAAGGTAGAAGATAAGGACTGATGAAAGGATAAGTATCAACATTTTATTTTTATTATGCATGTGATTTATGACTATGGTATATGATGATTATATGGGATCTATGATTTTGGTTATGAGGGTTATATGTGATTTATGATTTTCATCTATGATGTTTATGTTTTGAGCTAACCTAACGCGATATTTTTAGACATGTTGATTTGGTCAAATATGCTAGTTTGACTTGTTGTGGCAGGAAGAAAACAAGATTGAAAACGTACCTTATTAAAGAGCTACCAATGAGGTATGATTTGAATTTATTTTAATTTATTTTAAAACAGATGGAAGATATGTGTGTGATATAGGAACCATGAAATTATCGGTTGGGTGATTGAAATCAGGGAAAATTTTAAGGATGGAAAACAATCTTGAAGTTTAAAAACAATCGTGAATCTCACTAGTGCCTAATATGCAAACTTTATTGATGTATTTGGAAAATTATTCAAATTCATAATGATTTTATGTATAGTCTCTATATAATGTTGGCGAATTTTTAGGTAAAATAGTTTTACATTGTAAAATTTGGGCGAATAATTTTTTATAAAAAAATAAATTGGCGAATCTATTTTTTGGAAAAATCATGGAAAATTAGCCCACTTGTTAATATTAGCCCCTAAAATTTTCCATAATTGAAATGACTACAAGAATTTGCAACAACAAAGGAATTGAAATAGGCAACAATATGTTGGTAAATCACTTCACAAACAGGGCCATTGTGGGACACTGGTACCCAATAGTGTTCGTTGATTTCCATGAGCATGCTATGACAGGTATGATGTGTTAAGGCAGGTATATGCCTTGGTTTTTGTATCTTTCGATGCAAGGAATCCTTGCCAAGGGATGGAATGCCCAAGATGGGGTGCTAGCGGAACTTGGAAGGTGAGTGACAGCATGGAAGAGGTGACCCGATTCCCGAGGAACTGTGTAGCAAAGAAGGGAAGGTCACAGATGGATTTGTTTTGGTCATTAGCATTGCCATATGGAATCAGATGCACATTGGGAGTGCACCCTGGAATAATGAGTTGGTAATTGTTCTCTAAGAGGACAAGTGGCGCGAAATTATAGCGCTGGACATTGGATGCAGATTTGACTTTGTAGTGGATTCTGGACTTCCTGAGAACGAGGTGAATCTCGGTATTATTTTTAGGGTGGAGGTATGAGCCTCTAGATTCCCTTGTTGCAGACTCATATTATTTTATTTGTTGGTTGAGAAAATGTACATATGTGTATATATATATGCGGTTATTTTAAATACCGTAATGAGCTACGTTATAAATCTCTAGTATGCAGTATGTTGTCATGATGTTTTGATTTTGAGTAGATCTTTCATTATAAATATTGCAAAGAGTTGTGTTATAAAGCTCCATGGGCAGTATGTTTTGTTTTCAGTAGTCATGTTGGTTATAGGTGTCATTGAACACCGAGGATGGTGTTCCCCCAAGGGGGAGGGTTTTGTAACAGCTTCGGTGAAAATTCCATGAAAAAATATATAAATAACACATATGATGGGACACGTATTACAAGCTGAATGGTGGGCAGGACATCCTAGTGTGTGTTCATTTGGTTGTTATGGCTAAGGAAATTGGCAAAGGCAATGGCTAAGGCATTAAAGAGGAAAAAAGGTATTTTGGCACATTTAGTTATGAAAATAATGGAAATTAGGAGAAAAGGAAGGTGAAAGGTCACATGTTGCATGTGAGGAGAAAATTGAAGGAAAATAATGGAAAATGAATAAAATAGAGGCCTCATTAATAAAAAGGCTTATGAGGATCAGTGGGCAAGACTTGGTCAGTTTAGTTTTGGAGCTCTCTCATTATTCTCTCTCTCTCTCACAATCTTGGACACTTAGATTTTTATTGGAGAACATTGGAGAACTTTGGCATTGGAGCAAGAAAGGAAAAGAAGGCAAGAGGAAGGAAAGATCAAGCAAGGAAAGGCATGATCAAGCAGCTACAATGGGCTACATTGTAGGTATCAACTTGCATGTGTATTTTCCTTGCTAGATTCGACATGCATGGGATTGCATGTGTTTCTTTTCTACCATGGCATGGGTTTTGCTAGGTGTGATAATATTTTCAACCTAGCCTTTCCATTTCCTAATAGCTTTGATGAGATGGGTTCTCTCATGCTTTTTGTGGGGGATGGCCAGATTGGATTTGAAGTTGAGTGGGGTGGATATCCGAATTGACAAACACATGGTGGTAGTGGTCCTTGAACCAGACTGAGGATGCACGAAGCCACTGGCCTAGTAACCCCTGAACCAAACTATGGGTTTTGGTAAAGCCAGATTGTGTGCCTCGGTGGGCCTAGGAATCCTTGTCGGTGAATGGTGGGGTATACGGTAAAGCCAAGAGGTGGATTTTCTCTCCGTTGGGCCTAGTGATTCTGGGATGGAATGCATGGTAAATCCTAGAGAGTATGTCTCGGTGTAAGGCCTAGTGATCCCTATATGAGACTGCAGATGCACGGTAAAGCTTGAGAGACTAGGAGGCACTCAAATTCCTCATGATGTAGGTGGACAACTGCGGTGGCATCCACACTAATTGGTGTTTTTGATGTGTTCTATGAGTCCCACATTCATTCTTGGAATATGGCACGGGGGTGATTGGCTGAAGACAAACTTGGATCATCCAATCTATGGTCGGGTGGAATGTGGTAGTCTTGTCATCAGTTGGTTCATTGCATTTATTAATAAGAAATTCATTCCCTTGATTTTCATGTGCAAATGTACTGATATATATATATATATATATATATATATATATATATATATATATATATATATATATATATATATATATTGATGGCTGATATGTACATTGTATTTATATTCCTATTATGCTGGTTATATGTACATTTTATGGCAACATCTATGTTTGGCTCTCAGCATGTTTTTACTTGTGTGTTGAATGGATATTGTATTTATGACCTAATAAGTGATAAGGTAGCGAAAGAGATGAGGAAACAATGGCTCATAGCAATTCTTAGATAAGTATGAGATCCTACTCTTAATTCTGTTATTTACACCTGTAGGTTACATGTTGATGATATGTTTGATGAAATGCTTGTCATGGATAGTATGGGTCTGGTGTTGATCTTATTAATATTATTTATTTTTCATCATTGTTTCCTTTCATCCTTACTAATTCTAAATGATCATTCCATTCTGAGTAGTGTCCCGGGCTCTAGGTCGAAAAAGGTGGCTCAAATCCCAGAATGCTAGCATTAGTGCTGAGACTAGCTCGCTTGGGCAGTGTCTGGGTAGCATAATACAACACCTGGGCAGTGTCCGCGAAGCGTTAAAAAGAACTTGGGCAGTGTCTGGGGAGTGTTAGTCCTGAAACTAACTCACTCGAGCAGTGTCTGGGAAGCGTTATAAAGCACCTGGGCAGTGTCTGGGGAGAGTTTGTCCTAAAACTAACTCACGTGGGCAGTGTCTAGTTGAGTGTTACCCTGCCCTTAAGTCTCTCAAACAACTGTAGGACCCAAGGATAGGTGGTATGAGTGGCTGACTTGTCTTCTGAAGGCTATGTGGATGATGTTGGATGATTGTTTGTGATGTTCCATAGATTCCATTTCCTTAAAATCACCAAGGAGGTAAAATCTTATCATAGTGGTCTCTCGTCGCATTTATACCCTAGCTAGACGGTTGCTTGGGTAGATTTGGGAGGAGGGTGTTACACTTGTGAATATTAGAGATTTAGTAGAGGACTCACTATGGATTTTCGGAGGAGAATTTAATCTAATCATATCAACATAGGAGAAAAAAGGGGGAGTACGACGAATAGATCAAACATAGACTTTGATGCTTGTAAGAAACAGTTGAAACTCATATATATACCTAAAATCAATGGTTTATTCACTTGGAATAATAAATGAGAAGGTCTTCATCAGATAGCAAGCCAATTGGATAGATTTATTTTATCTGAAGGAATCATTCAAAAGGATATTTTTCTTGAAGTCCCTATTTTTACTTACATGGGTTCAAGTTATTGGTTGCTCGGGTTAGAAATTGATTTAAAAGAACGTCCCCCTAATCAGCCTTTTCACTTTGAACGTTTCCGTTTTCAAGATCCTCAATTCATAAATCTTCTAAATAGTTGGTGGATGGACTTAAATATAAAAGGCACATCCAAAATGAACATTTTCCAACTAAAGGTAAAGTCCTTAAAGAATAAAATTAAACAATGGAATAAGTAAGTCTTTGGCAAAATTCCGGCAGATAATATACTTTTGGAATAGAAAATGATAGACATCCAACAGATAATAATTCTTGAAGGAATATCTTTGGAACTAGTAGAAAAACAGGGGATTACACTAGTCAAATTGGAACAATGACAAAAACGGGAGGAGGATCTATGGAGGAATAAATCAAGGATTCAATGGCTTAAATAAGGAGAATGAAATACAAATTTCTTTCAAAGCTCTATGATACAACGTCGACATGTCAATAGAATTTACTCTATTATATCTAAGGACAAAGACAAAAAGTTACAACACCATGACATTGAGCAAGAATTGATAACCTACTATAAGGATCTACTCATGAGGACTCTTACCAACAACATTAGGCTATCAAATTTGTAATTCAACATATCCTTGGGTTAATAACTAATGAGTAGAACATAGCCTTGATGAAACAAACCTCCTTTCAAGAGGTGGAGATGGTAGCCATGAGAATTCTGAAGAAAAAGGCACCAGGAACCAATAGATATACATTAGAATTCTTTCAAACATGTTGGAGTTTCTTGGGTAATTAAATCCATGAATTAGTTGAAGAATCATGTCAAACTCTGAATTTAGATCATGGTATTAATGCTACTTTTTTTACCCTAATCCCCAAAATTGGTGATTCAGAGAGTGCTAATGGTTTTCGTGCTATCGTATTGTGTAATTTTATTTACAAAATCATTTCACTTGTCATAGTCAATAGACTAAAGCCCATCTTTCCAAACCTTGTTTCACCTCCCTAAACTGGCTTTATGAAGGGTCATTAGATTGCTGATGGGATAATTGCAACACAAGAAATAATTCACTCCGTCAAAACGACAAAGAGGTTCAGGTATGCTTATTAAGCTCAATTTGTCTAAGGCATATGATTTACTCAGTTGGAATTTTTTGTTCCAGGTACTCAGTGCTTATGGATTCTCTAATCAATGGATATGGTGGGTATCCTCCTTAGTCTCCACAACCTTTTTCATAATTCTTATCAATAGATCTCCCTCCAATACCTTTTCGTCCTATAGAGGACTAAGACAAGGAGATCCCTTATCTCATTTCTTGTTCATTTTAGCAATGGAAGGCCTTGGAATAATTATTTAAACATCTTATTCTTTGAGGCATCTTCATGGACTAAGATTATATGGCATAAATTTTCCTATTCGCATCAACAATATGTTGATGATGTTGTTCTATACGAGTTTCCCATAATGAAAGAGGGACGTGGAATCATGAAAATTATACAAATATTCATGGAATCATCGGGTACATTGATCAAAAGAAAGAATACACACATATTTTTCTAACAACCCATATCTCTTATAGACACAGTTAATCTAATTATTCGAATTTAAAAAGGGACATCTTCCTTCCAAGTACTCTGGAGTATAGGTTGTCAACCATAAAAATAGAGTTTCTTCCTGGGAAGACCTCTTAGAGAGGACTCGACGAAAGATAACCAATTGGAATGTCAAGTCACTCAATCTCCTGCAACGCCTCACACTGTAGAAAGTAGTATTAAAATCCATACTAAATTACCAACTAGTAGTTATGTTGATCCCAGTTGAAGTAGCCTTTCGATTTAGATCTCTATGGGAAGACGTTTTTTGGATGGGTAATGCTAAAGAATGAAAGTGGGCCCTAGTTGGTTGGGACACTTTAGTTGTAATGAAGCACATGGAAGGCTTGGGACTCAGAGATGCCTAGTTGATCAGCTAGGCATATGCTATGAAATTATGGTGGTTTTGGATTTAGGGAGGATTGCAACTTTGGAAACAGATTTGGAAAAAGAAGTACCTGTCTCTTCCATCTTAGGAGGAGAGACTCAAATTTAATGGGTCCATTAATGGATCACCTATATGGAATTGGGCTATTAAAGGCAAATACCTCATTCGTCGACATGCAATTTGGGACATCAAATATGGGAAAACAACAACATTTTGGGAAGACTCTTGGGAACAGTACCCATTCTTAGATGAGCTTCAACACATCCAACCAATAGAAAACCTCTCTAAAAGTCTTGGGGCATACTCATTAGAAAACTTATGGAAACCATGTATTAAGAATTAAGAATGGAGAGTGTGGAAATCTAGAGAAGATTTGTCCGGTAATAATGACAGTTATCCCTAGAAGGAGTTTCAATAATTATTAGATAATAGACCTATTAGGGTTTCGTAACATCAGGATGTTCTAAGATGGTGCCACTAATAAAAAGTAAAATTTACATTAAAATAAGCCTATCAAACACTAGCAGATTTCCATGTAGTTGACAATACAAAAGTACGAAGGAAATTGTGGGATTGTAAGAGCTGGCTGAAACTAGTTCTTTTCTTATGGTTTCTGGCACATGGAAGAACCCTTACATGGGAATGCTTAAGGAGGAAAGGCTATGAAGGATCGTTGATTTTTCTATTATGTTCTCAAGAAGACGAGACAACACAACATATGTTCTTGACCTGCGCCTTTGCACGTAATGTTTGGGATATTATAGGGAGGATCTTTAAATGTCCCACACCTAAATTCTGCACAATCCCAAAACTAGTAAAGAAATGTTTGTTCAACAAGTTTAATAATCTAATAGCATCACAAGCTTGGAGAATCGCCTATGGCTTTTTCCTATGGAACCTATGGAAACAACGAAACTTTAGGATGTTTTAGACAAACAAAAGGAATGTTGTTAGTTTACAAGATATAACAATTAAGAATATACATGAGACATTGGTAGCGTTGTCCTTTGCACATGAAGAATGCTCAAATATAGGGATGGAGGTGTATATTTTTGAAAAATTGATCTACAATCAACAATGTTCAACCCTACTCCCATTAATTCACCAGGTTTGATGCATAATAATATCAAATTTTTCACCCCACCTTGTGATCACTTCAAAATTCTGAGTTCCGATAGGGCATCGAAGGGAAATCTAGGACCAATGGTTACGAAGGAATTTTTCGAGACGAGGCATCTCCAACTCTACACATTTATGCTTCCTATTGTGTAACCTCAACAAAAAAAATTGCAAAATTTATTGGCCTAGAGAAAGGTTTGAAAATAGTGGTTCGTGAGGGATATAAGTTTTTACAGGTACATGGTGATTCCCATAATGCCATACAATTCCTCCGAAAACTATGACATGTGTCAATCAGAGGAATAGGTATGCCATAGTTGGAGACTCAATGAGGTAATCAAGAGTATTAAAAAAAAATTGTTGTCCTTATTATCCCACATCAGATAAAGAGGGAAGGTAATCGGGTGGCAGATATATTAGCTAACTCGGGCAGCTCAACAGAAGGGCTATAATATGATAAACCATGGTCAGATGAGGCATTAGTCGAGGTAATTCTTCAAGTACATAGATGGATTCAATATGATCAGGTGCACATAGCTAGCCACATCTCAGTTGATAATTAGAATTCGAGGTGACAAGAGTTGGGACCCCTCCCTAATGGGGGTGCATTTATGGTTGGAAAGGATGCCATCTCGCATGATTGACATGCGCAAGAAGATAACGGGCGATCGGGAGGCTAATCTTAGAGGTCGAGAAAACATCACCACCTATCCAAAGTGGGTGTATGCATGGACTCCCCGCCGTATATATGATCAACCTTCATGGTTTTTGTATTATCACTTTAAAGAGAGGTAGGTGGAAAGTAGTGAGGTCTCGTCTGACATTATTTTGGTTTATGGTTTCTGACAATTGATTTTGATAATGGATGTATCTTAGAGTAGTACGCATATGTTTAGAGTGTTTAATGCAAGCGTTAATATGTGTACCCTAACACCCATTGTATCTCTTATGTGATTTCTCCTTTAAACACTGGTTTTGGTCTGTTATACTCTCTGGTAGGGAGGTGTTTTTATAAATACGGGGGTATTACTACAGGGTGGTGGATCACGTGGATTGTCTTCATGGACACACACCAACTTCTCATTGCACCCGACTACAGCCTAGGTTCATTGCAACTCTGCGAACTAAATATAGGTCTATTAACCTATTTGTATCTGTCCAGGTTTCCTTTCTCAGCTCATATCGTTTCTTATCATATCTTGCTTGGGTTTGGCACGGGGACTATCTTTCTTGGGTCTGGCATGGGAACTGCTTACTGTAGGTGCCCATGTTTTTCATTTTCTTTTCCACAATACAACGATAGTTCCTTCCTTCAAACTAGTTGTTGTATTGCCCTTCGTATCCTCTCAAATCCTTGATTTTGTGGGCATTTCATTCAGCTGCCCATCCCTTTTTTATAGTATGTGGTATCCTGGAACGTTTTCACTATAATTTTGATAAGCTATTAGCAATATAGGCCCATAGGTCAACCTGAAATTCTCTTACCTATTGCATCCTGTCTACAAATTATCAAATTAAGGTGGTTGACCTATGGTTGGTTTGCTTAGGGTATATATGTTTGTGTCTACTACTTCCTCGATGACTATCCATATAGCTCTCTTGTTATAGTTGTGTGAGTACCTGCACCGTTCAACTTTATATCTTACCATATTGTTGTAATTGGGCTTGGGTGGATATTACGTTATCTGGGTTTTTTTATCTAATCACTTACATTATGATTTTCCCAACCCTGTTAAGTCTACTTCGTACAACTGCTCTTATGGCACCTCGACTCCGCCAACCTAGTTGTAGGGGAGGTGTGGAAAGTGCTTCTTCCTCATGATTTCGATGTCTTTTTGGTTGGAATTATGTGGAATACCATTTCGAAATTGTCCCTCCCGAAGTGATAAAAGAGATTCTACACCTGTAAGCCAAGGAATTTGGTGACTGGGCTTACTACTCAGATTTTGTAATTACCAGTTCCACTTTTAGATGGACTCCAGATCCAGGAAAATTCTGGAAAAGGGGACTTCACTTTCTTTGTTTAGTGGCTCTACATAGGCGATTTGAGACTTTTCTTCACATGGTGATTCATGGCAAGAAAGTCGATCATTATCAATTATTTGTAGGACATGAGGAGATAAAAAGGATTCTCTAGGAAATAAGGTACAACTTGGATGGCTTAGTCTTTAGGATGACCTAGGTGGAACACTCTATGTTGTTTGACTCAGATTCTAGCTATGGTTTGCAACCTTGCACTCCAAATGTCACTAACCCACCAATAGAAGATATACTTCAAGGAAACTCCAATGCAATCTCTCTTGTTATTGTCTTAGACTAGTAGTTTTGTACTTGGTATTTTTGGTCTATGTTTTTTTTATTTATACTATACAATCATGAAAACCTCTATGGAGTATTAGACTATATGTGCACATGGTTCTCTTTTTTCAAGGCCAAAATATTCATTTCATGGAATTCTCAATGGGACAATTAGTTAGTGTGCTATTAAGTGTATTTTGTATCATTTTTGGCTAGATGTGGAACATTGGGAACAAGTTATGGTCATTCTATTAGCTTACAACTTCCCATACAATTTTCTCAGACATGATTGATATCAATGTAAAATCATTTTTTATAATATAAATATTTCCATCTAGCTTACAAAAACAAAATGGAGTATAATAACGGTAGATCTCTATTGGATATACATATTAGGTGTGAACATGCCTGATCTTTAACTTGGACATGTGCACCCAATGGATTTAACAATCCATGTTACTCACATTTGAAGGTACAAATACATATTGGGATTGAAGTTACATGAACTTTCCCAAAGCCAATCAAACATGATAGTATATAGAACTATCACCTACCCTTCATCTAGTTAATACCTTGGCATTTGACAAATACATACATTTCCATGATTTTCAAAGCATGAATAGCATCAATTTGATAAGACATTTATTTTTCACATTAAACAATGAATAAATTTATTGCATATCAATTTTCATGATTTTTGGGAATTAAAACATGTTTGGGTTAAAAAAAACACTTTATTTTTTATTGGATTTACACGTTGTTGACTATATATGAAACAAAGCTAATCAATGCTTCAACAATTGCTTCAAGAGTCAGGTAAGGTATTAAAATTAAACAAAGATTTAGATTATTTCAATATTACTCTCATTATGGCTTCAAAAATAAGGCCTTTGTCAAGATTAGGTAAAATCAGAAGTACCAAGGATGATGATTTTGTTATAGAGAATGTAGTTAGTGTTTGTGACCCACACATCGGAAATAGGACAATAGAGTAGCTTAGGAATTAAAAATACATGATTTTATGTCAAAATACCAAGGATTAATGGTTTATCTCAAGCTATTTTATTGAGTATTTATTGTGAGCCAAATTTGGTAGTCTTTCTAGCAAATTTGTATAACATAGACTTAAGGACTATCATGTCATTGGATGGTACTAAAACTATAGTACACATTTCTCTTGGAGAAGTAGAAAATATACTAGGGTTACAAAATTTTGACAAATTTATTAATGAGTCACAACATCAGGATAATTTTATTGCATGGTTGGTTAAAGAAAGGAATGGTGCTTTATAGTACCTTTTAGTTAATTCATTCTCTTTGTTGAAATTTTTACCCATGAAATTGAATATTTTGAAGCTTGTTTCATACTGCATGGTCTCTATGATAGCATTTATTTTGGGTTATGATGTTGATGTTGAACTTGACGAATTTATCTTAATGATGTATAAAGAAATTATATCTGCATCTAATTCCTAAGTAGTCAGTTTTGAATTTGCTAGTTTTATTGAAAATGACATCCATTTCTAATTAAGTACTTTCACTCAATTCTCAGTTTTGAAATACTACACATATTTTTTATACATGGTATTGTTTTATCAACCAAACTTCTTTGGAAGTAGAGGTTTCAATTTGAAAATAATGAGCAATGTAGGTTTTTCCTATTCAATTTAAGAATGAAAAAAATATTATTTCCACTAAAATTGTAAAGGAAGGATATAAAAAAATTTCAAATAAATTCCTTTTCAATGTCCACACTCTACTTACAAATCATATAACTACCATGATTATAGATGAATACAAAAGGATTTTACAGTTATGTACAAAAACTATAATAGGATATTGGCATCTTTATCGAGACCACATTTTCATTGGGATTTATGGTTGTGAGAAAGAACCTCAATATCTTACTATTTATACTACACCTCACCTCTTTGCTCACAAAGTTGTAGACAAAGGTTAGTTGTTTATGTTTTATATTTTATTTTAAAAATTCAAAACACTATGTTCCTTACCTTATGAAGTTTTCTCTTTATTCATCAAAAGTGGAGTGTTCTATGATGTTTTATATGCCTCACTTTCTCTTTTGAAATTGATGAGAATTTTTTTCTAATCATTATCATGTTATTTTAGGCCAAAGAAAAAGTATTGTGGCATCTTCTTACCAACATTCTCTCAATTATGCTATTGAAATTTTAGATAACAAAGATAGTTGGGAGGAAACGCAAAATGAATTTATTGTGCAGATAAAGAACGCAAAGTGAAGAAGGAGACCATGACTCATTTTTCTTCCAACGCAAAGTCAGAGACTATGTATTAAGAATGAATTATTAGTGAATCAACCCCTATGTGAAGTGGTACTAAGAAAGTACTAGAAACCCATGTGAATTTAGCCACTTCAATTCTCCCTAAAAATGAACCTTTTGGAAAGAGGAATATAGATGAAATAATAATTGAAATGTTTGATCATATTGGGAAAAGAACCAAAATGGTTAATTTTACATATGAAACTTTAGAGGAAAGGGTAGTGAGGTCTCATCTTAAATTTCACCATTCAATATCTTAATCAACAAGATAAAGTTATAAGAATTGACTAAAGGAGTTGAAAAAAATATAAAATCTAGTCTAGAAGAGTTTTCATGACCTATATTTTTTTAATCTTCGACTAATTTTGATAATAATTCATTCAATTTGTCAGTAATACAACTAGATTCAAAGAAGGGAACCAATCACTGTCCAAGTTTAAGACAACCTCTAAAAAGTTTAATTAAGTCAAATAAATCTTGAAGAAATGATAAAATGGCACAGGTAGAGAGGGGAAATGGTCACTAAAATACTTATTAAATAAACAACAAATATTAGAAATCTTCAAATAATGATAAGTAGGCTAGACGTACAATTAAGGAATGAAAGGTTGGTTGTCAAGACTAGGCAAAAAGAATTCAAGAATTGTAGAATCAAATCGTATCTATATCTAGTTATCAAAAGGATGGGACAAACACCAGGAAATTATTGGAAACCAAGAACACGGAAATCAATAATTTCAAAACAAATATCAAATTACCTCAATACATGAATTTAAAAAATTATTGAACGCTAATGATGAATGATATGATTTAATTCTAGAGAATAAGAAGTTGCAAGAGATGAATTCTAGGAAATCAACTCATATAAAAAAATTAAAGCAAGAAAAAATAAAGCCAAGTGAAGAATATGCAAAGGAGGACAAGAGATATTGAAAAGAGTTAGTTAATTATGAAAATAATCTTAAATCCATGATAAATAAAAGAACATAAAGTACAAAAAATGATATTTTAACAAATATCGGATAAAATAACAAGTTTTGAGGTGCAAGTTTCACAACTAACTAATCAGATTCAAAAGATTGAATTTTCCAATAAAGAAAATGTAATGAAGTTAGAAACAAAATGCACATACCATAATGAGGTTATTGAAAGTCTACAAGATACTGTTAGAAACAATGAAACGAAATTAAACTCTCTTTAAATTTTACTAACAAAAGAAGCTAGTGGTAAGGAAAGATGTAAAATCTAAATATGGGATCATCTTATAGCTAAGATGAAGGAATTGCAATCTCACTTGTTACGCTTACAAGAATACAACAATATTCCTATATATAATGTGAAAATTGAGATAAAAAAGTTATTGCGTAAGGTTGTTGAGCTAGAAGAAGTGGTTCCTACTGTGCAATTGTTAAATTCAACATCATATATATATATATATATATATATATATATATATATATATATATATATAAGTCCAAAAAAGCATAAGTTGGACCATATATGAAGAGTATGTGAGAGTTGGGTGACATATGTAAATTTTACAGTGCATAAGGTGGAGTAGTACATGTAGTTTAAAGGCACTTAGAAAATGTACAATGTAATGCATGATCCAATTCCCACCCATTATTATGTATCCCATCACCATAATATAGCCTCCTACATCCCTAACTAAACCCTACATATTATTTTATATGTCCACTCATACAAGTATAATGGCACACCTTGGAAGCAAATTGTTGTCATCAACTGAAATTAAATATTTTCACATACTTGTCACACAAAAATAGGGTTTTCCAATGAGTTTCATAATTCTAGTATTATTTTCCATAATGTATTTAGTGAGAAGTACCAAATGCCTTAACATGTTCCTACAACTTTAAATAATACAAATATATGTCATTCAATAGGTAAAGTTGTGATATGGGAAAAATACATGCAAGAAGTACACATGGTTTCACCTTGTTGGAAACCATTGTAATCCCTATTGGCACCCTTCAAGTATAGCACATGGGATATTAGCTCTATACAAAATATCACTTTTGTGTACCTTTTGGTATATATGAAGTCCCCTAGATCTTACTTGAAACCAACTTTTGATAGGCTATTCAATTATCTTGTTGCTCTAGTACCTAGGTAGTCAAACAATACAACTAAGGGCATGATTAGACCTCCTTAGTTAGTGCCTTAAGATATCTGACCGAATACTATTGGTGGATCCTGCACATATATCATGGTGCTATAGTTCTTGGAACTCATGAGAATAAAAGTAATATTTATGTTGAACAAATTTCCAAAAATAAGAATATTCTAGGGGGATTTAACTGAAATAGTGGAGTTAATTATGAATGGTTTGCAAAGGGAGTGAACTTACCCAAGGTTGAATTAATGAAGTTTTATGGAACGAAGGTCTTTACCCAGGTGAACTAAATAGAGCAATATTTTGAATTGCATAATATTATGGATGCCAAGAAAAGGATTCACCTAGAAATATTGACTTTAAGATATAACCTTATCAATGGCATCAATGGGTAGTTGAAAGGAAGTCCCATTCTTATAATTATACTTGAAATTTATTTACAAGAGACTTGTAAGAAAAATATTTGAAAGTTTGAGAACAAGACTATTTCAGTTAGTTTTACAAGAATCGAGCAATTAGGTGATATTAAAGATTCAATATAATTCATAATTTCAAGTATTAGCTACAATAGTGAATAATGATACGTAAAAAAACATTTGTTGGAAGCTTACATGGGTGGATTAAAAGAAGACATTAAGCATGAGATTTTTCTAAAACATCGTGGACATATTATAAAAGCTATGCAATTTCCTTATCATATTGAAGCAAAAAATAAGGCTACACATAATTCTACCACTAAACAGTACACAAAGAAGTTGTATATTATTTTGGGGCTCTATTATGATGTGATAACAACTCATTATTGTAAATATAGATTAAATAATAAAAACCCCTTTCATTTTAAATTTTAAATTTTTAATGTAGTTTACCGCTTTGTGTACATAATTTTTTTTCATATTTTTCCATGTGGGGAAAAATCCCAAATTCCCTTTTCGCACCATATCATATATCGGCTTTGTTTCTTCACTCAAATCATAAATCACAATTTTTATACCAATATTCCAGCCCCATCAAATGACTAGAGTCACATTTCCTATTTTTTTACGGTATATAAAAGAGACTTTAGTGCCGCCGGATATCATATGTCGAAGTTTAATGTTATTTTATTCTACAAGCCTTCAATATTATGATAATTTGATATCAAATATCAGATGATGTGTAATTGTACATGTGGCTCGGTTGACGTGTCATGTGACACTTGTCACCTCCTTTCCACCCTTTTCAACATCTTTTTTGGCCTATTCAGAGTATCGTAATACATGAGCTCTCAAATACCTCAGAAAATAAGGTATCGTAATACATGAGCTCTCACATACCCTTTTCAACATCTTTTTTGGCCTATTCAGAAGAGTATCCAGATATTAGAGTATCGTAATACATGAGCTCCCAAATACCTCATTCAGATATACAATATCATGTTTTTAGAATAGCATAATCTAGGCTTCGATAAATATTAATTTTAATCACTATGCAGTTTTACATAATGATGGCTCAATAATGAAAAATAAATGTCTCACACCAATTCCAAGTTCCTTTCTCAATAATATTCTCATTGTTTATGTCATTTGAGTTATAGTTTAACGTTTGTGAAAAATTATAGATCATTTTCTATACAGAGACTTCATATTGAAGTAAGTTTCAAAATATTTTTAAGTTTTATTTTTCCTCAATAAAAATTATGCTCTTTACATTTTTCTTCCCAATATTGTAGATTTCTACACTAGATCAAATATTCTTGGTATGATTCAAGATGAAATCTCAGTCTCTATTCAGACACTACGATGCAGAGCATCCCATGAGTACCGACCTTTGTAAGCATTCTGTTGTATGTCACATGGGTAACATTTCCTCCTTCTTCCTAGCAAGCCCGCCTGTTTCATCATTCATTCTTGTCCCAAAAAACCAAACTCTGCCTTACGTAAAGTTGCCAGAGAACGATTAACCTCTGGATTTGAAATCACTACTTATATACCTGGTATTGACCATAATTTACAAGAACATTCTGTAGTATTAGTAAGAGGAGGAAGGGTTAAAGATTTACATCTAGAAAAGCTTTAAAATAGGAAAAAAAAAAGGATGAAGAACATAAGGGCTTTTATTAGAGGAATTTCAGCGTAGAAGTGGCCTCCTAAGGAAAAATAATAAAATAATGGATAAAATAATAAAATAAGAGTTCTGAATTTTGGAGGTAAAATAAGAAAACTACTTTTTCTAATTGTATTTTTGGCTTATCTCCTTATAGGTTTACTCAAATTTCAAGTGTAGATACTCATTGCATGAAGATTTAAATTCCACATCCAACGAGTGTCTATGCTTGAAATTTGAGTACACATATAAAGAGATAAACCAAAAATACAATTAAAAACAATAGTTTTTCTTCTTTCCCCTCCAAAATATTTACATGCACCTATTTTTAAATTTAAGGAGTTTTTATTGGTTTACATAATGACATAAAAATTACGTGAAAATTTCATTGGCACTTTCAAACTGAAATTTCCTCTAATGTACCTCTCAAACTAGCAGGGGTCCTAAAAGGGGATCCTAAAGGGGCAACTATTAGGTCAAGGGAAACAATGGAGCAATATCCCACTGCCACCTCAGCTAAATCTCCCTACTCTTTATGAACATTCACTGATGGGAGCAGACCCGGTATGAAGGGAATAACCTAGATAAATGGGTCAATAAAGGGAAAAGAGTGATTCCTAAATAGGCCTATTCACAAGAGAGGCTCAATACATGCCTTGCTTGCTTGAGAGGAAAGATGAAAAGCTCTCTAAGAATGACCAAGAGGGTATTATGGCCTAAGTTTTTGGAATGAGACTGCTTAAGGAGGGACCTAGTCCTATAAACCCTTATGAAAAATTGGTTTCCAAATGGTCTTTGTAGAATTACCTTCCAACAAAAGTTGTGGGACCACATGGGACCAAGTGGACCCAAAATTAGGTTAAGTAAGAAGGATTAGTCACTAAAGGAGGAGTTTGAACTAATTGTGGAAGAGAAGAGGATCAATGGACAAATATTCTTGCAATAGAATGCAATGATTCAAATGAGGTCACTGGCCAAGGGAAACCTAGGGTAGGAAATGATACTCACGCTAGGGCATGCATTATCTCGATATCTCACCATCAGATTTGTTTCAAATTTGGAGGGCCTCTAGAAAAAAATCCAACGTAGTTGTGGACCAAAACTCGAAGTGTTTGGATAGCTCAATTGTGAGATAATTGATTCCCTAGGTGACCTCTGTAGGCTGGACCTAGAAAGAAAGAGAGAAAGGTGAGAAAAATATGCTTTAGTGTGATCACCTATGGAGCACATGTGCCTAATCCTTTTGGATAAATGGATTCAAGATGATTTCTAGTATTTGGGATGGTTTCACTTCATCAAGGAGACCTTTAGAACATTTTCACATGGCAATTAGGGCATGTGATAGTTGTTTCAAGGTGTTTATACTTCAATGGAAAATACGCAATGACTTATCAAGTTAAAATTCCAAAAAATATCTCTATTAACATTCACTTATTCAAACATGGCCCATGACATGATTGTTTAGTCAATTTAGTATGTCCTAAATTGCTACATTAATTATCAATCCGGGAGTCGTAAATTGATGAAGTGTGGCACAGTGTATGTGCAAGACAACCTCTTTCTTAATTTATTGTTTTCAGTTTTTATCTTGTTTTGGGGGTTTTGTTCTTGTTGGTCTCCTAAAGTGTCTAATGAAAATGGAAATCCTACTCTAAGGTCTCAAGAATACTTTTAAAGGTCAAGTATGGATGTAGAATTTAAGACAAGGTTTATGCCTCTTATGGTAATTTCCAAACTTAGCACTTCAAAGATCTCAAAACATGCTATTTATAAAATCAAAATTTGAATAAAAGTGTAAACATGCAGCTACTTAAATCAATTAAAAGACGAAGTACTGAACATGAGGTTACTGTCTCTGTTGTCCATCTAATTACAGAAATAAAATGTAAACTACTACACTCAAAACCAAAAATAAAGAAGCTGGAAACTAGTCATTGATTTCATCCATAATTCCAATATTTTGTCAATTAACTTCTAAAACGGGGTTAAGCTAAAGACACCGGAAATAACGTCATATGGCATGAAAGAATGACATTTAAACTATTCTACTTGCAGTCTAATGAAAGAAAAATCAAATTACTTCACCTACAATCTGATAGCTCGCCAATTAACTTCTAAATGGTGTTAAGCTAAAGGCACCGGAGATAATGTCATGTAGCATAAAGAACTAATATCTAAATTGTCTATTTGAAAACTAATGAAAGCAAAATCAAATTACTTCGCCTACAATTCGATAGCTCGCCAATTAACTTCTAAAACGGGGTTAAGCTAAAGGCACCGGAGATAACGTCATGTAGCATGAAGAAATTGATATCTAAACTATCTAAAAGCAGTAAACAAATCTTCACTGAAATCAAAGCATAACAACTGGAATTAAAAACTAAAGTTTAGTAGAGGAAGCAAATCTCAAGTCACCACTTGATGCAAAAACTATATTAAAAAGCTCGAGCATAACCTATCCTGAAATGCACTAATCAATGTTAGTGAAAAATATAACAATGCTGCAAAATCATGTACAGGAGTAAAAATGATTAATACCATAAACAAATTATGAGAAATGTACAGTTGAAATGAGAGAAAACACGCATGAAAACTATACAAAAACGAAAGGCAAAACCTCAGCCAGCAGGGGCCCTCTGCTCAGCCTTGGATCAATACGTTGTCACGCCAGTTCACGCTTGAACCAATCACATGGAAAACAGAGTTTTTGTATTATGAAAACAAAGGAGATGTCTCTCGGTTACAACAACAAAAATAACGCTAAAACAACAGCATCAAGACTAACTACTTGCGTTGCAAACGCTTATACTTATAGGAGAAATAGATAACTGTCTTTTGGAGAAAAATCTTCAGCAGAGGACATGTAAACAGGATAGAATCCGGAAGTTTAGCCTCTTGGTTGCCATAAACATTAAATCTATGAAAGGTGGGTGTTAGATTGCATCATGGAGATGGCCTGCAGATGGAAAAAATGGATCCATGAACTCAGGAACGGTCTCGGACTTTTTCACATGTTGGAACAGAGTCCTAATTGACGTAGGACTCTTTGTTGACCATCCTTTGACCAATGCCTTCCTTCACGAATTCGGCTAAACAGATAGGACCTTGTCCATGTGTGGATCATTTCTAAGCTGCCCATGTGCTTCGTTTTTCCTGTCAACGCCTGTAACCTACAAAACAATGGAAACAGCTGCGGAATTACGAATTAGCTGCGAAAAGTGGCTACATTTTGTAGCTGATGAACAAAATCTAAATAAAATAGCACACACAAGGATATAGTTTGAAAATCAATTAAATGCACTCCTAAAATCAGTATGTAACAATCTTTGATAGCTTATGAGGCACTGATGTGGGAAAATAGAAGAGAAAAGGTTTAGGAAAGTATGTATAAGAGAGGTAGTTCTAGGGCTCAACATAGCCCCACTATGAAGATGTTGCATGTCTTCATGCAACCAAAACTGTGACTATCCTTTCTTCAATTCATCTGCTCTGAGACTTCTACTAACACATCTAGCATTTTCTTCTTCTTCTTTGGTGTCACTTTCATCCTGGGCTTCATCATGAGGCACCTGTATTTGAGGTTGATGAAGGCTCTGCTCAACCTCCTATTCTTCCTCTTCAATTTCCTATTTTTCTTATGCCACAATCCTAAATGAAGCATGGTATTGTCATGGATAATTTTGTCCAACTTTTTCTGCTCTTTCCATGTCTCATTTTCACTTTTGATATGTCCATTCAAGACTTCTAGTTCAAAAACTTCTTATTTTAATGATTGGATCAAAGTTTCCTGAGCTGTATCAGGCTGATTAGATGAAGTGCCCTGTTCTGTTGCAGTCTTTTCCAATGATTCAATAAAATCATACATCTATTGCTGAGTTGTATCTATTTCTGGTGTGGCCTTCCTTGGAATGATTTTATAGCTCTAATACCACTTGTTATAGATCTAACCCAGAAATATAAGATAATAGAAATAAACCCAGGATAACAAGATAGAAATATAGATAGAAATGCTACTTTTCCCCAAGAAAGTGTTCTGATACCACTTGTTATAGATCTAATCTAAAAATATAAGACAATGCATATAAACCCAGAAATAATAAGATTTGAATAGATGTCACTTGTTATAGATCTAATACCACTTGTTATAGCTCTGATACCACTTGTTATAGCTCTAACTCAAAAATATATGATAATATAAATAAACCCAAGAAAAACAATATCTGAATATAGATAGATGATTCACTTTATTGATCAAACCCTTAAGGTAGGGCAACACCATACATTCACTCCTTAAGGAAGGAGAACACTCCACAAGCCATATGCCTGTTCATACAATATTCCTTGACATCTCTCAATGTGGAGTCTCTAGCCTCTATATAGGCCTCATACATACAATACCATGGGTCATTACCATGGTTCCCTCAATACCATCTATCTAATACCATGGGCCCATTACATTATTACTAACTACTTGTGGTCCCTTACATGATATGGGTTAACCACCTTATTTATTACTATGGCCCATCCCATTATTACATTATTCCCTTGGGTACCTCCCTTTGTACCCCATATTATCCCCCCTAGGTATATAACAACTGATTTCAAAATCTAGTTGAGGAGAAGGAGAATGTTGTGGACTATGGTCAGGAGGAGTGATTTCTGGTGACTGTTTTGGTGTTTCCCCTCCTAGGTCTATGAAGTGGGTCCCTTTGATTTGCACTTTCTTCAATTTTCCTTTAAGTCTTGAGCTTCTTCTTAAACTCTATGAGCTAGTATCTCCCTTTTCTATACTTTGTTTCTCCTTTCCTTTTTCTTTTGCCTTAACTGACTGTTCTTTAAGATGAATTAACCTTTCAGAAAGTATATGTTCTTCTTCTGAAGAAGGTTCTGGGGTTTGATAAATATCTTCAACATTTCTTTTCCCTTTCTGTTTTACTTGTTTTCTAATCTCAGTCAAAGTTTCAGACAACATTTCTTCCTTACTGGTTTCTTTAGTTATACTAGTAGGAGTATCTTGAATGTTTACATTTGTTCTTCTTCTCCTACTTTTTCTTGTTGAGCTTCCCTCAGGCATTTCAGGTGGGTCCTGGAAGAAATTTCTAATTAGGAATTGTTCCCATGTGTCCTTTCTTTCCTTCAATTGATTTTCAACCAGAATTTTAATAAGGCCGTGATGATAAAGATGAGGCTCCACGTCATTTAGATTCTTTTGTACAGTGGCAGACATCTTTTTCAAGCTACTCAACAAGAAATAAGGAAGATTTATGGTTTGAATCTCCAGGAAATTTATTAATAACCTTATATGGTACATGTACATAGACCCATACCTTCCTTCACACGTAATGAACTTCTGAATTATCAACAACAAACTAGTCCATTTTTCCTTTAGGGCTGAAACAGGAATTCCACGTTTAAAAATGGATATATCCATACCTGGGTTACGCAAAATGATCCTCCAGGCCTTTTCATCGAAGTCTTTATTCTTAAACCATCGTTCTCCTTCTTGTGGGAGCTCTGTTGCTGCTGCAATGGATGCCTCTGTTACCGGGAATTTGATGTCCCCAATCTCAACTTCCATACCGTTGAAGGACCTTGCAAACATCTTTGTGACTTCTTTATTATGACCCCTAAACTTCTGAATAAACTGCAACCATTTTGCTTTCCTTAACGTGCTTTTCAGTTGTGGATAACCCTCCATAAATTTAGCTCCATCCGGCTTTGTTCTTACCAGAAGACCCATTCCTCCTTCCTCGAAGATACCTCTGTAGATGATGGTTTCATGGGAGTAGAACAGTGATATGAGCAGAGAATGGAGGAGGATTGCGGAGAAAACCATTGGTTACAAAGCAGGAAGAAATACGGAGTATGCAATGAGAGTGGGTTCACGGAGTAGGGGTCTGTATAAACAAACCCTGAACTGACAATCGTAGAACTTGGTGTGAAAGTATGGAAATAGAGTGAGATTGGCGAAACTAAACAGAGTTTGAAATAAAAGGTTGCGGAGTGGACGTTAATGGATTCATAAAATGACTGCAGAGTGGAGCATTAGAGGAATAGAGCCATGGTCAATTGGCTTACATATCCATGATTAGTCATTTCAACAGGTGTGATGCGGAGTACGAGTTAAACTCAGAAGAGGATTATGAGGCCGTTAGAATTTGATGTGCGGAGGTTATGGTGAGTTAAGGCGGCTATCAAATCAATCATTACACATTATGGAGTTTGTGATTTTACAAACTATACGGATTATGTGTTTAAAGTGTTATTTGAAGATGAATTTTCTCATACCTTAGAATCTTACCACTTCCGCTCACTAACTTTTGATTGGCTGCCTCTTGTAGGTGCTCTTAGGTGCTGACATCTTCAAAATATTTTCCTCTTCCATACCTACATTTGGCTTTTATCATTATTTGGCTAATCACTTGACTGTCACTACAGAGTAACAGAGGATTAGCTGCGGAATCAACAATCAGTATTTAGCCGCGGAATCAGAATTCGATTGTTGAAACTAACATAGTGAATATCATATGACTTGGTGAAATGAATGGAGATGGATGGAAATGACAGATGACTGAATGAATGATATATGGAAAGCTGAACATGAAAGAAATTTTATTGGTGGAATGTGATGGCGAAATGGAATGAAATGAAATGACATGAAATGAAACAACTATGAGTGAAATGAGAGAGATTTTTTTTGGAAAATATAGGGCGTCAGAAGCTTCTGATTTTCGCCCTATATTTTCTGTATAAGACTGCCAATCAGTGATTGGTTTTTAGGCTTATACAATTTTATTTATTTTTAGATGATGATGAAAAGAACAAAGACTAGGCTGGTGGAGAAGAAGGATTCTTCTTCACCAGCCTTATTGCAGAATTATCTTGAAAGATTTTGACAAATTCCTCCTTTGAGAGTGGCTTATGATAGATCTTCAATCTGTGACCATTCACAATGAGAGGAGTTTGATACTCATCAATTGTTTTGATTCTTACTGCTCCATTGCTAAAAACTTTTTCAATCTCATATGGCCCAAGCCAATGAGTCTGAAATTTACCTTGAAAATCTTTGAACCTGGAATCAAATAGTAATGCCCAATATCCTTCTTGAAACTTTTTGTCCTTGATGTATTTGTCATGCCACTTAGCTCTTTGATGTTGAACTAGATCAGTTCTTAGAATTGCTTCTTGTCTGATCTCATCTAGTTCATTCAACTACTCCATTCTATGCTTTTGGGCTTCTGATAGATCCATTCCCAATTGAACTACCATCTTGAAGATCTTAACTTGGAACTCAATGGGGAGCAGAAATTCCTTCCCATAAACAAGTTCATAGGGAGAATGTCTTGTTGTGTTCATCTATGTGGTTCTATAGGCCCATAAGGCTTCAGGAAGTCTTTCTACCCAATCTCTTATGTGTAGATGAACAGTCTTGGTAATGATGCCTTCAATTACTTTGTTTGTGGACTCCAATTGACCATTTGCTTGTGGATGGTAAGGAGTGGATTTTCTGTGCTTGACCTTGTACTCTTCCATCAGCTTCTCCACTAGTCTGGATGTGAATTGACCTCCTTGATCTGTCACAATTTCTCTTTGAACACCAAAGCGAATAAAAATATCCTCATAAAGAAAAATAACAACTGAATTTTCAGTAGCAGAAAATAATGCTTTGGCTTCTACCCATTTAGTGACATAATCAGTACATACCAATATATACTTTTTCTATTTAGATGGAGGATTAAAAGGTCCAATAAAGTCTAAAGCCTATTTTTCAAAGGGTTCGATGAGTACCTATGGTTGTAATGGCATCTCATTTGAGGGGGTAGGTTTCCCTACTCTTTGGCAGCTGCCACACATTTTGACATATTGTTTTGCATATTTGAAGAGGGACAACCAATAATATCCTAAAGAAAGGATTTTATAGGCTGTCATCTTGTCAGCAAAGTGTCCACCACACGGTTCATCATGACATGCTTTGAGGATATCAGGAATTTCATCTTCCCTGACACATCTTCTAATCACAAAGTCTGGCCTTGTTTTAAACAATTAGTTAGAAATCCATAAATATCTTGAACTCTCCTGAATAATCTTTCTTCTTTCACTAGGAAATAAATGTGGAGGTAGTTTCCCTGTAACCAAATAGTTAGCCATATCTGCAAACCAAGGAGTCTTAATAGTTACTGCAAATAAGCATTCGTCAGGAAACTTATCCTCTACAGGAGAATCTTCTTTGATATTCTAAATCCTAGACAAGAAATCAGCTACTGTGTTTTGTTTCACTGGTCTATATAACACAGTAATATTAAATTCCTGTAAAAGTAGGAGCCACCTTGTAACTCTGCCATTAGTAACAAGTTTGTTCATTAGATATCTAATTGTAGAATGATCAGTATGAATAAAATTTTCATAGCCTGTTATACAATGTCTAAACTTATTAATTGCATGAACAACAACTAAGAACTCTTTTTCAGTCACAGTATAATTCAACTTAGTGGGAGTCAAATTTTTACTGGTATAGTAAATGGCATAAGGAACCAAGTCTTTTTGTCCCAACACAGCTCCTAGAGTTGTATCTGAAGCATCTGTAGAAATATGGAAAGGAAGTTTCCAATTTGGTCCTCTCAAGATAGGTGCTTCAGATATTCTTGTTTTCAAAGCTTCAAATGTTGATTGGCAATCAGGACTCCATTTGAATTCACAGTCTTTTGTAAGCAATTTGAAGAGTGGAGATGCTATTTTGGTAAAGTTTTCTATAAATCTTCTATAATATCCAGTAAATCCTAGAAAACTTCTAACATCTTTTTGACAATTTGGAATAGGTAACTTGGAGATGACTTCAACTTTTGATTTATCAACTTTAATCCCATCCCCTGAAATATGATGTCCTAAAACAATACCTTCAATAAACATCATAAATAATTTTTCATGGCTTAATGAAAGCTTTGTTTCTTTACATCTTATAAGGACTTTTTCCAAATTTTCTAAGGCTTCTTCAAATGTATTACCATAAACTGTAAAATCATCCATATATACCTCTACACAATCATGGATTAGATCCGAAAAAATTCCTAGTACTGCTCTTTGGAATGTTGCAGGTTCATTGCATAATCCAAAAGGAAGCACTCAGTAGGAAAAATTTCCCCATGGACAGGTAAATGTGGTTTTATCCTAATCTTCAGGTGCTACCTGAATTTTATTATAACCACTAAAGCCATCCAGAAATGAAAAATACTTTTTGCCTACTAATGTATTTAATACTTGATCGATAAAGGGCAAAGGAAAGTGATCCTTCAAAGTTGCTTTATTCAATTCCCTGTAATCAATGCACACCCTCCATTTACCATTCTTTTTGGGTACTATAACCAACGGAGAAAACCGTCGGCTATGTGAAATTGGGTAAATGAAGTTCACATTGAGTAGTTTTTGGAGCTCTTCTTTCACAATCTCCCTAAGATTTGGATTCATCCTTCTCTGAGGTTGTCCGATTGGTCTACTACTTTCCTCAATATAGATATAATGGATGCCAATCTTAGGGTCAATACCTTTCATATCAATATACTCCCATGCAAATGCAGCAGAATGTTTTTGCAAGATTTCGGTTAGCTCTTCCTGTTGTAACTTTTCCAAATTTTTGTTGATATTCAATGTTTTACCTGGAAAATTTTCAACTGCAGAACTGCCAAACTCTTCCATAGAGTAGATAGACATTTGCCTTGATGACAAATATTCAATATCAGAATCTAACTGAAATTGTGTGTGTCATATTCTGAAGATGTTTCAAAATTTTCTAATGTATTCAAAATTTTACTATCTTCACTAACTTCAGAGAGAGTAAAGACAAGTTATATAGTATCTTCATCATCGACCCATTCATTGTCTCCTACTTTTATAATTGCTTTTGCTGGAGGATACAAATTGAATTTCTTTGTTGATCTACCATCATAAATGTACGTGTCCCCAGATCTACAACTAATAAAAGCATCAACTGTGGCTAGCCAAGGTCTTCCTAAGATGAGTGGGTGCCCTCCTAGATTACTCTTAGGAGTCAAAATCATGAAATCTACTAGATATTCCCAAGAATCTAAGGAGACCGAAATATATTCTAGTACACCATCTAGTTAGATTACTGATCTATCTGCAAGTTGCAACAAAGTAGGTGTACAAAGAAGATTAGGAAGTTTAAGCTGTTCCATAGTTTGTCTACTCATAATGTTTATAGCAGCCCCTAAGTCAATCAATGTATTTGGAATTTCTATGCCATTTACGTGTGTCTTGACAATTGGACTACCTGGATCCACATCTTTCTACATGGTAATCTTTCCCATCATGATATCTACCATTTTTTCTACCAGGTAGATTCTTTTTGTGTCTCTTGGTTTCCTACTTGGTCTTTTGAAACTCAACTCCTTTATTGTTTTTGCTAGAATAGGAATCTCTCTAATGGCTTGTAGCAAGGGAATCTTGATACAGACATTCTTTAATTCATCTAGGAAATCATAGTCAGGCAACAAGATTTGTTTTCCACCCCCTTGTCAATTTGTAATCTCTCAGGGAAAGGAGGTGTGGATGTAGATGCAAGTTGCTCAACTATAGGAGTTGTGGGGGTTGACTCTTTTTATTTTTCTTTTTGAATGGTTGGGTTTTGAAGGGATGCTTCCTCGGAACCTTTATTGACTTTTAGAGAATCCTCCTCAAAGGCATCTTGCTCTTGAACATCTATAGAAGGTTTTTCCTTTTCTAAAATTCTATCGGATCTAAGTTGAACATCATTAAGATCTAGAGGAACAATCATATAGGTAGGAAATTTTTGTCCTTCTACCATGTAAGCATTATGAGGGTTT
This sequence comes from Pinus tabuliformis, assembly GCA_031772625.1. Lineage (NCBI taxonomy): Eukaryota > Viridiplantae > Streptophyta > Pinopsida > Pinales > Pinaceae > Pinus > Pinus tabuliformis. Next base: position 994,468,279 of record CM062817.1, read on the forward strand.
TTTTTGTTGGGATTTGGTAATGGCTGGGCTGGTATTTTATTTGGAATTTGTTGAAATGGAATCAAGAGTTGAGGATTTTGATTTTGTTGGGAAGGTTGTTGTTGTGGAAATGGCAATGAAAGTTGTGAGCTTTGATTTGGAAGTTGTGGATTTTGTTGTTGATTTTGTGGGATAGGATAGCCCTGAAAAGATGGAGGATATTGATAAAATTGAGCAAATCTCCCATAAGTATTTTGTACCTCTTTTGCCCATGATTGAGATTGATACTGATTTTGAGGTTGGGGCCAAGGTTGTTGCCATGAATTCCAATTTGGTGGGAGTTGAAAATTCATAGGATTGTTAAATCCTTGATTTTGTTGCCCTTGCCAAGGTCTTCTTGAAACAAAACAAAGGGATTCTACTGAATTTGGATCCTCCTGAAAGACAGCTTTGAGCCCTGGGATTGAAGGACAATCCTTGGTCTCATGACTCTCTGAGAAAATCATACATGTTTCTACAACTTTTGCATCCAAGGGGCATTCCCTTAGAGCATGTTTCTTTCTACATTTTGGGAAAAAGATGGCTAAGGCATCAGTTTTGAATTTTAAGGGTGTCTAGTTGTTCACTAAGGCTCCCTAGAATGTCAGTTTTGAACTCATCAAGCATATTGCCAATCTCTGCCCCACTTACTGATCCAGTTGCAGATTTTTTTACTCTAATAAGAGAACGATCTCTAGGCCTTTTTCCATTTTTAGATTTTTCCCTTGAGAGATGGACACATAGTTCTGCTATGTCATGTAGTGGAAGTTGATAAATGTCTCCCTTCCCCATCATGTTTAAAATATCTATCCCTTCATCTCTAATGGCTTTAAATAGAAGGGCTTTCAAGGCTTCCTCATCTAAATTGTTCATTTTTTCTCGTTTTAAGTTGTATTGAAATATTTCAAGTAAATCCTCCAAGTTCTCATCTTCTTTTTGCATCATTTTGAATACCTCATCCTTATGATTAGTGGGCATACATTAATCCATATATCTATCCAAAAATGTTTGCTTCATATCATTCCAATTCCTAATAGATTGAGTGACTAATCCCATGAACCATTTCAGAGCAACCCCTTTCAATGTTGAAGGAAATAGTTTGAGTTTTTGAGAGTCTTCCATATAGTCATAGGTACGGCACAAGACTTCAAACTCAAATAGAAATGTTTCAGGATCCTCACTTCGCAACCCATAAAAGCTTGGGAGGACAAATGGTGAAATGTTTTTCATTGTTGTATGGGTTTCCTCATCGACTATAGGGAATCCAAATGAGTTATATCCTTCCCTATTTCCTCCATTATTTCCTCTACCTCCTCCATTGTTACCTCCATTATTTCCTCTACCTCTACCTCTACCCCTACCCCCTCCTCCAAATAGTGAAAATTCTCCATCTAGTGCTTCTTCTGCCATGATAGTTTCCTCAGGGTCTTCTGGTTCTTCCATTAATGGCTGATGAGAGAGAGTCTCTTCCTCTTCTTCTTCTCTAGGTGATTCTACTTCTTTTAGTGCAATATGTTCCCCTATAGAGGTGAAGAAGGGTTCTTCTCCTAGATCAGATTTAGTAGATAGTGTGGGAGAATCTTCTAATTTAGTTGTTTCCTCTTGAATTCGAAGAATCCTAAGGCTAGGAGTATGAGTCTGGGATGGAGGTATATCTTTCCTATGCCTTGAAGTAGTTGGAGTTGTAAAAATCCAACTTTTACCCCTAGCTAGAAACCTTCCCCTAGAATCTCTTGCTCTATGCATGTCATTTTTTTTTTAATTTTTTTATGATTTTTTAGTTTGGCTAATAATCCTTTCTCTTATCTTCCAGATCACACTAGGTGCAAGAAGAGAGCATACTCAAGAAATTATTGAACTAATAACTCTCTTTTCTGATCCTCCAAATCACACTAGGTGCAAGAGGAGAGCATACTTCAAGAAATTATCAATTTTTCCTTAACTTTTTTTATGTAAGAGATAGGCTACCTAGTTACAATTCCCTAGCAATGGCACCAAAATTTTTAGTCAATTTAATATGTCCTAAATTGCTACATTAATTATCAATCCAGGAGTTGTAAACTGATGAAGTGTGGCGCATTGTATGTGCAAGACAACCTCCTTCTTACTTTATTGTTTTCAATTTTTATCTTGTTTTTGGGGTTTTGTTCTTGTTGGTCTCGTAAAGTGTCTAATGCAAATGGAAATCCTACTCTAAGGTCTCAAGAACACTTTTAAAGGTCAAGTATGGATGTATAATTTAAGACAAGGTTTATGCCTCTTATGGTAATTTCCAAACTTAGCACTTCAAAGATCTCAAAACATGTTATTTATAAAATCAGAATTTGAACAAAAGTGTAAACATGTAGCTACTTAAATCAAGTAAAAGATGAAGTACTGAACATGAGGTTACTGTCTCTGTTGTCCATCTAATTACAGAAATAAAATCTAAACTACTGCACTCAAAACCAAAAATAAAGAAGTTGGAAACTAGTCATTGATTTCATCCATAATTCCAATATTTCGTCAATTAACTTCTAAAACGGGGTTAAGCTAAAGACACCGGAAATAACGTCATATGGCATGAAATAATGACATTTAAACTATTCTACTTGCAATCTAATGAAAGCAAAATCAAATTACTTCACCTACAATCTGATAGCTCGCCAATTAACTTCTAAAACGGGGTTAAGCTAAAGGCACTAGAGATAACGTCATGTAGCATAAAGAATTGATATCTAAATTGTCTATTTGCAAACTAATGAAAGCAAAATCAAATTACTTCACCTACAATCCGATAGCTCGCCAATTAACTTCTAAAACGGGGTTAAGCTAAAGGCACCAGAGATAATGTCATGTAGCATGAAGAAATTGATATCTAAACTATCTAAAAGTAGTAAACAAATATTCACTAAAATCAAAGCATAACAACTGGAATTAAAAACTAAAGTTCAGTAGAGGAAGCAAATCTCAGGTCACCACTTGATGCAAAAACTATATTAAAAAGCTCGAGCATAACCTATCCTGAAATGCACTGATCAGTGTTAGTGAAAAATATAACAATGCTACAAAATCATGTATAGGAGTAAAAACGATTAATACCATAAACAAATTATGAGAAATGTATAGTTGAAATGAGAGAAAACACACATGAAAACTATACAAAAACAAAAGGCAAAACCTCAGCCAGCAGGGGCCCTCTGCTCAGCCTTGGATCAATACGCTGTCACTTCAATTCATGCTTTAAACAATCATATGGAAAATAGAGTTTTTGTATTATGAAAACAGAGGAGATGTCTCTCGGTTACAACAACAAAAATAACGCTAAAACAACAGCATCAAGACTAACTACTTGCATTGAAAACGCTTATACTAATAGGAGAAATAGATAACTGGATTTTGGAGAAAAATCTTCAGCATAGGAAACGTAAACAGGACAGAATCCGGAAGTTTAGCCTCTTGGTTGCCATAAACATTAAATCTACGAAAGGTGGGTGTTAGATTGCGTCATGGAGACGATCTGCAGATGGCAAAAATGGATCCATGAACTCAAGAACGATCTCGGACTTTTTCACATGCTAGAACAAAGTCCTAATTGACGTATGACTCTCTGTTGACCGTCCTTTGACCGATGCCTTCCTTCACGAATTCGGCTAAACAAATAGGACCTTGTCCATGTGTGGATCATTTCTGAGCTGCCCATGTGCCTCGTTTCTCCTGCCGACACCTGTAACCTACAGAACAATGGAAACAACTACGGAATTGCGAATTAGCTGCAGAAAGTGGCTACATTCCGTAGTTGATGAACAAAATCTAAATCAAATAGCACACACAAAGATATAGTTTGAAAATCACTTAAATGCACTCCTAAAATCAATATGTAACAATATTTGATAGCTTATGAGGCACTGATGTGGGAAAATAGAAGAGAAAAGGTTTAGGAAAGTATGTAGAAGAGAGGTAGTTCTAGGGCTCAACAATGATGCAACACTAATAAAAGACAAATTTCCACTCTTTCACACATGAAACTCAACAAATTTCAGCTTCATATAGCAAAATTCCCTAGCAACATGCATGTGACATAAGAAAATGATAAAGTAGAATTAAAAGAGAATTTAAATGTGAGAACAAGTATATCCAATCATCATCATATGGCAATATAGAATCTCCAAGAAAAAAATGAAGAGATCCAAACATCAAAATTCATCCTTCCATTCAATTTCATCCTCCAAAAGAATAGTGAAAATCTCTTAAGAGAGAATGATCAGTCCAAGTGATGATGATCCAAACTATTCATCTCACGTTTGTTTATACACTTCATAATGAATTTATTTGGCCAATTAGGCCTACTTTAGCTCCTAGAATAAAATAATGTGCATAATAACAACAACTTTTGGTGACACGCCCACCAAATAACTCAATAATACATGAGTAAGCCTCTTAGGATGGTTGAATGACAAACTGGGTGAGTTGTTGGGCATTTGAGGAGGCCTAATGAAGTCCAATGGGTTCCATAATGTAGGAATGGACTCCCGTCATAGTGGACAAGGGGATGACCCCTTGTTCTCCAAGCAAAACCTGTGGTGCTCTCAAGTGGGTGTGGGGGCACAAGGTCACCATCACGGGTCTCCAAATGGATCAAAAAGGCATGTAGACCATCTGTAAGGGTTGAAACGATGATATAAGCATTGTTTCTATAGTGGGGAATAGTCCTCTGGGCCCTAGAACATGTGTCAAGTGTATTGTACATTTGTGGAATCGGATGGGAATGACAAACCAGGTGCATAATCCTCATCCAATAAGGTGGAATATGAGCAATCAACATGCACTGTTGGGGATCCATGAAGTCATATCAGCTATGGTGGATGCCCATGGCTCTGAATTCTTACCCTACAAGTTCCAATGTGTCCCTCTGGAGGGTTAGGACCGTATAGGGAGACTGAGCCCCAAATGTGAGTCCACCTGAAATCCTACATAAGATTCAATGCATCTCCTTTCCCTCCAATATATTAACAAATCATTATAATAATCAAGTAAAATATCTTATAAGTCATGTAATGAGTGGGGTATTTCATGTTTCCCTTCCCTTCCATAGTGGGCTTTGGTATGTATAGGTGTTTCCGAGCTCAATATGGGGTTAGCCAAGTACCCTATTAGGTGGTTTCAACCTCTAAAGGGGTGACATGTCCATGGTGCATCCCTCAAGTGGTAGGTGGAAAATGATATAATAATGGAATGAATTGAGGATCAAGGGAAAGATCCAGGCCACATGTTAACATGCAAGGGAAGCTATAACAAGGGAATCCCACACTTGGGTATATAAGTTCAGGAGGGAGTAAATCGTGGTACATGAGTTACCTCGACCTTTATTTTTCCACCATTCTTAATATTCCTTTTGTGTTTATTAGATATTTTCTTCATATATGCTCGGGGCTCCAGGGGCCCCGAGCATGATGTGTGAGATGTAGCAGTGAATACCCCCTTTAGGTAGGGTAGTTCATTTTCCACCAGGGGTTGGGATAATCAAGGGTTCCTTAATGATAGTGGGGGCTCATCTACATCCCACAGGAACTAGGGTGATGGCCACGGGTAAGGGCTAGAGCTCTTGTTTTCCTTTTTCCCACATGCTAAATTTGTATGTCCCGACCATATTTTTCATTTCTTGGTACATTACCTATTGAGAGTGGCTAAATTATGTTCTTATTTTTCTTTTCTATATACATCAACCTCTGAGGCATCATTCTTGTCCCAACCCAAGTTTTGGACAAGAGGAGGGGGAGGCTAACCCTATGTCGACCCAGTGGACACATGTGAACTCAGATGGGAAAAGAGATGAATGGGGCTAACATGAGTGGAATGGGAGTGATGTAGGTGGTATGGGAAGTGAGACCACACAACCAAAATCAATATTTCCCATGTAAGACCAAACCAAAATCCAAATGGTCAGAAAAGGAGACCCCACGCAACTACGATATAACGGTAACCACGAAATCGGGTAATGGAGAAAAGAATATAAGCCTAACCCACTCTTTCCGTTGAATTCCCCACACCAATCAATGTCCAAAAGGACCCATGACAAGTAAGGAAAATTAATCAGCTATACCAATGAAAATCCATACCTTTGGCATCAGGAGGCACACCTTCAAACATACATTCATGCAGAGTGGTTGAGGGACCACATGGCTGACTCACATGGTGGAGATAATGGCACATTGACCTATCTGGTGGCTTGAAGGGGTTGTTGGATGTCGACTGAGGACCATATAGGAGAAATTTTTATCTTATATACACTACCCACAAGTGGTGGGTAACATTTGGCTCCAACTGGGGCATGAGCTCTTAGAACAGTGTGTGAAGCTACTCAAACGAGAGGTCATGAGAACACCAACAATATCTTGTTAACCGTAGACCTATTACTTGCACATACAAAGATAGAGCACGTGGAGCAACATGTTATAATGTGTCTTATGATCACCCATTCTTAGTATTAGGTCATAAAAATCAATAAGAAAGAAAAGATATGCAAATTTAATCTAAATGCAAATAATCTATCATGAGAAAATATCATATGATATTAGTTCTAATGAGAAACTTAGCATCCAATGCATCCTACTCTAGCATGCATATCGTAAGGATAATACCAAGTGTAATCTTAAAGCCAATGGAACCAACATATCATCATATCACTATACATATGCCTCCCAATATTATTACTCATGAAACAAAACCCGAAATGAATCTGGACATAATCATATGGAGGGTGAAGTGGGTGGGAGGTGGGAAGACATGATCTTGATTTGAGGTAAAAGGAAGCCCTAGGAGAGGGAGAATAGGTCAATCTACAAATTTTGGGCTTTCCCTATAAGTAAACAATGGTGGAATGAAAGATCGCTCTTAAGAACTCCCTACCACAATCATTGCTTACAATATTATTCTTTATAGATGCCACAAGGTCATGATGAGATGGGAACGAAGGGTGAGGAAAGAAAGAGTGCAACAAATAGGTTTCCCATGGTGATGGCCACATTGGAGAGAGGAGGCAGTGGAGTGATCATAATACTAAGGGTGTGTCAAAGGAGATAAAGTATATTCAATGAGGGGTTCTTCCTTGAAACCATACTAAGAAGGGGGAAGGGCTTATGGTCTCTTGAGATCGTTTGGAAAGGGGTCAGGGATTCACTTGTGGAAGACTTAGGGTGATGAACAAGAGGAAAAGGAAAAGGGGAGGGTGAAGTATTATATTCAATGGGGATTTTCTCCTCCAAATCATAATCTAAAGGCTCAATTGATTAGAATATAGAATAATACCGAGGATTGGTGGGAGCCTCATCAATTTCCTTAGTATCAAAGATTGGGTCTCCCCTAAAAGGATAATCAATTACTTCCAACTATCCCTATTTATGCAAGGTAGAATAATAATTCTCCTTCCCAAGGGTATCAATGGATATGTCATCATAAACAATGCCTGAGAGAAAGGTAAGACCAATCTCAACCTCATCCTCCTTGTCGGTATCATAAATGAGAGCACAATCAAATTGAGGACCAAAAATTTTCCATTTCTCCTTTTCAATGTGGAAGTAATCTCCAATGTCATCTTCCAAGGGGATAATGGGATCACCTTCCTCAAGGTTCTCAAAAGGGGAGTCATCATGAGTAATATCCTTGAGAAAGGTAAGGGTAGCCTCAACTTCACTTTCCATATCCTCATCCTCCCCAACACAAGTGTTCTCAAAGTAATATTCTTCATGACCCAATGAGGATTAATTTTCCTACTCATCACCTAGATCCTCAATGTTATCTTCATCTTGGTTGGTCGACAAGTGATACTTATGTTCTTTCCATTCCTCTTGAAGAACAATAGTTAAGGTATTCGTTACATGATTTTGGTAAAATGTTTCTAGGAGGAGAGAAGTTGTAGGGTTTTATTTATATTCACATTTCATCTTATGAAGCTTCACCTATTATTTTTTTATATGGAAGAAAACTTCATTGGAATTACATTCCCTTACTAATCCCCTGCATAACCTACTATATTCATCCACCTTCTCTTATGAGATCCGAACGATTTTAGGATCAATTTCTTTGTCATCTTCAAAGGAGATGTTCCCCACCTCATTGTTATTGGCTTCCAATTTCATTTGCTTATCCTCCCCACTTTCTTGATCACCTTGGTTTCCTTTATCATCTAATTGATCACATTCGATGAGGCCTTGCAACTGATTATAATATTTGTCATTGATTTGGCCAGTCCAAATATTCAAAGCATAGGCTGGGCGAGCAAAGTCAAAGAGATGACTAGGATCCTTCTCATAGTTAGCCATCATTATGTACATTTTCCATTGTTATGACCTATGAAACGTGAGTATGAGTACCATATCTATACCTTCCAATATATTTTGACAATATTCTACATATTTATCCGCATTCATTTGTAGTTCTTGAATGTCTTGGTCATTAATAAAATATAGAACCAAGATTAACTTATTTTTTATGATAGTCCATTTTCTAGGGTTTTTCATATTAGGACTAAAATGGAGTCGCCAAGGTGAATTAAAGTTCCTTTATAGATGCTTGCTTTGCCTTCCAAGCATTAACTTTAAAGCTTAGTGAAGAGTTATGGCTTCATTCTTCCAATAGAGTTTCCATTGATGGTATGCCAGTATGTTGTATGGGGAACAAAACACACGTCTTGTATCCTCGACAATGATGCCAAAATGTTACCGCTCAAACTAGCAGAGGTCCTAAGAGGAGATCCTACAAGGGCAACTGCTAGGTCAAGGGAAAGCCCATTTTCACCTCAGCTAAAGCTCCCTACTCTTTACGTACTTTCACCGATAGGAGGAGATCCTGTATGAAGGGAATCACCTAGATAAATGGGTCAATAAAGGGAAAAGGGTGATTTCTAAAGAGGCCTATTCACTAGAGAGGCTCAATATATGGAATGCTTGCCTAAGAGGAAAGATGAAAATCTCTCTAAGAAGGGGTAAGAGGGTCTTAGGGGATAGGCTTTGGAAATGATACTCCTTAAGGAGGGACCTAGTCCTAAAAACCCTTATGAAAACTTGGTTTCTAAATGGTCTTTGTAGAATTACCTTCCAAAAGTTGTGGGACCACATGGGACCAAGTGGACCCAAAATTAGGTTAAGTAAGAGGGATTGATTACTCAAGGAGGGGCTTGACCTAATTGTGGAAGAGAAGAGGATCAATGGAAAAAATATCTTGGAATAGAATGCGATGATCCAAATGAGGGCACTAGCCAAGGGAAACCTAGGGCAGGAAATAGTCCTCGAGTTATGGCTTGTAATATCTTGATATCCCACCATCGTATTTGCTTCAAATTTGGACGACCTCTAGGGAAAACTCCAGCGCAGTTGTGGACCAAAAATCGAAGTGTTTGGATGGCTAGATTGTGAGATAATTGATTCCCTAGGCGACCTATCAAGGTATTTATACTTCGATGGCAATATGTGATGACTTATCAAAATAAAATTTCAAAAAAATATCTCTATGAACATTTAGTTATTCAAACATGGCCCATTAAATGATGCAACATAGATAAAAGATAAATTTCCACTCTTTCACACAATAAAATCAGCAAATTTCAGCCTAATATAGCGAAATTCGCCAACAACATGCATGTGACATAATAAAAAGATAATGTAGCATTAAAAGAGAACTTATATGTGAGAACAAGTATATCCAATCATCATCATATTCCAATATACAAGATCCACGACAAAAATGAAGAGATACAAACATCAAAATTCATCCATCCATCCAATTTTGTCCTCCAAAAAGAATAGAAAAAATATCTTAAGAGACAATGATCAATCCAAGTGATGATGATCGAAATGAATCACATCACTTATAATTATACACTTATGAATTGATTTAGCCAATTATGCCTAATTTGGACCCTTGAAAAAAGTAATGTGCATAACAACAACAAATTTTGGTGGCCAGCCCACCAAATAACTTAATAATACATGAGTAAACCTGTCAGGATGGTCGAATGATCAACTGGGAGAGTCGTTGGGCCTTTGAGGGGGCCTAATGAATTCCAAAGGGTTCCATTATGTAAGAATGGACTCCCATCATACTGGACAAGGGGGCCCTTTGTTCTCCAAGAAAAAACCTGTGGTGCTCCCAAGTTGATGTGGGGGCAAAAGGTCACTATCATGGGTCTCCAAATGGATCATAAATGCCTGAAGACTATTGGAATGTTGACATAAGCCTTGCCTCTGCAACGGGGCACAATCCTCTGGACCTTGGAACATCTGGCAAGTGTATGGCACATCTATGGAACTGGTTGGGCATGGTGAACGAGGTGCATCATCCTCATCCAAAAAGTGGAATAGGAGAAATCAAGGAACACTGCTATGGAACCGCGAAGTCGTCTTGGTTATGGCGGAGGCACATGGCTCTCAACACTTACCCTAAAATTTCCAATGTGGTCCTCTGGATGGATAAGACCCCGTATAGGGAGACCAAGCCCCAAATGTGAGTCCACATGCAATCCTGCGTAAGATCCAATGCATCCCCTTGCCATCCAATACAACAAATAATTAGAATAATCAAGTAAAAGAGCTTGCAATTCATGGAACCAGTGGGGCACTTCATGGTACCCTGCCATTCCATAGTGGGCTTTGTTATGTATAAGTGTATCCAAGCTCAATAGGGGGTTAGACAAGGACCCTATTAGGTGGTTTAAACCTCTAAAGAAGGTGAAATGTGCATGGTTCATCCTTCAAGTGGTAGGTGCAAAATGATATAATAATGAAATGGAGTGGGGATTAGGGAAAACATCCAGGCCACATATCAAGATGAAATGGTACCTATAACTAGGATAACCCACACTTGGGTATATAAGTGCAGGAGGGAGAAAAGTGTGGTACATGAGTTATCCAGACCTTTTTTTTTCCACCCTTCTTCATATGCATTTTCCTTTATTGATCTTTTCTTCATAACTGCTCGGGGCTCCAGGGGATGGACAACATGATGTGTGAGATGTAGTAGTGAATACCCCATTTAGGTAGTTCGATTCATTTCCCACGAAGGGTTGGGAAAATCATGGGTTCCTTAATGATAGAGGGGGCTCATCTACAACCCATAGGAACCAGGGTGATGGCCATGGGTAAGGGGTAAAGCTCATGTTTGGCTTTTTCCCACGTGCTAAATTTGTATATCCCAACCATATTTTCATTTTTTGGTACATTTCCTATTGAGAGTGGCCAATTTATGCTTTTATTTTTCTTTTCTAACTGCACATACCTTCGTGGAATCATTCCAGGCCCGACCCAAGGTGTGGACAAGGCGAGGGGGAGACTAACCCTATGTGGACCCAGTGGAAACATGTGGATCCGAATGAGAAAAGAGATGAATGGGGATAATATGTGAAGGGGATTTATGTACGTGTTAATATGGGTTGTCATTGATGTCAATATGGCAGCAGCTAGGAATTAAAATATTCTTGATATGCTACAATGTCATTGATGAAGATGCCAAGTCACTAATGAATAAGTGCTAAGTGTACCTTGATGATCTAGGAGCTCTTGATGACCTATGTGATGAATGCCCTTACCTTTGATGTTCTTGATGATCTTATGAAGCCATAACCTTAGATGTCCTTACCTCCAATGATCTTGATAATGGAAGACTATACGATGATGATGAAAGACTACATGCTGGATATGATTAATGACACATCACTATCTTGGGGACATGATGACATTATGATCCTAAGAGCCTTGATGAAGAAACCAAACAAAAGTAAGCTCATCCATGAGAAGCCCATCCATGAAAAATGTTGTTGTCTTATATTTCTGCACTAAATAACGACCAGTCACATTAAAAATTAATTTTCACCTCCTTAGAGGTAGAATCTTTCCATGAGACCTACACCATATTTTAGAGCATAATGTTTCCTTTCTAATGAGCTATTACATAGCCCGAAACTCCTAGTGGTTTGAAAGTTATGAATTTTTGAACTTAATTTATTATGTCTGGACAGTGAGCTGACCTTAAATTGGCCTACTCATGTCGGCCAACATTAGAGACGTGTCCCTTCATGTTTAGTCAAAAATCACTATAAATATATGTCTAAACCTTCATTTTCCACCATGAATTCATCAAGATTTCAGAGAATAATCATAGAAGGATAAAGGAGTCTGAAGAGGATAGGAAACCATTGTTTCGGAAATTATTTAAGATCATATCATTGTTTAAATACCTGAAGCATCTCAAACCTGTGGAGTGTATATATATTTCAGACCTTACTTGTTGCAGCCTCAATGGAGCTCGGACCTATGGAGTAAATAAATATTTCAGACCTTGTCTATTGCAGCTACGGGACTTTGGATTAGGCGTTTAAGGGGTTACATCTATAGCAACTCATTGACTGTGGAAATTATAGTGTTTTAGCCTGCGGGCTATGGGCTCAGGTTCTTGACATTGAAGTATGGTGTAGCCTTAAATTGGCATGGAGTCTTCAACTTGATAGTGGTAGATTGACTATGGTGCAAAAGTAATGATTAGGTGCAACAAAATTGCTCGGATCACTCCTTCAGACTGTTTCATCTAATACAATGATTGTGGTAGCTCATAAGCTTAACTGTGGCAGTGAATATACTGTTGTGGTAACTCAAACAGGGTATAGGCCTGACTGTGCTAGCTCAGATAGTGGACAAACCTCCTGTAGTGTGATATCATCAACTAGATTAGACCTCTAGTAAACATACTTAAGGCAGCCCGAACAGGAGGACCGTCAAGGTTGTAGACCTTGAGGATTTGTATACGTTTGAAGTAGCCTTCTCTTGTACTACTTGTAGAAAAAGAGGATATATTGAGGACAGTGTTTAAATCTTGATGGAATAATCTTATGAAGAATATCTTGGGGAGATATGAATTGTTTAGGAGACCCTTTCTACAATAGACAAAGTTTTCATTAAGTAATGAAGGGTTATTGAAGAATAAGCAAGGACACTGTGTGATCCATATTTAAACAGGAATGCAACAAATTACAAAGATAACCATAAATATAGAGATGCAGCAGAAATAATACTTCATGTCATTAATGTAAAATATTGAAATATTTTGACAAACGGAAATGGAAATAAACTAGCTCAGGTGATGGTAGCTTATCTCTGAGAAGAGATGTGGCGGCTACATGCTTCTGAACTACATTACAATGAGGCTCAAGGGACTTTTTATTATTGAACAATAAGAGAAAACCCTAAACAACCAAAACCCTAACCTAGGAGATGTAACAACAAGAGTTTATGGGCCCCATTGGGGTTAGTTGGGCAGCCAACTTCACGGGATCGTGACATGGTCATATTATCTCTATTTGATGCACATGATATCCTGTTGAAAAGATCCCTCTGAGGAATACGACAAACAAAATGACTTAACAGAAGTCACTCATGCTAGATTGCCAAAAAAACGTCATTTAGAGCCTCAAAACGGATCCAGAAGTTTAGGACCCGAAAAAATTCTAAAAATAGTAAAATGTGCTACAATTAAGGAAACTGAAAAACTGAAAGAAAAAATGGTGGGGGTCCAAGTGGAATTGGTGGGTCGCCACCAATATCCACTTGGATCACTATGTGTAGACCTATTCAATCCATAATCGTTGAAGTTGGTTGAAGACATTTTGGAGCACCTATGAAGTCTTGTTTGGAGCTTATCTCACATACCTTTGAGTAGCATATCTAAAGAATTTTTGGAGCAACCTTTGAAGAGGCTTAGAGCAGGTGTAGATCTTAGTGCTGTGCATTGTAGACACATTGAATATTCGTGGAGATCATTGGAGGCCATGATACATTGGTCATCATGAGGTGACTAGGAGAGGTCTTTGCTTGGGTATAATGAAGAGCAGTGGTGACACCTTCTATGAGACAAGGTTTTCATTGATGATATGATGTGATGATTAAGTGAATGGATTGCTGACGATTGGCAACGCTCGTAGAAGAATACTTTGGGAGACGTGAAGAACAACCTAACATATCTTGACAAAGAAAAGCTAAATGAATGGTGTCCTTAGAGTTGGTGCTCCTAAATGCAAGGTTGGTCCCTTGGATAAGATAGGGTCGAAGCCCTAGAGTTCGGAGCCTCACTAAAGTCCAAGTAGGTGTTTGGCACATCCCAGGTTGGAGCCTGGGTATCTTCATCAAGGGTTGGAGCCCTACCCATATTGTACTTGATTCATTACAAAGATTATATTAATAAAAGCGTTTACTTCTATTTTTCATTTTTTTGTTCTAAATATAATTGATCTAACTAGTAAAAGTAACTATTGGAAAGAAATACCGATTCACCCCCTTCTCAGTATTTCCAACAATTGGTATCAGAGCCAGTACCTTCACTCAAAGCCTAATAGTTTGAAGGTTGATCATTAGAACACAAATGGCAAAGCCAAGGAAGAAAGTCTCCAATCTTCCTAAAGATGTGTCTCCCTTAACCACCGAAATTGAAGTCAATCAATTTCTGAAGGCTCCATTGTTCAATGGAAACTTTGATATATGGGAGGCAAGAATGAGGAATTTCTTAAAGACTCAAGGCATTGAAATCTAGAAATCAGTGATTATTGATAGGATGAGGGATGGAGAATCCAAGGAACATAATACAAGAGCAATGAAAGCAATCTTGAATGAGTTACCTAATCCTATGAGGGCCAATTTTGAAAAATGTTTGTCAGCAAAAGGAATATGGGATAAACTTCATGATCTTCACTCAAAAGGAGCATTGAAAATGATTTATAGTCAAGAAAATGATGGAAAACAAGAAGGAAATCCAGAGCCCATCAAGGAAGGTGAAGATAAGAGTGATAACAACAAGGCTAAACAAGACCTACAAGATGAAGAGAATGAAAAATATATGGAAGAAGATCTACTCACTAAACTTATGGCTACCATGGAAGAGATTAACAATTTGAAAAAAGAAAATGAGGAACTTAAGAGGAAAGAAAAAGTTGGTGACCAGGACAAGACAAGGAAGGAAGTTGTCCTTGTCAAGCTTCAAGTATAAGAAAGAGATGAGGATCTCACCAATATTAAGGAAGAATTTCATCAAAACAAGAGAAAGCATCATGAAGAAGTCATATCCATGAAAAGTCAATTGTATAAGGCAAAGAAACGGGAAGATACCTTGCTAAGACACCTTGAACAAAGGCACAAAATCTTGAACAAACTTGAAGCAAAGATTGGTCAATACAAGGAAGAGGTCTCCTCCCTTAGATCTCAACCAGAAGAAGCAAGGAAACAAGCACAAGGAGCTGAGAAGGTGATGGAAGCTTTGACATTCATAGAAGGAAAAGTTTAAGAAACAGAAAAGGAGAGAAACACCATGATATGCCAACTAGAAGAAAAGGATGATGACATCACCAAGTTAAAATCAGAAATCACTTCTCTTAAGGCCCGGTCATGTGAAGAAACCAAGATGATGGAACAAATGAAGAAGCAACTGGTTATGAAAGATGAAGATTGTGAAAATTTGAAAGGACAAATTGTCTTTCTTAAAAAGGAATTTGACTTGTTGAATAAGAAATTGAAAATATCTCAAACCCTAGATGACATATGAAGTCATCAAAGGTCTCCCCTTGATAAATCAGGTCTTGGCTATGTAGGTGAATCCTCAAGAAAGAATGATAATGATTCAGAAAACAAGGATGTGAGGAAGCCTGGAAGAAATGTTGATGCTCCTAGCAAAGGCAAAGAGTCAAGTTGACATTGGAAGAAATCCTACTCCAAGAAGAAATGCAGATAGTGTCAAGGATGCAAGAAGAAATGGTTATCATGAAAGGATCCTAAGGAAGAAATAATTCATAAGTAAATCAAGGAAACCTTCTTCTCCCAGGTACCAAAGTATATTTCTCAGTCATTTCTATTCTTGTACAAACTTTGGGCACATGCAAAACGATTCTAGGGCATATCATAAAGATAAATATAATGATCCCCGTCAATCTCCGAGAAGCAAGTTTGCAAGAAGCCATGAATTCTTATTCATGAAAAACTTAGAATGCTTCAAGTTTCATAACATTGGACATATGGCACATAACTGTAACTTGACTTGGGCACCTACTCAAGCTAGAACTATGCCAGAAAAGAAAGTTACACAAGTATGGAGAAGGAAGAAAATACAATCCAAAAATCTCTTGAACTCTCTAGCCAAAAACACATGTTTTTGACCTGATCCTTGATAATCTAAGTATTTGATGGGGAAACTCTATTAGAAAGAAGACCGTGCATACAGTTAGGGGGAGCTGATGATGATTAAGCATTCTTGCAAAAACTAGTCATGGATGGATCCTATGAGAACCTTGATGAGTCACACTTAAACAATCATCCATTGAAAGATCATCTCTCGGGAGTAGCTCCATTCAAGAACATGATCTCTTATCTATCTGATGAATTGTTGTTAATAAGTCTTCCACTTGATCAACTATGCAGGTAATCTTTCCTGAGCTAGAGGAGGTTGTGCAAGTAGGAGAAGCCGATTCACCACGTGAAGAAATACAAACATATAATGGACCACATTGCCAGAAAGAAGAGCGCCATGACAGGGGGAGTGACGTACCTAGGAAGAACTACTGTTCAAGAAGAAATGAAGCAGATCGACAGGGGGAGTTCTTGGACACCCCATTTTCCATTGATATCAAAGGGGGAGTGTGAAGTAGGAAAGTGTTCCCTCTGTGGACAGAGGCAACCCCTCTAGCCCTAGAGTGGGTCTAGTCACAACAAAGACAAAACAACAATTGATTTCCTTAAATAGTCATAGTTGGAGGCCTACCTCAAACCGGTGGTTGATGAAGTTTCGTTGTGTTGTTCCAGCTTCCGTTTCCTTCTCCTTAATGAGCAATCAACCTGAAACACCGCAAGAAAACAACAGAGCACGTAACCGAGAAACAACAATGATCTATTTACTCACAAAGTCAAGAAGTCATGAGCTATCAAGTAAATTACATACAAGACATAGGAAACCATCATTGATTGTATTAATGATAAATCAAGAGCAAATCTTACAACCAAGTCTTGACATCGCAAGCCTTCTCGGAGGGTCCAGCCAGTATGTTTCTTCAAGCATTCACTCTCAAAGATGGGTCTCCCAAACAACAATATATCTCTCTCTCATTCACAAGCTTTAACAAAAGGTTAATGGCACTCCACACCTTCTTGCAAACTATGAAGCAATCCCACACTTGTCAAACCCACACCAAAACTATCTACCAAACTCAAAAGCAATGGTAGCATTGTACAACCAAAAGAACTAAAAACTAGGAACTAAGGAAATCATAGCAATGGTGAGTGATTTTATAGGAGGAGGAGCCTCCATGAAATGAGGGAGAGGGAGCTTATCCTCAAGGGAGGTTGCACAAGAAGCAGAACCACCATCCCAGAGGCGAAAAGGTGACCCAAACTGACCCAACAACCAGCACCAGAGACATCCAGAAGGCTGACTGTTTGAACTAATTCACCAAATCTGGATCATTGTGGGTCATGAACTGGGGACTAGCAATTACGTCACAACGATACCGTGTATGACAGAGAACCACCGTGGATTTTAAGGGTTTACTAGCGATGATGTAGGAACTTAGTCAAAAAGGTTCAATCTTCAGCATCAGAGAGCATTTTCTTAATCTTCTTACATGAGTGGGAAGATATGAACATGTTTATTTGACACATGACATAGTAGAGGGACTGAGATGAGGACAGTGACAAATTACTGTGTAACAGATGCCCCCTAAAGCATCTGAAATTCTTTAGGAAACTGTCTGAATTGGAACACCACCTAGAAGAACCTGCAGGCGCAAGTACAAATAATGTCTCTAATAGTGAAATACATGTAGTCTAGGCATCGACGCAGCCATCCAAAAGACATATAAGACTTGGTCTGTGGTATGGACGCAGCCACCCAGTTGATAAGACCATATATAATGACAAAGGTATGGTCGCAGCCATCCATGAAGACTTAGGTATGGTCACAACCATCCATCAAAGAGTCATATATGTAATCACGAACCTGTTGGAAATAATACTGAGAGGGGGGGTAAATCAGTATTATTAAATCAATAAAAAAGTTTCATTTCCATACTTAGATACATATATGCTACTTCAGTTAATGGAACCCGCGTGTATACGCAACTGTGTCTAATGCAACTAGCGTATATCCAGAATACTTATGATTCAGTTAATCCATTAAATTTTGATCTTTAGTTAGTGCATCAGAACTTCATTATCCATATGAACAGTAAGCAAGTGCAGTAAACAGAATAGATCATCAAACACAAGAAGCACACATGAACACCATGATATAAGGTGGAAACCCAATGTGGGTGAAAACCACCTGCTGCAAGTCGTCTCTATCTTCTTTTAACAAGAAACTTCATTTTACAATATTTTGTACTGGTGCAGTCTTATACCAGTACACAGGCTTCTACCTGCAGAAGGCTACAACCTTCTCTCGTTCTCCAGTCTCTCTTGGAAGGGAGCTACAACCCCCTTAGTTCTTGTACTAGCCGATCCATTTACTAGTACATAGGTGCCGGCCTACAGAAATGCTCCAACCTTTACTTGTTCTCCAGCTGCTACTGGAAGGGAGCTACCACCCCCTTTGCTCTTGTACTAGCTGATGTAGTAGTACGTAGGTGCCGACCTACAAAAGGCTACAACCTTCTCTTTCTTCCTCCAAGTACCACGTTTCATAAATTTTCAGACTGGATACTCATGGAACACAACATCATAATCTGAGGGCCACCTTTCATCCAATTTCATGCTGGACCCATCAATATCATTGAAGCACAAAATCAATCAATACTAGCATTATCAATCTCTGAATCACTAAAACACTAAAACCCTGTCAACAACACAGTCACCAGAACACAGAGCAGACAACAGAACTCTGCAATAACAATTAGACCCAACTACAAATTCCAATATCATACTTCATAATGTATATGCTATTACGATGAACCAAACGCACGTACATACGCGCTTTCACCAAAGCCAACCCGCGTACAGATCTACAAATATTCTCTCATAACTAGCAGTTGTTCTAGACATCAGTCATACCCATAACATTTATAGAACATTACATGTGCCAGTATACAGATCTAAAGTAAACAAGATCAAACCGTATAGAGATGATTCATTCCAAGCCATTAGATCTCGATCTATCCTTAGATCTTGTTCTCCATCAACTATCGAGATTCTTACTTAGCAAAACATCATGAACCCATAATCAGCATACTAGATCTCATACTTCATCAGATATTCAAGACTTTCTCAATTTCATTTGCCTAATGATCTTCTTCTACTTTTATAGTCTTAGGCCTTACTCAATACCATGGTCCAAAACCATAACAAACCAATACCATGGACCCAATACTTGGGATCAACACTTCTGACGAGATACCATGGTCCAAAACCATAGGTTCAAGTACCAAGGACTAAATACCACGGACCAAAAATAAGTTCTCCCACATGTACGCACCTTTCCATGCATGAATTTGCGTGAATACTCATACGCGACTTTTGGTCAGCAATATCGCATGTATACATGCCTTCGTATTAGTGAACCTGCATATATACTTCTCTCTTCATTCTTGTAGTCTGATCATCAATTCCTTGCTACTGACCTGCTGCACTATGATCTGTCATCTGTGTGATTTGCCATCAAGGACAACACTTGTCTCATAATGCCAACAATCTCCCCCTTTGGACTTGATGGCAAAGCTAACTTGTCATACTGAGAACTGTCATCTGATTTCTTTGAGCTGTCCGGCATCCCATGCATTTAGTCACATCTGATATCTCTTTTGTAAATTCATCTAGTTATAAATAAGTGAGATGTTCTTCTACGAGTGGGTTGCCATCAAGTACAACACATGCATCATAATGCCAACAATCTCCCCCTTTGGACTTGATGGCAACAACACCAAAGCACTCTCCCCCTTTGACATCAAGGGCAAAGGGCAGATCAAGATATTCTCTTTCCTTGATAAACATTCCGCTGTCCATACTCCCCTTGAGTACCTGCTGAATGAGCTCCCCCTTTGTATATGCCAAGGTGTACCAATCTAACCATGCTCCCTCTGAGTACATGCTGAAGTCTCTGCTCTGCTAAAGTGTGTTTTTCATGCTCCCCCTGACTGTAAGAAAGGTCTACAAAAAGATGTTCTATAAGAAAGAACATGACTCTATACATCATAAGCGACCTTCCTAGCACCAAAGACTCATACATACATCCATCTCCCAACCAAGTGGGGATATACCATAATTGACTCATCTACCCAACCAAGTTGGGATACACCAGAAGTTTACATTTGACAAATAAGTACATTACATTATTCATCCCAGGCATAGTGGGGAAACCAACATAGGTCGTTACATGACCTTGATAAGAAAAGATATACATGACATAGAGACGAAACATTTAAAACAATTCTATGAAAGTCATCAGCAGCATCTGTCAATCATCATTCAGATTAGCAACCATGTTCTCCTTATGCACCTGTTCCACCTGAAATCAAACCAACATATACGCGACTGTATCCACAGAAACAAGCGTATATACGTGGATGTTCTTCATAAAACTTGCATACAACCACTTCCAGATTAGCAACCTGTAAATGTCCTGTAACAAGGTATGTATGCATATAGATATCAACTCATCCTTTTGAACATCATCATAAAATAATTCACATTATATCATATGTGAAAAACACCATAGTCATCTCATCATCATCAAGATCTGCATGATCTTATATACCATCCATGTAACATTACACGGGAATATCCCTTATCATACAATCATCAATCAACATATGTGAGTATCAACCTATCATCATATAGGTAAGAACTCATCATCATCATATCTCCAATCAATGCAACTCCATGTATCCAACATATTGTATATAGCACTATGTATCTAGAGCTCAAGACAAGACTTCTTGATATCATCAACAGCAACAATCCTCATCCACATGAGTGCCACGAATTATAGGAAACCTGCATCATAATTGTATTATATGATCTTTATGCATATGATGACAGCAGCATATGAGTAACTCGTCATCAAGTAAAGAAGATGTGTATTCAAGCTTTGTACTTCTCCTTATCCTTATGAAGATCACCATGTAAACACCATATATGCATCATCAGAGAATCAACCACAAATCTGATCTAAACATCAACTATGTAACCCCAAGAATCATATGAGATTTTGTCATGGATAACTCAAGATATATCATTTAGCCATATAAGTATCATCACCAAGGACTACTAGCCATAATGCCAACAATGCATTATTCAAAACATAAACTCCCCCTGAACCTATGCCATTTGTTTACTATCAGATCTGATCATGCATATATCAGTAAGAAGTATCATGACATCATCATCATCAAGTTAGGATAAAAAACACTTCTAAACATCTTATGAGTATTAATACATTTCCACACATCATTAGCAGATTGTAACCATTATCAAATAGAGCAAATAATAGACTGAATCATATCAGACCCTTTTTCTGAGCCTGTCCCTTCTGCTTTTCCTCAGATTGACATATACACAATTGTGCAGTGTCTAACTCATGTATATACGTGACTTCCCTTTATGAAACATGCGTATGAGATTTAGGACACTGAAGTTTTATACTTTCAGCTCCCTCTGAGTCTGTTATGTCTGTATATTGTGTTGTGCTGCATCTTTCTGACTGTACTTCCTTCTTCTTCCATATCTTCAAGTGTGATGATGTTTTCTCCTTTCGGTATGGTGCTCGTACTTTGTTCATGCATTCCTTAATTGTATGTCCAAGCTTGTTACATGCATATCATCTCACATGTTTCATATTTCTTCTGTAGCAATCAACAACTTTGTGACCAAACATATTGCAAGCAAAGCAATATCCCTTAAAGTACCTGGAACGTGATTTTCTTTCTGTGTGATGGTCTTGAACCATTCTACTTCGGCATTTGGCTGCAACATGTCCAAGATTATGACATACATAACATTCAACATTATTCATCGGAGGAGCAAAAGATTTTCTTTGAAGAATTTCTTTCCTTGGCTGTTGATGGGGTTGTCCTCTCATCTCCTCGTTGATTATTTTAGATTTTACATTAGAGTTCCTTGCCTCTCCTTGTGAGCTAGATTCATATTCAACAGATTCATAAAAACCAAGGCCAATTTTGATAGCAAGAGACCTTTGACTACTAATAATATCATCCAATATCTTAGTACTATCTTGAAATCGTAAGAGCTTATCCTTTTCTTCTAAGTTATCTTTAAGAATATTTACCTCAACCTGATGTTGCTCCTCCTTTTCATGATACTACTTCTTCATGTTTTCTTAAGCTTTTCTTCCTTCTTCCAACTGATGTCTTAGTTCAAGAACTTTGTTTTCTTATTTTTCAAGAGCTTGGAGAAGTTCTTTATTCTGTTTCTTTGATTCTTCAAGATCTTCCTTTAGCGAGAGGATATTAGCTTCAAGCCTTTCATAATAACTGGATTTATCTCTGAGTTTCTTGATTGTTGTGCTCCTTTCATTGACTTCATTTCTTAATGATGTCACTTCATCCTGCAACTTTTGACATTGAACTACCTTGTCCTTGAATACCTTCCTTACCTTGTTTCCTTCCTCTAGTTGAACTTTTAGTTTGGTAGCTTCTTCTTTGAAAGCACATTCCCTTTTGTTCAATAGATCTTGTTGATCTCTAATTTTGTCTGTAAGCCTTTTAAATTCTGCCTCTATTTGATATCTTTCTTGCTCACCCATAAGAGAAATTTCAGTTGTTTCGTTATCACTTTCATCATCTTCAAATGGATAGATAATTGTATCACCAGAGGATAACAAATTCATACCTGATAGTTCATCATCATTCTGAAGTGATTCTGAATCTGAAGTGCTTCTTCCACATATTCCCCAATCGATACTCCCACTGTCATAGCTCTTCTGAGATGTCTTCTTTTTCTTAGGTGCTTTCTTCTTAAGCTTCTTTCCCATTGTTCCACGGATCTCCTTCAAGTGATCAAGCTTCTACCAAAGGACCTGCTCTGATCCCAATTGTTGGAAATAATACTGAGAGGGAGGGTGAATCAGTATTATTAAATCAATAAAACTTTTTCATTTCCATACTTAGATACATATACGCTACATCAGTTAATGGAACCCGCGTGTATATGCAACTGTGTCTAATGAAACTAGCGTATATCCAAAATACTTATGATTCAGTTAATCCATTAAATGTTGATCTTTAGTTAGTGCATCAGAACTTCATTATCCATATGAACAGTAAGAAAGTGCAACAAAATAGAACAGATCATCACACACAAGAAGCACACATGAACACCATGATATAAGGTGGAAACCCAATGTGGGTGAAAACCACCTGCTGCAAGTCGTCTCTATCTTCTTTTAACAAGAAACTTCATTTTACAATATTTTGTAACTGGTGCAGTCTTATACCAGTACACAGGTTTCTACCTGCAGAAGGCTACAACCTTCTCTCGTTCTCCAGACTCTCCTGGAAGGGAGCTACAACCCCCTTAGTTCTTGTACTAGCCGATCCATTTACTACCACATAGGTACCAGCCTACAGAAATTCTCCAAACTTTACTCATTCTCCAGCTGCTACTGGAAGGGAGCTAACACCCCCTTTTCTCTTGTACTAGTTGATGTAGTATTACATAGGTGCCGACCTACAGAAGGCTACAACCTTCTCTTTCTTCCTCCAGGTACCATGTTTCATAAATTTTCAGACTAGATATTCATGGAACACAACATCGTAATCTGAGGGCCACCTTTCATCCAATTTTCATACTGGACACATCAATATCATTGAAGCACAAAAACAATCAATACTAGCATCATCAAACTCTGAATCACTGAAACACTGAAACCCTGTCAACAAAACAGTCAGTAGGACATAGAGAAGACAACAGAACTCTGCAATAACAATCAGACCCAACTGCAACTTCAAATATCATACTTCATAATGTATACGCTACTACGATGAACCAAACCCGCGTACATACGTGCTTTCACCAAAGCCAACCTGCGTACAGATCTACAAATATTCTCTCATAACTAGCAGTTGTTCCAGACATCAGTCATACCCATAACATTTACAGAACATTACATGCGCCAGTATACAGATCTAAAGTAAACAAGATCAAACCGTATAGATATGATTCATTCCAAGCCATTAGATCCTGATCTATCCTTAGATCTTGTTCTCCATCAACTGTCGAGATTCTTCCTTAGCAAAACATCATGAACCCATAATCAGCATACTAGATCTCATACTTCATCAGATATTCAAGACTTTCTCAATTTCATTTTCCTAATGATCTTCTTCTCCTTTTATAGTCTTAGGCCTTACTCAATACCATGGTCCAAAACCATAACAAATCAATACCATGGACCCAATACTTGGGATCAACACTTCTAACGAGATACCATGGTCCAAAACCATAGGTTCAAGTACCAAGGACTAAATACCATAGACCAAAAATAAGTTCTCCCACATGTATGCGCCTTTCTGTGCATGAATGTGCGTGCATACGCATACGTGACTTTTGTTCAGCAATATCACATGTATACGCGCCTTTGTATTAGTGAACCTGCTTATATACTTTTCTCTTCATTCTTGTAGTCTGATCATCAATTCCTTGCTACTAACTTGCTGCACTATGATCTGTCATTTGTGTGATTTTCCATCAAGGACAACACGTGTCTCATAATGCCAACAGAACCAATTCACGCAGCCCGAACATATGTAATATTAGTTCGGGGTCTTGAAACCCAATCGATCATAGTACAAATTATAGCATGCGAATAGATGTGCTGAGGTCGAGCATGATAAAAAGCCGCTTGATTACCGGTCAATGATGAAAACCATTAACAAGCGCGAGAGAAACCACCAATAATGCCAATGGCTCTCAAGGTACTATCTAGTACAATCCACTAAGTGTGAAAAATGAGCTGAAGTCGAACATTCATGGAATCACCTAATCAAAGACCAATGATGAAAGTCTATCATCAGGCATGAAGAACTTGCATTGAGGCATGCAAGCTCCAAGGTACCGAATGGGATCTCTGGACCAATCTCCTGGATAATGAGCTGATGTCGATAGGAGAGGATCTATCGCAAGAGGGCCATAATGTTTCCCCCATCAACGACATGAGATAAGGAACAAGTGGTTGATGGTGAAGCAGAGTATCAGAGGAGGAGGTAAGGATGTGAACTGCGGAAGGATTATACTCTTGAACATGTCGGCGACATGACTTCGGGAGGTGGCAGCATTCAGGTACCAAGGGATCGGAGGCTCGACGGAGACAACATGGATCGGATAGAATGAGGCTAAATGGCAACCCAAAACCCCAAAGGCCAAATGATGATGCATGGATATCCCAACTCGACAAGAGGCAAAAGTGTCAATGTTCAAGAGTGACTAGCTGTCGCAGGTAACCGATGATGACTTCCAAATTTTCCCCCACCATTGCTGGCGAGTACCCCAATTATTTTTGAAAACAAGCTTGAAGGGGATAGCATATTCTTGTAATATAAGTTCATCCTTCGGATGAATCCAACCTAGTGAGGGTTTTAACGAGCCCTAGGGAGGAGAAGCTCGAGTCTCATCATGGTGATGAGTCCAATGTTGTCAGGGTTTAATGAGTCCGACATAGGGAAAACTTGGAGTCTTTTCACGT
This sequence comes from Pinus tabuliformis, assembly GCA_031772625.1. Classification (NCBI taxonomy): domain Eukaryota; kingdom Viridiplantae; phylum Streptophyta; class Pinopsida; order Pinales; family Pinaceae; genus Pinus; species Pinus tabuliformis. The sequence continues at coordinate 994,493,983 of CM062817.1, forward strand.
TTAGAGAGTTTGAAAAAGACATGGAAAAGAAAACTCCAGGGGGGTCCTTTTTCATAAATTTGTGTCCCTTGAGCCCGAAAAAGTATAAAATAATACTCGAGAGAACCGCTTGACCATTACAATCAAGGAGTACTTTTCATAATTAGTGGCCTTGATCTAAAAAAGTATAAAATAATACTCGAGAGAACCGCTTGACCATTACGATCAAGGAGTACTTTTCGTAATCAGTGGCCTTGATCCGAAAAAGTAAAAAAGTGATCGAAGACACGTCGTTTCGTGACTAGTATCGAACTTGAAACGACAAAAGTCCAGTGATCTTTTCATGTTTATACAGTCCGAAAAGAGCTCAAAGTGGAACGCCTTTTATTTCGTTTAACGAGTCAAAAGGGAAAACTAGGCAATATTTTCGTCTTTTAAGCCAGAAAAGTGCTTTAAAGAGGACTTTTCCTAGAGGAACGAGTGGTATAAAGGGTAGCAGTTGGTTCCAGCAATGGTGGAACTGCTCAAAACATGTAATGATCAAGAGGTTGGCTAATAAAACCACTCATCACTGCAGTCCCTCAGGAAAAGAGAAACAACCAAGTGAAAGCATATGATCAGCCAAAGAGATGGTGGTGATGGAATGAAACAACCAAGGCTCATCTAGCAAAATTTAGTAGATTAAAATGACAATCACGAGATGCAAATCGGGTAAGGGTTCATTTTTACACAAGCTTGAACCATGGAGAACCCTGGTTGGACTCGGTTTCATGTTTACACAAGATTGAAATGAAAATTTATGCTTGTTATAATTTTGCATGCCCCCAACATAATGACGCAAATCAAGGTACATGCCCCCTAAGCTTCATTGCATTCAACGAGGCGGATGGAATGAAGGTTCACTTTTGAGATCTTGGAAAGACTCGACTTGGATTTTATGAGATCTTATGCAAAGACTCGATTTGGAAAGGGAGTTGTTTCATTTTTTAATGAGGTTGACATAGTAAAAGAACTATCCTCATAACCCTTGTTTCATTTTTTAATGAGGTTGACATAAGATCAGAACCATCCTTGGACACCTTGTTTCATTGTTTAGCGAGCTTGACACAAGACTAAGAACTATGCTCATCACTCGTTTTATTTTTTAACGAGGTTGAGACAGGAACAAACTATCCTCGTGCCTCCTTGTTTCATTTTTTAACGAGGTTGACACAAGACCAGAACTATCCTCGGAACTCCTGCTCATAGGCCGTATGAAAACATGGCTCCCACAAGGTCTTCGTGGGATGGAAGAGACACACTCTGGGAGGAATGCATGTCATGATGCACTAATGACAGATCGGGTTCCAATGCTCCCAGTACATGATGTACGAGACCATCTGCATGATCAGCAGTAGAGGCAGCAACGGAACAGGTAGCCACATAATTGACATGTGGCAAGGAAGGTACTGCTTGCGGATGAGAACTAATGGGGGATGATGGTTGCACAAGAGGCACTGGGGGACTAAAGAATGATAATTGATCTATGGTCACCATTCCTCCATCATGTGGATAAAAAACCACACGGAAAAGTGAAGAGACAAGGGTCCCCATGGCATAAACACAGTCACGGCCAAGGAGAAGACTAAAATCTAAAGCACCTTGGACAACCATGACATCTATATAGACAAATTTTCCCCCCAAAGTAATAGGAAACTTCATAAGGATCCCTAAAGGTTCACTGGTTCCTCCGTCAAATGCCAACAGATTCTGTGTGACCGGCACAAGCTATGGAGAGCCCAAAGCTTGCCAAGTAGTGAAAGGCATGAGGCTACACAACGCACCCTCATCCAAGATAGTGCAAGGTACTACCTTATCATAGGCATGTATGGTAATCTGGAAAGGCACATAGGATGGAAGGTGGAATGTAGTCAAATGACTCCAGTCGAAGGAAACAACTCAACTACTTGGTGGGGGTATCGTATGATTTCCCCCTTGCTCTTCAGGAACCGATGAAGGACTCTCTTGATCAGCGGGGATAGGAGGGTTGTTTTTGGACTCAAGAGAATTTGACGAGACGAGAAGAACATGAGCATGACACTCTTCTGAAACAGAGTGATCAACAGGTGGTGAACCCAAGTCGAGACTCTCTCCGACCAATGGTTGGTTTGGAACAACCTTAGCACAGCCAAGCTCAGAAAGAGGAGGATGGACAAGAGAAGGATCTAAGTTAATCTCTTTATTAATGGGGAGAGGGTCTGAAGAGAACCTTTGATAACCAATGGGAAGTTGAGGTGAAGAAGCTGTAAGACTTTCCAAAACAGTGGAAGCTTTATCCATGAGCAGACAAAGGTGAAGGGGATGGTTTCCTTCACACAGTCTACAGGGGAATCGAATCTTCCCTTTCTTCTTACCACTACCAGTTGATAGGGTAGCATTTTCATGAGCTTCAGTGGATGACGAGGGATGAGATAGATCATGAGACCATACTTCTAAGATCCTAGGGATGTCAGGACAATCACGAAGAAGATGGTCACCCTTGCACAATTTACAAGGAAATTTAACTTTCCATGGAGGAGCAGAGGGTGGTCCGACCTTAGGTGTACTCGAAGCAATAGCTGCATAGGTGGCCTCGCACTTATCAGACTTCTTCTTCTTCTTATTCTTCTTAGTCTCATAGTTACTAGATGTGAAACTTTCACCAGGCGAAGGAGGAGATGAAGGTGAAGAAAGAAGAGATGAAGGCGCAGGCTCAACCTTGAAATCATTGTGTCATGGTTCCGATGAAAGAGACAGTGGAACAGGAGTCATGACACTCGGGACCACCGAGGTTGAAAACAACCAAACAGGAAAACTAATGGTTAACCTAGGTAAGGACAATGTTGCCATATACAGAGCACCGACATTTCCAAAAGGTGGAAACGGACCAGGATTCCCATCTGGGGAAAGACCTTGGCTGGTAGACTCAGGGAATGTTGCCATCAGGAACGAGCCGGAAAATGAAGAAACTTAACTGTAACCAGGAATATTTCGTGGGCAGTAAATTTTATGACGCGGGAGCAAAACTTGACCTTTTCATGTTTCAAGAGTCGAGAAAAGGACAAAAAGGTGACTATATCTTTCAAGGTTTAATGAGCCTGAAAGGAGAAGTGCTCAGATGGACCTTTTCTTTTAAGGAGTCTGAAAAGGAAAGAAAGTAACTACTCTGGAGAACTAGGCAAAAGGTTTACCAAAAAACCCATAAAACTGCATATACACCTTGGCAATCATATGAAAACCAAGGACTTCCCGTACGACAGTCAATCTTCCTGAATATTGTGTTCAGTGCATTACGGTTTGCAAGGCAGCAAACATGGCTTCCTAAGGATATAGGATGATAACCTAGTGGGGTCTCCCAAAATATACTTGACGGTACTGGGAGCACAAGTCCGTACTCGGCAGCTATAGAGTCACAAAGGGAGGAATCACCCAACCCTAAGTGAAAGCAATAGTGACTAGGTTTAACGACGTTGGAGCACGTCTTTAGCCTAGACCTCTAAATAATGTGCATTATGTTCCAATGCATTGTTAAGTTCATTTAGTTCATTTTAGAGTTGATCTTGAATTATGTTTCAGTTTCCAAGCCTTACCGTATGTATATGAAAAAAACCTGGGATGCAGCTAGAATGAGCAAAGCATCTTTTATTTCAATGAACACCTACTTACAGGAGGGTAGAGAGACCATTTCCAAACCAAGACAAAATCAAGATCAGCTAAGAGACACAATGCATAAACACATCAATCCTACAGTGCATCGATACTATTGATGATAGATTTTAAATTTGCTTTCCAATTTCTCAAACATGAAAACTTGAAATGAAAATATACTTTCACTTTCGTATACTAAATGAATGCAGTATCTTAATTTTTTTTGTTTTGAATTTAAAGAGACAAACAAGCAAGTGTGAATTGATCGATCCAAACAATTGTGATCTATTCTTGGTAGTGAAGAAATCAAATCAATATCAAAAATTGGTTCAATAATCGACACTCAAAATCAACCAACAAGGAAAAAGCCTCAAGCAAATCAATAAGATGGTTGTGGGTGAACCTTGGACAGACAAGCAACTAAGCCAAATAATTAAAAAAACTTGAAAAAGCTAGGTCACAAGGCCAAAAAATACAATATTCACTCAATGAAACCAAAGAGATAGTACCTTAACCAAAAGCAATCAAAACAAGCTAATCAGAGACAAGAAACAATAGGGGATAAACAAGATTGATGGATTTAGGAGGTAAAGTTGTAAAAACAACTTTACAGGAATCATCGCGGGTGTTACACTGAAAAATAGAGACTAGTCGTCGGTGTTACATTGAAAACTAGAGACCAATCGCTAAAGTACACCTATTTTCAGCGACGGTCCGATTTCAAGAGTCGTCGCGGGAATTAAACTAGCAACCCGAGACAAAAGCCAAATAGTCGCGGGTACAAAGCTATAACATCAGCGACGTTGTCACGACTGTTAGGCTATCTTCAGTGACGATCTTACTTAAGCAAAAGACAAAGTAAAATCACCTAAATGACACCAGATTATTCTTCCAGACAGTAAGGGGACTTCCCAGATTGACCCAGGTAACTCAAAAAACTGATGGTTTAACCCCAAAATTCAAGAGACACCAAATCAAAACCAAACAAAAGCAAACAAGAGAAAAAACATACAAAGGACTCCCCAGTGGAGTCGCCAACTTGTGAAGTAGGAAAGTGTTCCCTCTACGGACAGAGGCAACCCCTCTAGCCCTAGAGTGGGTCTAGTCACAACAAAGACAAAACAACAATTGGTTTCCTTAAATAGTCATAGTTGGAGGCCTACCTCAAACCAGTGGTTAATGAAGTTCCGTTGCATTGTTCTAGCTTCCGTTTCCTTCTCCTTAATGAGAAATCAACTTGAAACACAACAAGAAAACAACAGAGCACATAATCGAGAAACAGCAATGATCTATTTACTCACAAAGTAAAGAAGTCATGAGCTATCGATTAAATTACATACAAGACATAGGAAATCATCATTTATTGTATTAATGATAAATCAATAGCAAAGCTTACAACCAAGTCTTAACATCACAAGCCTTCTCGAAGGGTACAACCAGTATGTTTCTTCAAGCATTCACTCTCAAAGATGGGTCTCCCAAACAACAATATATCTCTCTCTCATTCACAAGCTTTAACACAAGGTTAAGGGCACTCCACACCTTCTTGCAAACTATGAAGCAATCCCACACTTGTCACACCCACACCAAAACTATATACCAAACTCAAAAGCAGCAGTAGCACTATACAACCCAAAGAACTAAAAACTAGCAACTAAGGAAATCATAGCAATGGTGAGTGATTTTATACAAGGAGGAGCCTCCATGAAACGAGGGAGAGGGAGCTTATCCTCAAGGGAGGTTGCACAAGAAGCGGAACCACCATCCCAGAGGCAGAAAGGAAACCCAAACTGACCCAACAACCAGCTCCAGAAACATCCAGAAGGCTGACTGTTTGAACTAATTCACCAAATCTGGATCGTCGCGGGTCATGAAATGGGGACTAGTGACAACGTCGCAATGATACAGTGCATGACAGAGAACCATCGCGGATTTTAAGGGTTTACTAGTGACGATGCAGGAACTTAGTCAAAAAGGGTCAATCTTCAGCATCAAAGAGCATTTGCTTAATCTTCTTACATGAGTGGGAAGATATGAACATGTTTATTTGACACATGGCACAACAGAAGGACTGAGATGAGGACAGTGACAAATTATTGTGTAATAGGGAGAGAATATTTGAAAGGGAAAGAATATTGTCATAAATGACAAAGGGGGATATTGTTAATCTAGGTTGTCATTGATGTCAATATGGTAGTAGCTAGGATGGAAAATATTGTTGAGATGGTACTGTTGGGATAGGGTCCCTAGGGTCAAGCTTTGTTAGTTTAATCAATTTTTGAGTAGAATTTTGTAAAGAATGTTAAGACTCCGCGAAATGTGGAAGAGGAGCACATAGTTAAGTATGAGTCAAAGGGGCATTAGCTCCTTGTATGGGTTGGTGATAGGATGGTTTTGAGACTCACCCATGGGCCGCGAGCCATGGTATTGTACTGAAAGGGCTATATATATTCGAGTCATAGCGAGTCAAATATATATACATGTGGAGAAGAACAAGTGTAAGAAAAAAGTGCTAAGGTAGGAAATCTTTGTTTCATGTACTTAGGCGAAAGGGGAAGGCTCCTACAGCTAGGAAGTCCTCAACTGAGTGCGTGAGCCCCTGCAGTTGGGTGCGAAAGGTAGAAGAGATTGTAAATTGAATGCTGAATCTAATAAAGACAATTTTGGGTTGAATCTATTGCATTTGTGCTTGTTCTTGATATATTATTGAGTTACTATATATTATTTTTGTAGGTTTTTTCTTATAAATGAATGTGTTCTACTGTGTAAATATATTGGATCTTTAATATCTATGCATGAAATGAGTAATGAATTGTTTCGTGAAGACAGTAACTATTTGGATGAATAGATCTGCACAAAGGTAGACCTAGGGTCACTATTTACTAAGTGAAAGTGATGAATCTACTGCTTTTATGTCTGATAAGAACAATCGTATACCTTCACGAAGACCTGGAGGTCAATTGGATAGAGGTGCAGTAGTGGACTGTAGGAAGTTATAGATCTACGTGAAGGAAGATCTGAGCTATAAGGGCTTCAAAATACACATCACATGGTCTCTGGATGCAGAAACCTAGTTCTAGCATCCCCCAATACTGATTTGGTATAGACTATAGCCTACGCTACACAGGTTGTTGCCGAAAGGTCCAATAGTGTAAGGTTTTGTTGGTTGGCATGAAAAAATTTGAAACTAGGTCAGGTCCCCTTAAGCCAACAAATGCTTTGGTTCCCGGGACCAGGATCTATCTAAGAGATGTGTGATGTTGAATAAGTGGTTTCCTACAAAGAAATAGATCAAGAAGTGGATTGACTGAAAAGTGTACGTGTTTGCGGCTCAAAAGAATAGAAGCCCTAAATTATCCAAGGACTAGTGGTTGCAGAGATATTTGTACATAGATGAGACCGAAGTGTTCTTGTGTTTCTTCCCTAACAAACTACATGAATGGTTGTCTAGATTGGCAAATAGTCAAGGGGCGTGGAGGCTCGACGGTCCTATAGTGTGGACTCTATAACTGGTGCAACATCTGGAAGCATCAAAAAACAATATTACACGGGTTGTGGATCATTGGATTGATCGCACACTTGGAAGTTTTGTGACTGATTTTGTGGTTGATCGAACTATTAGCTATAGCGAGGTAGAACGTAGGCTCTTCAAGGGACCATGAGGTAAGTATCTAAAATCATTGAAAACACGGATCAAGATGTTGTTATGTGAAAAAAGGGTTATGTAATTTCCTTGATGTTTGGAGCTACGCAAAGCGGTAAATTATTCAGAAGAAACGAAGGAATGACCTCAGAGTATAGTCCACTCATTGAATCCCCTTAAAGTGATGATGAAGGGATGGTGTTGACTACACCGTGAAGTGCATTACAATTGATTAAGTAGGGTTTCCATAGATATCTCATCCATCCACTCCACCTCCACCTCATATGCCTACACCTTCACCTCCACTTCCACCTCAAATTCCACCATTCAACATGGCGAATGCGATGAAGATGTGGGTTTTTAAAGGGGTTGGGAGCAAAGACACTAAACAATTATGGTTTGTTGTGAACGTTGTGTGGACGACGCAGTAGATTACAGATAATAACATAAAGAAGGTGCAATTGGTCACATCCTTACAAGATCAAGCATTGACATGGTACATCAAGTACTTCACTAATAAAACTAACACGACGTTGGCAAAGACCCAACAAGCTCTGAACAAGGAGTTTAGAAAGGCTAAGTCAGAGGTGCAGTCGGTGACTGAGTTCAAAGAAATTCGATAAAAGATAAACGAGTCACCCTGGGAATTTGATCAGAGATTGAAATTCCTGATCAAGCAAACCAATATGGTGATATCAGATTCTCAGCATCGATATTGGTATATCATGTCACTTTTACCACATTTAAGATTTCCGTTGTCACAGAAAAAGATAGCAACAAAAGCAGAAGTGGTAGAAATCGCGATGAGATTGGAAGCCTCGCCAATAAAAGAAACAAACATTGGAGTGTAGTAGATTCACTCGCAGCTGGAAAACCTACACTTGGAGTTGCAGAGCTTGAAGAAAGGCAAGGAAACCCAGCCGACAGTGCGCACGGAAGTATGGTGCTTAAAATGAAAGGGTCATGGTCATGATAAGGACCATTGTCTGATTTATCATAATTATCTTATGGTGGGGGGTTGTCCCCCTGAATCTAGAGACTACCACTGGGTCGAGCGTAGGAGTTGTGCCATGGTGTGATATTTGTTAGGTTACTGGACAACATGTGACAGATATTGTCAATTACTGTAAAAGTTTGTACAGACGCCTCAACAATTGTTCTGCAATTTCTGTAAGTTTGTAGGTCACGATCGATGCCATTTCTGAAGTTATGAGCTAATGATGGATAGAACCCCTACCTACCAAGTGCAGGAAAAAAACCGGCCTTAGGAGTAGCACGAGGGGGATTCCAAGGCTGAGGACGAGGAAGAGGGGGCAGAGCTGGTAGAGGACGTGGGCAGATAATTTTTTATAACTGTGGCGAAGCAGGACACTTCACGTGAGATTTTCCAAACCCCATGCATCCTTTATGTCAATATTTCAGACATTTCGACCATGTGATAGAAGACTATCCAATCCTTATAGTAAAGATGCAAGAAAAGAAGACATAGACCCAAAAACCTACGCAAAACTTACAAATGATGAGGGCAGAACCTCGTGAAGAGGATCATAGTGTAAATATAGTAACAAGAAATGGTATGGCAACAAGTGAACACAAAGGAAAGTAACCTGAGACTGAAGGTTGGGTACATCAGGATACTAAGAAAGAAATAGATTTTGACATCAGTAAAGCTAAAGAAACATTCATGGAAACCAAGAAGAGCTTCACTGAGGCCTCCACCTCAGGAAACCAAGGGAAATTGCCAAAAACCAGTGCGATGTGGGAGGTAGATATGTCAGTATTAGCTACTTTTCTAAAGACTTGTATGAAGTTGTTGCATGATAAGAAAGCAGTAGAATGGATACAAGAGCTAATCGAAAAGTGTACGAATAAAGAAAATATCACTTCTAAACAGTGCACCATGAGAAAAATGGGTAAGAATAAGAAGCAAAGGAGGTGCGATATGAGGATGACCACACAAATAGGAGAATATGAAATGGACCAGGTAATCTTGGATATGGGATCTGATGCAAATTCCTTGCCTAAGAATATGTGCGAGAGAATGGGGAGGCCTACACTATAGTGTTCTCCTATCCAACTGTGCATGTCTAATCAACATATGATTATTCCGATGGGATGCTTATATGGTGTAACGATAGACATTTAGGGTGAAAGCACGCTAGCTGAATATGACGTCATTGAAATAGTGGATGATAGTAACCCATACCCAGCACTTCTGAGGTTTGACTATGTTTTTGAATGGATGCAATAATCAACTTGAAGAAGCGGAAGATGACTTTTGAAAGGAAGTCGCTTCGGGTTGTAATACCACTAGACCTTGACAAGGGAGAGCGATATACTGAACCTGTTCGCGACTTTGTGGAGGATGATGATGGTCTAGATCATATATATAAGATCACAACGCAAGACAAGATTGGATCAATCCTATGGCAGATGGATGAATTGCGTGGGACAAGGATAGTTCCTGCACCTCAGACTCAGATGAAGAACTTGAGCACTGGAATAATCAGTTGCATGAAGTATCTATGCTCCGGTGTAATATGATGACCAAAGAACTGAGGTGTGTTTCAACTGTGGTAAGAATGCTTTTACATTATGATGTTTTAACTGATGTGGATCTATTTTAAATGAATTTTAAAGGGAAGTACGTGAAGAACATCGCTTCCAAGCACTGGAGTTGGCACTGTGCACTACACCTGCCCATTGGTGGGGTATGCACAGGGAGAGCTTCGTTGGATGGAAGGAATATAGAAGAATGATGAGATTAAGGTTTGGATATGCTAATACTCGGATGACATAGAAGTACAGTGGGAAGGATGATCTATGTGATCATTTGGCACGATGGACTAAGGCCTAGGGAATGGAGCTACAACCAGAATGGGTGCACATTTTTTGTCATACCTTAGATACAATCCCTATGAATTGGTATTTAGAAATAGAGCTTCGCCATGGGACAACAGAGTGGGACATATTAATAGAAAGTTTTCTATTGAATTTTAGCTTTGAGGATGGGTTTGAATGCATTGACGAAGTGCTCTAGGAGATCAAAGTTTCTATATTCAGAACAACTAAGGAACCGGTAGAATGGACTCAGTCGAATTGGAGTACACAATTGTGCCTTGCACTGTAATGCTACAATGTGACTGTTGAGGAGGAAGAAGAAGATCCATGGAATATTAACATTCCAAAGACAAAAGGACAGCGCGAAGTTGAAGGACCGAAAGCAGAAAACCCAGAGATATCAGAGCCTTTGAAAACTAGACAAGTAAATATTGGATCTGAAGCAAATCCTAAGTTTGCAAAGATAGGAGACTATTGGGACAAAGATACAGTTGATAAGGTGGCCAAACTGTCGTGTGAATACCAGGATCTATTTCCGACAAAGTTCTCGGATCTGAAGGGAATTGTTGGATATTTGGGTGTTATGAAGATCACGTTGAAACCTGAAGCGAAGCCCGTTAAGTAGAGACCTTATCGGCTAAATCTGAAGTGTAAAGAAACGGTGTGCCATGAGCTTGATAAGATGATGGATGCCGATATTATTGAACCAGTAGAAGAATCTGATTGGGTGAGCCCAATGGTTGTCCAAGAGAAGAAACAGAAAGGTGAAATCTGGATATGCGTAGATCTAAGAAAATTGAATGATGCATGTGTACATGATCTGTTTCCAACACCATTTACAAATGAAGTGTTAGAGAATGCTGGAGGGTAGGAGGCTTATTCATTTACTGATGGTTTTTTGGGATACCATCAGATAAAGATCACGTCGGAGGATCGAAGCAAGACAATCATCGCGATGGAGTGGGGTTGCTTTTAGTATGCAGTAATACCATTCGGATTGAAGAACATGCCTGAAATCTTCTCTCGGGTAGTAATCGCGGCATTCAAGGAATTTATTCATAAATTTTTGGAGGTTTATTTTGATGATTGGACTATGTTTGGGTTGGTGAAGTGCCATGTTGCAAGTCTTCGCCTTATGCTGGATACATGCCATAGATATTAGATCGCACTGAACTTGAAGAAGTGCATATTCTGTGTGCCCTTTGGAATATTACTTGGTCATGTAGTATGTAAGCAAGGATTAATGGTGGAACCTGTGAAGATTGCTATTATTATGAATTTGGAAGCTCCCAGGAATGTAAAACGATTGCGTGTGCCCTTGGGGCACACTGGGTACTATAGAAAGTTTATCACTTCCACGTGCATTTGGATGCCTCTTGCATTGTGCTCGGTGCGGTATCAACATAGGCAGGAGAAGAAGAAATTGATCATCTGATAGCCTTCAGGAGCAGAAAGTTATGAAAGGCTGAGAAGAATTATTCCACTGCTGAACGTGAAGGGTTGGTGATGGTCTACGCACTACAAAAGTTTCGGCATTATTTGTTGGGTGCACATTTTAAAATGTATACAGATCACTCCGCACTGAAGTACCTGGTCAATAATCTTGTGTTGGGGGGGGCAGGGAATCTACCGATGGTTATTATTGTTTCAGGAGTATGAATTTGAAGTAATTGTGAAGCCTGGAAGGCTAAATGCAGGACCAGACCACTTTTCAAGGATTTAAACAGGCTAAGAACCAAATAGTTTGGAGGAAGGATTGTTGAATGCACAAATATTTGTTGTGCGCGTTGTGGATCATTAGAGGACTTTTGAGGTCTAAAATGGGCCTCCTAAGAAAAATGTACAATCAAAATAAACTTTATAAGAAACAATAGGATTCAAGATGATGATGTCAACCATGGGGGATGATTCACCATTTTTGGAGTAAAAAAGTAAAAAGATTAAAAATAATAAAATAATAAAACTACTTTTTCAACTCGTATTTTCAACTTATCTCCCTATGGGTTTACTCAAATTTCAAGCAGAAACACTTGTTGAATGCATAATTTGATTGCTCATCCAAGGAGTACCCATGTTACATACTTTCGATGGTCCTTGCTACACGAAAAATGAAAAATACATGAAAAAAAGTGATTGCAATCACGTTTTTCATGTATTTATCAGTTTTCATGTAGCAGGGTCCATCGAAAGTATGAAACATGGGTACTCCTTGGATGAGGAATCAAATTATGCATCCAATGAGTGTTTACGCTCGAAATTTGGTAAACCCATAGGGAGATAAGCTGAAAATACGAGTTGAAAAAAATAGTTTTTTCTTTTTTCCCCTAAAATTTGATGATGTCATCTAATCTTATTTTATTATTTCCACTATTATTTTATAATTCCCTTAGGAGGCCCATTTTAGACCTCAAAAATCCCCTAATGGACCATTTTACTGATATCATACAGTTTTTAACCATGGGTACAACTCTGGAAGGGTATTCCACTTAGCAAAAAAAGGAATTAGTGGTCCACTCTCCGGATGTTTCGGTGATTTCAGGTCACTTGTAGAAAATGGGAACAGATGAAATACTGTGAAGATATGTTCCAAAGTTTGAGCGTGTTAGTATCCTCACCGAAGCACATGGAGGAGTGGAAGGAGGACACTATGCAAGAAAAGCGACTACACAGAAGATTTTGCGTGCACTTTTATGGTGGCCGAAATTACATAAGGATTTTAAGGCATACTACAAGGCATGCAATGCTTTCCAAAGGATGGGAAAGCCTTTGCGAAGAGATGAATTTCCCCTAAACTCTCAGGTGTCATTGCAAGTATTTGAAAAATGGGCTATTGATTTTATAGGACCAATACAACGACTAGGAAAGAAGAGGGGTGCGCAGTATATTATTACTGCAACAAAGTACTTAACAAGATTGGCAGAAGCGCAATCGGTGAAGGTTTGTTCTACTTCCACTGCCGCAAAGTTCTTGTTCGAGTATGTCTTAACACAGTTTGGGTGCCCTAAGGTATTGATGAGTGATATGGATACACATTTTTTGAATGAAACAAACAATGAAATGCTTGAAGAAATCTAGGTATACCATCCAAAGAGTACGCCATATCATCCCCAAGCCAATGGTACTATGGAAGCATTCAATAAGATTCTAGAGAACACGTTGACAAAGATTTGCAATGTGCAAAGGAATTACTGGGATGTGCGCATACTAGCAGTTCTATGGGCATATCGAATGACCTATAAGAAGTTGACAGACCAAACTCTGTTTAGGGTGGTCTATGGGATTGAGGCGGTAATGCCTATGGAGTATATTGTGCCAAGCCTGCGTATTGCGACACTGACAGATATGGCAGATCATGAGACCTTGGAGGAATGACTCACACAGTTATTGAAGCTGGAAGAAGATCACTTTCTTATAGGATTTCACCAGCAAGTGCAAAAGGAATGAGAAAAATCCTGTCATGATAGGCATATTAAGTTGTGCACTTTTAAGGTGGATGATTTGGTGTTGCCATATGACAACAAATTCACAAAGTTTCCAGGGAAATTTCAAATGCACTGATTAGGGCCATATGTTGTTAAGGAAATCACGGATGGTGGTGCAGTGCAACTCATAAAGCTAAATGGGAAACATTCCTTGGAAGAGTGAATGGAATCTAGTTGAAGTTGTATATATGGGATCCTAGCCCCATGCAATGAATAGATGGTCACAGGACAGTCTTAGCACTCTAGGCAGTTACAAGGGGGAGTGGGACTTTAAACTACATTGCCCAAAGAGGAGAAAAATAAAGTAAGGGGATTGCACGATGGATGAAAAAGGTACGACATAAGACACTGCAACATATGAAGTTGCGTTAGATGGAGTTGTGATGGGTGATCTATGCCACAAGGGGTGGTGCTGCACAGCCGGGTCCAAAAGTAGTCATTGAAGTCACTGTTTATGATTGGATAGAGAAAATCCCATTAGGAGGAGCGAATAGGTGACATTTATGGTGAATATCTTTGGAGATATTCCACCAAAGCGCATTTATGACCAGAAAATGGAGGGAACAGTTGGATTTGAATTCAAAGTTGCCTATAAATTCGACATGTTGGGCTACCGCAAAACACTTTTCTTTCTAAGAATTTGGGGCAAGCCCTCTTGTTTTCGCTATATGAATCGACAAGTTTGGGAGGACCTAGTTTCCAGTTCGGCATTCGCAAAGTTGACTGAAATTAGCCAACAACTTATTCTTGAACAAATTTATGCTCCAGTAAGTTTTGAATCTGCGGTCTCTCAAGCAGAGACCCCTGAAGTTGTGTCCATGAAAGCTACACCCTTAGTGCCTATGACATCGAGGTCGCCTTGGCCAATGAAATTGACTGCTAACGAGAAGCAAAAGAAACCTGTACTGGTGAGGCAGTCACCGACGAAGGACCTGGAGGTTAGACAAAAAGAAAAGAAGGACAAGGAAAAGTAGCCGGAGGAACTAGTGGACTTGGAGGCAGAGGAGCTCCACAATCGAGTTGAGGAGTTAGATGCTGAGGAGGGTGAGCCTATCACATCTCCTGATGTATATCCCTCCATGGAAAGGGAAAGCCAAGGTAACCAAGGACCTAGATTCGGGAAAATTCATGATCTCTACACCGTTGTTACCAGAGGAGGTAGTTTTTGAAGGCGCACTTTTAGCGCGCATCCCGATGTCGAAGATGGAGGATTTAGGTCTCGCAGACCATGATAAATTCCCTCACTTGGCCACCAATAAATACATGAACAAGATTTATTATGAAGAAATTGGGGTCATAAGGCTGGAACCCATGAAATGGGTCAAAGGCGTTGAGCAGGCCAGATTACTACATATGCTTTGCGTTCCGCACTTCCACTGGTCGATTATCAACATTGTTTGTGTGCGCGAGCTACTCACGCTGGTGCATGATGGGTGCTTATGCCTAGGTGAACCCATCTCTATAAATGATATGCTTATCCATAGAATTACGAAGTTTCACTATAAAAGGGTGGACCCAACCAAGGAATTTGGAGGAAAGAGAAAAGAAAAGGAGGTGGTAGATTGAATGAAAAATGAATTTGGGCTGATAAAAAATTCATGCAGATATTCTATCCGCTCAATTCAAGACCAAGTGGTGCATTTTTCCGCCCAAATTTTAGCCAGGAAGATAATGAGGAAATGTTGCACAGATGAGATTTCGACGTGAGTCGTTTCGTTGGTTGCATAGTGCGCGAAGGGAGTGCAGCACAACTGGGCACAGTACCTATGTAAAGAATTCCTAGCGAACTGCTGCTAAACACAGGAGGATAGCAAGGCATTTCACTATGTCTAGCTCAGGTTGCTAATTTTATTAGCAGCATGGCAATTGCTGGAGGATAGTCAATTACCACCACAGGAATAAGATTTACAGGAGGTAGCAAAGCTCACTTCGCTGTGGGCAATGAAGGATCTGGAGAGGACCATGGAATCAAAGGTGTTTTGGATACTGGTTGAGATGGACCTACACACAGTGATAAGTTAGTGACCAAGGTTGTCTCCAAACTTGTTTAAGCAACTGCGGGCCTTCGCCGAGTTTAAGGCTGACTTTCACAATGTCTCTATTCGGGCAAAGGCGAGACCCTAAGAAGATCTAGCACAAGTTGCCATACTTAGTTTCAGAAACAGATGTTGAGGAAATTGTGGGGAGTTGGCTAGTGGAGTAGAAACAACCCACGAATGTTGGTGCAGGTACAATTCAGGGTGGAGAAAGCTCTGCTACGCAAATAAAATATGTGCAAAAATGAAAAGAAGCAACACAGGCAGCGGCGCGGGCATTGGTCGAGCAAAGGAAGAAAGAAGTTGCTACTAAGGTAGCCGCTGAAAAATAGTGCACTGAGAAAGAGCATGCCGAGAAAGAGTGCACCTGAAAACAGGACACAGTGGAAGTTGAAGCATTGGCTTCCCAACATATTGAAGAACAAGAATTGTCTGAGCAAGGCAGAGATGGAGGGGATGAACAAAGCACTCCCTTCACATTCAAGAAGCAGACTAAGGAAACAACCTCAGGTCCAATAGAAAAGTAAAAGTTAGATAAAGAAACACACATGGACCCCATGATCCTCACTGAGGGTGACTTGGACGAGATTGTAGGTAAGGTTCACGATACAACAATAGAATTGTGGCAATAGTTCGAGAAACAATACATGCAGACACTAGGGAGTATCCAGAAGGATCTGCATGAGTTGCAGATTTAGACAGGCATAATTCAGGCAAGCGTTGTACAAGTGAGTGGGGTTCAAGAGAGCCTGTAGCGAGGGAGAACGTGTTGGAGACAGAAAGGAATCTAGACCTTAGAGTCATCTCCTTACCAAAAGGTGCAGTTTGCGGAGAATCAGAGGAAGACCGTGCTCAACTGGGAAAGATCAAAGGCATGGGGGTAAACTTAGCCATGCTACCACTTCAGACTCTCCACACACTTCATCAGGGGATCTTAGATGAACTTCAAATTAGAGAATAGAGCATGCTAGTAGTGATCAGCGAGGTTAAGTTGAACAATGAAAAAATATTCGCTGAGAAGGCTCAGGCTCTAAAATGAAAAGAAGAGCTGACAGCACGTAGTCAAATCCTGGAAGTAGCAATAGCACATGTGTGCAATTCAGTGCCATAAATACACATTCCAAAAGATGTCGCAGCTATGGAAAATATTATGAAATTAGCTACTCTAGTGCATGAATCAAAAGATGAAATAGGTAGAGACAGTTTTGACTTCTAGATGAAGATATCAGAACTACAGCTGAAACTGAAGCTGGCTACTCCACCATAGGTTAGGGAGCAGTGCAGCGCAACCATCAAGGAGCACATGACTACTCTAGAGAATGCCGTCAAAGGTTGCAAATTCCTTTTTAAAAATGCCATGGAGTTATGGGACACTTTGCAAGAGGACCCAAACTTGCAGAGATTGAGTACAAAAATCAGAGAGGCCCAGCAGAAATATGTTGAGATCAAGGTGACTGCGAGCACATTGGCGCTAGTCTAGTGCTTCACTCGCCTACAGGAAGGGAAGATGATAAAGGCACAGGTTCAGCAATTGTATCAAAAATAATCAGTGTTAAAGGCTCTACTTAAACCTTGGATAGAGGAGGTCAACCAGATTTCTCAGACTATTTAGGAGAAAATGAAAGCTTTACAACAGACTCATAGGACCATAAGTCTTGCAGTAGAGGGACCAACTACAGAAACATTGGTCGAAGAGGTGAAGTAGGTTACAGTATAAGGCATTATGGAGCTGGAAGCATTGAAGCAAGGTTTCAATGAGCTCCCCCACAAATTAGAGAAGCCAGTTGAGTGATTTGAGGGTGAGTCACCATATTTGTGTTGGGGGCCCATTGGGATAGGGTCTCTAAGGTCAAGTTTTGTTAGTTTAATCAATTTTTGAGTATAATTTTGTAATGAATGTGAAGACTCCATAAAATGTGGAAGCGGAGTGCGCAGTTAAGTATGAGTCAAAGGGGCATTAGCGCCTTGTATGGGTAGGTGATAAGATGGTTTTGAGACTCACCCATGGGCCGCAGGCCATGGTATTGTACTGAAAGGACTATTTATATTCGAGGCATAGCGAGTATAAATATATATACATGTGGAGAAGAACAAGTGTAAGAAAAAATTTCTAAGGAAGGAAAGCTCTGTTTCCTCTACTTAGGCGAAAGGGGAAGGATCCTGCATCTGAGTGTGTGGAGACCTTCGTAAGTCTGCAGCTGAGTGCGCTCAACCCTGCAACTGGGTACGCAGGGTAGAAGAATCTGTAAATTGAATGTTGAATCTAATAAAGATGATTTTTCATTAAATCTATTGCATATGTGCTTTTTTTTTTATATATGCTTGAGTTACTATATATTCTTTCTGTAATCTATTTCCTATAAATGAATGTGTTCTACTGCATGAATCTATTGGATCTTTAATATATATGCATGAAATGAGTAATGAACTATTTCACAAAGACAGTAACTAGACCTATTATGATAACTATTTGGATGAATAGATCCGTGCGAAGGAAGACCTAGGGTCACTATTTACTAAGAAGAAGTCATGAATCTACCTCTTTTATGTCTGATAAGCACAATCATATACCTTTGCGAAGACTTGGAGGTCAATTGGATAGAGCTACAACAATGGACCGTATGAAGATATAGATTTGCATGAAGGCAGATCTAAGCTATAAGGGCTTTAGAATACAGAGACCTGGTTCTAGCATCCCCCAATACTGCTTCGGGTGAGACTGCAGCTTGTGCTACATAGGTTGTTTCCGAAAGGGCCAGTAGTGTAGGGTTTTGACGTTGGTTGGCACGAATAACTCTGAATCTGGGTTAGGAACCCTTAAGCCAATAGCTACAATGTCATTGATGAAGATGCCAAGTCATTAATGAAGAAGTGCCAAGTGTATCTTGATGATATAGGAGCTCTTGATGACCTATGTGATGAATGTCCTTATCTTTGATGGTCTTGATGATCTTATGAATCCATAACCTTAGATGTCCTTACCTCCAATGATCTTAATAATGGAAAACTATGCGATGATGATGAAATACTACATGCTACATATGATTGATGACACATCACTATCTTGGGGACATAATGACATTTATGAGCCTAGGATCCTTCATCAAGAAACCAAGCAAAAGTAAGCTCACCCATGAGAAGCCCATCCATGAAAAATGTTGTTGTCCTATATTTCTGCACCAAATAACGACCAATCACATTAAAAATTATTTTTCACCTCCTTAGACGAAGAATATTTCCATGAGACCTACACCATCTTTTAGAGCATAATTTTTTGTTTCCAATGAGCTATTACACAGCCCAAAACACCAGTTTTAAAGTTATGAATTTTTTAAGTTAATTTATTAAGTCTGGACAGTAAGCCGACCTTAACTTGGCCTACTCATGTCAGTTGGGATCAGAGACGTGTCCCTTCATGTTTAGTCTAAAATCACTATAAATATATGTTTAAACCTTCATTTTTCACCATGCATTCAATCAATATTTTAGAGAATAATCACAGAAGGATAAAGGAGGCCGAAGAGGATATGAAAACATTGTTTTGGAAATTCTTTAAGATCAAATCGTTGTTTAAATACTTGAAGTAGCTCGAACCTTTGGAGTATATATATATTTCAGGCCTTTCCCGTTGCAGCCTTGGTGGAGCGCAGACCTGTGGAGTAAATACAGACCTTGTTCTATTGCAAATACAAGACTCTGGATTAGGTGTTTAAGGGGTCGGATCTATAGCAGATCACTCACTATGGAAATTATATTGTTTTAGACTTCGGACTATGGGATCAGATTCTTGACATTAAACCATGGTGTAGCCTTAACTTGGCATGGATTCTTCAGCTTGACAGTGGTAGCTTGACTGTTGTACAAAAGTGATGATTAGGTGCAACAACATAGCTATATCTCTCCTTCAAACTGTTTCATCTACTACAATTATTGTGGTAGCCCTTAAGCGTAACTGTGGCAGTGAATATACTGTTGTGGCAACTCAAACAAGGTATAAGCTTGATTGTGGTAGCTTGGATAGTGGACAAACCTCATGCAGTGTAATTTCATGAACTAGATTAAACCTCTAGTAAATGGACTTAAGGTAGCTCAAACAAGAGGACAGTCAAGGTTGTAGACCTTGAGGATTTGTATATATTTGAAGCAACCTTCTCTTGTACTACTTGTAGCAAAAGAGGATACCTTGAGGACATTGTTGAAGTCCTGAGGGAATAATATTATGAAGAATATCTTGGGGGGATATGAATTATTTAGGAGACCCTTTCTACAATAGACAAAGTTGTCATTAAGTAATGAAGGGTTATTGAAGACTAAGAAAGGAAACTTTGTGCATACCTATTCAACCCATCACCATTGAAGTTGGTTGAAGACCTTTTGGAGCACCTGCGAAGTATTGTTTGGAGCTTATCTCACATACCTTTGAGTAGCATATCTGAAGCATTTTTGGAGCAATCTTTGAAGAGGGTTAGAGCAGGTGCAGAGCTTAATGTTGCACATTGTAGACACATTGAATATTTGTGGAGATCATTGGAGACCATGATGCATTGGTCATCATGAGGTGACTTGGAGAGATATTTTCTTGGGTATAATGAAGAGTAGTGGTGACACCTTCTATGAGATGAGGTTGTCATTGATGATATGAAGTGATGATTAAGTGAAGGGATTTCTAAAGATTAACGGGGCTTGTTGAAGAAGGCTTTGGGAAACGTGAAGAAAAACCTAACATATCTTGACAAAGAAAAGCTAAAGGATTGGTGTCCTTGGTTTTGGTGCTCCTAAACCAAAGTTTGGTGCCTTGGATAAGATAGGGTCAAAGATCGAGAGGTCCGAGCCTCACTAAAGTCCAAGTAGGTGCTTGGCACATCTTAGATTGGAGCCTGGGTGTCTTCATCAAAGGTTTGGATCCCTACCCATATTGTACTTGATTCATTATAAAGATTATATTAATAAAATCATGTACTTCTATTGTTCATTTTTGTGTTCTAAATATAAGTGATCTAACTAGTAAAAGCAACAATTGAAAAGAAATATTGGTTCACCCCCCTCTCAATATTTCCAATAGTAGGTGGTATGGGAAGAAGGACCACACAGCCAAAATTGGCATTGACCATGTAAGTCCAACCCAAAATCCAAATGGTCAATAAAGGAGACCCACGAACTAAGATATAAGGGTAATCACGAAATCGGGCAATGGAGACAAGAATATAAGCCTAACCCACTCTTTCCACTGAGTCCCCCCACGAATCCATGTCCAAAAGTGTCCATGACAAGTAAGGAAAATTACTCAACTATACCAATGAAAATCCATACTTTTCTAGTCAGGAGGCCTATCTTAGAACATACATTCATGGCAAATGGCCGAGGAACCTGTTGTGGTAAAAACACAACACCCCCCATTATTGATGTGTTCACTTCAAATAATGGGGACCCTTTCTATAAAAATTTGGCTAAACACCTTTTTGGATTTTTATTTTAGTTGATTGCCCTACGCTTTTGTTAATTTTTAGTTTTCTTTGGATTCTTGTTTTGATTGTTTTCTTAGAATCGATTTTTTACAAGCTTCCCATTGACGCTTATTTCGCCTCATTTGGTCAACTGGTTTGAAAATGGCACTCATTTGAAAGTCTGATTATTTATGTAGCCTGGGTTAAAATTGCATAAAATGTACAATATTGCATTTTGTAAATAAATTAGTTCAATAACGCATTCATTCTAAATATTAATCTATAGTGAATTCTTTTTACTAACATTTTTCCGTTTTTAGTTATGCAGCCAAATAATTAAGCATCGGGACTTAAGAAATTCACTCCAATTTCTAAATCAAATCTTAATCTCGAAAACCCAAACATTCAAGTGGTTGTAGTTTATTTTTATTATTTTTCATTTATTTTCTACATGGCTGTAGTTTTATTTTTAGCTTAAATTCATAAAAATAAAACCAAAATAAAAATTGATTTTTAATATTAAATATTAAATTAATTATTATAATTAATTAAATTAAATTAATATTTAATATATAAAAATTATATCGCATCGGGAGTTTGTATCACATCGCAACTTTTATTCGCAACATATTTTATGGACCCCCGACATACCCCTTGAGCTACCCCCGACGCGAGTTGCCGATAAGCAAAAGGCAAAAAAGGCATTAACCAAGTGATATCGCATCGGGAGATTGGGAGCTTTCGAATAAAATGTTTTTTAAAAAAATACCCGATGCCCCGATGCGATATCGCATCGGGGACTTTCATATGTAACAAACTAAAGAACCCCGATACCTGACGTCTCCCGAACAGCGATAAAACATAAAGTATGAGGCATTAAAAGGTTTTATATTCGTTTAAATTTTTAAATCACTCATACGTACTTACCTTAACTCCATTCATGGTTTTAAAAAAAAGGCTTATGTAATAACGTAGGGGGGTAATAGCGTTATGTTTAAAAAGTTTAAATATTCAATGGAGAGTAAGTAAGGAATAGGGTAGGTTAATATATATTAAATATTAGTTTATATATTAATTAATAATATGTAATATATTATATTATTTAAATTAATATGTAGTATTTAATTAATTTAAATTTAAATATCATTTAGATTAATTAGTTTTTAATTAGATTAAATTCATTTATAATTAGTTAAATTAATAGATAGTTTACTAATAGTTAGTTAGATTAATGATTAACAATTAAATTAGAAACTAATTTAGGATTAGATTTTTAATTCAAATGCTGATTTTTAGTCCAACAACAGAATTTCCAGATTCATGCCAGATTTGACTCATCAACTTTGGAGGCTCATAAATTGAGTTATACTTGGCCAAATGAGGCCCAGGACGACTCATTGGAAAGAGAAAATCAAGGAGAACATTTTGGAGGAGGTTTCACCAACAGATTTACTCATTTATTGGGTCAAAAATCAGACAGAAGATCAGGCTCTGAATTTTGAAAAACAAAATCAATTTTCTGAGTTATTTTCTTCAATTTCATTTATCCAAAGCCTCTTCTAATTGCAGATCCATTGGCCAATGATATCCTTTGCCAATCAAATCATTCCAAGCATCAATACAGAGCTTATATTTTATTTTCAATTATTTATTTAAATAGAATTTGATTGGGTTTGATTTAATTGCCAGAAATGATATTTTGATTGCATTTTAATTTATTTTGATTTCTTTTGCAGGAAAACAGTGGAAAAGATATGGAGAAAAGGATTTCAAGCAATGAGAATGCTCCAGCAATTGAAGATCAGAATTAGGAGCAATTAAAATTATATTTGACAGATTTCTCTTCAACAAACTCTCCTCTCCAAAAATTCCTTCACAAATATTATAAATAACAGATTGGAGAATGTAAAAGGGGCTGCTCTCCTCTGCAATTTTAGACTCCATGAAAGCACTATTGTAATTGGAATTTAGAGTTGTAGGAGGGAGGAGTGAAAAATCTCAGATCTGGGGATTATTGAGGATTTTCCCTTTGTATATTGAATTATGCATGAAGAACAAAGCTTGCACTATTGTGGCTCTAGTTTTGAAAGCAGAAGTTCAAGCAATGTAAAGGGCTGTTGGAGACCAAGGACAGAGAAATGGATGCAATAAATTGGTATTTCTAATACTACTGTTTCAAATATCAGTTTTAATTTTAAGGTGACAGGAATGTGTCATTTTATTCATTTTTGTGCACTATTGTCAATATGGGTAATTTGTCTCAATCTTGTTATTATGTATCTCTGTTTTTATGGATTAATTTCTCATTTTTGAGTAACTATTTACTCTGAAATCTATCTTATGAAACTGATTTATTGAATGATAATGTGTTGTGAACTATTTCCACATATCATTATTCAATTATTGGATTTATTGATTTGATAATCAATATCATTTTGTGAACTACTTCTGAATGTTGTTGGTTTATTATTTCAGTTTTAAGGTCTCGATAGAATGTGTTTTGGTAACCATAATATCAGTTAATTGAACTACTTCATTAACTTGACATTCATTATAAACAAGACATATTTAAATCCCAATACTTTAATTATCTTGCTCTTAGTTGGGTTAGATCTATATCTACCTAATTAAGATAGGATTTAGATTAGTTTCTTTTGCTTGCATCATAGAATAAGCTTACATTTAGAATAAATTCTACATTCTTTTAAGTCCTCTCCTCAAAGAGGCAAAACTTTAGTTGTGGCTTGGCTGAACCCAAATCAGCTTAAGGGTCATTCTCTTGCCTGATCAGCAAGAAGAAGTGATCTGATGTCCCTGTCTATTGGTAGTTAAGGATACATTATAAACCAATAGCAATAGGGAGAAGGTAACTGGACCTAGATGAACAGTCGGAGCCACCACACCAAACAGAAAAGGAGCTGCTTTTAAGGTCCGGACCGGGTGGTTATCCCCCAATGTTGTTGCAGCGATTTTCGAGGCATCAACATTTTTGGCGCTAGAAGGAGGGCCTGAGATTTTTGTCTGTTGGAGTCTTTTCAATTTTAATTCTTTATTTATTGTAATGGCTCCTCTTGACCTTCCAATATGGAGTTGTATCCATGGACGTGCATCCTCCAATACTCCACCCGAAGTGGTAAGACTCTTGTCTCAGGCAAAGTTTAATGGTAAGAGAAATTCTTCTGCTTTTAACCATGTCTTTCAATTTATTCAAAATGTTTCAAATTACGATTTTCAAGGAATTGATGAAGGCATTTTATGCAGAATTTTTACTCTTACATTTGCGGCAAAAGCCAGAAACTGGTGCAAAACTCTTCCAGTTGCCTCAATCCATAGCTGGGATCAATTTGTTACAATTTTCATTTGTAAATTTGACGGCTACGATTATGAACATGTATGTCAAGAAATTGAATATCTACGAAGGTTTAAAAATGAATCTGTTAATGATTTTCATATTCGATTTCACTTGAATTGTTTAAGGTTTAAAGATGAAGATAAACCTACGGAAGAAGAATCATTAGATTGGTTTAAATATATTAGTTCTCTTCCAACCATTCCCAATCCATATGAAATTGATTCAAGCTTTGTTCCATCCCCTTCCAATACAAATGAGAATCTCAATTTGGATGTGCAAATAAATGGTGATGAAGTGGTTTTACAAAGCTTGGAAAGTATTTCCATTCAAATGCAAGAAGACAACAATAGCAATTTTGGGGAAAAAGCCACCTTGAAATCTGAAAGCTACTTTGAAGTAAATTCGGAAAATCAAATCGCAAATCAGCAAGTACAAGCAGCAATCAAAGTAAATAAAATGCAAACTGCTGTACAAATTTCTGAATTTCTCCATAATGAGCAAATGCCAAAATCAGAGCAGCAAAGCAACGTTTTTCAAGAAAGTATGCACATGCAAAGGAATGATCTGCAATCTGAAATTTACAATGAGCATAATGCACAAGAGCTTTCAAACAGAGACAATTTTAAATACATTGTTTCAGGTTCACATTTTTTCCTTTATCCTGATATTTTTAATGATGATAATTTTTCCCCTCTTGGTATTAATGGTATTTCAGAAATTAAAGAGGATGATTTAAATGAATTGCCAATAAATTTTTATCAAGATAGAGAAACCATGATTGATCATTCTTTTTCCATTAATGAACATGAAATTCTTGTTACTCCTTGTTTTGATATATTGGATGAGATAGAAGGGAATTGTAGAGAATATTGTGAAATCATTTATGATAATTACTCTGACATTGAGGATGTTGATTTCTATCCCTCTCAAGAGAATCCTCGTGAGAAAATTCAAATAACATCTGGAAATGAGGAACGCTTCAATTTAGGAATTATCCCAACTAATCCTCATTTTAGAGCAACAAATTATCTTCATGATTTCACCATTCAAGAAAACATTCCAATTTATGATTCATATGAGGATCAAACTCCCATTTTTATTCATAATCATAATTCATTTTCTATTTCACAAGTTGGAATTCGAAATTACCCAAATTCCATAATTCTGGCCATTCCTTGTGAAAATGAAATCATTTCAAAACGATCCCAAATGTGCTGTAACATTAGTTGTACAAATAGTGATTTCATTTTAGTTTTTCTTTCACAGCTATTTTGTTTAAACTTAGATTTATTTTCTGATTTTATTTTGCAAAATTTTCACACTTTTCGCTGGCATATTGAACACCTTACTATCAAACACTCAATTGATGCATTGCCCGATTGGGAAATTGAAGTTTCATATTATAATCATGAGCATCAAAAGATATCAATATTTCAATCTCAATCAATGCTAATGTTTCATCAAGAGCTTCTATTTTTTCAAAGGCAATGTCAACAAGAGAATGTATTTTTGCAATCTGGCCAGCAATTCGATTCAATTAATAATTTTCCATTGCATTTGAAAGATTTCCATCCATTTTTCATTAATTCATTTGAAAAATGTTTGGAAATTTTTCTCTCAAAGGAAATTGTTAATAACTTAACATTTGTACATAATACTAACAATTTTTTCCAGGCCTTTGAATTTGAAAACTCATATCCACAATTCGGCCTGTCATCTCCTCTTTTGAACATTTCCCCATCCTTAATGGAAATCCATCCAGATTTTTATGATCCAATTGGTATTGAATTGGAAAGGAAATTTCAGGAGAGAGAGATTTTAATTAAGTTCCTAACAATAACTGTACATTCTGATTTCATATTTATTTTTCTTAGTTTAGTCAAATCTGTATTTTTATTACTAACATTTGAGCTGTACATAAACACGGTAATTAAAACAAGAAAATGGCTACACTGGAAATATGACTATACCTAGTCATTTTCATGTATATGGTTAGAATAGGAGTAGAATTAATTTAGTTAGTTTGTTTTATGTAGTTAATTTATTTTCAGCAGTTCTGTAGATTAAAAAATAAAACAAAGCAATCAGCCATTCTCATACATGTCCAGTGGAAACATTTTTCCCTATCAGAAAATTTTAATTCTGGCTTTCTTTTAAATTTCTTACAGCAATACCTCTACTCTGCCTATCTCGAATAATGTCTTGATTAAATTTAATTAAAGTTGCACTTGGTATCGATTGCTTCAAAGCCACTTTCCTTCATTTCGGGATTTCCTTCTAAGATTTTCTTTTGAAATTTATATGGTAAGGATTTGAGGATAAAAAAGCTTCATGACCCCATTATCCCAAGAGATGTGTGATTGACTATGATAAGCCTAATTCTAATTCAATCATTATTAGTCAGTCTAACCTGTCACGGTAATCATATGAAGTTCTTATTATCTTCCTTGGAATTTGCCAAAAGCTGATCTTAAGGATACCCATTTTTCCGAGTGCACACATTTAAATCTGTTTTGATATTTTTTCTACAATTAGTGGCTTAATTTCATTTTAACCTTTATTTTATTATCTGATGCTGTAAAACGCATCATGTTTATTTACTAAAGGCATTATTGAACAGTCACTATAACAATACAGATTTTTCTCAAGATTAATTCGGAATGAGAAGAGGTAATAAATTATTGTTTCACTTCGAAAGGGAAGCATAGTTTCATATTTATTTCTGGTAAATTCTATATTTCCTGAACATGAATAAACAAATCTTATTTAGGCTGATTGCACAATTAGATTTAGAATAAATAATGAGATGATTTTAAACAAAGGGAAAATTTGATAAATCAAAGGAAGAATTTGAAGATTCATAAGGTAAAATTTGCAGACAATTTCCTTCCAGGTACGCATTTGCAAGCTTGTTCTCATCTCTTATTAGTTTCTCTTTTCCTTAGTTTATTTTTGATTCGTGTTCCGTTTTATTTGCAGGTTTTCATTTTGTCTTCAAAACTTGAAGTAAGCAGTAAACCCATTTCAAATTTGCAATAGGCTCAGGGAAATTTTATTTGTGATGCATTAGAATTTAAGCATTTTTAATTTCGCTTTTATTCACTTAGAAAACCCAATTGAAATTCCAAGGAATATCATAAGACCATTCGCATCATAGGATTTCATCGGAAGTAGTTCTTAGCATTTCTTTGCTCATCAAAGACCTCCGATGTATTATCTTACTCATATGCCATATCGCATTTCGCATATCGGAGCTTTGCAGTTGAAGTATACTATCATTATCGTGAATCGCCGATCTATGATAATCGACTTTGCCGATATTGCGATGACCAATTCCGGATCCGATACGAAATTCAAGTCAAGTTTTAATTTCGGACCCGATATGAAATTTAAATCCAGTTCACAAGAGATATCGCGTCCATTCAATCGCAATACTAATGAAAGCATAATTTTGAAGGGCCGATGGCTCGGATCTGATATGTTATCAAATTTTCATCATAAAATTATCGGGTTCGATTTTCGTCATATATCGTTGTATTGAAAATTGTTACATCATGCGCTTAAGATTGCCGATCGAGATCGCTGATTAGCCACGTCATTCATCGCATATCGGCATCACAAGAATCATATTGTGTTACATCGGGTACTAAAAATCCACTCATCGCCGATATCGCAATCATCTCATCGCATTTTTATTTATGCTCATAACATATCATATCTCGGAATCTGCGATGCGCGATGTGGGAAGCACAGTGTCAATATTTCCCAATCCCCGATATAATATTTCTTTAATGATGCGATCGCTCCATCTCATAGTACAACTTCTCATCGCATATTTTCATATCGGCGATTTGCCGTTGTGACCTTTGATGCAAAAAACTTCGAATGCATGCCTCTAAGCCGTTAACATTTAATCAATATATGGCATAGCAATAAAAGTGAAGTTTTGCAAATTAAAATTGAAGCATGGTGAAGAAACATGTTATGTAAATCATCCGATACGGCAATGTGTTATTTTAAAAAGCGAGCTTGGGTAACCACTATGGTAAGAAAGCAGTTAATGACCAATTTGCAGCATATTCGAATTATTTCAATTTCTCATACATTTTAGTTTAAATATATAATTCCATAATTAAAAATGGAATTCACGACCTCTCTATCTTCATATTTAAATTTTACTATCGTAGATTTGGTCTTGATTCTGGACAATTTATAAAATCATGGGGTTTATATGAAACTTATAATATTATGAGGAATAGTCATTACTGCAAATTCTCATTCTCATTTCTAATGCATTTGTTTTAATTTCAATTCCCTTGAGCACTAAGCATTCCATTTTTACTGCTTGCTTTAGTTTAAATAAAATAAATAATGATTTTGGGGTTATATGATTTTGGTTAGTTTGACTTCTTCATGTTTTTAATATTAATTAAAATAAGAAGTCAGCTAGCTTGGAGAAATTGATACCTTTCAGGTAAGATCAAAAGCAATTATCCAATGATAAGATTCGTGTGCCCACTTTCATTAATTTCCATTTCGTTACTTTAGTTTCGATTTTGTTTTTGCTGATATAAAAACTCTGTTTTGCAGCTCTTCATAAAATTTTTCAATCTTCTGCCGAATCATATTTTCAAAGTCCATACTCTTCTCCTGGCTTTATTTCAAGAAGCAGCGATAATCTTCATCGAAACAGCTACACCAGGAAGTTTCTGAACCTTTAATCTATTTCTTTAAGCATTCATTTTCTTTTAAAAAATGATTAAGATGATGCTTGGGAACAAGAAGACTCATATCAAACAGAAATTATTCATTGTGGCTGAATTTTACGATCACTATTATCTAAAAGCCTAAAGCATTCACAACTCTGCAAGGTATGTTTTTCTAGATCTCAACATAAGAAGGAATGATTACATGCTTATTTTTTTCTTCTTCATATTGTTGGAGACATTGGTATAAACATTCTTGTTTGAGCTTATCTTGCGAGACTTGGATTTTCCTTTCCATTTTTAAAGATTTCTTTGTTTTTATTTTTGTTCGCTGATTCCTTTTCTCATTTTAGCATAAGAATTCTTTTCCTTTGGATTTCAATTTTGATTTTGGTAAATTTGTCAGTATTTATATGGAAGGCCTATTGGTTACCTAACAATGGTCAGGATACGTGGAGAAAAATTGTTAATAGTCACCTATTAGCTTTTTCTTAAATCTCTTAATAGAGTTTGATTTTCTTATTATTAAAGTAGATATACTTAAGGAAGAGATTATCAATCAAGAGAAGTTGGCAAAGTATCATAAAATCTGCAAAAAATCATTTTACATCAAAATTGTAATCATTTTGAGATTTCAAAATTTTATTAGGATCTTTCAAAGTTCTATTATCAGTCAAGAAAAGTTATTTTTAACCAAGTAAAGATACTTTACAGCAAAGCACCTTCAACTCTAAAATTGTCATTCTTAACTCTTAAAGAGTCAATGATTCTCCCTGTCCCAAAAAGTCTTATTTTTCTAGAGAATAATCCAGAAATATATTTAAACTTAAAAGATAAGAGGTCTCATCGTGAGCCTG
Source organism: Pinus tabuliformis (assembly GCA_031772625.1). Classification (NCBI taxonomy): domain Eukaryota; kingdom Viridiplantae; phylum Streptophyta; class Pinopsida; order Pinales; family Pinaceae; genus Pinus; species Pinus tabuliformis. The sequence continues at coordinate 994,523,989 of CM062817.1, forward strand.
CTTACCATGATCATAGGGGAAGAATAGACTGACATTACCAACACTGCTAAACAAACTAGGGTAATGACTTATGATTGCAAACAATTATAAGACAAGGGGTCTCATCAAGAGCCAGCTTGTTCAGTCCAATTTTAACCAGTGAATGGCATTGTCAACTATCTGGCTACCATACTAAGACAATGGCTTTTAAGATTTAATAAAAAATATAAAAAAAATAAAAAAATAAAAAATAAAAAGAAAATAAACATATATAAATGGATTTATCTCTAGATCAATAATTCTTAAACAGATGGGATTCTGAATCATTTATGATTAAAAGGTAACTCTGTCGAGACTATAGATGTTTGCTGGCAACAGTGGCTCTACCTGTGACAAATGAGTATATCTTAAAAGCTAAGCTGTAAAGTTACCCCTGCTTTATCCCTTCAGCTAATTAATGACTGATATAGAGTTTTGAAATATTTTAATTTATGAGAAATTTTAAGAAAAATTACAGTTAGATGATTCTTGCTTTTAGTCAAACTAATGAACCTAGTCAAGCATTTCAAGCATATTTTTCTCTTTTTTAATTATTTTTACTTTAATTTTAGGAAAATCTCATTCATAACAAAAAGAGATAACTGGTTCTTCTCCCGTGTGTCGCCAATTGTTGTGGTAAAAACACAACACCCCCCATTATTGATGTGTTCACTTCAAATAATGGGGACCCTTTCTATAAAAATTTGGCTAAACACCTTTTTGGATTTTTATTTTAGTTGATTGCCCTACGCTTTTGTTAATTTTTAGTTTTCTTTGGATTCTTGTTTTGATTGTTTTCTTAGAATCGATTTTTTACAAGCTTCCCATTGACGCTTGTTTCGCCTCATTTGGTCAACTGGTTTGAAAATGGCACTCCTTTGAAAGTCTGATTATTTATGTAGCCTGGGTTAAAATTGCATAAAATGTACAATATTGCATTTTGTAAATAAATTAGTTCAATAACGCATTCATTCTAAATATTAATCTATAGTGAATTCTTTTTACTAACATTTTTCCGTTTTTAGTTATGCAGTCAAATAATTTAGCATCGGGACTTAAGAAATTCACTCCAATTTCTAAATCAAATCTTAATCTCGAAAACCCAAACATTCAAGTGGCTGTAGTTTATTTTTATTATTTTTCATTTATTTTCTAAATGGCTGTAGTTTTATTTTTAGCTTAAATTCATAAAAATAAAACCAAAATAAAAATTGATTTTTAATATTAAATATTAAATTAATTATTATAATTAATTAAATTAAATTAATATTTAATATATAAAAATTATATCGCATCGGGAGTTTGTATCACATCGCAACTTTTATTCGCAATATATTTTATGGACCCCCGACATACCCCTTGAGCTACCCCCGATGCGAGTTGCCGATAAGCAAAAGGCAAAAAAAGCATTAACCAAGTGATATCGCATCGAGAGATTGGGAGCTTTCGAATAAAATGTTTTTTAAAAAAATACCCGATGCCCCGATGCGATATCGCATCGGGGACTTTCATATGTAACAAACTAAAGAACCCCGATACCTGACGTCTCCCGAACAGCGATAAAACATAAAGTATGAGGCATTAAAAGGTTTTATATTCGTTTAAATTTTTAAATCACTCATACGTACTTACCTTAACTCCATTCATGTTTTTATACGCATAATGTACTTACCTTAACTCCATTCATGGTTTTAAAAAAAAGGCTTATGTAATAACGTAGGGGGGTAATAGCCTTATGTTTAAAAAGTTTAAATATTCAATGGAGAGTAAGTAAGGAGTAGGGTAGGTTAATATATATTAAATATTAGTTTATATATTAATTTATAATATGTAATATATTATATTATTTAAATTAATATGTAGTATTTAATTAATTTAAATTTAAATATCATTTAGATTAATTAGTTTTTAATTAGATTAAATTCATTTATAATTAGTTAAATTAATAAATAGTTTACTAATAGTTAGTTAGATTAATGATTAACAATTAAATTAGAAACTAATTTAGGATTAGATTTTTAATTCAAATGCTGATTTTTAGTCCAGCAACAGAATTTCCAGATTCATGCCAGATTTGACTCATCAACTTTGGAGGCTCATAAATTGAGTTATACTTGGCCAAATGAGGCCCAGGACGGCTCATTGGAAAGAGAAAATCAAGGAGAACATTTTGGAGGAGGTTTCACCAACAGATTTACTCATTTATTGGGTCAAACATCAGGCAGAAGATCAGGCTCCGAATTTTGAAAAACAAAATCAATTTTCTGAGTTATTTTCTTCAATTTCTTTTATCCAAAGCCTCTTCTAATTGCAGATCCATTGGCCAATGATATCCTTTGCCAATCAAATGATTCCAAGCATCAATACAGAGCTTATATTTTATTTTCAATTATTTATTTAAATAGAATTTGATTGGGTTTGATTTAATTGCCAGAAATGATATTTTGATTGCATTTTAATTTATTTTGATTTCTTTTGCAGGAAAACAGTGGAAAAGATATGGAGAAAAGGATTTCAAGCAATGAGAATGCTCCAACAATTGAAGATCAGAATTAGGAGCAATTAAAATTATATTTGGCAGATTTCTCTTCAACAAACTCTCCTCTCCAAAAATTCCTTCACAAATATTATAAATAACAGATTGCAGAATGTAAAAGGGGCTGCTCTCTTCTGCAATTTTAGACTCCACGAAAGCACTATTGTAATTGGAATTTAGAGTTGTAGGAGGGAGGAGTGAAAAATCTCAGATCTAGGGATTATTGAGGATTTTCCCTTTGTATATTGAATTATGCATGAAGAACAAAGCTTGCACTATTGTGGCTCTAGTTTTGAAAGCAGAAGTTCAAGCAATGTAAAGGGCTGTTGGAGACCAAGGACAGAGAAATGGATGCAATAAATTGGTATTTCTAATACTACTGTTTCAAATATCAGTTTTAATTTTAAGGTGACAGGAATGTGTCATTTTATTCATTTTTGTGCACTATTGTCAATATGGGTAATTTGTCTCAATCTTGTTATTATGTATCTCTGTTTTTATGGATTAATTTCTCATTTTTTAGTAACTATTTACTCTGAAATCTGTCTTATGAAACTGATTTATTGAATGATAATGTGTTGTGAACTATTTCCACACATCATTATTCAATTATTGGATTTATTGATTTGATAATCAATATCATTTTGTGAAATACTTCTGAATGTTGTTGGTTTATTATTTCAGTTTTAAGGTCTTGATAGAATGTGTTTTGATAACCATAATATCAGTTAATTGAACTACTTCATTAACTTGACATTCATTATAAACAAGACATATTTAAATCCCAATACTTTAATTATCTTGCTCTTAGTTGGGTTAGATCTATATCTACCTAATTAAGATAGGATTTAGATTAGTTTCTTTTGCTTGCATCATAGAATAAGCTTGCATTTAGAATAAATTCTACATTCTTTTAAGTCCTCTCCTCAAAGAGGCAAAACTTTAGTTGTGGCTTGGCTGAACCCAAATCAGCTTAAGGGTCATTCTCTTGCCTGATCAGCAAGAAGAAGTAATCTGATGTCCCTGTCTATTGGTAGTTAAGGATACATTATAAACCAATAGCAATAGGGAGAAGGTAACTGGACCTAGATGAACAGTCGGAGCCACCACACCAAACGGAAAAGGAGCTGCTTTTAAGGTCTGGATCGGGTGGTTATCCCCCAATGTTGTTGCAGCGATTTTCGAGGCATCAACAGAACCACACAGTTGGCTCACGTGGAAGAGATAATTTCACATTGAGCTATTTGGTGGCTACAAGGGGCTGTTCGATACCACCTGAGGACCATTTAGGAGAAACATTTCTCCTGTATACACTACCCACAAGAGGTGGGTAACATCTGGCTCCAACTAGGACATGAGCTCCCAGACAAGTGCGCAAAGCCACTCGAACGGGACGTCATGAGAACACCAACAATATCTTGGCCACCTTAGACCTGTTACATACACATAAAAAGACTAAGAACAAGGAGAAACATGTTTTATGGTGTCTTATGATCATCCATGCTTAGTATTAGGCCATAATATTAAACAAGAAAGAAAAGATATGAAAATTTAATCTAAATGCAACTAACATATCATGATAAAATATCATATGATGTTACTTCTATTGAGAAACTCTGCATGTAATGTATCCTACTCTAACATGCATATAATAAGGCTAATAATAAGTGTAATGATAAATCCAGTGCAACCAACATATCATCACATCACTATACATATGTCTACCAGTATGATTACACATGAAACAAAACCCAAAGTGAATGCATACATAATCATATGGAGGGTGAAGTGGGTGGGAGGTGGGAAGACATGATCTCCATTCGAGGTAAAAGGAAGCCCTAGGAGAAGGATAATAGGTCAAACTATAAGTGTGGGGATTTACCTCTAAGTACACAATGGTGGAATGAAATATCACTCTCAAGAACTCCCTATCACAGTCATTACTTACAATATTATGCTTTCTAAACACCACAAGGTCGTGATGAGAGGAGAACAAAGGGTGAGGGAAGGAAGGAGTGCAACAAATAAGTTGCTCACCGTGATGGCCACATTGGAGAGATGAGGTTGTGGAGTGATCATAATCCTGAGGGTGTGTCAAAGGAGATAAAGTATATTCAATAAGGGGTTCTTCCTTGACACCATACTCAGAAGGGGGAAGGGGCTCATGGTCTCTTGATATCATTTGAAAAGGCGTGAGGGAATCCCTTATGGAAGAATTAAAGTGATGAATAAGATGAAATAGAAAAGGGGAGGGTGAAGTATTATATTCAATGGGTATTTCCTCCTCAAAATCATAATCTAAAGGTTCAAGTGATTTGAATATAGAATCATACTGAGGATAGGTGGGAGTCTTATCGATTTCCTTAGTGTCAAAGATTGGTTCTCCCTTAAGAGGAGAATCGATTACATTAAACTACGCATTTTCATGCATGGGAGAATAATAATTCTCCTTCCCAAGGGTTAGTGAATATGTCATCATAAATAATGCCCAAGAAAAAGGGAAGACTAATCTAAGCTCCATCCTCCTTGGCAGTGTCGTAAATGGGAGTACAATCAAATTGAGGACCAAAAATTTCCCATTTCTCCTTTTTAATGTGGATGTAATCTCCAATGTCATATTCCAAGGGGATAATGGGATCACCTCCCTCAGGGTTCTCAAAAAGGGTTTTATCAGGAGTTATATCCTTGAAAAAGGTAAGGTTAGCCTCAACTTCACTTTCCATAGCCTCATCCTACCCCAACACAAGTGTTCTCAAAGTCATCTTCTTCATCATGTGGACCCGAAGAGGACTCATCTTCCTACTCATCACCTAGATCCTCAAGTTTATATTCATCTTGGTTGGTCGACAAGTGGGACTTCTCTTGTTTCCTTTTCTCTTGAAGAAGAATAGCTAAGTTATTCCTTACATGATTTGGGTAAAATGTTTCTAGGAGGAGAGGAATTGTAGGGTTTTTTTATATTCATATTTCATCTTATGAAGTTTCACCTATTCTTTTTGTAGATGGAAGAATATTTCATTGGAATTACATTCCCTTACTAACCCACTACATGACCTACTATATTCATCCACCTTCTCTTATGTTATCTGGAGTATTTCAGGATCAATTTCTTCGTCATCTTCAGAGGAGATGTTACCCACCTCATTTCTATTGGCTTCCAATTCAATTTTCTCATCATCCCCACTTTATTGAGCACCTTAGCTTCCATGATCATTCAACTGATCACATTCCACAGGGCCTTACAACTGATTATAATATTTTTCATTGATTAGACCAGTAAAACTATTCAAAGCACAGGCTAGGGAAGCAAAGTCAAAGAGATGACTAGGATCCTTCTCATAGTTACACATCATTATGTAGAGTTTCCATTGTTGTGACATATGGAACCTGAGCATGACTTCCATATCCACACCTTCCAATATATTTTGATAAGATTCTTCATATTTATCCAAATTATTTTTTAGTTCTTGAATGCCTTGGTCAGTGAGTTTTGAAAATATAGAACCAAGATTGATTTCTTTTTTTATGATAGTCCATTTTCTATGGTTTCACATATTAGGACTAAAATGGAGTTACCAGGGTGAATTAAAGTGCCTTGATAGATGCTTGGTTCACCCTGCAAGCATTAAATTTGAAGCTTAATGAAGAACTAGGGATTCATTCTTCCAATGGAGTCACCAGCGATGGTGTTATCCCTTACAATTTCCTAGGCTAAGGAGGAGATCGAGAAGGGTAACCTCAAACCACTTTTAGCTCAGTAACTAGCCCTACTGAGCGAGAGAGGGATCTCTCAAAGTTTTTTTTCAATGAATAGCTTTAAAGAACCAAGTTTTTAGGCTAGATATATGTTGGGCATGGAATACCCCCAAGGCATGTTTTGGGGCTCAAAGCCCAAGTTTTGACCCAATATTGTTGTAAAGTCTCCGCAAATTGCGGGCGCGACGCGCAAAATGTATGATAGAGTCCCAGGGTTGTATGCCCTAGTCTTGTAATGTAATGTCAGCCTACCCATGGTTTGCAGACCATGGGATTGTATAAATAGAGTGAGGCTCTAAGTGTAAAAGAAAGGAATAACTAATGAAGGAAGAATGAAGGAAGATGCGAGGATAGAGTCTAAGTGATTAAGTGGGTCGTAGGATAGGAAAAGGCTCAGCAACTGAGTGTGCAGAGGCCTAGTAGTCCGCAGCTGAGTGCGCAAACCCCTGCAGCTGAGTGCGCAGGGTGGAGTTGAGTCTGTAACCAAAGAAGAGATTAATAAAGAAAAGTTTTGTTACCAATTCATGTATCTGTTCTTGGATTAATGCATCGTTGATGTAAATTGCAAATATATTGTTTATTTACTGCGCGCACATGTATGAATGATCTATATTGCTAAATATAACTTAACACATACAAATAAGCTAAGTTAATCAACTAACAGTGGAATAATAGTAAGGACTTGGGTAATAACAGTGTTCAGCCCCCGAGTAGGGCTGCGCGAAGGCAACAGTTTTGGCTGTGAGGTACAGGATAATGTGCGTAGCAATGTGCGTACAGGGTTAAACCACGGACCACTTAAACTCATTAGACATCTCCAGGGTGCGGAAACTTGGTTCTAGCACCCTTCCATACTACTTTGGGTGAGACCTCAGCCCGCACTCCGCAGACTGTTGCCAAAAGGGCCAGTAATACCGGGATTTGTTTAGCTAAATCACCTCTGGACCTGGGTCAGGCCCCAATAAGCCAACAAATGGTTCTATTGCCGAGATCAGGATCTGCATAAGAGATGTCTGATGTTGTGTCATTAGAATCTGACAAAGAAAGAAATTGAAGGGTGGTTGGTCAAAAAGATTCACGAGTTCACGGCGTAGGAAAATAGGAATCCATGAGTATCTAAGGAACAGTGGTTAGAGTGCTACTTATATATGGAAATCCACAAAATTTTATTTGCATCCTTCCCCTCTGAATTGTACGAGTGGATCGTGAACTTAGTAGACAGTCAGGGAAGGTGTAAGCTCGACAGACCTATTGTGTGGACTCCAGAGTTGGTGCATATACTAGAAGCATCAGGAGACAAGATCGCGCGCGTCGTGGACCATTGGCTCAATCGAATTATAGGAGGGTTTATCACCGAATTCGCGGTAGATACGTCAGTCAGCTACAGTGAGGCGGAACAACGCTTCCTCAAAGGAGCATGAGGTAAGTACATTAAATCTAAACACTTGGATTAAAATGCTAATGTGTGAAAAGTGGGTTATGCGAATAAATTGATGTTTGGGGCTATGCAAAGTGGGAGGATCTATAGAAACAAAGGTAGCGAAGAATTAGAGACTAGTCCCTTGATTTCACCTCTGTAGGAGAGCAAGGAGGAGCTCGCGAAAGTTTCACCAAGGAGTGCGATCAATCTGATATGACAACAAATTCCGCGCATACCACCCCCACCTACACCACCACTAGTTTCACCATCTTCACCCCCATCTTCACCCACACCACCTCCGCCACCACCACAGTTCAATATGTCAAGCACAATAAAATTGCTGGTGTTCAAAGGAGTAGGGAATGAAGATCCACACCAATTTTGGTTCGTGGTAAAGGCTATCTGGGAAGCACAAGGAGTCATGAATGACAATATAAAGAAGGCAATGTTGGTGAGCACGTTGCAGGATAATGCACTAACATGGTACATTAAGCATTCCAATGACAATCCAAACATAGGGATTGTGGATATCCAAGCTGCGCTAAACAGGGAATTTAGCAGGCCAAAATTAGAGATAGTCGATTATCATATTTAAGGAGATCACGATGCTTCCAAGTGAGACCCCCTAGGAGCTATATCAGAGAGTGAAGTGTATGATTTTTGAAGCCAATATGACCTTGACAAATGGGCAACACTGCGCATGGTTTGTAACATCGCTAATGCCGCATCTAAGGTCCACACTGTCACAGTAGAAGATATCCACTCAGGCTGAGGCTTTGGAGATCAAAATGAGACTACACGAGACCTCGATACAAGATCATAATTTAGGAGTCAAACAATTCCATGGGCAGTTGAAAAACTTGTGTCTTGAGATGCAGAGTTTGAAACAATACAGGACAATGCGCCCAGAAGTGCACGAGGAGGTTTGGTGCATAATGTGAAAAGGCCAGGGACATGACAAGGACCATTGTCCAGTCTTCGCGAACTACATGGCGGGAGGAGGGCCAATGCCATTGAGACTAGAGGCACAGGTAAGAATGAGCTGACACTTGCATTATGGTATGTGATTTGTTAGATTGGAGGGAAGCACGCCACAAATAACCACCATCTATTACAAAAGTATACACAGACGTCCCAACAATTGTTCTATAATTTCTATAGGTCAGTAGGCCATGATGAGTGTAGCTGTAGAAGTTACGAACTGATGATGGATCGGACTCCTACCTACAAAGTTCAAATCGAAAAGTGAGTCCTCGATCAAAATACAGGGATGGTGTGGATTGGATTCCAGGGGTGCACACGAGGTTGAGGTGGAATGGGACTAGGAAGGGGTCGCGAACAGCTGATTTGTTACAATTGCAGAGGGTTAGGGCATTATGCTCGTGATTGTACAAATCCAATGACGGCATCATGTTTATATTTACCCAGTTTGATCATGAGATGGAGGACTGCCCCACACTGAATGCGAAGTTGCGCAATAAAGGAACACTCCAACCTCCCTCGACTCAGAACCTGCAGATGATGAGGTCAAAGCCACATGAAGAGGACCTGAATGTAAACATCATGCTCTGAAGCTGTATTACGACGGGAGATGACAAGGGCAAGAAACCCAAAGAGAGTTCTTGGGTTTGCAAGGCTCCAACAAAGGAACCAGAGTTTGATTTGGAGCACACGAAGGAGACATTCATGGAAGCTAAGAAGAGCTTCACAGAGGCCTCCACTTCAAGTAGTAAAGACCAACTAGAACTAGAGATGGACCCATCAATTCTCACTACCTTTTTGGAGACATGCATGAAGTTGTTGTACGATAGCAAAGCGCTGAAGGGACTACAAGAACTCATTACTAGATGCACTGGACCCGGAGAACCGTGCGTAGTCTGAAAGCTCAGAAAGCATGCGATGTGAACGGGAAGGGAAATGAGATTGACTGTGAAAATCAGGGAATATAAAATGGATCAAGTGATTTTGGATCTAGGATTGGACGTGAATGTCCTACCAAAGCAGACGTCGGAGCGCATTGGCAAGCCTGCATTGCAATGGTCTCCTATTCAATTGTGAACGACAAATCAGTAAAAGGTCCTGCTGATGGGAATATTGCAGGGAATAACGGTAGATATCGAAGGTGCGAGCGTGCTTGTAGATTTCGAAGTGATAGAAATTGTCGATCAAAACAATCCCTATCCCACACTACTGGGAATAGATTGGGCCACTGATATGAATGGAGTGATAAATCTAAAGAAGCGCAAGATGATTTTTGAGAAAAAGTCACTGTGCATAGTGATACCTTTAGACCCTACGGAAGGATCGCACTACACAGAACCGGTGCGCAACTATGAAAACAATGACGATCTAGACTGTATCTACAAGATAACCACTTGGGAGCAAGACTGGGTGAATCCAACAGTAGACGGCAGGATTTCGTGGGAGCACGAAAGCTCCTGCACCTAAAATTCAGACGAGGAAATAGAAAGATGGTAGAACCAGTTACACGAGGTAACCATTAAACTACAACATGATGATAAGGCCACTACAATGTGTAGAAAAAGAGGCAAGAGATCTGCCTATGTATGACGAACTGACCGAGGTAGATGATTTCCTAAACAAATTTGAACAAGAAGTACCAGAACAGTAGCGGTTCAACGCTCTTAAATGGGCACTGTATGCTACGCCCACAAGGTGGTGGGGTACACATTAAAGAAGTTTTGAGAATTAGTGCGACTGCAAAAGAATGATGCACATGTGGTTTGGAAAGCCTCAGATGCAGATGAAAGCCGAATATGATGGATGAAACAACCTGCGCGCCCACCTCTCTAGATGGGTACAGGCATATGGTACGCAACCTACACGAACACGCACCATCCTCACGATAGGAAACAGGACCAACAAGAAGGAGCAGGAAAGATGAGGGCACAAACGATGAAGTATGATAAGACCAAGCGCGCCAAAGATTATCCTCGGGGAAGCATTTGACAAAGTGTGCAGAGTACTGAATGCATCCCACCATGTGAGACACACTGACTGGGACCTGCGCATACTAGCAGTTATATGGGCTTATAGGACCATGTGCAAAACCCTGACCACGCGAGCACTTCTGAAGCAAAAGTATGAAGAAGAGGCTATAATCCCTATGGAGCATGTGAAGCCTAGCCCGCGCATAGCAGCACCAGTAGATACCACAGTTCACAAAGCCCCAAAAGAAGGAATCACACAGCCACAAGAAACATAACACATTAGACTTGAGGAAGAAATCCAACAGGGAAAATTTAGACTTCACGAACATGAAAAATAAAGTGTACGATTAAGGAAGAAAAGCGCTTTGATGGACACAGAGGTCAAGAAGCTGGAAGACGAGATAAATGAAGCATTTCTCGTTGAAAAACCTAGGATGGTAAGGTAAGGTATGTACGATCATGCTAACAAGTTTGAGAACTATCACTGTGAACTGGTTAGTTTGTGGCCTTGGTTTGGACCGCATATCGCCAAGCATAGTAACCAGGGTAGTGCATTGCAAGTAGTGAAGTGCGCGATGCCGACCACAACAATTGAAGGTGGGGATTCTCCGCGAACCATGGTGGAGGATGGGATGGATCCCCACATGGGTGGTGTGATGATGGGGTGTAAATCATACTAAGGCAATAAACCCCTCATTTACCATCACTCAAGCATAGACCTGTGGTTATAAACCCACATTTTATCGGAAGCATTAATTATATGATTTTGCCTTAAAACCCTGGGACCACACATCTTATAGGAATACAAGGAAAATATATGATATCTTACCTTTTTCAACAGCCCTTGCACATTTCCAGATATATACCTTTATCACTATCGCAATCGGGTGATAACATGCCTTCCCTTCTTTCTACCGATATGCAATAATACACAAAATACATATAGGAAACATGGAAACCCCACAGTCAATGCCTATGCCAGACTTCAAATATTATACACCTGCATTCAGGACTCCATCGGGTCTGCTCTTGGCTTCAATCCTTTCCGCCTTCTTCGATCACCAATTGTGCCTCATCGCATATTGGCGATATCGCTTAATCGCATATCAGCATTCCACCTGCCCGCCAGCCTTAACTTCTCAAGTTTGCGATTAGTGATTAAATCACCACCGTCGATCCGACACTTGATCTGATGGTCTACACTTAATCACCTAATTGAAATCGCTTGCTCCTACGGTCGGGTCTGATAAGGCATAAAGGTTTCGCCGATGTGATATATCGGCTATCGCTCATCGGCATTTCTTGAAGCCTGAGGTCTGCCCTTTATAAACCATATTTGCCAATGCGATATCAATTGACTCTATCCTCAGTGATATGATCCTATCTATTGATCATATCAATCCAATGGATCTCGTGCATCACTCTTCACTTCTCGTTCAATTGATGGACTTACACTACACTCGAGTTTCCTCTGCCATACTCTGGTTTTAAACACGATATCCATATAACAATCATTCATTTAATCAATGGATCACCATCGGTCCTTCTAGTGATCGATGGTTGATCAACATACCTACTAATGGGATTTTAGTCATCAACGCATATATACAACATAATTACTTGAAAAGGCAAAATACACAATTCCTCTGCCTGCACACTCCTCTCTGTGTTCGCCGAATTTCGCCTGGATACATATGCTAAACAGAATCACTAATACAAACAGAATTTATTATTTCATAATGAATCACACTATTCCACACGCAAAATTAACTCTCTATATATAAACATACAAACATGTAATTACATCTTGAGGCTCTCCGTCCCTCTCTGGCCTGATTCTTCTAGTTAGAGCCTCTGTTTCTAATTTTCCCATGGGCTTACAATTCCGTCGTGAATCCCCTCGAATCCTCTCTCTCCTCTTCCACAGAAAAGAAAGGGAAATACATATATGTCCTATCTAACAATCTCCTTCACAATTGAAGGGATGGACTACATATTTAGAAATCAAATCATATCCTAATCTGAACAATTATAACTTCTTGGCTTGATCTCCATGCAGGGAAGATCAACTTGCCACCTATTCTCTCTTTTCCTTAGTATTTGGCAACAATATAACTACTTACATACTTTGCAATTTATAGAAATTAAGTAACCAATTCTTCTTCCAAACTCTCATTAGCCACAACATTTGACCACACCATCACATTGTTGGCTAGGCCTAGATGCTCCTGCATGAGACTCCCAAGGTTAAAAATAATCATGATCTCCTGATCATGTGCTTCTGACTTGTGTCCTCCTAGATCCCTTGTTTTGTTTCAGTAGTCTATCCTTGGTTACTGCTGTTGTTGGTTGTTGTTGACCAGGTCTCCATATTTTATGTTGCATCACCCCATTAGCTATGCTCTCACTGTCTACTGCTGCCTTTTTCATATATATTATTGCTTTTTTCTCATCATCACAATTTATGCTAGGCTTCCACACTTTAATTTGCAGCTTACCATTACCTTCACCTGTACCATTCTTTCCAACCCATCTTCCTTTATTATTTTTTCCTTTATATATTTTATTGGAATGTTGTTGTATGAGTTCCCACAACTCATCAATTTCTTTGTCCACTTCGCTTCTTAGATGATGAATACTATTCTCCTACAAATGGATGTGTTCTTGCATAAGAACATAATAATCCATGTGCCAATACATTTCTAAAACATACAAATTCCTTCTCCATTGATCCCCTACAATAATTCCAATTCCTTCTTCTAGTTTCTCACTCATGGCTTCATCACTTCTTACTTCAATTCCTAGTATACCTATAATTCCACAAATTTCTTGAAAACTAAGAATTCTTCTTGCCTGTTTAGGTGCTTGGAATACCTCTTATTCTAGTAACTTAATTTCTGCACCCTTAAGGATTATGGCATCATATTTTTCTACTTCTAAAATGTCATCTTTAGCCTCTTCTTCATCAATAACTCCATGTTGCACAATAGTAATCCTGTTACTATCATCTCTTGAACTCATCTCTAGTTCAACAATTCCATACTGTAAATTCAACATCATTCCATATTTCTGAGAAATTCTGATCTCACCCTTCCTTACTTCAATCTAATCTTCAGAATCAACTCCTTGTTTCAAATTCACTTCAAATTGTCTTGTTCCTGCATATAAATCTTCACCAGAATCAATAAATTCATTAAACACAAATGCTTTACCCTGTTTCTTCATTATGCCAACATTTCTGACAACTTCTTTTCCATATTTGTCATCCATGACAATTTCATTCTTATTCAGTTCTGGTTATGCAGTTTGATCACTTATTCTTTGGTTTTCTTGCCTCTTCTCCAAAAGACTTGACTTATGCCACAAATATGTCATCTCATTTGGAATTTCTCCCAAGATCTCTACACGATCTTGACTAACTTCATTGTCTGCAACATCTGTCTTTAGTCCTTCTCTACTCTGGCTTTCTTCAAGGTCAATAATCTTCAATAACTGTTTAACATCTACAAAGTCTTCTATATCAATCTTCAGTAGCTGCTCACCTTTGGCTTCAATCCTCAATAGTTGTCCAATATTTGCATAATTCACTACAACTATCTTTAACAGTTGCTTTTTCCTCTACATCACAAGATTATGTGAATTTCCTTCTTCTAACTTTTGAAAAATCATATCTTTGCTTTTCCTTTCCCTTATGACAACATTAAACATTTGCCTTACTTCAGTGTATCCCGCATTTACACACAAAATATTAGTTTCAAAACTATGATAACCAAGGTCTCCTTAAATAATCTCATCATCAATTCTTCGAGTTGACTCCCACTTCCTGAATACACCATAAAATTCTCCATTTGGTTTGTATTAGCTTCATCATTTTTCCTGAGAAAACTTTTTGTTCTATGTTCATATGAATGGATATCTTCCTTTCCAAACACTTCTTTGATCTCAATAATTCCTTTTCCATCCTCCTTCTAACTTATCTTTTGGATGTCCTCTGACTGGACATCTTCCTTCACTTGACTATAAATTTTCTCCTTATTCTTCATATGACTGTGGGTAGTCATCTTTCCACTTGTTGTTATGACAATTTCCAATAACTGCTTGTTTTCCCTCAAGTTTACATAACCTGCAAACACACAACAATTTTCAGTTTTCAAAATACAAGATCCTTCATCCTCTTTTGATGCTTCAAGCACCAATCTTCCATCATAGATCTTCTGGATTTCAGCAAATCCTTCTTGTTGTGACTCCATTCCTTTGAGTCTCTTCTTCTCTAACAAATCAGTATGAATTTGTTCAAGTTCCCTGAACTCATTTATCAGCTTGCCATTCCACCTCTATTGCAATAGCTTCCACTTGACCCATTTCTTCGTTCTCCATCTGTATCTTTGGTCTTCATTTGTCTTCCTTTGTAGGCCCTCTATTATTATATTCACTTCTGCTCTCATTACTGCCAGACTAATCTCATGTTCTTCATTCCGCTTCTAGTTGCTATACTCCTGCAGTCTAAGGCCTCCCACAAATTCACTCTCATGTAGCTGATCATCTCTTTTAAATTGTTGGTTTCTTCCATCTTCATCCTTCTGGATTAATACTTCTATTTCCTTCATGTCCCTAAGGACATAACTTCCTTGTTGCCCCTGATCTTTCATCTCACCTTCAAATAATCTCTGTTCAATTTCCCTGATTTCAGCATCATACGTATTAATGTTGTCCTTCGTACCTATAGTCACATCATTAACTGAAGAGTCTAAACATTTACTTAACTCTATAAATGTTAAAGACATTTCATCCTTATCATGCATAGTAACCATATTCTTTTCTTTATCAGGTTATGAAAGCTTCATTTATCCTTCAGGTTCCTTGAGAAATTTCCAAGAACTCTATTTCCCTGTGAAATCTCTCTAGCAGTTCATCACAACTTTCATTCTCAGCTTCATTCTTTTCCCGGAAATCCTCTTGAGTTATCCTGTTTTATGCACTATCATACTGCAAATTTATTTCATCAATTACATCAGAGAAATTCATTTGTTTACCTTCTTGGAATACCACTATGGCATTTTCATTAGACTTCTGGTCCATATCAACTTCATCTGACTGTCTTACACCAAACAGAAATTCATCCATGAACTCTTTCTACTGCAATAAATTAGCACCTTTTTCCTCTAAAAGGCATTCTCCATCATACTTCACCTCAAGAGTTTCATTCCTGTTTGTGACAGTTTCACCAGAATGTCCATTATCCTCTGCATATCCTGCAAACATACAAAAACTATGAGAACTAAAATCACAAGGCTTCTTTGCCTCATCTACTTACCTTGTCATCATATCTTCTAATTGTTCTAAACTATGCCAATAGTCCATGAGATCTTCAGCTGATCTCCCATTATCCTCTTCACCCAACATTTCACCCTGTTTTGGTCTACAAATGGAAACTTCCATTTCTACCTCTGCTTCTCTGAGGTTTTCCATCAACCACTTTACCTGTTATTATTGCAGCCTTCTCTGCAACTTAGGCCACTTCACTAGCATCCTCTTCAAGACCCAACCTTGTCTTTGGTTCTCCTCTAGTAGCATTGCTAACGCATCTAGTTCTTCCCTTATCTCAGCTATTTCCTTGTCAAGCTCTGCTTGACTCATCTGTTTCCTACGGATTGTATGAGCACCCTTCTCCTTTATCTTGTAGCCTTCTTCTGAACCTTCTATATAACTTTCCATAGCCATCTTCTCTTCTGTGTGAGCTCTACACCTGCAACCAATCAACTTCCTTCTAAGTTGATCTTCTCACCAAGCTTATCCTCTGCCTGGTCTCCAAGTCCTCTTTCCTTTGAACTTGCACTGAGCATTCTTGCTCTCTCTCTGGTTGTTACGCTCACTACTCTTAAGGACTCCTCTGTCCCTATCTATTCGAAGCCTCAGTTGGAATGAGGTTCTGCTACAATCCCTAAGAACTTCTCAAAAGTTCCTCCTATAGTCTTACTACTGTAGTCTAGTGCCAAACTTTGTCATTTATTCAACTGCTGCTACTGTCATACCTTTGTAATCATAAATTTGTAAGCAAGACAACCTTGCTCTGATACCACTTGATGGGGTGTAAATTGCACTAAGGCAATAAACCCCTCATTTACCATCACTCAAGCATAGACCTATGGTTATAAACCCACATTCTATCGGAAGTGTTAATTATACGCTTTTGCCTTAAAACCCTGGGACCACACATCTTATAGGAATACACGGAAAATATATGAAATCTTACCTTTTTCAACAACCCTTGCATATTTCCTGATATATACCTTTATCGCTATCGCAATCGGGTGATAATGTGCCTTCCCTTCTTTCTATCGATATGCGATAATACACAAAATACATACAGGAAACAAGGAAACCCCACAGTCAACGCCTATGCCGGACTTCAAATATTATACACCCGCATTTAGAACTCCATCAGGTTTGCTCTTGACTTCAATCCTTTCCACCTTCTTTGACCACTGATCGCGCCTCATCACATATCGACGATATCGCTTAATCGCATATCGGCATTCCTCTTGCCCTCCAGCCTTAACTCCTCCAGTTTGTGATGAGTGATTAAATTGCAACTCTCGATCTGGAACTCGATCTGACGGTTTACACTTAATCGCCTGATCGCAATCACTTGCTCCTACAGCCGGGTCCGATAACACATAAAGGTTCCGCCGATGCGATATATCGGCAATCACTCATCGACATTTCTTGAAGCCTGAGGTTCACCCTTTATAAACCATATTTGCTGATGCCATATCAATTGACGCTATCCTTAGCGATATGATCCTGTCCATTGATCATATCAATCCAACAAATCCTGTGCATCACTCTTCACTTCTCGTTCTATTGATGTACTTACGCTACACTCGGGTTTCCTCTTCCATACTATGGTTTTAAACACGATATCCATATAACAATCATTCATTTAATAAATGGATCGCCATCAATCCTTCTAGTGATCGATGGTCGATCAACATGCCTACTAATGGGATTTTAGTGATCAATGCATATATACAGCATAATTACTTGAAAATGCAAAATACATAGTTCCTCTGCTTGCACACTCCTCTTTGTGTTCGCCAAATTCTACCTGGACACATATGCTAAACAGAATCACTAATACAAACAGAATTTATCATTTCATAATGAATCACACTATTCCACACGCAGAATCAACTCTGTATATAAACATACAAACACGTAGTTACATCTTGAGGCTCTCTGTCCCTCTCTAGCCTGATTCTTCTAGTTAGAGCCTCTGTTTCTAATCTACCTATGGGCTTACAATTCCATCATGAATCCCCTCGAATCCTCTCTCTCCTCCCCCACACAAAAGAAAGGGAAATACATATATGTCCTATCTAACAATCTCCTTCACAATTGAAGGGATAGACTACATATTTAGAAATCAAATCCTATCCTAATCTGAACAATTCTAACTTCTTGGCTTGATCTCCATGCAAGGAAGATCAACTTGCCACCTATTCTCTCTTTTCCTTAGTATTTGGCAACAATATAATTACTTACATAGTTTGAAATTTATAGAAATTATGTAACCAATTCTTCTTCCAAACTCTCATTAGCCACAACATGTGACCACACCATCACATTGTTGGCTAGGCCTAGATGCTCCTGCATCATGTGACCACCTGACTAGTCGTGGGAAGGATAGTCTTAGCACTCCAGGCAGTTGGAAGGGAGCGCAGGACTATAAACTATTATGCTCGGGAGCTACGCGATATTGGGGATGCACACAGAAGTAGAGAGTCACAAGGTCCATGACCGCACATAGAGGGTTGCGCTGTCGCGTGGGTTGGCTGGGAAGTGATCATTGAAGTCACCATTCACGATGGGCTACTCGACTTGAGGCCAAATGGAGCGGGCGGTGGGCATTTAAGACGCGATTATGGGCAAGATATGGGAAAATATGCCGCCAAGGACGCATTGATGAACCAGAATTGGGGGGAATGGTCGAATTCGAATTCAAAAGACGCTATAAAACACAAAGGTTTGCACAGCAAACAACACTTGGTCATTTGAGAATTAAGCGATTGAGCAGAGCCCTAAGCATTGAGAGTCGAGCGATAATTAAGCCCCTGATTTCGCGAGTGATGGAATACAACCTAGATACGATAGCAACTAAGGATGGTTTGGGAATAGAAGAGGTAACCGCCGGTGAGGCCGCATAGGCCCTAACTATGGAAGATGATTTAGAAGGCGCCAAGGTTGTTGAATAAATCCCCAAATCAACACGTACGCCGAGGCCCAAGAAAGATAAACAAGCAATGGCCCCCATACGCGTGTCCCCAAGGAACTCGTTGCGCAGCAAGTTATCGATGGCTGAGAAAGGGAAAGTTGTCATGATAGAAATAGATGAGGAAGAAGAAGATTCATAGGGCCTTATCATCGCAGAGGAAGAAGAAGAAGACATGGAGGAGGATATTCCACCTACACACTCTGTGACAAAACTTCCTGCATATGTCCCTCTGCAAAAAGTGAAGACCAAAGTGCCAAAGGACCTGGACAAAACCAAGAGTTCAATCCAGACCCCACTCCTCCTAGATGACATTATGTTTGAAGGCACACACCTAAGCCGTGTGCCAACCATGAAGTTTGAAGATTGGGACCTCACTGATCGTGAGAAGTTCCCTCACCTAGAGATCGGGAACATCATGAATCAGAACACTACAGGGGTGGTGACAATGCTAGAGCCGCAGAAGTGGCTGCGCAGTGTGGAAAAGGCCGGGTTGCTGAACTTACTATGGGTGCTGCATTTCCACAGCGCTCCCATCACCATTTTCGTCATCAAGCAGTTGCTCTGCCTAGTGCATGATGGGTATTTATGGTTGGAGGAGCCTATCCCCATCATGGAAGACCTAGTTGACCACGTTTCCCGACTCCCTTGTAAAGGAAAGGATCCCGCGACCATAGCCGAAGGAAAGGGTAGTGATTTGGCCCTTACGGAGGCCATGAAAACAAAAGAAGAGGTAGTGATTTGGCCCTTACGGAGGTTGGAAAAAAAGAAGAGGGGCTACGCCATCTCCAACATCAAGGAAAAAGCAGTCCACGTAGCCACCTAGATCCTCACAGGCAAAGTTCTGCGGAAGTGTCGTGTCGATGAGGTACCGACGCCGGTGGTCACACTAGCCGACAAGTGCGCGGAGGGGGTCCAGTTCAACTGGTATGAATTCCTCTACGAGGAATTTTTTAAAAATTGTCGTGAATCCCAGGAGTAGGGTAAAACCTTCCACTATGCGTGGTTGTTGCTATCCATAGTGCTCGTAGCGGGGGAACTACCAGAGGACAGTCAATTCCCCAGCATTGATAGAGGATTACCAGAGGCGCAAAGTACGCTTCGCTCTGGGCCACGAAGGACGTGAAATGGATACGTGACACCAAGATATTTTGGGTGCTCATGGAGATGAACATCCGAATGTGGATCAACTGGAAGCCGCGCCTGTCACCCACGGTGTACAACAATCTGCAGAGTTTTGTAGACTTTAAGGCTGATATGCACAACATTTTTATAAGGGCACACAAGGATCTGGCAAAGCAATGGATGAATCTACCTTTTGTAGCCATTGACAACGCTATTTTCACTGTCTTGGAGGCATGGCCCTCGAAATGACGCGCCCCAGATCTGGCAGAACTCAAAAGGGCGGAAGTGTAGAAGAAGAAGGACGATGCCAAGCTACGCGTCACATAGTTTGGTGAGAAAAGGCAGAAGGAAACAACAGTCACTGAGGTAAGGGCAACACGGGAAGCGGCACAGAAAGCTATCGAGCAGAACCAGGCCGTAGAAGCAACAACAATAGCACAAGAAGCAGATGAAGTAATCATGAAGGCGGACGAGGGCCAAGTAACGTCCTCGCAGGGGCAGGAGGTGGAGGAAGCAGAAACAGTAGAAGGGAGCGCAGACCCAGGGACCGCACCCATACATTTGAAGCACCCACACATGGAAGAACAAGCAGGGTCAAGGAAGAAGGTCAAGGCCTCAAAATTGGCCATTGACCCGATCACCCTAACTGAGGGTGATCTGCATGACATCAGCGAGATAGTGCACGATGTCACAAATGAGGCTCTTCAGGATTTTATGCAAGAGCACCAAACTGTGTTGGGGGCCCTCAGAGTGCAGCTGCAGGAACTACAAGTGCATCCCCCTTAGCTGGGTACCCTTTCCACCCACCTCGTAGTGGTATCCTCAGCAGCAGAGCAGATGTTCCGCGCATAGATGGAGAACACAATAGTGTTGCCGGTGTTAGCGCTTGAAATTTCACCTCAGGGTGAGAAAGGTAAACCTCAAGGCTACATCAAACCATTTAGCCTCGTAGCTAGCCCTACGGGGCAGGAGAAGGCTCTCTCCGGTCAATCTCGGTAGATCTTCAATGGGATGAGATGACCAACAAGGTAACACTGATATTAGGCTAGTAAACTGATTAAAAAGATTGATTTGGGGTTTTTTGGGTTTTTGGTGGCAATTTGAGGGAATGGAAATTTTGGGTGCGGGGATTGGACACAGTTTCTGCAGGGGATTCCTTGGGGCGAGGTAGGAAAAAATATTGATGCCTTAACTTGAGATGGATGATCAGGAATGAAAGATGAGGAGCTAAAGAGAGCAAACAATGACTTTGAATTCCCTTTAGACAGTAGAAAACATGGAAATTAAACAAATTTAAAAGGAGAGCATGGCTAGCATGAATTCCTACTTTAACACTTCATTTGTTTAATGTGCAACAGTAAAGAAAGGAAATGAATCACATAACAAAGCTTACAAGAACATTGAGAAACACACCATCAACACATGAGTCCACAAGAATCCCAAAGATGACTGCAAAACCCTGGTCTTCCTTAGCCAAAAATTGCAGAGATACAAGTGAAATAATACAATGATAGCTTCTCCCTCAAGAGTCCAACAATGAAAATGAGCAAGAAATTACATAATATAGATTATCTAACCTCTTTCCCTGCCTCCATGGGTCGAGCTCACTATCCTAGGAGCTGTTTGAACCACTTCTAACCTAAGCACTACAAAATAGGCAGTCAAAACAACTTGCCTCTATAAACTTGGAAACCAGTTAATACATTGAATTTTTACCCTTTACATGCAAGAATCTTCTAGAAGAGTTAAACAAGAATAAAAGTATCCAAAAAGTGCCACAAGTATAGTCAAGAGGATCACCATCCACCTCAAAAGTCAAACTGGAGCTAAACTGCGTTTTCTGGGATGAACTGGTCAAATCTGGCAAAGTTCCCTCAATGGGTCGCGCACATCTTCCTCAACGGGTCGCTCACTTTGGGGCCCTGTTTGGAGGCCTTCCCGGTGTCAGAATGAGATGCAGGATAGCTCATTGGAAAGGTCTCTGAGTCTAATTTCTAACTCGACTGTAATTTTTGGATTTGGAGGTCATTTGCCTAGTCAAAAGTCAATTCTCCCAAGACAACTTCTGCAGCTCAAAAAAAGGGGCAGAAAGTCAAAATTTGGCTGTATTTTGACCTTTTGGAGGCCCAAAACTTCATAAAAACTCATTCCATCCATAGGAATGTGTAAATTTGCATGAAAAATCTATAAATTTTGAGTTTTCACAAAACGGAGCTACGATGACAAAGGGTCTCACCGGGGGTGAGACCCATTGAGAAGCCAAAACCTATAAATTTCCCAAAATTACCCAAAATTCTCCAAAATTTTTGGGATTTGTGCTGTAGATGATGCTAGTGAGTGCCATGATCTTTGAGGGATGCCTCAGCCAAGATACGGAGTGGATTGGTCTTCTTCCTCCGCCTAAGAGCCTCGGACAACCTCCTTTGGAAAACTTTCATTTTAGCCTTGCAGACATGCATCCTTGCCCAATAGTGATTTTTCATGTTTCTCAACAGCTTTTTCTCTTGGTTGGCCTTAGCCAACAGCCTCTCTAAGTGTGCATTCACCTGGATGAGCATGGACTCTCGTTCCGCAAGCAATAGGTCACCGGGCCTCCTTCTTTTCAAGATTCGGTCTCCTCGAATCCTCCATAGCTCATCAAGGACTTTCTCATATCTCCCCAACATTTGGAATCCCTGTAGCCTGTACAATCACCTCGGGTGTCAAAGTGAAATCCACCCTGGCAAGGTTGAAATGTCCTTCATGCAAGTGCAAGACAAAGAGGCGGGCCAACTCTTGGTGGTGTTGAATCCGAGAGATCCTCTCACAAAACTCATAACAGGACATGTACTGAAAGCAAGAAACTGCCAAAGGACAAGCTTGTAGACCTGCCAAAGAAGTAGGCTCCTTTCTCCTGTGATGGCCACCTTTTCCACCTCTATGTGGCCTCCTCTGTACCTGAACCTCTGAAGATGATGATTTAAAATTTCATCCACTTGCACAATTCAACTTTTGCACACAAGCATGAGAGCCATCAATCATGACAAACCACCAACTGAAGTGTAGAAGGCCTACCTCAAACAAATTTGATGATTTGGAGGAAGATTGAGCAAGTTTGTGGTCACTTGGCAGCTCACTGGCAAGTGTTTGTGGAGAAATCCCCAACGGGTTGCGCCCCTCCCAACGGGTCGCGCACGTTGATTTTTTGCACTGCAGGAGGGCTCTCAACGGGTCGCACACCACCCAACGGGTCGCGCTTTTGCAGGAGGCTTTTGGAGGCCTTCCCGGTGTCAGAATCGGGTGTAGGATGGCTCATTGGAAAGGTATTTGAGTCTACCTTCCAACCCAAGTGGAATGTTTCAATTTGGAGTTGATTTGACCTGTCAAAACGTAAATCTCCCAAGACTGGTCAAAAAGTGCCAAATGAGGCTGCCTGAAAGAAGAGTGATGTTGCAGTCAACTTTTGAATGCCTTCCCCAACCCCAAATTGAGCTCATGATAGCTCATTTGAAATCTCGTTGTGTCTAGTTATCATTTTACCCA
The DNA here is from genome assembly GCA_031772625.1 of Pinus tabuliformis. Classification (NCBI taxonomy): domain Eukaryota; kingdom Viridiplantae; phylum Streptophyta; class Pinopsida; order Pinales; family Pinaceae; genus Pinus; species Pinus tabuliformis. Next base: position 994,547,589 of record CM062817.1, read on the forward strand.
TCAAGCAAATCATTTGGCAACCAAGGTAGGAGAAAACTTGATTTTCCCAAGGTCACTTCAGAGGTGTCTTTGATTCTCCTGAGGCAACATTATTCTTGACATTTCTCTCAAACCACGACACATGTGAAAAACGTGAAGAAGGTTTATCTTCGTTGGCATGTTTTGGACAAAAACCTCTCTCAGTTTCCCAAAATTCATCATTGATTGCTCTGAAACATCATTTTAGTGAAACTTGTCCCGATGTGTGAAACAAGGAATTTTGTCGAAATGAAGCGAAATGAAGGGGATAAGGGGCTTCTAAATTCTTGGGGAAATTTTGGGGAGTGTGGAGGGTTGTTATTAAGCAGGGGAAAGTGGAATCGCAGAGATTGAGTGAGGGGAAGGGGTCCAAAAGGGCAAAACACAGGCCCAACCTAGAAAATTGCCAAGTTGTAGCTAGAAACTAAGGTTTGTGCAAAAATGAGGAATTTGGCGGATCTAAGGGATGGGAAGTGTTTGATAAGGTACTTTAAGGATAGGGGAAGGTGTATGAACATCAGGAAACAAGTTTTTCCTATTATTTAGCCGCCCAAGAGAAATTGGCTTCAAAACCCTAGGAGAGGGAAATGAACTTGCCAAAGCACAACTGAAGCATGAACAAGATGTAAAATGACTCATTAGACACTGACATGATAATGAAAACCCTCTGAATGATGATAGGCTCAGTTGAATGATGACATGGACTGACATTTGGGCAAACCCTAGACCTAATGCCTAGTGACCAAATTTTGCTTGAAGACTCACTGAAATGACAAAATTTGACCTTGACACTTCTAAATCACTTTGTAAGAGCATATTTGATCACTGTAGGAAGGCTGGAAAGACTGAAACTAACAGCCGGAAGGGGCCCTAGTAGCAGCAACTGAGGCCGATAGAATTTTGGTTAACATGATGAAAGGCCTTGGCCTTAATTTGGTTGCCCTTCCACGTGAGATAATGTATCTGCTACAGGATGGGCTAACGGTAGAGCTGTGCACTAGGGAGAGCCGCGTGATCCAAGTTCTCAGCGAGTAAAAGATAAACATGGAACAACTCAGCTTGCAGCGTGACAAATTGGTGTCGCAAAATAAACAGTTGGTGCAGGTGGTAGATGACGCTTTCTAATGTGTCCTCGACCTGGCCATCCCAACAAATCTACCAGTGGAGGTGCAGATCCATAGGTTGGCAACTAGAGTGCACGAAGTTAGGGAAGAAACGACCAAGGTTCAGTTGGAGCTGAATGTTCAGATTGCCGAGTTGTGGTTAAAGGTGCATCCCTCCACTCCCCCGAAAGTTAGAGAATAGCGCGCTAGCATTATCACAATGGGATTGGAGGAAATGGGAAATGTAGTGCGAGATAACACTAGTATGCTGGAAGACGCACTTGAGGTTCTCACGACTCTACAGGAGGACTCCAACATCCAGCACTTGGAAACAGAAGCACGATAACTCTAGTGGCAATATGACAGTGTCTAAGGAACTACACAAACAGTGGTCTTCACCCAGAGGCTTGCAAGGATGCAACAAGCTAAGGCACTAAAGGAGCAGGTGGATGTGGCGCGACACAAGGAGTCAGTTCTCAAAGCGCATGTTCAGCCATGGATTGACGAGGCCTTCACTATCATGGCAAACATTGAAGGAAAGATTGTGCACATATAGGGGATGCACACACAGATGTAGAGAAGCACGCTGGATATAGAGGTCTCAAAACAACGGATGCAACAGATTCAACAAGCAGCAGCTCAATGCACTGTAGATCTCAATACAGTTCATGAATAGTTGAAAGGACTCTGCGCCAAGATCGCCACGCCGACAGAGTGACTTGAGGGCAATTCAAGATGTTTGTGTTGGGGGCCTGTTGGGCATGGAATCCCCTCGAGGCATGTTTTGGGGCTCAAAGCCCAAGTTTTGACCCAATATTGTTGTAAAGTCTCCGCGAATTATGGGCGTGAAGTGCGAAATGTATGATAGAGTCACAGGGTTGTCCTCCCTAGTCTTGTAATGTAATGTCGGCCTACCCATGGTCCGCGGACCATGGGATTGTATAATAGAGCGAGGCTCTAAGTGTAAAAGAAAGGAATAATTAACGAAGGAAGAAGGAAGGAGGAGGCGAGGATAGAGTCTAATTGACTAAGTGTGTCTAGGGTCGTAGGATAGGAAAATGCTTTGCATCTGAGTGCATAGAGGTCTAGTAGTCCGCAGCTGAGTGCGTAGGGTGGAGTTGATTCTGTAACCGAAGAAGAGATTAATAAAGAAAGGTTTTGTTACAAATTCATCTATCTGTTCTTGGATTAATGCATGGTTGATGTAAATTGAAAATATACTATTTATTTATTGCGCGCACATGTATGAATGATTTATATTGCTAAATATAACTTAACACATACAAATAAGCTAAGATAATCAACTAATAGTGGAATAATAGTAAGGACTTGGGTAATAATAGCGTTCAGCCCCTGAGTAGGGCTACGCAAAGGCAACAGTTTTGGCTGCGAAGTATGGGACAATGTGCATAGCGACATGCGTGCAGGGTCAACCCGCAAACCACTTGAACTCATCAGACATCTCCAAGGTGCGGAAACTTGGTTCTAGCACCCTCCCATACTACTTCGGGTGAGACCTCAGTCCACGCTCCACGGACTATTGCTGAAAGGGCCAGTAGTACTGGGATTTGTTTGGCTAAATCACGTTTGAACCTGGGTCAGGCCCCAATAAGCCAACAATATACATATTTGTTTGTGTGTTGATGAATTTGAGATTTTAGGGTTTTTTAGACTAGGGTTTAGAGCCAGTGATTAGGTCTAGGCTTTAGGAAGGCAGAGACAAATATATAAAAGAGCTAGATATCAGAAGGCCATGGTGTACTTGAAATATTGTCAATGTAGTATAGAATAGAAAGTTTTGAATAGACTAATGAGCACATGCCAGTATGAGTTCATTAACTTTTAGAAGAAATAAACACAACTATGAAAACCATATAAACAGAGCTTGAAATCTAGAATCTTGTCTATCTAACTGCAAGGTAATCCATAGAAAGAAGACAAAACATATGGAGAAATTAGAAAATTGATATAAAGAAGAACAAACACCATGCACTCACTGGACTAGAATTCCTTAAAAATAGCTACAACTGCCTCTGTATTAGCTGAAGAAAACATAAACATGCCAGCCTCTTCCACAAAAGTACAACCCTTCTATCTGAAAGAGAAATGATACATATAGACTCACTTAGCCCACCTCCCCACCTTCAGGAGTCAAATTCCTAGGTGGTGGAACTGAATCCAAGATTCTCTCAACCAACAAGTGAGAGTGAGAAGGTAAAACTCAAACACTTCTTGGAGACTTTATTTAGGAGTTTGCTTCCTCAATGAGGCATATTAAACATAAAAAACTATCTATCATGTACATTTATTCATTCTTACATCATCTAACCTTGAAACAAGTTCCATTACATTATTTTTGACTTTGACCAAGTCAAACTGAAAGTTACAAAATTTACATACTGAAATTTACAATAAAAAACACAGGAAATTGTAGAAGCATAGCGCCGACTTTGAGCCAACTTTCAGGTGCCTTCCTGAGCTTAAAATGAATATTTGAGAGAACAGTCAACTAGATTTTCAAGTCTAATTTCCAAAAAACCTTGAAGTTTTGAACATGACCCATGGGAAGGCCTTCAAAAATCAAATCTCCCAAGGTCACTCCAGGAGTGCAACGCCTGTCAAAAAGAGGTCCAGAAAGTTGATTTTGGCCACTTTTTTTCATTTTTCTCAAAATTTAGGCCTCCTCTAGAAAATATGAAGAAACGGGTTTTGAGAGGAGGCCAAGGGATTTCCAAAAATGTAAACTTTTCTTGAATTGAGTTCCTGAGGAAAAAGCGCAGCGCCAAGGCGTTGCGCTTCTGGCACTGCTAATTTTCTGCATAAGGCACCAAAATTTGCAAAAAACCAAAAATGATCAAAATTTCCTCAAAATTGGTCAAGAGCTATAAAATGAGGCATTTTAAGCCCTCATGGATGCTTCAGCAAGCATATCCAAGTTTCCTTTATCATTTTGGTCCTTTTGGGCTTCTTTGAGTTTGTTTTCAAGTTGCTTGACCTTGACATTGCAAATCATGTTCTGAGCCTAGTAATGGTGTGCCATGTGCCTTAGTAGCTGATTGTCTCTATTATCTTTGTCTAGAAGCTTCTCCAAATGGTCATTGACCCTGTTTAACCAATACTCTTTGTCTTGATTGACCTCTAAAGCAATTATGTCCTCTAGGTCTAGCTCCTCATTCAGTAAGATGTGTTTTTCTTCTTCCTCTAATGCCTTCTTAAGCCCTTTAGTTCTTGGCCTCTTTCTCTTACCTTTTCCTTGTGTTCCTTTAGGCTCATTTGTCTCCATGACTGCTTTTCCCTTGCCAGCTTTCTGCAATAGTTTGGTTTTCTCTTTCTCCATGATCAATTGTTTTTCCTTCAATTGACTATTTTCCTATTCTAGGAATGAGATGATGAACCTTTCTCTTGCCATGTTGACTACAAGTTCCTTGATCTGATAATATTTGTCTCTAATCATCCTCTGCATGCTTGAAACCTCATTTTATGCCTCTAGGTCAACCAACTCAAACTCATTCTCTACCAAATCCTTATCCTACACTGATGGTCCCTCTTTTACTGATGTAGAAGGCTTGGCCCCTTTCTCACCATGAGAAGCAAACACAAGCCTATGTCCTATTTTGTACATCCTTGTCACCTCAGGTTTAGGTGCTTTAGGCATTTCTATTGATTTTCTAGAAGGCCCAATTTCCATTTGATGTTTTGGCATGCTAGAAGGCTGAGTTGTCACATTGGATTCATGCCATTTTAGAGCTATCTCCAAGAAATATTTCCATGTCATATTCTTCTCTTCAAGTTGATGAAGGACTATAGTCTTGATCAAAATATGATGAAATAGACCAGGATAGTGTTCTTTGTTCTTCATATGTATCCTCTCTGACATCTTGGTAAGGCTCATACACAGATAGTTGCACATATTGAGTGGTTTCATATAGTCTATAGAATATTCCTTCACATGTGAATAATTTCATGGCAACTTTCATCAAGGGAGCGTACTTCTCCAACAAGTACCTGAAAGGTATGATATGAGCATGTTTTTCCCTGTATGGTGTTTTCAAGAAAGGTCTATAATGTTCAAGATCTAAGTTCATCCCCTTGAACCAATATTCATCATGATCTGGTAGACCTGTAGCAAGTGAAATAGAGGCCACTAAAAATGTGAAGTCAACACCAACAATAATGGCACTTTATCCTTCAAATGAGTAGCAACCCAATCTGTCAACTGCTCTTGGAAACCCACTTCACACACCCTTTTTCAAAAATCTAAGCAATTCACATCTTCAAAGCATTGTTTGATAAAGGGTGATGAATTGATCTCATTGTATTTTAAGGGTTCATATCTGAGAATTTTTCCTCCCTTGTGATGTTTCTTCCTCTCTGGTGAAGAGTCTCCTTCCATGGTGACAAAAATCCTAGGAGCAGGAAAATGAGAAAAAACAGTGAGGGGCGAGTGAAAAATGAAATGAAGGGTAGGTGGAGTTGAAAAATGGAAAGGAGAATTTTTAGGAGGTGAATATGAACTATGAACATCTTATGAATATGAAAGGAAGTGAAATGAATGAATGATGTATTTGTGGAAGGGGAAAAACAAGGTTTCTAGGAAAACTGTCCAAATCCCATAGGAATGAGCTAGGGTTCATTTTTAGTGAAGTAATTTAATGTTTTGAAGTTGGTTCAATGGTTCATGTAGCATATTAAACATGTGTAGAGGTGTAGGATGAGGTTTTACATGTTTAAAATCATGAAAACTAAATGACCATCATCAACCCTATCATCATTTCATGGAAAACTCACTAGAAACCCTAATGAAGAAATCTTAGTTTTGAATTCATCTTGCAAACTAAAAAGTATAGTAAGATGGTATACTTACTTGTAAATGAGTCTAGGATTGCAAGAAAAAGGATGTGCAAGCTTAAAAATCTGATTTGGGTGAGTTTCGGGTGATTTTGAGCTGCTCTGGCCCAAGTGCAACGTAGTCTCTGCGAGCGCAACGCAGTGTTTGGGAGCGCAATGCCGAAGATTTTTTTGCTAATTTTGCCTAGGAAATTGAATTTTCTCACTAATGGAAGGGAGAGCTCGATGCACAATGAGGAATGAGAGGAAAATAATATGATTTTGGGGCTTTTTGGTTTATATAGGAAAAATAATTTCCGTTTTGAAAAGAAATGGGAGCCACAAACCTTTGAAAAACTAATTTTTCACTTTTTAAAACAGAGTCACCTTGGAAGGCTGAAACCTGGGGCTGTATTTTCAATTTTTGAACACTGGAACTTCTTCGTCTGGAGCCTTCCAAAATGAAATCATGAAGAACTTGTGAAAACTAAAAAAGTTAATGTCAAAGAGCTTCTTGTCATGCTTTATTCACTACTAGATTTACACATGGTAATGATGGACCTTGAAAACCCTAATGACCTAATGAAAAACCTGAAACTGAATGGAATGATGATTAACACTGATATGAGGAGAAATTTATTTTATTATGACACCTTCATGTCAATGATATAGGTGACCAGCATAAGTGACTTTTCCAAAAGACTGAACTCATTCCTAGATCAATTAACAAGTAACCAAATTTTATTTTGTAAACCTAGTGACATGGTAAAATTTGATTTTGAGACTCTTGAAAAACTTAGTAGAAGCACATTTGATCACTGGTGATAGGAAAAAAATACTGACACTAACATATGGTATGTCAATCTATCGTATGCGGAACAAAACACAAGTCTCGTATCCCCGACAACGGTGCCAAAATGCTACCGCTCTACTAGCAGGGGCCCTAAAATGGGATCATAGAGCGAAAAATGCTAGGTCGTGGGAAACAATGGAGAAATAGCCCATTGGCACCTCAGATAAAGCTCCCTACTCTTTATGGAATTTCACCAATGGGAGGATACCCAGTTTGAAGAGAATTACCTAGACAAATGGGTCAATAAAGGGAAAAGAGTGATTCCTAAAGAGGCCTATTCACAAGAGAGGCTCAATATATGGCTTTATTGCCTAAGAGGCAAGATGGAATTCTCTCTAAGAAGTGCCAAGAGGGTCTTAGGGGATAGTTTTTTGGAATGATACTCCTTAAGGAGGACCTAGTCCTTAAAACCCTTATGAAAACCTGGTTTCCAAATGGTCTTTGTAGAATTTCCTTCCAAAAGTTGTGGGACCACACGGGACCAAGTGGACCCAAAATTACATTAAGTATGAGCGATTGGTCACTCAAGGAGGGGCTTAACCCAATTGTGGAAGATGAGAGGGTCAATGGGCAAATCTTCTTGGAATATAATGCAATGATCCAAATGAGGTCATTAGCCAAGGGAAGCCTAGGGCGAGAAACATGCATCGAGCTAAGGAATGCAATATCTCAATATCCCATTGTTGGATTTGCTTCAAATTTAGAGCACCTCTAAACCAAATTCCAATGCAATTTCGGACCAAATATCGAAGTGTTTGGATGGCTAGATTGTGAGATAATTGATTCCCTAGGTGACCTATGTAGGTTAGACATAGAAATAAAGAGAGAAAAATGAGAAAAATATGCATTAGGGTGATCACCTATGGAGGACCAGTGCATAATCCTTTGGGATAAATGGATTCAAGATGATTTCCAATTTTTGGGATGGTTTCACTTCATTAAGGAGGTCTTTAGAACAATTTCGCATGGCAATGAGGGCATGTGAAAACTGCTTCAAGGTCTTTATACTTCAATGGTCAATATGTGATGACTTATCAAGACAAAATTTCAACAAAATATCTCTAGGAACATTCAATTATTCAAACATGGCCCATTACATTATGCAATGCTAATAAAATGCAAATTTCCACTCTTCCACACAAGAAAAGCAACAAATTTCGACCTAGTATAGTGAAATTCCCAAAAAACATGCATGTGACATAAGAAAATGATAAAGTAGAATTAAAAGAGCACTTAAATGTGAGAAAAAGTATATCAAATCATCATATGCCAATACAGAATCTCCAAGACAAAAATAAAGAGATCCAAACATCAAAATTCATCCATCCATCCAATTTTGTCCTCCAAAAAGAATAGCTAAAACCTCTTAAGAGAGAATGATCAATCCAAGTGATGATGATCCAAATGATTAATATCACTTCTATTTATACTCTTTCTAATGAATGTATTTAAAAAATTAGGCTTAATTTAGCCCCCTACAATAGAATAATGTGCATAATAACAACAACGTTTGGTGACAAACCCACCAAATAATTAAATAATACATGAGTAAGCCTTTCAAGAGCATCGAATGATCAACTAGGTGAGTTGTAGGGCCTTTTAGGAGGCCTAATGAATTCTAAAGGGTTTCATAATGTAGGAATGGACTCCCTTCATAGTGGACAAGGGAGTGGCCCTTTTTTCTCCAGGAAAAAACCTGTGGTGCTCCCAAGTGGGTGTGGGGAAACAAGGTCACCATCATCAGTCTCCAAATGGATTGGAAATTCCTATAGACCATATATAAGGTCTAGAATGATGACATATGACCCACCTCTATAGTGGGGAACAATCCTCTAGACCCTAGAACATCTGCCGAGTGTATGGTACATCTGTGGTGTTGGTTGGGCATGGTGAACGAGGTGCGTCATCCTCATCCAAAAAGATGGAATAGGAGAATCAACAAACACTGATGGGGATCCATGAATTCATCATCACTATGGTGGAGGCTAGTGGCTCTCAACACTCACCCTACAAGTGCCAATGTGTCCCTCTGCAGTGCCAGGACCTCATATAGGGAGACCAAGAACCAAATGTGAGTCCACCTACAATCCTGCATAAGATCCAATGCATCCCCTTGCCCTCCAATACAACAAATCATTAGAATAATCAAGTAAAAGTGCTTACAAGTGATGGAACCAGTGAGGCACTTCATGGTGGCCTACACTTCCATAGTTTTCTTTGGTATGTATAAGTGTCTCCAAGCTCAATAGGGGGTTAGCCAAGGACCCTATTCAATGGTTTCAACCTCTAAAGGGGTTAACATGTCCATGTTGCATCCTTCAAGTGGTAGGTGGGAAATGATATAATAATGGAATGGAGTGGGGACCAGGCCAAACATCCACTCCTCTGAGACTAATTTTAGGGCCAATCTCACCATCTCAGAACCTTGAGGTGTAGACCCCATAGCTACTAACTCATCCCAAGTCTCTTAATGTTTCATGAGGAATGGATCAATGTGCTCCCCCTTTTTCACCTGTGCAGATCTCAGTTTGTGCTCTAAGTACATCTTCCACTGCTCAAAAGATCCTTGATATAACATTGCCAAGGAATCCCACATTTCCTTAGCAATCCCTTTGCTAGTGATGTGACATGCCACGTGATCCTTTACTCCATCAAGGATCATCCTCTTGGCCTTCACTATTTCTCCCTTGTACTTATTCAGCTGATTTGGATTCGTGGGCTCAACCACCATGCTTTTGACATAGACCTTCAAAAAATTCTCACCTAAAAGGAATGGCATCCTTGCCTTCTAGATCACATAGTTGGAGCCCCATCCAACCTATCCTGATATCTTAGTCCATTAGTTGCCATCTCTGCCACAAAAATTTCAAACTGCTCCTCTCTGTTTCTTACTTCTGCTTCTCAGGAAATAAGAAAACATACTTCTTGGTGGGAAGTCTACTAAGGAAAAATTCCCTCACTGTGCTTCTCCTCTCTTCTGACAATTTTCTACCCAACAAACTACCTACTGAAAATTGCATCCCACCAGCTCTTTCCTCACGCTGAGGCTTCTGTGCTTCTCCCTCTGCCATGGCAAGATTTTGATCTGGAAGCCCTTCCTCTCTGTTGACTCACTCAGAGAGAGACTTTCTTCGAAAATTCAATCCTCCTAGCTTGGACTGTGCAATCCCTCTGGGGATTTGAACTGCTCCCTCCTATAGCTCTTCGGTCTCCTTCTCTTCTCAACGTTGGGTTCTATAGCACTTCTCTTCTTGTTTCCCCTACACTGCTCTGATACCATGTGAAAATTCATAAACTCGGAATCCCTACTGCAACAAATTGAAGTTAATTCTCATAATTATTAATCCATACAAGTTACTTAATGTGTTCTATGGTGAATATTGAAGTAAATACAACTACAACATTCACTAATTAAAATAATATGCCAAAAAAGAAACTGAACAAGAAAAATATACAAAACAAGTGACACAGTTGTTTTTGACAAAATGTCCATGGAAAAACCCAATGTGGGAAAAATGGTGCAACAGATCTGAGGATTTTATTATTATGCAGAATTTATTTCTAAATAAAAGCTATGGATGCCTTCTCGGTAATGCAATTATAGAGAATATCACTCGGCAGAATAAATTAGTGAGATTACCTCACTTTACACTCCAAGTTCCGGCTGATCCGATAGTTGAACCAATGAGTCCCCGACTACCTCTTCACTGCCCCTATACAGTCACTATGTGGGCCTATGTCACTACCTTTGAGGCACTGCATCACCTCTCTAATGGATCAATTTTCTCTCAAGAGCTGCAACTTCAACCCTCCCGGCTCAGAACGTCAAACCCCCGACAAAATCTCAAACCTTTGCTTGGAAGTAACTTCACTACTCTGCATGAGCCCTTCCTGTCTCTTCGTCACCCTCGCTGGGCACTGCATTGCCTCCTCTTTATATTTATCTTCCTCTCTCCTGGGTATTCTTGGCTTCGGAGAAGAGTCTCCAGCCAAAACTATATGTGCCTTCTCTACATGATCATCATGAAATCACTGTGCTTTTCTCTGGCTCAACAATTTGATCTGACTGATCAACTCTTTGTATGCCTTCAAAGTGACCATCTAGCCTCCTTAAACAATCTTCTCATTGACATTCAACTACCTAGATTAGAATCTAATCAATGGCTAAGATGATTTCTACTTGATCTTCATCTTCTTCTAGAAGTTACACCCATAGTTAGATTAATACCCATTAATTATTTTAATTTCCTAAGTTCAGACTTAGGGACCCATTAAAAATAATTAATTATTTTAATAAAACTGTCCCAAAACTCTTTCTGGGTTCTTTGGAATACATATGCCCAAGCCTCCTTAAAAAATTTGGGACTTAGAGCACATCCGATGCTACCTGAAATCAATAATGGACAACACTATAATGGGAAGTGTGTGGTATCTCGACAATGGTGCCTCATTCCATATGACAGGGAATAGAGATCTCTTCAGTGAATTTGAGGAGAAATACCTCAAGAAAAACATGAATTTTGGATATGAGAGGATGTATAGTTCTATCGGGATCAGTACAGTTACCTTTCAAATGGATTATGGCTCCCCTCTCATAATCATAGATGTGATGTATGTTCCAGGACTAAAGAAGAATCTTGTTTCCATTGTGGTATTGGAAGAACATGGCTATGATGTGATTTTTAGTAAGGGAAAGGTTTTCCTTAGACACATTGCCATGGGACAGGTGAAACAAATTGGTGTGTGAGTCAAGAACCTATATGCTCTCGAGGTCAAATATTCATGCAAATCCTTGAAGAGCAAGGAAAAGGTTAGAGACATGGTGGATGAAAGGGAGAATGAATTACCTCTAAACATGCATCCCCATAATAAGCCCCAGAAAGTTGTGGAGAAACCACAATTGGAGAAGCAAAGAGGAGACCCAGTGGAGACATCCACTCAAGCAGAGACCTTCAGTAGGGGGGAATTTCGAGCCAAGTGGGCAAAGGTGAGAGGTGGGGAAATGTGAAGTATTAGTCCCAAGAGTGTAGAAATTTGGGCAGGGTCCATTGAGATGTTTTGTCTCATGGATCATTACCTTGCTACAGGAGCCCACAATACACAGTAGGAGGATGCATCAGTGGAGGTTGATGCAGTTAGATGTCAAAGTGACAGAGGCAGAGACTGGCAGTACTCAGATACTGGGGAGTGTAGAGCAGAGTTGGCAATAGTGCATATGGCATAGTGCAGAGGTAACAAAAGTGCAAAGTTTTTAGTAGACAGTACAATAGCTAGTAGAAGTCAGAGACTTTGGTGACACATGCATCATACTGATTCAATTTGGATGTTTTTTGGTTTCATATGTTGCAGCAGCAACGAAAACAGTGAAAATATTTGCATGCAAAACATTCCAAAGGTACCATATCTAGATAGAGTTGAATTCCTTGTTGATAGGGATTGTTGAAAATAGCAACAAGAAATTCGAATTTAATTTGTCCTTGAACTAAATTGTGAATTAAATAGAAATTCTATTATCATAGTATCTTGTAATAGTTAATTAAGTTAAATTGACTTAATTGACTTAGGAAATTCGAGTTGGAAGTCTATCTAGAGTCATGTAGAGTGATCCATAAATTTTAGGGACCTCGGTTGTGTTCGTTTGAGTTGTAACTAGATAACTCATTCTAACTATGTTATAGTCAATTAAACTAGTTCTAATTGTTGGAGGAACTAGTAGAGGTATAGTAGTGGAGTAGTGCACAAGTTCATCACCAGTAACACACCGGTTAACTGAAGATTCGCTCATAAAAAACTCATGCATGTTAGTTCATATGAAGACCCATTTGAGATTAGAGTTTAAGGACAGGGTACTCTCAGTTGTATATTTGTTTTAGTTGTACAGATGATGCATGCAATCAGTTAAGGACTTGTGTTTGGATTGCGCAGTTATGGAGAGGGAATTTCCACATTAAACGGAGGCTAATTCCCTTAGGGATTACACAAGGAAGTAGGGTCTTGGAAGGCTAGTAAATTAGCTAAGTTTTGGCCAAAGTTAACCTAGGAAGAAGATAGATAGATTGTACTAGTGCAAGAATTGTTCGGGTTGAACAACCATTGTATTTTCTTCTTAGATATTCTAGTTAATGCAATATAGATAGTTGGGGTTTTGAGAAATTTATTTCCCCAAAGAAATATTGTGTTATGTGTGATTGGTATTCTTCCTTTTCTTCTTATTGTTATCATCGATCAATTTTAGTTTCTGTTGAAGAGTAGAGTAGATTCTTGTCTTGTGTTTTAGGATATCACATATGTTTTTGAATCTATAGTAAAAATCTCCAAAAATTTCAACAAAATATATCTAGGAACATTCACTTATTCAAACATGGCCCATGACAAGATGAAATTCTAATAAAAGACAAATTTCCACTCTTTCACACAAGAAAAAGAAACAAATTTAAGCCTAGTATAGTGAAATTCCCCAGCAACATGCATGCGACATAAGAAAATGATAAAGTAGCATTAAAAGAGCACTTACATGTGATAAACCGTATATCCAATCATCATCATATGCCAATATAGAAGCTCCAAGAGAAAAAAGAAGAGATCCAAACATCAAAATTCATCCATCCATCAAATTTCGTCCTCCAAAAAGAATAACGAAGTTCTCTTAAGAGAGAATGATCAATCCAAGTGATGATGATCCACATTATTCATCTCACTTCTATTTGTACACTTCCTAATGAATTTATTTAGACAATTATGCCTAATTTAGCCCCTAGAATAAAATAATGTGCATAATAACAACAACTTTTGGTGAAAATCCCACGAAATAACTCAATAATACATGAGTAAGCCTCTGAAGAGGGTAAAATGATCAACTAGGTGAGTCGTTGGGCCTTTGAGGAGGCCTAATGAAGTCAAAAGGGTGCCATAATGTAGGAATGGACTTTCATCATAGTGTACAAGGGGGTGGCCACTTGTTCCCAAGTGGGTGTGGGGGAATAAGGTCACCGTCATGGGTCTCCAAATGGATGGGAAATTCCTGTAAACCATCTATAAGGGCTGGAATGATGACATAATCGTTGCCTCTACAGCGAGGAACAATCCTCTGGACCCTAAAACATCTACCAAGTGTATAGTACATCTATGGAGTCCGCTGGGCATGGTGAACTAGGTGCATCATCCTCATCCAAAAAGGTGAAATAGGAGCAATCAACAAACACCATTGGGGATCCATGAAGTCATCTCATCTATGGTGGAGGCCAATGGCTCTCAACGCTCACCCTACAAGTGCCAATGTGGCCCTATGGAGGGCTAGGACCCTGTAGAGGGAGACCAATCCCCGAATGTGAATCCACCTGCAATCCTGCATAAGATCCAATGTGTCCCCTTTCCCTCCAATACAACAAATAATTAGAATAATTAGTTAAAAGAGCTTACAAGTCATGGAACCAATGGGGCACTTCATGGTGGCCTACCCTTCCATAGTGGGATTTGGTGTGTATAAGTGTCTCCAAGCTTAATAAGGGGTTAGCCGAGGACCCTATTAGGTGGTTTCAACCTCTAGACGTGGTGACATGTCCATGGTGCATCCTTAAAATGGTAGGTGGAAAACTATATACTAATGGAATGGAGAGGGGATCGAAGGAAACATCTAGGTCACATGTCAAGGTGCAAGGGTAGACATAACAAGGGAAACCCACACCTAGGTATATAAGTGCAAGAGGAATAAAATAGTGGTACATGATTTACCCCGGCCCTTGTTTTTCCACCCTTATTCACATGATTTTTTTCCTTTATTGATATTTTCTTCATAACTGCTTGGGGCTTTAGGGGATGCAGAGCATGATATGTGAGATGTAGGAGTGAATACCCTCTTTAAGTGGGCCGGTTCATTGCCCACCAAGGGTTGGGACAATCATGGGTTCCTTAATGATAGATGGGGCTCATCTAGGGCCCATAGGAACCAGGGTGATGGCCACGGGTAAGGGGTAGAGCCCACAATTATCTTTTTCCCACGTGCTAAATTTGTAGTTCTTGACTGTCTTTTTCATTTTGTGTTACATTTCCTATTGAGAGTGGCCAAATTATGCTTTTATTTTTCTTTTTTATCTTCATCAACCTCTGTGACATATTTCCAGGCCCAACCCAAGGTGTGGACAGGGGAGGGGGAGGTTAACCCTATGTTGACCCAATGGACACATGTGGACCCAGATGGGAAAAGAGATTAATGAGGCTAAGATGAGTGGAAGGGGAGTGATGTAGGTGGTATGAGAAGGGATACCACACAACCAAAATCAGGATTTCCCATGTAAGGCCAACCCAAAAGCCAAATGGTTAGTAAAGGAGACCCCAAGAGACTCGGATACAAGGGTAACCACGAAATCGGGCAACGGAGACAAGAAAATAAGCTTAACCCACTCTTTCTGCCAAATCCCCCCACTAATCCATGTCCAAAAGTTCTAATGACAACTAAGAAAAATTACTCAACTGTACCATTGAAAATCCATGCCTTCGTAGTTGGGAGGCCCACCTTCAAACATACATTCATGTAAAGTGGTCAACAGATGACATGGCTAGCTCAAGTGATGGAGATAATGGCACATTGAGTTATCCAATGGCTACAAGGGGATAATGGTTACTAACTAAGGACCATCTAGGAGAAAATTTTCTCCTATATACACTACCCATAGGTGGTGGGTAACAAGTATGAGGAAGAAAAAATTCCTAATTCTACTCTATTATCTAATACAACTCACAAACTCATAGGGTCAAGTAGAACCTAGGCCAAAATTTATGAATTTCTTAGAGAAAAGAAACCTTGCATAGGTATATTTGGGGGATTATGATTCTTGTATGGATGTCAAGAACTCCTTCCTTCATAAGATAACATTGATACCAACCCCCATCCCATATACATATATGGTCCAATGGGAAATTATTCATTTAGACATCAAGACATGCACCATCTTAGAAAGAAACAAGTGGTTGGATCGTTTAGACCTCACGACCTTGAACTTATGTACCAGGTACCAAAGCCAAAAAAAATTGACAAAGATTTTGTTTCTAAATTTATATAAAAGGAATGCATAGGGTATGAACTTAAATTACATATATTAATCAAAGTCTAGTGTTGGGATGGAAACACATTTTAGACAAAGGAAACCAACTTATACCACACCAACTCAATTAAATCCCCTATAGCCAGGGTGGCTACCACGCTTTGTATATTATTTGGTGAGAGAAACCCAACTCACTAAAAATTGACTTGGTTCCTTTTATGCATAGGGTGTTATATGGGGGATCTATATTTAATTGTTCTATCATCCTTTCAAATAACCTCGAAAAAAATTGAGCAATTTGCAAATGCACCCCTAGTTTCACTCCTCCATTTTTCATGTATGCTTATCTCATGGAAGCCATATGTGCTAGAAAACCATTTCCAATAATGAAATGGAATTAGACACCTAATGTTATGCCAATTTATGTTTATTGTTCCAACTTATGGGAAAATAATGCAAAATAACATGCTTATGAAATAGGTGACTATATTTTCATCCCTCTATATCAACATTTCTTTGGCTTCCAACTACCCATGTTCATAAAGGGGGCCATGAGAGGGATTGACCCTATTGGAGGTTTGTATGTAGATGATACTTTCTCATATTGAAGAATATATTGTGTTCATGCCTCCCCCATGCCTTATCAATGTATTTCCATGATAAGCTAGTCATCAGAGAAATATAATACCTAACTATTAGGACTAAAATAATTAAAGACTTAGCATTGGGTTCAAATAAAATATGGCCATGATTCCCTATCAATGTAGGAGTGTACTTCTTAGCCAACACTAAACTTGCTAAGTTGGAGGCCTCATCCTTGCAGGATATTAATCTTTCAAACATTTTTTTCAAGATGCATAAAAGTAGTACCAATCATTGTAAAACTAAAGTAGGGTTTAAAAACTATACTGATGAAGTTATTCCCTTTAATGAATTTTTTAGAAGAGACAGATCTAGTGAAGAAGTTCTTAAGAGGATTCAAGAAATTCCTAAAAATCTCAAGGTTGATTTTTATGCTTTTCAAAGAAGATGAATGATGTCCCTAGGGACACATTCAATAAATGATGAACAAACAAAACAAGAACTCACAACAAGTTCAAGGTCAAATCCATTTCTAAGCAGCACACCATATAGAAAATTGAGATAGAGGAAGAGGAGAAGGCTACTATGCTTATTTGAAAAGAATAATTACCAAAGTCTCAAATAGGTGAAGAAAAAACAAATAATGTGCCTACAAATAGATCAACCCCTAATTGATCAATCTCAATATAAGTTGATGCAACAAAAATGAACTCTGTTTGAAAAGAAAACAAAACTAGAAAGAACTGAAACTATTTAAAGATAGATTTAGGCACAATTATCTAATGTTCTTGTTTAGCGAGATCAAACATAGAAGATACAAAATAATTAGCCTCAAGGAAATAAAAATCGGGTTTGGAATGAACCAAATCCTATATAAGAGTTCAATTAAAGGATACTCAAATTGATCTAGTTGAATAACAAACTAATATCATTGCCATAGGAGTTATATTTACTAGCATAGATCCATCTTAAACACAGATCTAACATGAGCCAAGAGGGATCAAATTTCTTCAGGTGCAAACTTATGTTAGGGTGAATGAAAATAATGTGTAATTTTTCATTGTTTAAATTATATTCTTGAATGATATATATTTTTAAGTATACATCAATATTAATTCATATTAAAATATTTTATTCATAACCTACATTGGATATTTTATTATATACAACATTAAAATATTTTATTTTAACATTTATTTTCTATATATAGATATATATGAAGTTGATATTCATATAAGTTGGTTAACATAGATCTTTAAATAATTTATTTAAATAAGGTGTTAAAATATTTTTGAAAAGTATAAGGTTTAAACATCTTACTCATGTACTTTTTTTTACTTCTAATTACTTTACATGAAATTATACTAGGTCATATGGATGACTAATTAAATATGTATAGCATATTCTTTTTTATTTTTTATTATGGCCGACATTGCTTGAATACTTTATTTTTATTTTAAGAGGACATGTGCTAACACCAACTTGAGCATGGACATACTTACACATCTCCTTCACACTGAGCTATAGAATGGGCCTCTTGGCTCAATGACTCCTATATATTCATATATGGGTATCACTTCTCCTGTTGTTATTTTCACTAGTTCCTTGGAACCCATTGAAGAAACTACAAGAGAATAACTTGGATATCAAACTTTCCAAAGAGGAAGCTTTATATATTAATGAGCATCTAAAGTTGGCTCAAGAAGAATTCTATCAAAGATTGAATTATTCAGGTTCAATAAAACATTTTCAATAATTTATCTCATTATATGGTTGATAACATAATCGAACATGGACAGGTGCAAAACGAATTGAAGGGTTATTATCATGGAATTCCAAGCATAAATTGGCACCTAATTATCTCCCAAGAATCTTAGAAATTCAAAAGATGAAAACAAGAATTGCTTTGAACAACATGGAGAAAAAGCTAAATCACTCTCAAAACTTGGTAAATGATGCATAAAACGATGTTCATATGCTTGTTGATGGGGCCATGGATTTCATCATTGAATTTTATATGCCTAGTGCTCAGTTCATGGGGTAAATAGTTACAAGAGACTTTTTCATAGTTGATGTGTAGAAATAAAGAAAGGATGCAAGGGACAATCAAAGAGGTAGGTATATTTATTTTAGAATTTGTCAAAAATAAATATTAACTAATCCTCAAATCTTCACAAATATTATTAAAAAATGCCTCTTCCAAACTACGAGGTGAATTGGTGAACATAGAAGGAAAAGTCTATGACTATGAAACTACCAAGGATATTTCACCTCCACAATTGATCACACATATTTTGCATAATCACACAAATTCAAAGAAATACATGGAAGACTTGGAACAATTCGGATCACTAGAGATAAAGGAGATACCTTGAGGCCTTTAATGGCATCCTGTGTTATATTTCGATTTTATTTTGTAATTTACTTTTAATAGAAAAAACAATAGCATTTTTTTTCGTTTAGTTATTTTTTAAATGTATTTAACGAAAGCCCCTAAAAGAGTAAAGGGTTAGCATTTTTTCGAGAAAAAGGCCTTGTGCACTATTGCACAGACTTCACTTCAAATAATTAAGAGCCATCAGTGACTTTGGATCATACTGTGTGGTATTGTTATTCATGCATTTATTTTTGGAAATTTATGGAAAACATCACAACTATTTACTCTTTCAGCTTATTTGAATTATTCACAAGTAGCTCTTTGTCTACATTGTTGTTAACCGCTAGATTTATTTATGGTATTTTTATAGTTGATATATGATTTGATATAGAATATTAAATTGCAGTGCTAATATCCTTAGATTATAAACCAAATGCTTTCATTATGCTTAAGGATTCGTGAATTTTTTCAAGTGAAATGAAGACTTTTTATGTTAATTTAATGAGAAATTTAACATAAATAATAAACTGGACAGTAACATAAACATGTATAGAACATCATCAAAAAAACATTACAACGAGAACATGATAAAGGATTTCACCCCTCCTGGGCTACGTCTCCTTGGTCTAGCTTCCAATGGCTTGGGCCTCTCTATTATGCTCAAAAGTGCAAAAATTTGTGTTTACAATGCTCAAATTCTTTTGTAAACTACTCCAATTAGTCCAGAATGTCAAAAAATGGCTATCTAGCCTCTTTTAGCATCCAATTTGATCGAAAATTGAAGAAGTTATGACATCTCCTAGATTTCCCATTATTCGCTCCACAAATTGCTCCAAATCCAACATGATCCTACAAATTAGCTCCAAAAAGAGCTAACTGAGTGACAATTTCACCACACGGTAGTCCATAATCTTCCAACACTAATTGTCTTATCAAAAATCACAATCGGCAAAAAACTGGGGTCTTATGGTCTATGAATGCGACGAGGTGATGTGCGATTGCGATATGGTCGACTCGACGGTACTATTAACTGTAACCCTTAGTCACATTACATCCGCAATCCTTTTGTAAATCACAATCGACAAAGAATCGACAGGTAACATAATGCAGGACTCTGCCTTCTGTGGCGTGCGATTACGATCTGTGATTACGATTATCGCATCGCAACCCGGGTACGCTCAAGGCCAATTTCTGCAATGTATTCCCTTTTGCGAAGTGCGATTGCGATTTATCGCATCACAACCCTGACCTTGCTTGGGGCCACTTCTTTACCACTTGTGGTATGTGAATTGCGAAATGTGGGGGCCAATGGCGGCCTGCCACTTCGCACTTCCCCATTCGCTGAAGGGCCTTACCACATCATCTTTTCCTACCATCTGTCCAAGTCAAACCTAAACTTTGACTTGCTCTAACTTCTTCATCTGAGCTCAAATTCGAGTGTTGTTCACACCATTGGAATCAGAATGATGAGATCGACGATTTGAAGCTAATTTTATCAAGATTTTGACACTTTGATTTTTGAGCCTAATTATGAGCACCTGATCACTCCTCCCCATTGGAATCCTTTTGGGACCCAAAAGATCACCTTCACTTGTCCATCAGGTGAGGGTAAAATTCCCTCACCTTTCCAATCTCGATCCATTTATCACTGAGTTTGAACTTGTGATCTACACAATGCTTATCATGCCTTGCTATGTACTTGCCTTTGCCCTTTTCAAGTTTTTCTTGCACTGTTTGATGTACCATTTGGAGTCGTTCAATGAACTCTTTGGCTTTGTCCATGCTACTATCAGTAGCAACATCATTCTTTGTTGGGTCCCTATAATACTAGTGATTACCCCATTACTATTGTACTTATAACCCTTATTTATATTTTTGTGCCCCTATTACCCCCATGTTGTTATTTCTGTGCCCCATAGAATCCCTCTATTGTTAATTTTGTGGCTTTATATTATTATTGTTAGGTCGGATGGATTATATTGTGACTCCTTAGACTCCTATATATAGAAAGGAGGTTTTGTCATTTGTATCATCAAAGAATCATTCATTTTTGTAATGTAAAGGAGGTTTCCCCCTCGAAGAGGCTGAATTCTAAGGCATTGATCTATCTTCTCTATCTTTTTGTGAGCTGGTTTCATAACATTTGGTATCAGAGCTTTGGATTTTAGGGTTTCGCTGCTCCAAACAAGTCATCGTGGCATTTTCACTATAACTTTTTTCTGTGACGTTTCAAAAGTCGCAAAAAAACCCATTTGAGAAGAAATCGCGCTGAATCTTGGGTCTAAATTTCAGAGCTTTTCACGCGATATTTGCGGAGATATGATCTGAGGAAGTTGGTCTTTTGCAGACTCCTGAATTACATTCAAAACAGGTGACCTGGGGAAAATCGTCATAAATTTATCTCTGTGGATCGGATTGAAATTTCGTAAGAAGGTACAGAAAGAGGACGGGCTGTAGTTTCTTGTATGCATGTTTCAGATTCAAAAGTTGAAACAGTGACTCGTGGCATGTCGTACAAGTTCGCTCTACTGAACTAGTCTGAAAGCAAGTCACTGTGGGAGATTTCACATAACTCTTCCTTGGAGAATCCAATTTGGGTCAGACTTGTGGCATTGGAAAGAGGACACAGAAGGCTACTACAGGTCGCAATTTTAGAACTGGATGATCCATAATTACAGAGATACATCAGATTCAATATCAGGCTTCTATAAAGTGAAAAAAAGGTGTGTAGTTTTTTTTTAAATTTTTATGTAAGCTTGGTTTAACGGAATCCAAAGGGCATAGTAAAGCATTAGTATCGGTAACTGATGCCCCGAGGAAAGAAAATGCAAACACCTAGTAAGGAACCTGAAAGCTCTAGCATGACTCATGAAGAAGAGGAAGAAATGCTACATGATATATCAAAATTACAAGAACAAGTGCAACAAATGTCACGCTCACAAAAGCTAACGGAAGCTAAGATAAGTGGCGTGGAATCTAAGATAAATGGCGTGGAATCTAAGATAAATGGCATGGAAGCTAAGATGGACGATTTGAAGATAGATTTGAAGACAGATTTGAAGAAAGACATGGTAAATTTGAAGACAGACATGGCAGATTTGAAGACAGATTTGACAAATTTTCTACAAGAGATACTTACTAATGGTGAAAAGGTTGTAAAGGAAACTCATGATGTGAACAAAAGTAATGTTAATCATGATTCCATAGATTCTAATGTTGGATCAAAGACCCACCATATTCCAAAAATCGATATGAGGAAGTTTGATGGCAAGGATCCCGCCACATGGATATTACAGATGGAGCAGTTCTTCGATCTCAATAATGTGCAAAACACACAAAAGGTACGTATGGCAACTGTGTATTTGGAACCAAATCAGTTTGTATGGTATCAATGGCTTTTCTCTCGTCAAAAATTTATCACTTGGGCAATTTTTACGGAAAAATTGATAGCACATTATGAAGATAAAAAAAGCAACACTTTTTTTAGCCAATTGATAAGTCTCAAACAAAAGGGTTCAGTAATGGAGCACATTGAGGAGTTCCAAAAATTGAACATAAGGGTAAAAGATATTCTAGAGGAGCATAGGATTGATGTGTTCATAGGGTCTTTAAAGGATAATATCCAACATGATGTTCGCCTTTGGGAACCTGATTCATTAGAGAAGGCATTCAGGTTAGCAAGAAAAATGGAAAGCAAAATTATGGCAACCAGGAAGCATACCACTCACAACTATAAAGACGGAAGTGTTGTTGCCCCTAGTCTTCCACAACCTATAAGGTTGACACCACAACAATTGGAAGAAAAAAGAGCAAAAGGGCTTTGTTACAGTTGTGATAGAAAATACACTAAAGGTCATAAGTGTGCTGAGAAGAAATTATTCTACATAGATTGTGAAGAGGAAGAAGAAAAGGAGCAAGAAAGGTCAAAAGAAGAAGATATACTTCAAGAACAAAGCCTAGATGAAGAAAAAATAAATCCGACCATATCTTGTAATGCATTGGCGGGAATTACCACTCCTCAAACCATCAAGATAGAAGGACAAATCAAGAAGAAAAAGGTAATAGTGTTGATTGATTCAGGAAGCACCCACAATTTTATTCATTGTAGGGTAGCAAAAGAATTGAATTGCTTCCTATATCCAGCACCAGAGTGTCAAGTGATGATTGCAAATGGAGGAACAATAAATTGCTCTGGAAGGTGCCATAATATCAAGCTATCCATGGGAGAATATGTATTGACTAGCCCAATGCTTTCCATTCCAATGGGAGGTGCTGATGTTGTACTAGGAGTCCAATGGCTACAATCCCTGGGTACAATAGCTTTTAATTTTCAAGAACTTTTCATCAAATTTTCTATGGAAGGAAAGGAAGTTGAATTAAGGGGTATTGCAGGGAAACCAGGAAAGATAATTAGCTCTAATGGTATGACAAAGCTTCTAAAAAAGGAGCAAAGAGGTGTAATTGCACAATTATGTTCGCTAGATGTTTCCACATCGGAATCATCTATTTCTCCAGATCTCCAAAAGGTCCTGGACAATCATTCCAAGGTATTTGAGACTCCCAAAGGTCTCCCACCTATGCGTGATCATGATCATGCTATTCATCTGATTCCAGGAAGTGTTCCTCCAAACATCAGGCCGTACAGATATCCCTATGTCCAAAAAAGTGAAATTGAACGTATGGTTGCAGAAATGCTAGAGGCTGGTATAATTCAACCAAGTCAAAGTTCTTTCTCTGCTCCAGTAGTATTGGTGCACAAGAAGGATGGATCATGGCGCATGTGTCCGGATTATAGGGAGCTCAACAAGCTCACTATTAAAGATAAGTTCCCCATTCCTGTCATTGATGAATTACTGGATGAATTGCATGGATCAATTTACTTCACCAAGTTGGATCTTCGTTCGGGATATCATCAAATCAGAATGAAGATTGAAGACATTCTGAAAACGGCATTTAGAACTCATGAGGGTCATTATGAATTTTTGGTCATGCCTTTTGGCCTTACCAATGCACCTTCAACATTTCAAGGTTTGATGAATTCAATTTTCAAACCATTCCTTAGAAAATTTGTGTTAGTATTTTTTGATGATATACTAATCTACAGCAAGTCTTGGAAGGATCATGTTGAACATGTTGACAGGGTGCTACAACTATTGGAGGAGAAACAATTATATGCAAAAAGATCCAAATGTTTCTTTGGAGTCCAGGAGGTGGAATATTTGGGTCATATTGTATCTCATGAAGGAGTTAAGGTAGACCCTAGCAAAATTAAAGCCATTAAGGAATGGAAAATTCCCACATCCATAAAGCATCTGCGAGGATTTCTTGGGTTGACAGGGTATTATCGCAAGTTTGTTAAGAATTATGGGAGAATAGCAGCACCTCTAACAACATTATTGAAGAAAGATGCATTTTCATGGACTCCGGAAGCAACAAAGGCCTTTGAACATCTTAAAGAGGCAATGTGCCAAGCACCAGTCTTAGCTACACCGGACTTCACAAAAACCTTTATTGTGGAATGTGATGCTTCAGGAAATGGAATTGGTGTTGTTCTAATGCAAGATGAAAGACCCATTGCTTTTGAAAGTCGTCCAATCAAGGGAAAGTTTTTAAGCAAAGCTATTTATGAGAAGGAAATGTTGGCAATACTCCATGCACTTAAGAAATGGCGACCCTACCTAATGGGAAGACACTTCAAGGTAAAAACGGATCATGATAGCCTTAAATACTTTTTAGAACAAAGATTATCCTCTGAAGAGCAACAAAAGTGGGTCACAAAGATGTTGGGTTATGACTTTGAAATCATCTACAAAAAAGGGAAGCAAAATGTGGTGGCAGATGCACTCTCAAGAAAGGATGAGGATGTGGAAGCATTGTTGTGCGCCATTTCTATTATCCAACCAGATTGGATAAACGAAGCAAGGGAGGAATGGAAGAATGATGAAGAAGTGTGGGCACTTATTCGAAAGCTACAACAAAATTCCAGTACGTCTGATACATTTAGCTGGAAAAATGATTCATTATGGTACAAAGATCGCTTATACCTCTGTAAGAATTCCCAGCTAAAACAAAAGATTCTTATGGAATTGCACACTTCTCCCTTAGGAGGGCACTCAGGATTTTTAAAAACTTACCACAGGGTTAAGAAGGAATTTTTTTGGGATGGCCTTAAATCAGATATTCAAAAGTTTGTGGCGGAATGTTTGGTTTGCCAACAAAATAAAGTTGAAACAATTAAGACACCAGGTCTATTACAACCTTTATCCATTCCAAGCCAACATTGGGAGGAGGTTTCAATGGATTTTATCACAGGTTTACCCAAGTCTGAGGGAAAGAGTGTCATCATGGTGGTAGTTGACAGACTTACCAAGTATGCACACTTTTGTGCATTATCACATCCATTTAAAGCCAGTACAGTTTCTACTGCATTTATGGAAACAATTCAAAAGCTACATGGAAACCCAAAGATTATTGTAAGTGACAGAGATCCCATTTTCACTGGAAATTTTTGGACAAAATTATTTTCTTGTCTTGGTACTCAGTTAGCTCATAGCTCATCTTATCATCCTCAATCTGATGGGCAAACTGAGATAGTAAACAAATGTTTGGAAGGATATCTTCGTTGCTTTGTATCTGATAAACAGACACAATGGGTCAAATGGTTGCCTCTGGCTGAATGGTGGTATAACACTTCCTTCCATACAGCAACAAAAATGACCCCATTTATGGCACTTTATGGGTATCAACCACCATCCATCACATCATATTTAAGAGAAAATTCTAAGGTTCAGGCAGTGGAACATCACATCAAACATCAACAACAAGTCCTCCAACTCTTAAAGGATAACCTTGTGTTGGCACAAAATAGAATGAAACAACAGGCAGATCAACATCGCAGTGAAAGAAGTTTTGATGTAGGTGATTGGGTATTCCTACGGCTACAACCATATAAGCAAATGTCCCTAAAGCAAGCTAAGAAGGATAATAAATTATCACCAAAGTATTATGGTCCGTACAAGGTGTTGCAAAAGATTGGTACTATGGCATACAAATTGGAGCTTCCTGCAGCTTCTCGATTGCACCCAGTTTTCCATGTTTCATGTTTAAAGAAAGTTATAGGTGACAAGCTCCCAGTTCAAACAATATTGCCAGAACTTGACGAGGAAGGAAAAATTATATTGGAACCGGAAGCAGTCACAGAAACAAGAACTCGACAACTACGAAATCGATCAATTTCAGAGTATCTTATCAAGTGGAAGAACTTATCCGCTGAAGATTCCACATGGGAGGATGAGAATTTTATGCAGAAGTATCCAGAACTACTCAAGCGTTGAGGACAACACTTTTTTGAAGGAGAGGGGCATGTCGGGTCCCTATAATACTAGTGATTACCCCATTACTATTGTAGTTATACCCCTTATTTATATTGTTGTGCCCCTATTACCCCCATGTTGTTATTTCTGTGCCCCATAGAATCCCTCTATTGTTATTTTTGTGGCTTTATATTATTATTGTTAGGTTGGCTGGATTATATTGTGACTCCTTAGACTCCTATATATAGAAAGGAGGTTTTGTCATTTGTATCATCAAAGAATCATTCATTTTTGTAATGTAAAGGAGGTTGCCCCCTCGAAGAGGCTGAATTCTAAGGCGTTGATCTATCTTCTCTATCTTTTTGTGAGCTGGTTTCATAACATTCTTACCAAGATGATACAATAAATTTGGTAAACAAATTCCTCCACTTGATTCCTTTGACTCAAGCTTGAATGTACATCTTGAAAGTATGTATTCCTCTGAACATAAGTTTCATGTAAAACAAAATGATTCTTGAGGAAAGTATTTATACAAACTATATGCCTAGAGCATACATCAACAAACTTGTCGCTTATACCTTTCTTATACCTTTTGACCGAGTGGAATAGTAGAAGAAAACCCATCCAATGGAAGTGCATTTTTCGCTGCAACTTAAACACTCCACCATTGAAAATTTGTGAATGAAAAAAATTTTCTCACCACATTGCATAAATATTGCGCCTATGGCATAGTCACATACATCAACCTGAAACTTAAATGAATTTTTCAAGTTTATTAGAGTAAGTATAAAGGGTGAACTGATCTTTTGTTTTAAAGCATCAAATGCCTCTCGTTGTTTGCCTCCCCACTAGAAGACCTTTTGCACAAATACCAACAAATGCAAATGAGCTAAAATAGAAGAAAAATTAACAAAACCTCTCCTCCAACATGAGGTTTCTCCCAAAAAACCTCTTATCCAAATTATTATCTTGAGTCTGGATACATAAATTGGGAGCAGAGCAAAGGTGTCTGCGGATTCACAAGGATGTAAAATTCTTTCACTTGTGTCGGTAGGAATGGAGTCAATGCCACCATAGACTATTACGACCAAGTGGACTACTAGAACAGAGCCAAGAGTGATAGATCTACAGCTTCCACAGATCCCACTCGCTGGAATTATAGTATCGTGCTTGGAAGAACCAATTTCACAACTCAAGTACATCAAACAAGATTTATCCAAATACTTTGAAATCTTTAGAAACAAATGTTCTTGACATAAGAAGTCAAATATTTCTTTCTCTTAAATGACATGTTCATAATGCAATTTTCTGAAAAAGAAAATGTCATCCAAGTAGACTATCATGTCTAGAAATGGTTGCAACAAGTCTTTCTTCATATGCATGAAAGTAATAGGAGCATGGAAAATACCAAAAAGCATAACAAGCCATTCAAACAAACCTTTCTTGGTTTCTAATGTCATCTTCCATATATCTCCTTCAACAACTCTACTTTGATGAAAACCACTTCTTAAATTGCATTCAATGAAATTATTACCATTCTTCTTGGGCACCAAAACAAGAGGTGCACCACATGGTAAAGGAGAAGGTTGAATGATCCTTTTATTCAAAAATCCCTAGATTTGCGTCTTAATTTCTGCACTTTCCATTACTAACATCCTGTACATGCCAATGTTAGGAAGAAGACACTTTTGCTGCAATTGTATTTCATGTTGGATTCTCCTCTTGAAAGGAAATCCTTTTACTTTCTGAAACACCTCATCATATTGGTTAACAATGTCAACCAATTCAGATTTCAAATTCAAATCACAACCTTCAAATGCTTCATAATCAATACCATTCTTGAGTTTAATCATGAGAAACACAAAATTCTTGATCAAATTCACTAGTCTTTTCATCTTCCCTGCATTAACAAGCGAAATATTTATTTTCTTGCTATTAGCTCTCACAATATATTCTACTCTGTTTTTGAATAAATGATATTTGTTTTCAAATCTATGGAAGATAATTTTTCTGTCATAAAGGTATGGCCTGCAAAAAACGATGCCACATATATCTAAAGGCACAACATCAAGCTCCACTTCATCTATGAAATTTGCAGTAATGGCAAATTTCAATTTACACTTTCTAGTATCCTAGAATTGCGCATTGTCACACACCCATCCAAGTGCAGTTTATGATGTGGAATGGTTTCCAAGTTTAAACTTTTGAGAATGTTTTTAGAGGTAAGATTGGCTTGAGAGTCGCTATTGAACAACATATCAATTGGTTGTGATTTTAGTTTCATCACCTGAAGCGGATCCCAAATCCTCTTAAATGACGACAACTGCCTTTACTTTTCCTTTGTTTTTGAATTTCTTTGGTTTCATTTTCGGATGAATATTCCAACAATGAGCTTCATGGTGACCCTCTCTGGAACAGTGTTTGCATATTGTTTTCTCTCCTTCCTTTTTAATGGATGCATTTTTCTTTCCCTTGAAACCCTTTTCTTTCTCTTTACCCTTAAATGGTTGTTTACTACCTTCTTCTGGGGTGTTTTTCCCTCTTGCCTCAAGATGAGTGGCTTTCACACACACATCATCTAGATTATTGGGATTAAACATTAAGATAGTATGTCTAAGGTAACTATGTAAACCCCCTATGTACTTGAGCAATGTGTCTTGTGATTTCAAATCTACACCTAACATCAAAGACCTTTTGTTGAATTCTTGGGTGTAATCTTGCACATTTTCACCTTTAAGTTGTCTAAAGTTCTTCCAATTCATGATGGCTTTCTATATATAAGCTAGAGGGTAGAATTGTCTTTTTATTGCATCAATGAAATCATTCCAAGAAATTGACATCTTACCGTGTTGTTTAATCTCATCTTGGGTATTTGATTCCCACCATACTAGTGTTGCACCCTCCATTCTCATGGAAGCTAATTGAATCTTTCTGTCATCCTCTTGAAGGTTTTGAATCCTGCAATAGACCTCCAATTGATGAATCCAATTATCAAGCTTCTCTAGATTCACTTAAACATTATACATGGGCAACTCAAATTTAACATCAAGTTTTAAAAATGGTGATTTACCAGTTCCTTTTCAAGTATGTTGATGAGTATGAGTAAGGGTTGTGTTAGTGGAAGAGGGTGAAGATGCTTGTGAGGAAGAAGATGAAGAATATGGTGGAGAGGGTGTAATTTTGTCTCCATTTCCATTACCTCCTCCTGAAGAGCCTTCTCCTTTGGGAGGTTTAGAACTTTCCCATTGCAACCTAGTATTCCTCTCTCCATAGAGGACCTTCACCATCTCTGTCATGTCAAAGAAATCCTTTCTAAAGGTCTTCTCATCTTCTGTCATGTTTGTAGGTTCTCCTTCATGAGATAGATCTCTAGAGTCTCAACTACAACTCGAGGCTAAACTAGTGTTGGATATTGTGGAAACCTTGCACTCCTTCCCCTTGACCCAACTTCAGGGCTTCCAACCAAATTTCCTACACCTCTTTTTAGTTTTAACCTTGTAAGCATGACATAAACTTGCAAGCAATTAAATCCTTCTTTCACAAATAAAACCTAGTGCTTTGATACCAAATTGATCTGATTTAGAATATTAGATTGCAATGATAAGATCCTCCTTAGATTATAAACAAAATGCTTTCATTGTGCTTAAGGATTCATGAATTTTTTCAAGTGAAATGAAGAGTTTTTATGTTAATTTTATGAGAAATTTAACATAAATAAGAAACTTAACAGTATCATAAACATGTACAGAACATCATAAAAAGTGCATTATAACAAGCACATGATAAAGGAGTTCACCCCTCGTGGGCTACATCTCCTTGGTCCAGCTTCAAATGGCTTGGGCCTCTCTATTATGCTCAAATGCTTCTATAAACTCTTCAATCAGTCCAGAGTATCCAAAATTGGCTATCTAGCCTCTTTTTGCATCCAATTTGGTGGAAAACTAAAGAAGTTATGACCTGTCCTAGTTTTTCCACTATTCGCTCCACAAATTTCTCCAAATCCGGCATGATCCTACAAATTAGCTCCAAAAAGCACTAACTAAGCTAAAATTTCGTCGTGGGGTAGTCCATAATCTGTCGACACCAGTTGTACCATCGCAAATCGCAATCGACAGAAAATCGACATTCTTATGGTCTGTGAATGCGGTGGGGTGATGTGTGATCACGATATGGTGAACCCGACGGTACTATTAACTATAACCCTTAGTCGAAACACATCCAGGATCCTTTTGCAAATTGAAATCGATGGAGAGCCGGCGGGTAACATAATGTGGAACTCTACCTTCTGTGGTGTGCGATTGTAATTTGCGATTGTGATTATCGCATTACAACCCAGGTACTTTGGGGGCTGATTTCTACAATGCCTTCCCTCTTGCGAAGTGCGATTGCGATTTATCACATCACAACCCTGACCTTGCTTGGGGTTGATTTTTTAACATGACCCACCTACGATATGTGATTTGCGAAATGTGGGGGCCAATGGTAGCCTACCACTTGGCACTTCCCCATTCGTTAAAGGTCCTTGCCACATCATCTTTTCCTGCCATCTATCCAAGTCAAACCTAAACTTTTACTTGCTCTAACTTATGAATACGAGCTCGGATTCGAGTGTCGTTCACACAGTTGGAATCAGAATGACAAGCTCTTTGATATGAAGCTAATTTAATCAAGATTCTGACACTTTGAGTTTTGAGCACCTGATCAATATAGTAAATAATATTGTATGAATGTTTTTGTGAATATTCCTTCATTTCATTGTTTATGTAAATGATTTATTCTTTATAGTTTCTTTCAAAATACTATGTAGGTTTTATGAACTATTTATTTTTTTAAAGAGTCACTATTTGTAATTCATACTTCATTTAAACTATGCTCCCATGATAAGATAAGGTTAGAGGAGAAATCACCTTTAGTAGTAACCTGGCCCACATACCAGTGAGGGTCAACATACCAAATGAAAATAGGTTTATTTTGGGACCTCGATCAGGAGGTTTCTCCTATTGTTGGTTGGGATAACTTCCAAGCATGAATAGGTTCATAAGCAAGCCCTACTTCAACCTACTCAAATATTAGATAAGGAAATGGAGGAAATAAGTGCAAAAGGACTAGACTTTGGTTGTAATTATAAATGGAAAAAGGGAGAAAATGTAAAGCAAAAAATCACCTTGGAAAATAATAATGAAGAGAAAATGGAGGCATCTACATAAATAAATGAAGAAGAACTTGCTAACTCTAAAGAGAAGTATCTAGAGGTCAAAATTATGCACAACATTGATTTAGAAAAGTGAGAAATATTTGTTGATGCATTGGCAGGGTTATCAACACTTCAAACCCTAAGGATAATATATTACATTAAGAATAAAATAGTTATAGTGCTTATTGACTCAAGTAGTACCTATAACTTCTTTAATAAAATATCAGCAAAGTGCCTCAATTGTTTTTTATATCTAACGACAAATTTTAAACTTTTCGTTATTAAGGGAGTATTTATTGTGTGGGAAAATGCCATAAAATCAAACCAAGTATTGGAAATTAAAATTTTTAAAGCCCAAGGTATGTCATTCCCATTAGAAGAGTAGATAGTTCTCTAGGGATTCAATGGATGAGAACATTAGGTATGATTTCCAAAAACTATGATGAATTATTTGTGACATTGAATTAGAATTAATTTAATATTAACTCAAAGGATTGAAATGTGGACCTCCTCAAGTTAGAAAATCACATACAATGGAAAATATTCTAAGGGTAGAAAAGTTGCAGTTAAACTTTATTCGATGGAAGTTAAGAGGGAAGATGAAAACATTATAGATGATTTAAAATTACACCTTGGAAAATCACTATAGGATCTTCCAATAATTTCCTATACATCTATCTCCATCTAAAGATCATGAACATCAAATCGAATAAATATGTAGATGTACCTATCCTAGTAAAAGGTCTTATATATAACCTAATCAACGAAAGGGGAAAACTGAGAAAATGGTACATAACATAATAGATTTAGGTATTATTCAACATATTAGGTGTTCACTTTTAGCTCTACTAGTGATGGTGAGAAAAACAAATAGTTATTGGTGAATGTGTCCTAATAGATATCTAATCAAAATCATAATTAACGATAAATTCCCTATATTGAATATTGATGAGTTTTTATATGGGCTTCATGGAGTATCTTATTATAGAAAGCTTGATCCTCAATCATAATACTACCATATCATATGAAGAAAATAAAACATTCCCAAAACTTATTTTATAACACATGAAGTGAACTACGAGTTCTTTATCATGACTTTTGGTTGACTAATTCTCCTTATACTTTTTAGATAATTGTGAAAAATATTTTGTGACTTCATCTTAGAAAATTTCTATTGATTTTCTTTAATGATATACTTATCTATAACAAATCATGGGAAGACCACATTATACATGTGGATAAAGTTCTTCAAATTCTTGAGAACAATCAATTATACATAAGAAAATCCAAATGTGCTTTTGGGAAACAAAAGATATAATATTTGGGTCATATTATTTCAAGGGAAGGTTAAGGTGTTCCCTAAGAAGATCCATCCTATTACAAAATGGCATATTCCCAAGAAAATCAAGAGTTTTAGAGGATTTTTGGGTGGCAGGATATTATGAAATTTTTGTTAAGAATAATGCATGCATTGTGGGTCCACTCATATTTTTCTTGAAGAAAAAATCATTTGTATGGAATGATGACACTACTTTAGCATTCTCTCTCTTAAATAATGCCATGTGTTTTACACTAGTATTGGCCACACCTAATTTTGGCCAAGCATTTCTAGTCAAATTTGATGCATCTAGAAAGGAATTGGAATAGTATTAACACGTGGAAAATTAAATTTTGGAGAGCTAAATGTATTCCATTGACATTGGAGGTGTAGATGTTTTTCTAGGGATTTGAACATCAGGTACAATTTCTAAAAAAGAATTATTTATGAGATTTGAATTGGAAGGAATTCATGGGAAATTTCACGAAAGAATTATGGAATATGAGTGGAACAACCTAGCTAGGATTTTAGCTTATCATCCACAAACAAATGGTAAAACACAAATAGTTAATAAATGTTTAGAGGGTTATCTACAATGATATCCTTCAGAAAACAAAGAGCAATGGATGAAGTGTCTTTTCTATAAGAACATTGTATAATACTACGTATCACACATCTACTAAAATGTTGTGATTTTAAGCCTTTTATGGATATCCAACTTCTAGAATTTCATACCTTTTGGAAGATAAGTCCAAACTATAGGAAATGGAGTATGGATAATAATAAATAAACTTTAACAACTCTTAATGAAAGCCTTAAAATGGTGAAAAACATGATGAAACAATAAACGTATCAACATCGAACCAAAAGACAATTTGAGGGTGATTGGGTATTTTTGAGACTACACCCTTATAATAAATCTCACTCAAGCAAAAGAAGTATCATAAATTAGATCCGAATTGTTATGGACCCTACAATATTATTCATAGGATTGGAAAAGTGGCATATGAGTTAAATTTTCCTTCTCGCATTGATAAGAATTTTAATGTATCGTGCATATAAAATGTTTTTGGACAAACTATGCTAATGCAAAGCAAACTTCTAAAATTAGATGAAGGGAAGTTGATTATTGAAGCATAAAAAGCTATATATCAACATTCTCTATTTCATTTGGATAGAACCATTATAGAGTACTTAAGCAAGTGGAATAATGTGCCTCTAGAAGAATCAACATGGAAAAATGATTGGTTTCTAAAGAAACACCCTCAATTACAAGCTTTGAGGGAAAAAATATTTTAAAAAGAGAGGGACTACGATTCATTATTAGTTTATTACAATATTAGTGGGTAGGCTAGAACCCTTCATTGTATTGTTTCATTATAATTGTATCCTACACACACACACACACACACTAAGGAATCTTAGTCCTATGATGGTAATATCTTGTCTTTGTATTGGATTTATTGTAAAAGGAGTTTTCCCCCTTGAAGTGGATTGTATTCGTTGATTTTTTATCTATTTAAGGCACTTGGTCATAACAAATTGTTTCATGATTCCCATATATACTTTAAATTTAATTATTGTAGTGGAATAATAAAAGTAATTTGATAAAATATTATTACTGTAGAAACATAATATTATGAAAATTATAACAAATGAAAAAAAAATTAACATCAAATAAATTTAATATTACAAAAAATTATATTGCAATCAAAAAGTTACGATGAACTTTAATATCCTTACAAATTGGATAAACATATATTATGACAAATTATATTGAAATATTTTTTTTGGTAAATTATGATATCAAATTAGCATAATATTATGACAAAAGATAGCCCACGGGTTGTAGAATAGATGGTGATGGGGTGTACTATTAAGGAATTTTGTGATGTGAAGGTCATTGATTCGAAAATCCATGGGAAAAAATCCAATCATGTTAAGGGACGGTGTGGCACAAGCCAGGTGTGGTCCTCGAGTGATTTTTACATCTTAGTTGCCCTAGGTCATGGGTTCTCAAGT
This sequence comes from Pinus tabuliformis, assembly GCA_031772625.1. Classification (NCBI taxonomy): domain Eukaryota; kingdom Viridiplantae; phylum Streptophyta; class Pinopsida; order Pinales; family Pinaceae; genus Pinus; species Pinus tabuliformis. The sequence goes on from CM062817.1 coordinate 994,582,237, forward strand.
GAAAGGTTAACCGTGCAGTCATTACAAGACTCACACAACTTAACAAACAAAACAAATATTATGAAAAATGATAAAAAAATAATATTAGACAAACACAATAGGTTGTTACTTAATGTATTAGGGACCATCTTTATTTAAAAAATCTCATGAGGAAGAAAAGTGTGAAACCAAAAAATTATTAGTGGCCTCATTAAAGAATGTCTACTAGTTAGTGATTGTGTCCTCATTAATGGAGGTCTAATAGGTGGTTACATTTTAAGTCAATTAGGAATTATATATATTCATAGAAACCATGCAATTTGTTTCCAAATTAATATTATAGTTTTTGGTACTTTACATATGTTGGGCAGTGTACCCTTCGTTGTTGGAAGCTTGACAATATTGAGAGGGGAGTGAATTGGTATTGTGTAGATGGACCAACTTTTACCAAAGCTTTCCCTTCTCTAATGATTAATTGAATCATGTGTTAATTAACCAACAACATAGCATAAACCATGATTAACATATTAAACATCAAGCACATAAACATGAGAGCATCAATACTCAAAATACAACAATTAAGAAATCAATGAATGAGGACACAATATGTAAGGTGGGAACCTTCCGGGAGAAAAACTACCATCTTCTTTGGCTTCTGCTCTTTTTCTTATTATCCAAAATCTTCGTTTACATTGTCATATTACTAACCACCACCATTGTTCACGGCACAACTTGCTATTTGTAAGTAACTAATTGCTCCAAGCCACTACCTATTGGAAGCCACACTTCCTAAACGTTGTAGGCCACCTGTTAAAATTTGCAACCAGGGCAAAACTTCATGTCGGTCATATTATTCATGGCTGATAATATTTTTATTAGATTCCTCTCGTCGAGAGGTGTAGGATTGATATAAAGATCATCCGAAACCGATAAGTATTCATGGAGATATGAATTTATTTTGATTATGGAATTATTATCAAGCCGACCTACAACTCATGTAGGCTCAGAAGCCCAACAGTCGCATCTATTCACCCACCAACGTTGTGTATAAATATAAGAGGACTTTTCCTCACTTGGACTCACTCATCTCATCACATCTCTCTCTCTCTACTGCACAGATATGAGTCTCTTCTCTACTGCGCTGAAATGGGTCTCTCTCTCTCACACACATGTGAAGACGGAAGCTGTTGAATTTGAAGCTGCAACTGCAGAAGTAAAGATTGACTTGAATGGCCTAGAAGATATCCTCTTTGGAACTTCACTGTAGGTTCATATGAACCTCCTTTGAAAGCCGCAACTTTTGGTGGTGGAATGAAGTCAATCCGATGAACGGTTTGCAAGATATCGACTGCCCTAGTTTGAAGCCGGAAACTGTTGAATCTGAAGCTGCAACTGCAGAAGTAAAGATTGACTTGCATGGCATAGAAGATCTCCTCTTTGGAACTACTTTGTTGGTTCATCTGAACCTCCTTTTAAAGCCGCAACTTTTGGTGTTGGAATGAAGTCAATCCAACGAACAGTTTGCAAGATATCGACTGCCCTAGTTTGAAGTCGGAAACTGCTGAAACTGAAGTTGCAACTGCAGAAGTAAAGATTGACTTGCGTGGCCTAGAAGATCTCCTCATCTGAACTGTGTTGTAGGTTCATCTAAACCTCCTCTGGAAGCCGAAACTTTTGGTGGTGGAATGAAGTCAATCCGATGGTCGGTTTGTGAGATATGGTCTGCCCTAGTTAAAGATTATAAAGCCGCTAATGCTGATGCTGCTGATCTAGGGTTTGCTACTGCTGATATGAATCAGATTTATTGTACTATTTCTCTCTGCTGAATTATTGAAGATAAAAGAAGATTTGATCAAAGGGCTTCCCCACATATTGTGAGGTTTGTCCCTGGCTAGCCGCCACATCTTGTGTCTCTTGTCTTGGCTTGTTTTCTGTCGATCGTTTAATGTTCTATCTACACTTTACTTTATGTACATGTGATTGCTAATTGGTGGAATATAATAAGAAAAAGAAGTAAACTGTTATAAGCATAGAACATACCATAACTTAACATGGTATCAGAGTTGAGGTGAAGACAAAGCCCGAGCAAGAGCAAGAGCAATCATTGAAGAGAAGATTGGCAAGGCTATCCTAAAAGAACTATGGGGTCCTCAACACTCTTTCCTGCCGAAGACAAGCTCCGTGAGAAAGCTGACTATCATGGATGGAAGATGTCTATCGATCTAACCCTTGAAGATCAAGGAGTGTTGGACCATGTAAGAGGCAATATTGTTGAGCCTTCATCAAATGCATCTGATGCTGCCTGGAACAAATGGAAAAATGGAGAAGTCAAAACAAAGAATATCATCTGGGACTCTATCGACAAGCACTTGGTGGCCTACATCTCTGATCTAGAAACCTCCAAGGAAATCTACGACAGACTGGTGAGTTTATTTAAAGTTAATGATGCAAATCAAGTTTTGTTTCTTAGAAATAAGTTGAGGGAAATCAAGAAGGGTAAAGATGAAAGTATGCAAGCATACTTCTTAAGAATCACCGAGATCAAGAACGATCTCCTATCTATTGGAGAAACCATTACTGACAGAGAAATGGCACTCACAACTCTCAGAGGATTACCATCTGAATGGTATGTGTTCAGGACTACTCTTCTAAACAATAATGTAATTCCTAGTTTCGAGGAATTAATGGCTAGATGCATTCAAGAACAAACAAGGGTAGAAGAATAGGAAATACCCTTGCCTAAAGGTCCTCCTGCTGCTTTTTCTTCTCATGCTAAGAAAAGAAATAATTCTGGGTCTAAATCAAAAGGAAAGGTTGGACCTAAGGGTGGAAGAAAAGGATGATGTTACATATGCGATAAAACAGGTCACTATGCAAGGGAGTGCCCTGATAGAAAGGACTCACACCGGGAAAATGATCAAAATCCCTCTGATGACAAATCAAAGGAATGAAAATTCAATAGCAAAGGTAAGAGGAGAGTTGGGGATCGAGGAAGAGGACAACCATTCAAGAAGGCTAGAAAGTCCAAGATGTATTAAATGCACCTGACCTAAAAAAGAACCTAGTGTCCATCTCGGCAATGGAAGAAAAAGGCTACAAGGTAACCTTAAGCAATGGAAAGGTATGTATATGGAGATGCCTTTACTCTTAGGTTTAGTGTTGATTCATTATATCAGGTCGATGGATGTCCGCTAGGTGTCATGTCTTGTGACACAACTCTTTAGTCCAAACTTTGGCATCGGAGGTTTTCCCACCTTCATTACAAAGCTCTACCCGATGTAAAACAAATGGTGACATGGATGCCCGAATTCCAAGTAGATAAAGAAGGTGTATGTCCGGGATGTGGCAAAGGAAAGCTCAAAAGGGGACCATTCCCCTCAAGCCAAAGCAAGACCTCCGATATATTATAATTGGTTTACTCAGGCATACCTGAGGTTGGAATTAAGAGGGAGACTACTACACCACATACTCCTGAGCAAAATGGTGTGGTGGGAAGGAAGAACCACACGGTGATGGAAGCTGTCCGGGCCATGCTACATGATCATAGACTTCCAAAGTTTCTATGGGCTGAAACTACAATCACCGTCGTATATGTACAAAATTGATGCCCTCATCAAGCATTGGGTTCCTAAACTCCTGAAGAAATGTTCACCACCGGTCAAAGGGAAGTCTTGATTAGTCATGATGTCGCCTTTGACAAAGATATGGCTCTCAGCAAGGTGGACAATCTGTTGACTTTGAGTAGCTCTCAAGAAGCCGACACCAGGGAACCGAAAGAAAAGAATGATGAATCAATGCCTGATGTAGAAGAACCCATGGATCTGATCGATCCTCATCCACATGAGCCTTCCTCTTCTAGGAAGAGGCCTTCATGGCTTAGGGGGATACTTGATGATGCTGAAGGACATGCTACACCCTGAGGAACCTTCCATCAAAGTAAGAAACTTAACAGGTATCAGGGATACCTGAACATCATGAGCACAATCATACAAAATGAACCTTCATCATTCTCAGATGCCGTCAAGCATCAAGTATGGAAGGATGCTATGACCGAAGAATATGAGTCTATCATAAAGAATGATGTTTGGGAAGTAGTTCCCAGACCCCAGGACAAGACTGTTGTTACTTCCAAATGGCTTTACAAGATAAAGCATGCAGTAGATGGAAGCACGGAAAAGTATAAGGCTCGTTTTCTTGCTCGAGGTTTCTCCCAAAAGGAAGGTATAGACTATGATGAGATATTTGCACCTGTTGCCAGATATACGACCATCCGCTCGATCATAGCCCTTGCTGCTTCACAAGGATGGAACCTACATCAGATGGATGTCAAGACTGCGTTCTTGCATGGCTCGATCAAAGAAGAGGTCTACGTGGAGCAACCCGAAGGATTTGAGATTTATGATCGAAAATCTCATGTATGCAGGTTGAAGAAAGCTCTCTATGGGCTGAAGGAAGCACCCCGAGCATGGTATGAGAGGATCAATAGCTACTTGATGAAGTTGGGATTCACTAGAAGTGAAGTCGATCCTAACCTTTACTTTAAGGTTGAAGATGACAAGCCTCTCATACTGGTGTTGTATGTGGATGACCTCTTTCTAACAGGTGCAAACCCTCTCATTCACAAATGTAAGAGGGAGCTGGCCTTTGAATTTGAAAGGAAAGACCTAGGACTGATGCACTACTTCCTAGGACTTGAAGTGTGGCAGAAGCCAAGGGAAATTTTCCTATCCCAAGGAAAATATGTGGTAAATATATTGGAAAGATTCGGTATGATGGACTGCAAGCCTGTGACTACCTCGAGGGTCTTAACTTTTAGAAGTTATATGGTAGTGATGTTGGACCAGACTTGGTAAATGCCTCTGAGTTTCAAAAACTCATTCGCATTGATGTTCTTGGTGAACCTCCATCCGAACATATGTTTTGCAGTTAGCATTGTGAGCTCATATTTGGTTGAGCCTCACTGGATTGATGCCAGGAATCTTCTGAGATGTCTTCAGGACACAATCTCTCATGGATTAAGATACACTGCCAGAGATGTGAGACTACTTGGATATACTGATGTTGATTGGGCAGGCAGTGTGGTGGACCGTAAGAGCACTTTCAGTTATTGTTTTACCTTGGAATCTGCTTCAATATCCTGGATGAGCAAGAAGCAGAAGTCGGTGGCTTTGAGCACCACCGAAGCAGGATATATTGTTGCTAGCATAACGTCGTGTGAGGCAGTCTGGTTGTGAAAGCTCTTCAGTGAGATGTTTGGATTTACATTGGATACCACTGTGATTCTCTATAGCAACCAGAGGTGGGATTCGATTATTGAGGAATCCCGTATTCATCGATTGCTCCAACAGATAGACATCATCTGGGATATGGTAAGTTGATGAGCAAGGAGGCTCCATCACATTAAGATGATGTACAGGTTGATACACCTTGTCAAAGCCCTGAGGAAAGATCTAATCTGCGATTTTCCCAAATGACTTGGAGTTAGCAAGAAACCCTTGTACAAGGGTCCTACATGTTGCATACATTGAGCTCTGGGAGCTCTGAGGGCTTGCGGTTATTACTGGAGCAACATATGACCACAGGGTGACTCACCCTCCCCTGGTGGTGCACACTGGAACAAGATGATTCGCTCTCTTGTGGGACAAGATGATTCGCTCTCTTGTGGAACAGGATCATTCGCTCTCCTGTGTAGCAGGATGATTAGTTCTCCTGTGAGGCCTGGATTGATGTGTTCTCCATGGCAGCCTGGATTGATGTGTTCTCCACGGCGATTGTAGCAGGATTGATGTGTTCTCCTGTGAGACCTGGATTGATGTGTTCTCCATGGCAATTGTAGCAGGATTGATGTGTTCTCCTGTGAGGCGTGGATTGATGTGTTCTCCATGGCAATTGTAGCAGGATTGATGTGTTCTCCTGTGAGGACAGGATTGATTAGTTCTCCTGTCGAGGCATCCTACCCATGCAGTCTGGGACTCATGGGAAGTACCTCTCATTTGATCAATGAGCAGGGAAATGAAGTTAGGAACCATAGTAGTACCGATGGACGCATCGTTGTAACTACCGTACTCCCTACGCTAGGATGACCTCCATTGATCTGGGATCAATGATACTGGTCTGGGACCAGTGGTAGGAGTTGTACCATACTATGACGCTGACTTCGAGTCGGTTGAGACTGGTCTGGGATCAGTGGTATATACTCTGAGACTGACTTTGAGTCAGTAGAGGATGATATTGGTCTGGGACCATTGGAGTTGTACTCACTATGATGCTGACTTTGGGTTGGTTGAGACTGGTCTGAGACCAGTGGTACATACTCTGAGACTGACTTTGAGTCAGCATGATACATCCTCGATCATTTCTTCTTCTTCATAATTCGGACAAAAGCAAAGCAGAACAGAACAATGCAAGAGCAGAGCAAAACAATATAGATCAGTGCAAGCAAAACAAGACAAAGCAGAACAGGCAGAATAGAGTAGAGCAGGGCAAGGTTCAGGCTGTACAGGGCAGTGCATTTGATGGATGAATAGTAATGACCGATAGACAGATTGCAGATGAAGTTCTCCATGGTTGAGAGGGAGTGCTAAAATTGGCAACCAGGGCAAAACTTCATGTGGGTCATCTTATTCATGGCTGATAATATTTTTATTAGATTCCTCTCGTCGAGAGGTGTAGGATTGATATAAAGATCATCCGATTCCGATAAGTATTCATGGAGATATGAATTTATTTTGATTATGGAATTATTATCAAGCCGACCTACAACTCATGTAGGTTCAGAAGCCCAACAGTCGCATATATTCACCCACCAACGTTGTGTATAAATATAAGATGACTTTTCCTCATTTTGACTCACTCATCTCATCACATCTCTCTCTCTCTATTGCGCAGATATGAGTCTCTTCTCTACTGCGCTGAAATGGGTCTCTCTCTCTCACACATGTGAAGCCGGAAGCTGTTGAATTTGAAGCTGCAACTGCAGAAGTAAAGATTGACTTGCGTTGCCTAGAAGATCTCCTCTTTGGAACTGCACTATAGGTTCATCTGAACCTCCTTTGAAAGCCGCAACTTTTGGTGGTGGAATGAAGTCAATCCGACGAACGGTTTGCAAGATATCGACTGCCCTAGTTTGAAGCCGGAAACTGTTGAATCTGAAGCTGCAACTGCAGAAGTAAAGATTGACTTGCGTGGCCTAGAAGATCTCCTCTTTGGAACTACGTTGTTGGTTCATCTGAACCTCCTTTGAAAGCTGCAACTTTTGGTGGTGGAATGAAGTCAATCCGACGAACGGTTTGCAAGATATCGACTGCCCTAGTTTGAAGCTGGAAACTGCTGAAACTGAAGCTGCAACTGCAGAAGTAAATATTGACTTGCGTGGCCTAGAAGATCTCCTCATCTGAACTGCGCTGTAGGTTCATCTGAACCTCCTCTGGAAGCCAAAAATTTTGGTGGTGGAATGAAGTCAATCCGACGGTCGGTTTGTGAGATATGGTCTGCCCTAGTTTGATAATGAAGCCGCTAATGCTGATGTTGCTGATCTAGGGTTTGCTACTGCTGATATGAATCAGATTTATTGTACTATTTCTCTCTGCTGAATTATTGAAGATAAAAGAAGATTTGATCAAAGGGTTTCCCCACACATTGTGGGGTTTGTCCCTGGCTAGCCGCCACATCTTGTGTCTCTTGTCTTGGCTTGTTTTCTGTCGATCGTTTAATGTTCTATCTGCACTTTACTTTATGTACATGTGATTGCTAATTGGTGGAATATAATAAGAAAAAGAAGTAAACTGTTATAAGCATAGAACATACCATAACTTAACACCACCACCAGCAGGATGCCCCAACACCCAATAGTGCTTCCATCCACCACCGAACGAAAGCCATTACTCACAAGTTCTCAAGCCACTTCCTGAAGGATTTCACTACACATAGAATCAACAAGCCATTACTTGCTTCACGGAAGGCCCCATCCTTCAATCTCTCTTGTGGACCACATTTCACAATATTTCACACTGGATCCACCTGTAACAAACTATACAACCATATGTCGTGTTTCATCCCATTTTCATACTAGACCCACAATAAGCTTTATGCTCATCAACAAGACATCTCATTGTCAAACCCTCAGAACAACATACTTAAATGTTTTGAAAAACAACAATACAAATTACATGCATGGCATTGATATAAGCTCACTACACATACAAAATCAACCATATACACCAAAAATATACTCCCAAGATATAACAACAATATATCAAATTAACGAACCCCGACAACATTATATACAAGAATTAAGCTAATACTTTGGCAATACAATTACATGGAAGATACATCAAAATACTAACAATAGCATATAAATTCCATGCAACAATATAATGTTGCAGCTCCAAAAACATAATTCCTTGCATCAACAACAATGTTAACAAACCGTAGTAACAATATAATCAATATTGTCAATATTCTTCCATAATTCCGCAACTATATATGCAAACAAATAAACATGTGGTCGTTCTAATGCCCCTTCCTTCTAAAGCTCTGCCATACAATCTGACCATTTCCTGCATTAAGCTTCATGTTTATTTGTTCTCCTCCAAACACATAGCATCTAAAACTATGATTGTGCAACGAAAACTCATTTTAAAATAATTTACCCATATCAATGCATTAATTATCTTCCACTTCATCTTTGTGACCAAATCAAATAATTAATCATGGCCAATTCAAAATTGTGGACCCCAAATTTGTCAAAGCCAAATTTTCAAACACCAAATTTGTGAACGCCAAATGTGTGAATCCCAAATTTCTGAACCCCAAATTTGTGAATGCCAAATTTCTGAACACCAAATTTGTGAATGCGAAATTTGTGAATGCGAAATTTGAGAATGCTAAATTTGTGAATGCCAAATTTTTTGAATTCCAAATTTGTGCCATTAGACTATCAAATTCAAACTCCTTTACTCAAAATTGTTTCCAAATTCTTCAACATCTTTCCCACCACCTATACAACCTCCAGACACCTCTGCAACACCTGAACACTTCAACAAACCTATGATCATCATCACAAGTACATAAACCCTTACAACTTGTTGACATCAATGCCAACACAATTGGTTCCATGGTTGACAACAATTCCAAAACCATGCTACCAACATTCTCCCCCTTTGGCATTGATGGAAACCTTCAGCCACTCCATCAAATTGATCTCCATCATTGTTAACTGGATAGTTTCGTTCTCACTCAGGTAGTTGTTTCACTTGACCATATCAACACATTAATTATATTCCACTCCATATTTGTGACCAAATCAATTAGGACCAAATCAAATAATCGATAATGAAGAATTCAAAATTTTGTGAGCATAAAAATTTTAAATGCCAAATTTGCAAACACTAAATTTCTAAATGCCAAATTTGTGAACACCAAATTTCTAAAATCTGCTAAAGAAATATGGTGTTTAGAAATTTAGCATTCGCAAATTTGGTGTTTGAATATTTGCATTGAAAAATTTGGGGTCCACAATTTTGTATTAGTCATGACTAATTATTTGATTTAGTCCTAATTGATTTCATCCGAAAGATGAAATGGAAGATAACTAATACATTGATGTGGTATAAAATGTAACATTGGTAAACTATTTTAAAATGAATTGTTGTCGATAAATCACAGAGTTTTAGATGTTATGTGCTTGGAGTAGAACGAAAACACCCAAAGCATAATGCAAGAAAGGATCATATTGTATGGTTGAGCTTTAGAAGGAAGGATAATTTTGAATGGCCACATTGTTTATTTGTAGTGCAGATCCAATTGTGGAATTATGGTAGAATATTGATAGTGTTGGTCATATTGTTCCTAGGGTTTGTTAACATTGTTGTTGATGTAGGGAGTTATGTTTTCAAAGTTGTAGCATTATATTGTTGCAGAAAATTTATATGCTACTATTAGTAATTTGATGTAGCTTCCATGTAATTGTATTTCCAAAGTATTAGCTTGATTATATGATGCTACTTGGGTTTTTTAGTTTGATATATTGCTGCTATATCTTGGCAGTATGTTTTTGGTCTTATATGGTTGAGTTTCTATGTGCAGTGAGCTTATATTGATGCCATGTAATTTGTATTGTGGTTGTTGATTCCCTGTTTTGTTCCCATCACTACCATTTTGCATCCCTATTTCAACCTCTTTTTGGCACTCCTGAACCTACTTACTTGCTATTATACTATCCTAATCACTGCCCTAATCTCCATTTTGAGGTAAAGTCTTTTATGATTACATTTTATTATTTATTGGTGGATTTAAGTAGATATGAGTAGTTGATTCCTAAACTTACTAATTATTATGATCAAAGTGTAGACCTCCTAGCAGATGTGCAGGATGACAGTAGGAAGAAGCAACTAGTGAACCATGGTTCGCCACTTCTGTAATCAAGAGCCACTTTTGGATTCGATACTGAAACAACGCAGTGGATAAGGGGCCGTATGCTTCGGGATGGCAAGCTGCCTCTAGCCATGCAAGGAACGTGTTCGGTCCTAAGATCCTCGTTATCTTCTCTCTGACTGGAGCAGACAATAAGTTTAGGGTCGGTTGGAGGTTGTTGAACCAATTTGGACCAGTTTTTCAAACTATCTGCTCTGAAGGAGTAGATTAGTTGGACTGTTACGATTTACCATCTTTAGTTCAGTTGTTTAAACTTTATTAAATGCCTATAAAAGGCTATTATGTAATATGTTAAAGCTAGTGAACAAACCTTGAAGTGATTACTATGTATTGCATGACTCATTTTTAATCAAAATGTTTACAATGGTTCTACCTTAAATTTGGATTAATCGTTTGATGAATTTGCTGATGATGGCAGGTTGATTGCATTTGAAATCTCTCTTTACTGTAAGTTAGCCAACTCCCAGGTGTGGTCGGGCCCACCCATCTGGGTTTAGCTTTGTACATTGCATAGCAGTGACACTGTGTGTTAGATATAGTCAATTCTTCATTCATTGCAATTTAGTTTTAGTTTGGTTTGTTGCATGAGAATTATCTTAGTTCAGTTGCTTAGAGTATGCAGATGTGTTGATTCTTTTAAAAACCCCTTCATTTTCATAATCCACAACTAAATTTCTGTGTGATTCTCGTTTTTCTCTCGGAACAACGTTATGCTCTGCTCATGAACCTTACCATCGTATTGATTTGGAATTGACATAGATATGCATGGAATCTACTAGACTACATGGTCATTTGATGATTGAGAAGAGTTTGTTTATCCATTAACAGTGCCGAAATTACTTTTAATAATTAAATTGAATAACATCTTTAGAGATCAGGGATGAATGGGATTCGAGTTAATTAGAGTGAGATTAGTTTATTCCCAAATCATTTTTTCTTTTCCTCTAAAAACTGGATCAGTTAACTCTCTGTTGAATTGTTTTGCGGGTAATGCGACATAAGGAAATACTTGTTGATTGTTTGAAGACTGTGATTGGCATAAATTTGGTTTGATTTTAAGTTGATTGGATTGATGATTAAGTTATCTACTTAAGCTTACATACAAATAGAACATTGCTTTCAGAAGTGTTGAATGAATTATTGTGGGTTTAGTCCAGTTTCATTTGGAAAATAAATTCTTAGATTGATCAATAGACTATGTGGATTGAACGCAGAATACAAAAGAGTGCTTTGTGTGATTAGTTGATTTCATTAGTTTAGTTGGATTATTAATTCCCCTGCTTTGTGTGATTAGTTGCTTTCATTGGTTGAGTTGGATTATTAATTCCCTTGTTTCGTGTGATAGTTGATTCCATTAGTTTAGTTGGATAATTGATTTTCCCTGTTTCATTGAGTGCTTGATTACATGTCCCATAGTTAAATGTCAATTGTATTTTAACAAGCAACATATATATTTCAAATAGAGTTACTTGCAAGTGAGGAGTGGTGTGATTACAGGGTGATTTGAAGTACGACTTCTCAGAATTGTTTGATTGGATTTCTATGTATTGAGTAGACTAAATGCTTGAAATTATTCTCATTATGATGATTAATTAAGACTTGTAGGTGGTTTGATTGAGAATACAAGATTAAGTTAGTGAGTTAAAGAGTGAAATAGAGTGTTTTTTATTTTAGTACTTAACTTCAAAATCCTGGGTGTTAAAAGTTAGTAGGGTAACGATTCATTAGGTACAGATTGCCTGTTTGGGTGAGGATTGAATTTCTATTACAAGAAGTGGATCTTTATTTCTTTTGAGTGTAAACTGAAAGAGTTAGAACCAGAATTTGAGTGTTTTGATTGATTAATTCTTGTGCGATTACGAGTTCATTTTCATCGCTTGAAATTAGTATTAAATAGTTTAGTAGCCGGTTGAGTTCAAATTCCAATCCTAGGTTAAGTTCGTAAAGATTTTTGAAGTCTTTAGATTAAATTTGATTGTTGGGTCTGCTCATATCAGCTAGATATTTGATTTATTTTAAGTTTGAAAGCATTCATGTGTTTATTTCCCCACTAATTGTTATAAGGAATTGTTAAAACTCTAATCGAGCACTGAACAAAGAAAGCGCAAGGCAACTCGTGCTTACAAACCTGGGTTGACAATTAATATTAAGAGATTTAATTTGTCAATTTAATCTCTGAACATTTTGGCGCCATTGTCGGGGAAGTTGTCATTTCTTATTCAGGTAACCATTATCATTTGAGTTTCAGGATCTTGCAGGACTATCAGAGGGCGGAGTGTGTATGGTAAGACGTGAGTGAAGAGCCACGCAACCACCTTTTTGGGGTTTCTCCAAAGTCTAACCAATCACTGCTTGTTCTTAAATTTCTATTTCCTTTATCTTTATGCGTAGGAGTATAGGTAGACCTAGGGATAGCAAGGGTAGATTTATTTCCAGTTCTAATTTTCCTACAACTTTTTGATGAATTAATATACCCAACCTTACCGCTGCTAATCAATATGCAGGACTAAGACAAGAACGAGGAAGTGTTGATGCCAACGTGGTTTCAGATCAAGAATTCTTAGATCGAGGGGAAAGGATCATTCAACAAATTGTCTTTAACAACCTTGTAGAAGAACTAGTAGAACAGAAAGACCTCTTGGATGAGTAATCAACCAACATCAACCATGTTCCAATACCCCATGTTCACTCCATAATCAACAAACCCTATCCGGTGCCAGTTGCAGAGATGGATCACCAAGATGGGGAGGACGACATAATGAAGAATGCTAAGAAGAGGGAGAAGGTCCTCGACGCAATGAGAACCTCTTTAGAAGGGGCAACCAGGAAGATGAAGAAGAGGTTACCTTCGGATTCCCTATCCTAGATGTGACTCATGACATCACAATGAAAATAATTCCAATGACATATCTTCTATTGTTCTACGGTAAATCATTTGAAGATCTCAATGCCTTTCTTTTTGAATTTGATATTTTATGTCACGGTTATAATTATTATGACAATGCTCATAAACTTAAATTGTTTCCTGACACATTAAAATATGCAGCCCTTAGGTGGTTCATGAGTCTAAGGAAACACACTATATACACATGGGATGACATGAGATTATTTTTCTTAAAAAGTATCAAGATTTTTGTAAAAGTAGGGACATCAATGATATCCTTAGGATGCAGCAAAATGAATATGAAAACCTAGAAGAGTATCTTGAATGGTTCTATACAACTTCCACAAATCCCATGGGTCCAACCTAGATGAAAATATTATCGGAACTGTGTTCCTAAAAGGGCTAAGAGACAACTGCATTGAAACATTAAACCTGCTCAATGATGGAGACATTTATAAAAAGCAATTTGTTGAATTCATTGGGTTGTGTCACACCTATTCTAGAAGCCAAGCCAAAGTAGGTAAAAAGCTTCAGGAACTTAGAGATAATTATAGAGACTACGTGCAAAAGAAAGTTGCGGCTAATGCTGTTACAAGGGTCGAGTTGGGGAACCTATTAGAAAACTTTAAAATTGATATTTTGAACACAATCAATGACCAGCTAGACACCATGTAAATTAAACAAAAGCAGGAAGCCGAGAAGGCAGCCATGGCAGTTATTTATTCCAAGTGTAGGCATAAACATGCAGAAAGGGAATGCCCTTTAAACACCATTGAGGTTTGTGGAATCTGTACCCTAGAACACCTGACCGAGAAGTACTCATGAATTCCCGGCTTACAAGCCATCTACAAGGGGAATGCTGAAACTGTTGACCAATCTCAAGCAACCAAAAGACCCACCTGGAGAGGCCAGAGTTAGAATGTGTTTCTAGATCCAAATCCCCAAGGTTATATCCAGACTCAACCATGGACCTTTCCTGCATCCTACCCTCCTTGGGTTGCTCACAAACCACAAAATACTGCCTGGGGCTAGAATTGGAGGTCAAACCCCTATGCCAACAACTATCAACCTCAGCCACAATTCTATACGCCTTATCCAAATATGCCAAGTACTTCATATAATCCGACCATGCAAACCTATCAGCAAGTTTATAACCCTAATATGTATCAACAACCTACACTACCACCACCTCCTTTGCATCAATTATTACCTACACCTACTATCCCATCATCTTCACAGGCACCTGCTACCATAAACCCGCCCTGTCCTACATTGTTTCCTACGCAACCCATACCTAACCCAGGTCATAATAGGTTACCTCAACCAATGCAAGATATTGATATTCAACCTTTCCCTACATACATGATCGTTCCCATTCCTATGAACGAAATCCAATTATGATCAGGAAAGACTGTCAACAAAGGAAAATCAGTTGTTGTCATCTAAGAACAGGTACCCTCCACGTCATCCAAAAATCATTCACAAAACAAAAAACAACAACCACAAAAGGAAGAAGAATCACCTGAACCACTGTACCCGGAAAGACTAATAGTAAAGAAAGAAGAGGTCCCGCTTGAATATGACCTGGAAAATGAACTTAGGAATGTATGTATTAAAATTCCACTTTTACAAGCAATTAGAGACATCCCCATACACACCAAAATTTTGAAGGATCTTTGCATTAAGAAACCGAGAAGAAAGGGGCATAAGAACTAGAATGTCAAAATCATGAACCAAATGTCCACTATGATCTCCAACATGCCTGCCAAATACAATGACCCCAGGAATCCCATTGTCACTATTGAGATAAATGGAGTACTTCTGCCAAACAATCTTGTAGATCTAGGGGTAGCAATAAATGCAATGACTTATGAAACAATGATGTCATTATAGCTACGAGGACTTAAAACCACCCCTATCCTTTTAGAAATGGCAGATAAATCTGTCGTTAGACCGATAGGATCCCTGGAGGACATAGTAGTTACTATTGCCTCTTGGCAATACCCCATAGATTTTATAGTCATTTCCCCAAAAACCTATAAGCCTGGACACCCGGTAGTCCTACGGCGCCATGGCTGGCAATGGCTGATGTCGTCATAGGATGTAGAAATGTGAAAATGATCATTTCTAATGGTCCTCAAAATCAAACATTGTCTATTTTTCCACCTGCTCAGACAGCTATCAAAGTACCATTATGGCTTGAAAACCCATATGGATATGAAGACTACATGTTCCCCTTGTTAACATTAGATTAGTCTAGAGGTCTCCAGGAGCATTCTGATGAGCATATTTTGCAGCAGTTTTTAGCAAATAGCACTTGTATCAACTATCCCATCTCTTTTAATGGTTATCAGCATGTTTTTAGTGATGAGTTTTAGGAAACTTGCCACCCAGCTGTCTTCGCCTCATTTGCAACAATGGAGGAAAGCCATGAGCTCACCACAAAACCATTGGAAATATTTGAAGGGAAAATTTTACATATTGGTACAGGATTGACTGTAGAGCAAAAGCATTAGTTGATGAGTATGGTTCGTGAACAAATTGGAGCATTCGCATGGGATTACTTGGATATGAGGGGTATACATCCGGACACTTGCATCCACCATATTTATACAAATGAAGAAATGAGACATGTTCGGCAACCACAAAGGCGTATGAACCCAGCATTAAAAGACATTGTCAAGGAGGAGCTTTAGAAACATTGGGCCGCAGATTTCATCTACCCCATTTCTGATAGTAAGTGGGTGTCACCTCTAGTAGTGGTTCCAAAGAATAATGGCAAGTGGTGGATCTGCATTGACTACAAAGAACTAAACAAGGCCACATTGCGCGACTATTTTCCATTGCCATTCTTCAATCAAGTTCTCGACACGCTTTTAGATAAGAAATATTTTTCTTTTCTAGATGGTTACAGCGGGTACAATCAAATACAAATAGCCGAAGAAGACCAAGAGAGGACTACCTTCACATGCCCATGGGCTACTTATGCATATAAATTCCTTCCCTTTGGTCTTTGTAACACCCCCGCCACTTTCCAAAGAGTTGTACTTGCCATTTTCTCTGATCTGATCCATGATTGTGTGGAAGTCTATATGGATGACTTCACAGTCTATGGAGATGACTTCCCATAGGCTTTGGAGATTCTAGAGAAGGTATTGATCCGTTGTCGAGAAGTTGATCTATACCTTAGTAGCGATAAATGTAGAATGATGCAAACCAAGGGAATTGCTCTAGGCCATCATGTGTCATTTGAAGGGATTCAAGTTGACCCAACAAAAATCGAGGTAATTTCGCGTATCCCTATTCCGAGCTCGCAAAAATAGGTAAGAATTTTTCTAGGGCATGCAAGATATTATCGATGATTTATTGAGAATTTCACTAGAATTGCAACACCATTATTTAAATTGTTAACTAAATATGTTGACTTTGTATGGAATGTCGACTGCCAACAGGTTTTTCAGGTACTGAAGGAAAGATTGTCTACATCTCTGGTGCTAAGAGGGCAAAATTGGTCCTTGACTTTTCATATTTGTACAGATTCTTCGAATACTGCACCGGGAGAAGTTTTGGGACAAAGGGAGGATAACTTTCCCAATGCCATTTACTTTGTTAGCAAAAATATCCCTCCCGCTGAATTAAATTATATGGTTACTGAAAAAGAGTTGTTAGCAGTTGTGCAAGATATAGGAAAGTTTAGACATTATATTATTGGTTATGAGACATTTGTCCATACCGACCATTCTGTTGTTATATTTTCAAGTGAATAAACCTATTACTAATGGTAGGATAACTAGATCGTTGTTGCTTCTACAAGAATTCAATATAGATATAATTGATAGGCCTGGAAGAGATAACTTGGCAACTGATTTCTTATCTCGTTTGAATCTTATGGAGGGAAGCATGCCAACACCAGTGCCTGACAAATTCACAGATGAAGCTCTGTTTGCCATTTCTATTGTTACTCCTTGGTTTTCTGATGTCACCAATTATCTAGTATCAAGAAAACTACCTCAAAACTTGTCAACCCGAGAGAGCCACAATATAGTGCAATGCAGTGCTAGTTTCTCCTGGATCGAGGGAGATCTATTTTATACAGGACCAAACTTGATTATGAGGCAGTGTGTGTGGGAAGATGAAATGCATGATATATTAAGTGCCAATCACAAAGAGCCCTGTTGTGGCCATTTTTCCAATAAAAGGATGGCATATAAAGTTCTTCGTACCGAATAATATTGGCCTACCCTATTTAAAGACGCCAAGAAGTTTGTTTTGAGTTGTGACGCTTGCCAACGGATGGGGAGACCAGTTGCCTCCGATGAAATGCCTCTTCAACCACAAATTTCCATTAAACCCTTTGATAAGTGGGCATTGGAATTCATAGGGCCCATCTCCCCAATGTTAAGTAAGAAGAAATACATTTTGGTGTGCACTAATTATGTCACCAAGTGGGTGGAGGCTAAAGCATTGTATGCTACCACTGAAAAGGCAATAGTAGAGTTTTTGTTCAAGGACATCTTTCCAAGATTTGAGGTGTGTCGTGAAATTGTCACTGATCAAGGAACCCAATTTATGTCAATGTTGGTCAAGGCACTCATTGAGCAATATCAAGTTAAGCACCAAAAATCAATTCCTTACCACCCCCAGCCTAATGGGCAAGAGGAGTCTATGAACAAAGTTTTGGAACCTGTCCTTACAAAATCAATTCAAATGCATCACAAAGATAGGGTGGAAAAGTTACCAGAAGCATTATGGGCTTACCGGATCACTTGGAGGAATGTGGCCAGACACACACCTTATGAATTAGTCTATGGTAAACAAGTACTCTTGCCCATCGAATTCCAAGTAAAAACATTCAGAACTGCCACTCAGTTGGGCATGAATTTAAATGAGGCTCAAGAATAGAGATTTATGCAATTGAATGAGCTTGATGAGATCTGACAAGATGCCTACCACAGAACCATAGAACTACATTAGTACAGAACCAAAGAGCTCGATGGCACGGAAAATTTATTAAGAAGAAAGTCTTCCATCCAAGTGACTCGGCCTTGTTATACGATACTAAGTTTAAGCATTTCAAAGGTAAATTCTACCAGATGGTTAGGACCTTTGAGGTAACAGAAGTTTTTGATAATGGTTCAGTTTGTATTTGTACTGTCGATGATGACAAGACTTCTTTTGTAGTAAATGGCCATCGGCTTAAAGTTTATCATAAACCACTTTCACATGATCAGTTTTTGCAGGAAGTTCGAAGGGATCCAGGATTGGAGCTAATTCATGCCAATGATCAGCCACTTGCTGGTTCATTTGATTGATTCTTTTTATATGTATATATATATATATAAAAACTAGTGGGTTGTCACTTTTTATATCTATCGGTGGTCCTCCCCACATCCCATGTAGAGTAAAGTATGAATTCACCAGGAGAAAGTTTATTCCTTTATCTAGGCCTGGTGGATTACTTATGGAAAAGGAACCTCTGGAGTCTTCTTTCGAAGCCTTTAGATTCTCTAAACATGAAGCTCCCGAGCATTGACTGATCCAGGCTCATAAATAATATGGACCAGTATTAGTCTAGGGATTCCTTGAGTATAGAATTGTTCTTTTCCGGGCTCAAGGAAATGATTACAGAAAGAAAACCTCCTGGAGTCTAAATTGGGCAATTCAGACTCTCTAAACAAGAATGCCTCGAGCACTAACTACTTTAGGCTCGTTAAAATAATAAGGTAGTAGTATTATAGGGATCCTTTAGGCTTTGAATTATTCTTTTCTGGGCCCAAAGGAATAACTATAGAAAGGAAGCCCCATTGGAGCTCTCTTTCTGGACATTTCTAGCTCCCTAAAGAAGAAATGCCCCAAGAAGTCATCATTCCAGGCCTGGTTAAAATCCATGGATTGATGAGCGGTTCTCTTTTTCTGAAAATAATGAGCAGCTTGGTCTATGGCATTAAATCTGAAGGTTCCAAAATCATGTCAGATACCCTATGCCTTATACTCTGTCTAGATTTAGTTGTTTTTTGTATGAGGATCCCAGAATTCTAATTCAACATGTTCTATTCAAAATGCCTATGTTCCATGCTCTGTTCAAAATGCCTATGTTCCATGCTCTATTCAAAATTCCTATGTTCCATGCTCTGTCCAAAATGAAACTTATATTACATACGAGGGTCCTGAGATTTGGTCTAAATTTGTGTCCTATAATTGCACATTTGCTGTCAAAATATGTGTAAAGAAGCTTTCTGCATCATAAAAGAGATCATTTTTATATATGATAACATGTTTTCTGAGTCAGGACCTATCTTCACTAGCAGTCAAAGAATGATCATGGTTAGCAATTCACTCTATGTAAGTACAGATTCATGGAATCAGTACTCAACTTGCTGAAGTTACAACATGGCAATTTTCCAGGATCAAGGTAGCAGTGCATAATTGCAGTAAGCGTTACTTAAGCACAACTAATTACACACTTGACACCAAATCATTAAAGTGGTTCAGGTACGTGCTTATATTCTACTTGAATTTAACTGGTAGGTGGTTAAAATGTAAATCATAGAAGTATGCCTCTAAATCTATCCTAAGATTTCCTGTGATCATATATCCTACTCCCTTACCCATCTATTCCCGATCTCATAAGCAGTTACCCTCCAGCACATTGATAAGACACGAGCCATAACTGCCACCACTCATGATCTATCCTTATTGTTTGTGATGATGCCTTCTTGCCCGCTTGGCCATCGTTTCATGGCGCCCCTCAGTCGTCATGAGGAGGACGTGCCACCTCACAGCCGAGATACTCACATGCTTCCTCAGGTGATCGCACATTGCAATCAAGTGTCCACTCTCCAAACCAATTGAGGATGGGACAATCACCATAATGGCAATCGATCCGACATACCCAATCTATCATCATGATGATCACTCATCCAAAATTAAAACAAATGGAGACTACGATCATGGGTAAAGAATCAATAAGAGACCAACATTGTAGAAAATTTGGATAAAGGGAAGTTACAGCTAAACGCCCATGGGAGCACATAGGCACGAACCTACCTTTGGTCAATTTGTGCGCAGCACAGAGTATGAAAAATGCAAGGGTATTCTGGAGGAGATAGGCTAGATGACTTTTCTACAGAGGTTTCAAGGCTATAATGATCAGGTTGTGATGGCGTTCACGCGAGTTTCAATGGTGAGAACACCCAAGTCGGCAACCTAAACTTCAGAATCACATAGGAATCCGTAAGTAGGGCCATTGGGCTACCGGCTATGGGCAAGCAATTTTTTAAGGGTGGGCAGCTAGAAATTCCAAATTGCACCCTATTTTTGAAGCCTTCCTACAGGTCGATTAGTTGGGTGAACAGAGTGCTCCGCAACTGCATTGAGGAACGATGGCATCCACTACTGATGATGCTACAACTCTTCATGACTTGCGAAGGAAGGTTTGTCATTGTATTCCTTTATCATATTCGGCTCATGGTCCATTTCACTAAATATAGGCAGTTGAATATTCCTCATTTTCTAAAATTAGTCTTGCACAAAATGGCAAACGGTGTACATTCGCATGGAAAGAAGCCTGAGACTGCATTGTATCACCATATTTTAATTACAATTCTCCTAGTTTCTGAGCTTAAGAAAAGGAAATGGTCGTGGGAGGACTTCCTCATTGAGGCATTCCCTAGACAAGAAACACAGACTAAGGGACGACAACGAACAGTGGGTCGCTCCCTAAAAAGTGATGATGCAATGCCCCCATCCAAGTCTGAGTCTACCCCTACCCACTCCCCCACTCCTATTTCCGAATTCCCCCATATAGTCGCAGACAGTTTGAAGGATGGCGCAAGAAAAATTCTTGTGGAAATCCAGGTGGTCTCACAAAAAAAAAAGAACCACGATCAGGCTAAGCCCAACTAGCCTGAGTTGGGTCCCATGATAGAAAGCAATTCGTTTGAATCTCCAGTAGAACCCTCCCTAAACCCTGAAAGCACCAATCATAAGACTAAATGCAAGCGAACCTTGTTCCCCTTCAGCACTCCCCTGGTTTCTGCCACCGAGACCTCAGCTCAAGGACGTCATCGAACTTGAAGCATGGCCCATACTCTGAAAACCAAGGCTAAAGGCACCAGCCTCGAACATATCCATATCTCATCCTCCCTTGATGTTGATGTCCCGCAATAAAACATGTCCCTTGGAGAAGAGCCCACTGCCATGACCAAAGTAAAAATCCGTGTGGATATTGCACGAAATATGGAGACTTTGTCTCCTGCCTGACCGTCAGCAAGCAGAAGCACCACAAAGGCCACCCTACATCAGTCTTCTCTAAAGAAATGTATAGGAAAGTCGCCCAGAGGTAGCACCTCATAGCAGTCGACGACCCCAACCAATGCCCCTACATTTGATGCCGAAGACAATTTAAAAATCCGGCTTGTCAAGTTACAAAAAACAATCACCAAGCTCAAGGAATAGGAAAATAAATACAACGTCTTATTCCATTTCGTAAGGGATGTGAACTAGCAAGTACGAGACTCTAACATGAAATTGTATGCCCATAATGATGCCTTGGCCAGGAAAAAGAAGCACCTTCTATAGTGGAAAGCAGCAAGGAACAAGCCTGCTAAACGGTTGAATGCCAAAGAGTTAGCACTGCAATTTCAAAAATGTTCACCACCAATCAGACAAGGGATTGAGGTCCTAATCAAGACTGTTGGTCTTTGACCACAGTCTCTTTCGGTTGGATACAGCTTCCTTTTTGTTGGATGCATGAGGGCATGCATCAGAATCGACATGGGAGGATGTTTATTCCTAATTTTGTTCCCATCACTACCGTTTTCCATCCCTCTTTCGACCTCTTTTTGGCACTCCTGAACCTACTTACTCGCTATTCTACTATCCTAATCACTGTACTAATCTCCCTTTTGAGGTAAAGTATTTTATGATTACATTTTTCTATTTATTGGTGGATTTAAGTAGATATGAGTAGCTAATTCCTAAACTTAATAATTATTATGATAAAAGTGTAGACCTCCCAGCAGAGGTGCAGGATGATAGTAGGAAGAAGCAGCAAGTGAACCATGGTTCCCCACTTCTATACTCAAGAGCCACCTTTGGATTCTGTACTCAAACAACACAGTGGATAAGGGGTCGTATGCTTCTGGATGGAAAGCTACCTCTAGCCATGCAAGGAACGTGTTCAGTCCTAAGATCCTCGTTATCTTCTCTCTGACTAGAGCATACACTAAGTTTAGGGTCAGTTGGAGGTTGTTGAACCAATTTGTACTAGTTGTATAAACTATCTTCTCTGAAGGAGTAGATTAGTTGGACTTTTAGTATTCACCATATTTAGTTCAATTGTTTAAACTTAATTAAATTCCTATAAAATGTTGTGATGTAATATGTTAAAGCTAGCGAACAAATTTTGAAGTGATTACTGTGTATTGCATGACTTGTTTTTAATCAAAATGTTTACAATGGTTCTGCCTTGAATTCAGATTAATTTTTTTATGAATTGTTGATGATGACAAGTTGATTGCATTCGAAATTTATCCTTTACTATAAGTTAGCCAGCTCCCAAGTGTGGTCGGGCCCACCCATCTAGGTTTAGCTTTGTACATTGCATAGTAGTGACAGTGTGTGTTAGATATAATCAATTCTTCATTCACTACGATTTAGTTTCAGTTTGGTTTTCTGCATCATAATTATCTTAGTTCAGCTGCTTTTAGTATGCAGATGCGTTGATGCTTTTAAAAACCCCTTCGTTTTCATAATCCGAAACTAACTTTCTGTGTGATTCTCATTTTGCTCTCGAAACAACGTTATGCTCTACTCATGAACCTTTCCATCGTATTGATTTGCAATTGACATAGATGTGCATGGAATCTACTAGACTACATGCTCATTTGATGATTGAGAAGAGTTTGTTTATCCATTGACAGTGCCGAAATAACTTTTAATACTTAAATCAAATAACATCTTCAGAGATCAAGGATGAATGGGATTCAAGTTAATTAGAGCGATATTAGTCTATTCCCAAATCGTTTCTTCTTTTCCTCTAAAAACTGGATCGGTTGACTCTCTGTTGAATTGTTTTGCAAGTAATGTGACATAAGGAAATACTTGTTGATTGTTTGAACACTGTGATTGGCATAAATTCGGTTTGATTTTAAGTTGATTGGATTGATGATTAAGTTACCTGCATAAGCATAAATACAAATAGAACATTGCTTTCAGAAGTGTTGAATGATTTATTGTCGCTTTAGTCTAGTTTCATTTGGAAAATAGATTCTTAGATTGATCAATAGACTGTGTGGATTGAACGTAGAATACAAAAGAGTTCTTTGCGTGATTAGTTGATTTCATTAGTTTAGTTGGATTATTAATTCCCCTGCTTTGTGTGATTATTTGCTTTCATTGGTTTAGTTGGATTATTAATTCCCTTGTTTCGTGTGATAGTTGATTCCATTAGTTTAGTTGGATAATTGATTTCCCCTGTTTCATTGAGTGCTTGATTACATGTCCCATAGTTAAATGTCAATTGGATTTTAACAAGTGGCGCATAGATTTCAAATAGAGTTACTTGCAAGTGAGGAGTGGTGTGATTACAGGGTGATTTAAAGTACAGTTTCTCAGAATTGTTTGATTGGATTGCTATGTATTGAGTAGACTAAATGCTTGAAATTGTTCTCATTATGATGATTAATTAGGACCTGTAGGTGGTTTGATTGAGAATACAAGATTAAGTTAGTGAGTTAAAGAGTGAAATAGAGTGTTGTTCATTTCAATACTTAACTTCAAAATCCTTGTTGTTAAAAGTTAGTAGGGTAACGAGTCATTAGGTATACATTGCTTGTTTGGGTGAGGATTGAATTACTATTACAAGTAGTGGATCTTTATTTCTTTTGAGTGTAAACTGAAAGACTTAGAACCATAATTTGGGTGTTTCAACTGATTGAGTCTTGTATGATTAGGAGTTCATTTTCATCACTTGAAATTAGTAGTAAATAGTTCAGTAGCCTGTTGAGTTCAGATTCCAATCCTAGGTTAAGTTCGTAAATATTTTTGAAGTCTTTAGATTAAATTTTATTGTTGGGTCTTCTCATATCAGCTAGATGTTTGATTTCTTTTAAGTTTGAAAGAATTCGTGTTTATTCCCCTGCTAATTATTATAAGGAATTGTTAAAACTCCAATCGAACACTGAACAAAGAAAGCGCAAGGCAACTCATGCTTACGAACCCAGGTTGAAAATTAATATTAATATATTTAATTCGTCAATTTAATCTCTCAACAGTGGTTGTTCGTAATATATAAATGTATGTTATTGTGAGGATTTAATAAGGAGATGTATTCTTGCGGAGAATAGAGCTTATTATGGGTCCAATATGAAAATGGGATGAAACCAAACCCATGGTTGTTTCAGTTTGTTTCAGGTGGATGCAGTATGAAATATTGTAAAACATGGTTGACAGGAGGGTGCAACAGAATCCTTTAGGTAGTGGCCTAATAACTTGGGAGTAGTGGCTTTTGTCCACCAGTGGCTGGAAGTACTATTGGGTGTTGAGGCATCGAGTAGGTGTTCGCTTGCATAGATGTGGGAGTGGTAGCTTCCAGCAAGTGGTGGCCTACAAATTTTAGGAAGTGGTGGCTTCTCTTAGGTAATGGCCTAGAGAGAGTAGTTTCTTACATGAATAACAAGTTGTGGCTTGCACACTATTGGTGGCCAGTGGTATGATGATGTAAAATAAGATTTTACATAATAAGAATAAGAGCATAAGACAAAGAAGATGGGGGTTTTTCTCCTAGAATGTTTTCCACCTCACATATTATGTCCTCTTGTCTTGATTGATGTGTTTTGTGCATTGATTCACTCATGTTTATGTGCTTGATGCTTAATATTCTACTCATGGTTTATGTTATGTTGTTAGTTAATTAACACATGATTCAGCCAATTGTTAAATAAGGGATAAATATAGTAAAATTTAATCCATCTGCACAATACAGATTCACCCCCCCACTCGGTATTGTTAAGATTCCAAAAATTGGTATCATAGCCAAAGGTCTCGAGTTCGAAACATCCCCAAGTCATGTTGGCGGGGAGATTATTGGATTAATGAAATTCATTGCTCCCCATGTGTTTCACAACATGTGCCTAACAACCTATCAAGGATCTATTAACTCTGGTAATGTGTCTGTTTACTAACACCTGTAGGCTTTGGTGCAATGGAAATCGTGCTTCCAACATTCTTGAGGCAAGTGAGAATTGAATTTAGTTTTTAATTCCAATCAATGTTTGCTTGCTATCATTATTTCCCGATTTATTTTATATATATTTACTATCCACAACAATATTTTGCTTCAAATACTCTGTTTCAATTAACAAGGAACACCACAAGCGGCACCATAGAAATTTCCTACACTAATGCATGTTCCAAAGGAACACCATAAGTGGTATCATAGAACTTTTGTAGCCTAACACATGTTCTATTTTTTTTCATGAGGCTATAAAGGTGTTATGATGTCTTATGCAATGATTTGACATTCAACGTGTAAACCTATGGTTTGGGAAGAGTACATGTAGAAAACATTAGAAGCATCACTTGGTTGGACATGCCTATGATCATTATTAGTACCAATTTGAGCAGTACTTCATCAAAACATCACATGTATATGGATTTTTCTTCCATGTACCTTTAAGTATATCAAAAAATCCACCTGAGCATACTTAAAACTGGTTTTACATAATCTTGTCAATCATGTTGCTTTTCTAATACACCAAGAATAACATTTAGGGAGGTCACTTTTGTACCAATGAATCAAGTTTTATGGCTAAGGGTATGTTGTGTTCTACTTAGCTAGTTCCACAAAATATCCAATTGTGTAATATTATTATAAACCATTCAATGTATTAGAGAGATATAACACCTGACATTGCTTTTTCCTTGGGACATTCTTAAAAACTAGCCTCTCCTCTTAAACCATATATTCTATACCACAAGCAGAAAATTCCTATATAATTTGTAGTTTTAGTAATCATGGAATTCCATTAGTTTATTGAAACTCAAAAGGGAATGCTCCCATTGAATTTGGTAAAAAACTATGGGGCTTGCGAACACCATTGTGGGAGTATAAACTCAAAATATTCCTTGCATAATGTTAATCATGTGGAATCACTCTATAGTCAATATTTGTTTGTAGACCTACCAATATTTCTTATTACCCATCTCCACAAAATATTATTTTTACACCAATCATGTTGGGATAGCTCTTGGATAACCTATTTTCTTGACCCTATGGTCCCATGAAACACATTAACAACACGCCATCCTTGGAGGAAATAAAGAAAATGGTTATGCCTCTATCCCAGAGAGTGTACACTTTCACCAAGTTTATCAACAAAATGGAAACTAATGCTTCTCCTATGTCACCCCCAGAATTTATCCTCCCCTCCCCCACCGCATTGATATTGTAATTGTAAGTTATTATGTTATTAATCCCTATATGGGAATATAAATTTGAACAAGTAGAAAGACCCAAAACAATTGTAATTACAAGTTAGTAATAATTGGTGAAGATTTGAAGCCTTGATACATAGTATGAGAAGACATTAGGAGGGAAGCCAACAAAGAGAATTTTAAGAATTAATCGTTTCCAATGAATTTTTGGTTGTGACGAAGAATCATGATATCTTAGATTTTTTAAATTTTCTGCAAGAAATATTTTGTGAGAAGGTGTGGAAATAACTTCTGTATTTATGGAATTTATGTAGCTATACTTTAAATACCTTATCCAAGGTGTGGGTATCATATTGCTAGAATACTTATGTGGTCTTAATAAAACATTTTGATCTCATCAAAGGATAGCCTTGACAGGAAAATTTTCAATGAACTTGACCTACAAAATGGAAGAAAAGATGAAGAAGCGTCTATAATAAGCACTCATGTGCATGAAGGAGAATGCAATTTTGAAGGAAGAAGCACTAGTGTGTGCCTAAAGAATGAAAAAATGGAAAGGAAAATTCATGAAAAAATTCACTTTTGTAAGCAAAGAGATAATTTGGGAGACCAAAGAGAGAGACAAAGAGAGGCCTAGAGAAAGCAAGAGAATACTAGAACTCATGGGATTTCAGGAGTATAATATAGAAATAAAAATAGATAGGAAGAATATTGATGAGTATATTGGATGAAGTAGAATGGCCTTCATGACTACGAATCGGGTTGTTAAGAAAGATATTCGCTCATGGCTTCATGGTATGGCACTAGGGTGGCCAGCTACAAGAAATATTGTAGTGCAATTGAGCCTATGGTAGGGTGGAATATGACTCTCCCTTCATAAGTTGTAGGAATCATTTGGTTATAATCCGATAAGTTCCCTTGGGGACTTGAACCCACAATGTGAAGCATATTCACTGAAATAGAAATTATGTTGACCAACTATGTATATATATATATTCTTTCTTAATGGATATTATGGATTTTGTGTTATTTTTTACGAGACTAGAGGATAAATATGGTTTTAATGGTTGTGGTGGTTGGGTAATGTTCATATGCCTACTTGCATATCCTTATATGCTCTTATGTTGTGCTCTCAAGAGAATAGGATTGTTAGACTATAGTCCTAGCTATGGTGAATTACTATGCCCATAGCAATCCATAATCAAGTAAGAAGTATAGCTGAAAAAATAGGGAAAGCTAACCTCCTTAGTCTCTTGGATAATCATGATGACTAATTGGTTGTGAGGAACTCTTAGTGGGTTTAATTAGGAAGATTGGTTTGTTCTAAATAGGGTAGAGAATCCCTATAACTATTGGAGAGATTAGAGGGTCCTACTAATGATTTGGACCTAGATACATGAAAAAAATATTGAAAGAAAGGTGAAGGCTAGATGAGAAATTTCTTCATAAAATATATAATGATAAGTTTTATAGAGCTCACTCAATAATTATTGAGTTAGTTGGAAGTTTATTAAAGGGAATAAGGTGTTTGGGCTTTACTAGGTTGGTTGGAGGATTTAATAGCCATGAAATATACCTATTTGGAATGATGATCGGTTGAAAGGTTCCCTAGTTTGTAGGAGAGGGATAAAGGCCTCAAAAGAGGAAAATTGTACGTAGTGACCTCTCCAGTATTACTAGGTAAGTTGATTATTCATTGGTAGTGAGGATGAAGTGTTTGGGTGACTTCATGCTTGGTGAATATCTATGTTGTTCAAAATTCTGCTAGGAAATCCATTTCCCTATCATAATCCTTTTTAGCCTCAGGATAGACTAAATAATTCACCTTGAAAACATGCCATGCTAGGGAGAAAATTAGGGGATTTACCTCTTTAGTTTAATGTTATACCATATAAAATTAGGGAATAACACCAATTTATATTCAAAATGATAAAAAAATCAAGGATGGAATCCCCCTTTGTTTGGAACTTTTAGAAATTTTGGGATTAGAAGGCTTCAACCTCAACCCCTAGTCACAAGGCTGACATAGGGGTTTTTAGTCATGTCAAAATAATTAATATTGAGTCAAATAAGTTATTTGTCACCTCCACACCAAGTTGGACTCAAGAATATGAAGTCGGCTTCAAGAAGGGAAATTTGTCCTCACTAGAAAGCTATATATACAAGGCAGTTCAAATTCATTTGGAGGATTCACACTCTCTCTCATAAATTCAATATCCAAAAGAAAGAAGATGGGAAGTGTGAAGTTTGAAAAGGGATGGAAAAAGGATGGAAAAGGGTGTGAAATTTGGAAGGAAGGAAGAAGACATCAAAATCGAAGTTTTGGGCCATCTATCTCTCACTCAAGTGGAGTATCTAGGAAGATCAAATTTTTTCTTGTCTATTCAAAGTTGTTGTTGCTGCCAGTTGCTGGGTTGAAGCTGCTACTGCAAGTTGTTTCTACTAGGTCGAAGTTGCTATTGAAGGGTTATCATCTGCAAGCAGGAAGCAAGGGCTGACTTGGTGTGGAGGAATTCTTTGTCTAGGTCAGGAGCCTTTGATTATATCATGAAACTATTGAAGGAAGAATAGTTGACTTGGTTTTCCCCTAGATAGGGGTTTTGCCCTAGCTGTCCGCCTACATATAGTGTCTTTGTGTCGTTGTTTTAGTAATTTCTTGATGAACTAAAAGTAAAAGGAGAACATAAAGATGAAATAATCACAAGTAATTATCCATACAAGAAAATATTTTAGCCTTCTAATTTTCTAACATGGTATCAAAGCTAAGGTGAATAAAGAAAAAGGTATTTTTGAGAATCTACTGAAAGGAACGTTAAGGATTGAACAAGGGATCATATAAGGAGTTATTATAAGGGAAGAATTTAACTACCTTCAACGACAATGTCTAACACAATAAAGGGTGAAAAAAATTGGAAGGAGCATCAAATTATAGGGCACGGAAGAAGAGAATTAACCTCATTCTTGAAAAGAACAAAGTCTTGGATTTGGCCAAAGGAAAAGTGAAGAAACCTACCAAAGGATCTAGTGATGTAGATAAAGTGAAGTTTATAGATTCGGAAA
Organism: Pinus tabuliformis; assembly: GCA_031772625.1. Taxonomy (NCBI): domain Eukaryota; kingdom Viridiplantae; phylum Streptophyta; class Pinopsida; order Pinales; family Pinaceae; genus Pinus; species Pinus tabuliformis. The sequence goes on from CM062817.1 coordinate 994,612,031, forward strand.
TATTGGTTATGACACTATTGGTAGAAAGAATAAAGGACAGTATTGTCCCATACATTTCCAACATAGCTCATGCTCAAGAAATGTATGAAGCCTTATCAAAATTGTTCACTATCAAGAACATTTGTCAAGAATGAATTGAGGACCATAAAAATGGAAAAGGATGACATTGTGGCTTCCTTCTTGGTAAGGATATCTAGAAATAGAGATGATCTTCAAACCATAGATGAAATTGTACTGGAAAAAGAGCTAGGGATTACTGCATTATTGTGATTCCCACCTACTTGGAGTTCTTTTGCTTCAGGTCTCAACAACTAGAAAGAAGCTCCTACATTTGAGAAATTATGGAATGCTTGTAGCAAAGAAGAAATGGGAATCTCATTATTATCCAACAATGAAAAAGAGAAGGTTTCAAATGCATACTCCACTTCTCACAAGAAAGGAAAATTCAAGAAGTCAAAAGGGAAAAGAAGGAAGGTAGATATGCCCTAAATAGAATTCTACCATTGTCATAAAATGGGTCACTACAGAAGTGACTGTCCTGACAATCCGAAAAATAAGAAAAGAAACAAAACCAAACTAATGTTGCTGAAGAAGGATCTCCAAAGAAGAATTAAGTCGAAGAATTGGATATAAGGGACTTACACTACTAAGTCCTTTTCTCTAAGATTTAGTCACTTCATTTTTTATTTCTAGTATTTGTATGTTTAACATATTTTGGAAAAACATTTATCATTCGTTTTTATAAGTTTATAGGTGTTAGCACCTAAATCTGCCCTAGGGTGAAGGAAGGAAAAATTTAGGGTAACCACAAACCACGCTCAGTCTGGTAGCTAGCCCTACCAGAACAAGAGAGGGCTCTCTCCGAGTCACGCTCGGTGAATGGATAATCGAAACGGTCTGAGATGACTTACAGTGAAATATTTATCTTAGGCTAGTAAGTGAATATGGATACAAGAAACAATTTTTATGAATGACTGAGCTTCTGGGATGTTATGGGACCCACGGACAGCAATGAGCAGAGAATTTAATACAAAGGCACAGATTATTTCGTGAGGCAAGACAGGCGGAAAGTCTAGCAATTTAGTTTGAAATAACATGGAATGGAGGAATTTCTTAGGAGGTTGAAAAGGGCATAAGTACATGAATCCTTTTCAACGGAAGAAGAACACTGAACATGAAATTTTCCCACAGGCAGAGCAATAAAAATGAATTCTACCTTATCTAACTTAGAAAATTTCACTGGAAATGAATATGAAATGAACTGTGAAACATTACAAAATGCATATGAAACATAAGAGACACATTTGCTACACTCACGACCACATGAATCTCATGAAACAAAGCCACTGCCTTTCATTAATCCTCTGTCAAAATATACAATGAAGAACTGAGTTTCTCTCCCACAGTCTCCCAGAAATTACAAGCCAACCAACCCTTTGCAAATGGTTTGCATACAATATATAGAATGTGCCATGAAGAGATAGAACGCCCAAGGGTTGGGGAGTTACTCGAATCATTACAAAATGGAGATGAAGAGCCAACCATCAGCTACAGGTGCAGCGTTACAAACATGACAAATGGCTTGGGTGACTGTTTGCCTTCCTTCGCCACTTGGATAGAAGCCAATATGGAGATAAAATACTTTAAATGCCACCTTAGGTGCCAAAAAACTGAAATGTAGATGAGCGGGCCCACTTGGAGAAGTCGCGAATCGAAATTTCGCGAAACGGAGGCAAATTTGGCATTTTTTCCTATATGCGCCGCACCATTTTCTCTGTGTTCCACGCCACTTGGGAGCCTGTTTTGAGGAACTTGTAGGAGTCCAAAATGTTCCCAAGTGTGCTTGTTGGAAATCTTGTCCTGTCTACTTTCTAACCCAACTAGAATTTCTGAATTTGGTGCTCATTTGCCCCTCCAAATCTTCATTCTCCCAAGACTGCTTCCTGTGTGTCAAAATAGGGGCAGAGAGGTCATTTTTTGGGTGTTTTTGACCTCCTAGAGACTCAGATATTGCCCAAATTTCTTGTCCAAGCACCAGTAGTCATGATTTTTCATGCTGAATCCAAAAATGCAAACCATTCTTCATTTGGAGTTCCCAATTTTTAGCGTCGCGCCACAGGGAGAAAAAACCTGTGTTTTGCCCAAAAATTTGTCATGTGACCAAAATTTCCCCAAATTCCTTGAAATTTGGGCTGGAGGTTCTCTATGGGGTGCTATGCTGTGCCAAAGAAGCCTTAGCCAAGATTTGAAGCCGATCTTGCTCTTTTGCCTCTTTTGCCTCTCTTGTTGCTTTGCTCAATTTCGCCTTCAAACTCTTTATTCGGGCCTTTGCACTCATGTTTCGTGCCCTGTAATGGAAAGCCATGTGTCTCAGTAAGGCATGGTCCTTATCGGCCTTGTCCAGTAGCCTCTCCAAGTGCATGTTGACTCTCTCGAGATTGGCCTCCCGATCCTCATTGATTTCTTGCTCCAATGATGTGAGCTCAACTCTTCTCCTTTGCGGAGCTTGGTGATGCTCACGAATGTTTTGTAGCTCCATAATTGCCTGCTGATCCTCTAGCTGCTTGTTTCTCTGATCCAGGTACTTCATGTTCCACTTGGCCCTCTCCAAGTCAAGGGATAAGGCCTCAATCTCTGATTGCTGCTCCTGGATGATCTCTCTAAGCTCTGCATTTGTTGGTTCTGTATCTGTCTCATCATCATGAAGGAGAATGAATTCGGTCTCTCGTTCACCTGATGGCCCTTCATCCTGCACTGGATCCTTACCTCTGCCCTGCTCCTGTGATGCTGATGTCAGAAACGAGGGCCCTTCCACCCCGGGTGGAGATAACACTCGCTTTGCCGCTGCAAATAAATGTCTACTGCCTCTCTGATAGGTGATGAATACTGGCATAGTAGCAGTCTCATGGAACTCATACTGATGTGAAGGACCACCTATCTCATGCTCTGCCTCTGATACTACCTGTGGAGTGTTGAAGAAGTCACGGGAGATGAAGTCCTCCCAAGCAATGCCCTGCAATCCCAACTGATGATCCACCAAAATCCGAACAAGAGCAAAGTGATAAACACTGTTAAGTTGCTGCTAAGGGGTCTTATGCTGCATGAAATTGTTCATCCTCTCTATGTTCCTGCAAATGAAAAATGGGAGGTTCATCATCCACACCCTGGTAAAGTGCATGAGCAACCTGATGTGATAGGCATATAGACGAGAGAACCTCCCCTCACAACTGAAGTACTTCATGATCAATTTCATGAGCGGAGCATACTCATCTTTCAAAAATCTGAATGGGAAGACTCTTGTGAGCTACCTCAAACAACTGGCCTTAATGTAAGGCTCATAGTGATGCCTATCCACCTTCTTTTTCTTATGCCACTGTTCTCCAACATTTGGTATGCCTGTTGCCACTGAGATAGTTTCGGGTGTCAATGTGAAGGTGACCACGGCCAAGATAGACTGACCTCCATGTAGGTGAAGCACAAAAAGACGGGCCAACTCATGATGAACTCTAACATTTGCCACCCTTTGAAAAAATTCAAAACATGCTAGGTGTTGGAAACATGACATAGCAAGAGGGCATGCCCGCAATTCAGTGAGGGTGTTTGGCTCATCCCTAACATGTTTTCCACTCCTGTGATGTCTCCTGGGGGCCTGTTCTCCTGAAGCTCTATCATTGTGAGTTTCCACCTCATACTCTGATGAACCCTCAGATGCCATGACTTTTGTTTATATACTGTATTAAGGCTGCCCTTTGATGATGGTGAAGCTGGGTGTTGTTTGTGATATCTGCCACCAAGGGGAACAATGAAACAAAGGGAGTATTAGGAGGGGAGTAATGTAATGGGAATAGGGGTTATAGGGAGAATTTTATTTAGGGATATGTAGGGGTTTTAGGTATTTTGATAGGTTAGGGTTTGGGGTTTTAATAAGGTAGCGTTTGGGGTTTTTATTGACCAATAGGAGGAGGGGAAAGGGAATATGAGTTTGTTAGTGTTAGGGTAGTGATAATAGGAAAAATGGCATAGGGGAATAAGGAAAAGTGGTAGGGCAGGAAAAATAGAGCCTTGGCATCAACATACACTTATACAACCCTAGCATCAATGGTTTTTTGGTGTCTTCTTGTGGTTGAATTTATGAAATTTGTTGCATTCAATCACAGGCATAAAACCGCCATATCACTCATAAAATTTGATGAACAAGTGATGTTTCGAGCCTACCTTGCAATTGATGTGCTTCACAAAACATTTGAGGGAGTTTTGGCACATTTCTGGTGCTTTGTCTGTGTGCGCCGCACGCAAAACCCAGTGCGCCACGCTCTGGGTGTGCGCCGCGCCAATTAGGAATTTTCACTGTGGGCAGGCTTTGTGTGCACCGCACCCTGTGTGTGCGTCGTGCCCCTGCCTATATGCGCCGCGCGCCTGTAATGGCCTCCAAACTTGCTCCAACCCACGCGATTGCACTCTCCACAACTTTGCAATGTTTTCCCTCTGCATTTGATTGCACAATGACTTTGATTTTGGTGGGAATTTGTATATATAGACTTGGAGGTCATGATTTAAATTTTGCTTTTTCAAAAAACCCACTTTCTAATGTTATGTTTGACACTTTTTCATTGACTTTAAAATAACCATGATTTTCACTTTTCCTCTAAATTTGGCTCAAGTGATGAAATTTTCGACACTCTTTGCGGGGATTGCTTGATAGGACATTTGGCCACAGAAACCATGATTACACCTGAAGAGATCAACTGAAGACATTTTGGAAAATTTTATCACCCATGACACTGTTTGACTTTTCTTCAAAACAGAGTTTTGGAGAACAGTCGAAGTTTATCAATATGACGATGAAACTCTGTGAATCCTTACTTTACAAGGGCATCACTCTAGCCTGCATGGCTTAACTGGACATATTTAAAGACCAAATTGATTTAACCCCTAGACCTAATGACTGAAAATGACTTTTGTCCATTAAAGGACCAGACCTTGACTGTCATGGACTTTGGTGATCATTTACAAAAGACCTAAGCCAGTAGGAGCCAGACATGAGGGGAAATGACTAGCATGACCTTCTCCGTCAGATCATGGCATGCCCCCAGTGGAATGCAGCTGAATGAATGGAGCAGGACACCTAAAGATGAAATGCATAAAGAGTTTTGATCTCTGATGGAGGGCTGACCAAACCGACTCTAACATTGGCTCCAATGGGGGATGGTAGCTCCTTGGAGGTGCCAAGAACAACAGATCTCTGGAAGAACTAGACAGTGCCTTCGTCCATTGGGCTATGGAGTCATTTTTTCGAAAAACAACACAGGACTCTGACTCATTTATGAAACTAAAATGACCAAAAATTGACTCAAACTTGACATTGAAATGACTCAAAAACTAACTTGACAAACTCAAACCAAACTGACATAAAAATGGTATTTACAATGACAGTGGAAGTAGCGTTAATAAACTCAGAAATGGTACCACTTGAGCAGCCGCCCATTGATCGGCCCTCCTAGACAATCTTCCCCGTTCATTTCCTTTAGAAGAAAGGCATTCTGACCCCTATATGTTGCAATCTTGAAAGGACCTTTCCAAAGATTCTCGAACTTTTCGTGCTTACCTTTCTCCTCATTCCTTGCATCCCACTTTAGCACCACATCATCCAACTGAAATTTATCCGCCTTTGCTTTTCTGTCATAAATTTTCTTGATCTTCTCCTGCAATTTTGATGTGTTCTTGAAAACTTCTTCTCTTGTTTGCTGCAAGTGGACCATTTGATTCAACCTTCTCTGCACGGGATCTTCTTCACTACTAGCCTCCTGAAGAAGTTTGACTACCTGGATAGCGAGAGAGATAGGAAATACTGTATCAACTCCATAAATAAGCTCAAACGGTGACATACCAATGGATTTTATGTGACTGATCCGATCTACCCAAAGCGCATGGACCAACCTCTTATTCCAGCTCTTTTTATTTATTTCTAGCAGCTTCTTGATGATGTTGACCAAGGATTTGTTCAAAGACTCCACCAATCAATTGCCTTGTAGATGATAGGTAGTTGAGTGACCCAAAATGATGTGATATTTATGAAAAAATTCTACCATCCTTTTTGATTTGAAAGTTGTTGCATTATCGGTGCTTAACTTATTCGAACAACCAAAACGAGACAAGATGTTATTTTCAAGAAATGAAATGATTACTATATCTGTAGCTTGTCTGGTGGGAGTTGTCTCAATCCATTTTGTGAAATAATCTGTCGCTATGAGGATCCATCTATGCTGACTGGAAGAAGCGGGATGAATTTCACCAATGAAATCCAACCCCCACTGTTGGAAAGGAGTGCTCACCTCAATAGGCTTAAGTGGCAAAGGTTGTAACTTCTGTTTTCCTTCGAAAATCTGACATTTATGACAACGCTTGACCATCTTATATACATCAGCAAACAATGTCGGCCAATAGTACCCTGCTCTTAGAATTTTATTTGCTGTTGACTTCCAAAAAAGGTGACCACCACACTCTCCTCCGTGGAAATCCTCCATGACTTTCTTTGCCTCCTCTTCCACCAAAAAATTTAACAAAACGCCACCGGGATCTTTCCAATATAGCGCAGAATTTAGAATGCAAAACTTGGCAGCGTTCAACTTGAGTGTTCTCGCTTTGTTTCTAGGCATGCTGGTTGGTGGTGACAATTTTTTAAGCACATATATGATATCTGAATGCCATGGAGAAAGAGCAAACATTTCAGATACCTGAATTGATGATGATTCTTCATTCCCATCAGACATAGCAATGATCAGGTTTATGTCCAAGGCATGCAAGTTTGATTCGGCCATTAGCTTTGCCAATCCCTGTCCTTTGGCCAGCTTTGTGGGCTTTATTTCCACACCATATTCTAGCAAGGCTGCAATCCATTTGCCTCTTCTTCCTTTAGGATCGATCTGCACTAAAACATCTTTTACAGCAGCGTTAGGTACATAGACCAGAATATGAGAATGTAGAATATATACCCAGAAATCTTTCAATGCCTTCACAAGTGCCAGGGCTTGTTTCTCAATGATGTTGTACTTTAAGGCCACATCTCTTATGGCTCTGCTGAAGAATGCGATGGGTCTTTCATGATCATCTATTTTCTGCAATAGTACTGCTGCCATAGTGTGCTCCGAAGCAAATGAAAACAATATGAAATCCTGAGTGTAGTCGGGGTTGACTAGAACTGGAGCTGAAGAAAGAGCCAATTTAACCAAATTGAAAGATTTTACAGCCTCCTCTGTCCATTTCACTTGGTTGTCCTTCTTAAGCATGTTTGTCATTTCTCTTAAGTGTTCAGCAAGATTAGGCACAAAGCGACGTAGAAAATTCATCTTACCATTGAACGATTGTATCTCTTTTTTATTCCAAGGCAGATCGATTTGTTGAATTGCTTGCACACGTGCTGGGTCAATACGAATGCCATCTCTTGAGATAATATGCCCGAGTAATTTTCCTTCCTCCATGGCGAACAAGCTCTTCTTCGGATTCAGCGATAAACCATATTTTATGCACTTTTGAAAGACAATTTTAGGTGATGCATGTGCTCTTCATCAGATTTGGAAAACACTGTCAAATCATCCAGGTACACCACCAAAAACACATCGTTCTCATTCGCAAAAGCCAATTCCATTACACGCTGAAATGTGGCACCTGCATTCTTTAAACCGAAAGGCATTTTAGCGTAATGAAAGGTTCCCATGGAGTGGTGAATGTTGTTTTGTCCCGGTCATCTTCATGGACAGAAATTTGGTTATATCCGGAATAGCCATCAAGTAGTGACATACGAGATGCCCCCACTACTCGCTGAAGTATATGGTCCATTTTGGGCAGTGGATAGTTGTCCTTCAATGAAACTTTATTGAGATTTCTGAAATCAATGCATAAGAGGATCTCACCTATCATCTTTCGTACGGGCACCAAGTTAGAGATCCAGTCTGAAAATATGATGGGCACAATGATCCCTGACTTGTACAACCTGTTTACGTCCTTTTCAATAGATGGCAGCAACTTTGGATTTATCCTTCTCAACTTTTGTCTGAATGGTTTTTTATTGGGCTTGATGGGTATCGTGTGCTGAATTATATTGGTATCATAGATCTTTAAATCAGAATAGTCCCAAGAAAACACATCTGCAAATGAAGCCAGCAAACTGATGTATTTGTCCTTGATCTTTGGCTGCAATGCTTTGGACAATTTTACCAACTTAGGATTGGCAGTTGTGCCGATGTTGACCTCTTCTACACCCTTCTTTGTTGGCTGCAATGTTGGCTTGCGGGCTACATCATCTTGATCAAAAAGTTCTTCTAAATGTATCAAGCCTTTAGGAATAACGTTATTCTTCAGTTGTAACACGTCCATTTCATTGATCTGCACTTCATCTGTACCATTCCCATTACCATCATCATTTTCTACATCAATTGAGGTTTCTTTGAACCTATCTTTGTTTTGCAGAAAATCATTAATCTCCTCATCATCTTGAAACACCTGCCAATATCTCTAATTTTCTGGAATGGTTGGATGAAGCTTGACATGGATTTCAAATTTATTGTTGGAATTCATTGGGATCTTCAAACTACTTGCTGCCTTGGCAAGAGCGTCAGCAATACTATTTTGTATACGAGGCACGCATGTCAAGGTGTATTATAAAAATAATTTTAGAATGTCTAGAACTGCATTACGGTAGGCCCGCATCCTAGGATGCTTTTCTTGATACTCGCCTCTGACCTGCTTTATTACCAATTCAGAGTCGCCATATATCAAAATCCTCTTAGCATTCATCTTTCTTAAAATATTCAGGCTAGCAATCAGAGCTTCATACTCAACTTCATTGTTTGAACACTCAAAAGCCAACTTGTAAGAGCAAACCCTCACATTACTAGGCACTTTGTTTGGGGCGGAGAAAGGACTGTGTACCCAAATTCTAATTCCAGCGCCATCATTTCCCACTGCTCCATCAAAATCCATGGTCCACAAACCTTCTTCCTCCTCTTGCAAGTGCTGGAAATCTGTTTGTTGTGCCTTGTCTACTTGCTGTCCATTACTTTCAGCTGATTGCCCAACATTGTTCTGTTGTTCTTGTCCTTCTTTCTTTAAAATTTCTCTGAAATTTTCTATTATTTCTGGAATATCATCTGCTTCTACTAACTGACTATCTATATCATTTAAACTATCTGAATACAAAACAAAAGACTCTAAATTTGTATGTACATAGTTAATTGGATGATTTATGGGTTTCTCCTTGCTTGTGATCATATATTTCATTTTTTGTTCCCGATATAATTTCCTCATTTGTCCAAACACCGGGATCGTTGCATAGGAGAAATCTAGTTGTAGTGTCCCTTTCAATTTTGCTGCCCAAGACCTGGAAAGAAGCATGCCAAACCTGGGAGGAATATCTGCTACAACCACATCCATCAAAACATTTTTCATTGTGAGCTGATCCAGACTCACAACCAAGTCTTTGATGAATCCTATACATCTTACTCCACTGGAATCAAATGAATAGAGATCATGGTATTGCCAGGTGATGTCCAAACCAAGCTTATCCATGATAGCCTTGGGCATGAGATTGTGAGAAGCTCCGGAATCGAACATGGCATTGTGTAACACAAAATCATGCAATCTTAAACTAATGTAAAAGGGTGGCACATCACTATCAGGAGACTCACCATTCGATGCTGGTCCAAAAATCATTTCGGGCTGATCGTCTTCGACATTCACCATGTCGGACATTGGGTCCAAATTCAACATCTTAGATACTTGTCCTCTATAACTGTTGTTCTTCATTATTTCAGTCAAGGGGATGGATACCTTTAACTTAGAAATCTCATTCTCTAAGTTAAAATCGGGAATCTTTTCTACCTCTTTGACTGGGATTTCTTTCTTTTCCTTTTCTTTTGATGCAGCTTGCTGATGTGATTGTTCTGCTGATGGTGATTTGCTGCTCTCCGGACCAACCGCCTCCTTTCCTTTCCTTTGTGAAATTGATGAATCATTCTTTGATGCTTCAACATCCTTCTTTTTATGAATTGGTTTGGTCGGCACATCTCTGTTTCTAAGTGAATATCGTTGTTGCTGTGCGTATAGAGCATTCATATACCCCCTTTGATACTCCTCTGATTCTTCTTGTAAAACAGTGTCACTTGCTATAATGAAATCTACATCTTTGTGTGTAGCTGAGCTCACCACACACTCCTCTTCTTCGGTAATGTAAGTAGTCAGCTCATCTAGAGTAAAGAGGTGGTTTTCTTCACCTATTACATTTTCGTCCTCATCTAACTCCAGTCCATGCATAAAATTTTGCTGCAAAGGTGTCTGTACTGGCTGTTGTGCTATCTGCTCTTGGGCGCGTTGATCTCTCTGTCTTATTCTATATTATGGCTACTGCTGCTGGCCACAGAATTTAGGATTTCTAACTTGTGCCTCAGGTTTGTCGAGCTTCACCCTTTCAAGCATGTTCTCTACCTTTTTGAGTTATTGATCCATCGAAGAAGACTCTTCCTTAACAGTGACTTTCTTTTCTACTTTCGCTCTAGCTCTCTTAGACAGCAGATTTGCTTCAACACTGACCGCGATTTTCTGCATGTCTTCCATTGTGGCTGATTCTCTCTCTCTTAATTGGTAGGCCATGTCAGCATCAAAACCATCCAGAAATTTCATCATAGCTAGTCCCAAAGGTGGCTTTAGATGATCTAGAATTTCGTTATAAACTGAATTGAATCTAACACAATAGTCTTGGACCGACTCACCAGCGTTTCATTTGATTTTCTCATATTTAGCCAGAATTTGCAGAGGATTCTTTTTCACTTCCCATCAGTTTAAAAATTGTCTTTATAGGTCGGCCAAGGTAGCGATACTTGCCGCCGACAAACCTCTGAACCATTTCCTCACATCACCTGCAAACGTCTGTACAAAGAGTCTCATTGCCACATTCTCAGCCATTTTGTCCACATGTTGCTGAGCAGTAATGCTATTAGGAATGCCATCAAAAAATGGGATTTTCTTTGATAATCTGCGGGCATATCATCTAGAACTTGAGGCAGAACAAGGGGTGAAAAACGGGCAGCCATCACTCTTGGTGGATTTGGCCTTGGAGGTGTTGGAGGAGTTTGCACAGTTTGTAAGGGGCTAGCAATTGGAGTTTGAGGCTGTGTTGCAATATAATTATCAATTAACCGGTTAGCTCTTTCGGTTTCTAAATCTACAAGAAATTGTGGATTGGGGACAGTATAGTAAACAGCCCTTTCGGACTTAGACTCGAACAATGATATTTCAAGCCATTCGTCAAACTCAAGCTCTTCAAGATACTCAAAAATGTCAGGAAATGAATGGGATTTGAACACGGGAGTTATGGTGCTCTCTTGACTAAGGAGTCTCGGAATCAAATTGGGGTTTTCGTAAATATGAGGAGGATCCGGGTCTGGATTGGCTCTGGTATATCGTCTCGAAGCCAGTGTGCTATTGAGAAAAATCACAGGACACAACCAACTTACTCAGCCTATCCAATCCTAAACTTATCATCTGGAAGCTTAGAATTATTAAGAAATAAGGGGATTTGATTTCAGTGTCCCCAACGGAGTCGCCACTATGTTAGCACCTAAATCTGCCCTAGGCTGAAGGAAGGCAAAATTCAGGGTAACCAAAAACCACGCTCAGTCTGGTAGCTAGCCCTACCAGAACAGGAGAGGGCTCTCTCCGAATCACGCTCAGTGAATGGATAATCGAAACAGTCTGAGATGACTTACAATGAAATATTTATCTTTGGCTATTAAGTGAATATGGATACAAGAAACAATTTTTATGAATGATTGAGCTTCTAGGATGTTATGGGACCCACGGACAGCAATGAGCAGAGAATTTAATACAAAGGCACAGATTATTTCGTGAGGCAAGATAGGCAGAAAGTATAGCAATTTAGTTTGAAATAACGCGGAATGGAGGAATTGCTTAGGAGGGTGAAAAGGGCATAAGTACATGAATCCTTTTAAACAGAAGAAGAACACTGAACATGAAATTTTCCCACAGGCAGAGCAATAAAAATGAATTCTACCTTATCTAACTTAGAAAATCTCACTGGAAATGAATATGAAATGAACTGTGAAACATTATGAAATGCATATGAAACATAAGAGACACATTTGCTACACTCACGACCACATGAATCTCATGAAACAGAGCCGCTGCCTTTCATTAATCCTCTGCCAAAATATACAATGAAGAACTGAGTTTCTCTCCCACAGTCTCCCAGAAATTACAAGCCAACCAACCCTTTGCAAATGGTTTTCATACAATATATAGAATGTGCCATGAAGAGATAGAACGCCCAAGGGTTGGGGAGTTACTCGAATCATTAAAAAATGGAGATGAAGAGCCAACCATGAGTTACAGGTGCAGCGTTACAAACATGACAAATGGCTTGGGTGATTGTTTGCCTTCCTTCACCACTTGGATAGAAGCCAATCTGGAGAGAAAATACTTTAATGCCGCCTTAGGTGCCAAAAAACTGAAATGTAGATGAGTGGGCCCACTTGGAGAAGTCGCAAATCGAAATTTCGCGAAACGGAGGCAAATTTGGCATTTTTTCTTGTATGCGCCGCGCCATTTTCTCTGTGCGCTCTGCCACTTGGGAGCCTGTTTTGAGGCACTTGCAGGAGTCCAAAATGTGCCCAAGTGTACTTGTTACAAAGCCTGCCCTGTCTACTTTCTAACCCAATTGGAATTTCTAAATTTAGTGCTCATTTGCCCCTACAAATCTTCATTCTCCCAAGACTGCTTCCTGTGTGTTAAAATAGGGGCAGAGAGGTCATTGTTTGGGTGTTTTTGACCTCATGGAGACTCAGATCTTGCCCAAATTTCTTGTCCAAGCATCAGCAGGCGTGATTTTTCATGTTGAATCCAAAAATGCAAACCATTCTTCATTTGGAGTTCCCAATTTTTAGCGTCGCGCCACAGTGAGAAAAAACCTGTGTTTTGTCCAAAAATTTGTCATGTGACCAAAATTTCCCATGGGGTGCTATGCTGTGCTAAAGAAGCCTCAGCCAAGATTCAAAGTCGATCTTTCTCTTTTGCCTCTTTTGCCTCTTTTGCCTCTTTTGCCTCTCTTGTTGCTTTTCTCAATTTCGCCTTCAAACTCTTTATTTGGGCCTTTTCACTCATGTTCTGTGCCCTGTAATGGAAAGCCATGTGTCTCAGTAAGGCATGGTCCTTATCGGCCTTGTCCAGCAGCCTCTTCAAGTGCATGTTGACTCTCTTGAGATTGGCCTCCCGAACCTCATTGATTTCTTGCTCCAATGATGTGAGCTCAACTCTTCTCCTTTGTGCAGCTTGGCGATGCTCACGAATGTTTTGTAGCTCCATAATCGCCTGTTGATCCTCTAGCTATTTGTTTCTCTGCTCCAGGTACTTCATGTTCCACTTGGCCCTCTCCAAGTCAAGGGATAAGGCCTCAATCTCTAATTGGTACTCCTGGATGATCTCTCTAAGCTCTGCATTTGTTGGTTTTGTATTTGTCTCATCATCATGAAGGAGAACGAATTCGGTCTCTCATTCACTTGATGGCCCTTCATCCTGCACTGGATCCTTACCTCTGCCTTGCTTCTGTGATGCTGATGTTGGAAAAGAGGCCCCTTCCACCCTGGGTGGAGATAACACTCGCTTTGCTACTGCAAATAAATGTCTACTGCCTCTCTGATAGGTGATGAATACTGGCATAGTAGCAGTCTCATGGTGCTCATACTGATGTGACGGACCACCTATCTCATGCTTTGCCTCTGATACTACCTGTGGAGTGATGAAGAAGTCACGGGAGATGAAGTCCTTCCAAGCAATGCCCTGCAATCCCAACTGATGATCCACCAAAATCCGGACAAGAGAAAAGTGATAAACATTGTTAAGTTGCTGCTGAGGGGTCTTATGTTGCATGAAATTGTTCATCCTCTCTATGTTCCTGCAAATGAAAAATGGGAGGTTCATCATCCGCACCCTAGTAAAGTGCATGAGCAACCTGATATGATAGGCATATAGACAAGAGAACCTCCCCTCACAACTGAAGTACTTCATGATCAATTTCATGAGCGGAGCATACTCATATTTCAAAAATCTGAATGGGAAGACTCTTGTGAGCTGCCTCAAACAACTGGCCTTAATGTAAGGCTCATAGTGATGCCTATCCACCTTCTTTTTCTTATGCCACTATTCTCCAACATTTGGTATGCCTGTTGCCACTGAGATAGTTTCGAGTGTCAATGTGAAGGTGACCCCGGCCAAGATAGACTGACCTCCATGTAGGTGAAGCACAAAAAGACGAGCCAACTCATGATGAACTCTAACATTTGCCACCCTTTAACAAAATTCAAAACATGCTAGGTTCTGGAAACATGACATAGCAAGAGGGCATGCCTACAATTCAGTGAGGGTGTTTGGCCCATCCCTAACATGTTTTCCACTCCTGTGATGTCTCCTGGGGGCCTGTTCTCCTGAAGCTGTATCACTGTGAGTTTCCACCTCATACTCTGATGAACCCTCACATGCCATGACTTCTGTTTATATACTGTATTAAGGCTGCCCTTTGATGATGGTGAAGCTAGGTGTTGTTTGTGATATCTGCCACCAAGGGGAACAATGAAACAAAGGGAGTATTAGGAGGGGAGTAATGTAAGGGGAATAGGGGTTATAGGGAGAATTTTGTTTAGGGATATGTACGGGTTTTGGGTATTTTGATAGGTTAGGATTTGGGGTTTTAATAAGGTAGGGTTTGGGGTTTTTATTGACCAATAGGAGGAGGGGAAAGGGAATATGAGTTTGGTAGTGTTAGGGTAGTGATAATAGGAAAAATGGCATAGGGGAATAAGGAAAAGTGGTAGGGCAGGAAAAATAGAGCCTTGGCATCAACATACACTTATACAACCCTAGCATCAATGGTTTTTTGGTGTCTTCTTGTGGTTGAATTTATGAAATTTGTTGCATTCAATCACAGGCATAAAACCACCATATCACTCATAAAATTTGATGAACAAGTGATGTTTCGAGCCTACCTTGCAATTGATGTGCTTCACAAAAAATTTGAGGGAGTTTTGGCACGTTTCTGGTGCTTTGTCTGTGTGCGCCACACGCAAAACCCAGTGCGCCGCGCTCTGGGTGTGCGTCGCGCCAGTTAGGAATTTGCACTGTGGGCGGGCTCTGTGTGTGCCGCGCCCTGTGTGTGCGCCGTGCCCCTGCCTATATGTGCCACGCGCCTGTAATGGCCTCCAAACTTGCTCCAAACCACGCGATTGCACTCTCCACGACTTTGCAATGTTTTCCCTCTGCCTTTGATTGCACAATGACTTTTATTTTGGTGGGAATTGGTATATATAGACTTGGAGGTCATGATTTAAATTTTGTTTTTTCAAAAAACCCACTTTCTAATGTTATGTTTGACACTTTTTCACTGACTTTAAAACAACCCTGATTTTCACTTTTCCTCTAAATTTGGCTCAAGTGATGAAATTTTTGACACTCTTTGCAGGGATTGCTTGACAGGACATTTGGCCACGGAAACCATGATTACACCTGAAGAGATCGACTGAAGACTTTTTTGAAAATTTTATCACCCATGACATTGTTTGACTTTTCTTCAAAACAGAGTTTTGGAGAACAGTCGAAGTTTATCAATATGACGATGAAACTCTGTGAATCCTTACTTTACAAGGGCATCACTCTGGCTTGCATGACTTAAAGACCAAATTGATTTAATCCCTAGACCTAATGACCGAAAATGACTTTTGTCCATTAAAGGGCCAGACCTTGATTGTCATGGACTTTGGTGATCATTGACAAAAGACCTAAGCCAGCAGGAGCCAAACATGAGGGTAAATGACTAGCATGACCTTCTCCGTCAGATCATGGCATGCCCCTAGCGGAATGTAGCTGAATGAATGGAGCAGGACACCTAAAAACGAAATGCATAAAGAGTTTTGATATCTGGCGGACGGCTAACCAGACCGACTCGAACAATAGGTATCCCTCAATCTTGGAGGGATCTCTCACAAAACTCCAAAATAAGTATCTTATTACCTTTTCATTTTTAGTTTTCCTTACTTATCTAGTTTATTTTCCATTAAATACTAATCACATTTCTATTCATATTTTACCTGTTTACAGAAAGCTTGTTGAATACTCAAGGATTATGGAAGAAGGCCTCACAAGACCAAGCACTATAATTACAAGGTTTGTTAAACAAAATGTATGCCTTAAACTTTAAGTTTTTCTCTCCTCATGATATCCATTCTTGATAAACTATTCTACATTACTAACATTATTGTGTCCAGCTCTCTTGAATCCTAATATTCTTGATTGGGTGACTCATAATTAGATAAATCTACCCTCCTCATATCTTTGATTGCTCTTTTGGAACCCTACAAAGGTTCTTTGTAAGACCCTAGCCTACTTAGAGTTATTGCTGAAGTCTAAGAGAATGCTACACTTGATATTTTGATGATGTCATGTTTGGGATGAAAACCCTAACTTGTTAAGGGTTATATGGTGATGCCTAAAATCCAAAACCTTTGCAGTATTGATAAATTAGGGTTTGCTATGTTGTGTATTGAAATCCTAGAGCATTAGGGTTTGGTAGGGTGTATAAGCAAGACCCTTCTTAATTTCCGAAAAATGAAATCATAGGCATATCTGTGTTTGTCTGATCAAACCCTAGTTTGATCATGTTTGTTACATGTCTAACTTTTAATATATTGTTATTTGTGTCATTGGGTTTGACTAACACGTGTTATGATATGCTAGTGCATGATTATGGAATCCTAGATACATGAATTGACCTAATTGTTTATGGTCATGAGTCCTAGGGTTTGGAACTAAGCCCTAGTCAAAGTTTGATTCTCTAGGATGATAGCATTTGTTAATTGTAGGGTTTTGTAACTAAAACTTAGTATAAGTTCAATTCTTTAATATGTGATGACAAGTGTGATAATTTGATATTTACGAAAAGTCTTTCGGTAGAAATCACATAACATAATTTTTTTTTTTAGTCAACGTGTTTTCAACCAACCAGTGTGATTCATCATTAGGACCATATGAAGAGGAAAACCATGGCAACAGTTTAAATAGAGAGAAGATTTATGAAGGATTGTTGAAATCTAAATTTGAGTTGTGATTGGTTTTTATTTTTGGAGCTTAATGCATTATGTATGAAATCTAGGATCTTGCACTAAATCTTAGTGGAATTCTAACATATGAGTTCTAAAGTTTTTAAGATGCATTGTAGAACTATATTTGTTTGAATTTCTTATGGGGTTTGCAATATTTTTTACTTCATACCTCTGGAAGAAATATTGAAGCCTTAGATATACTTAAGGTTTTTATCTTGATTGAGGTACTAGATTTCTTGATGATGAAATCTAGGGTTTATGACAAAACCTTGGTATATAAAAGTATGTTTTTCTTGTTGTTTATGAACCTAACTAAGTTTAAGTATTTAACGTCTAATGTCTAGTGCTTCCATTATTTTATGATGTGGTTAACTTCATGCTTCTACAGACTTGGTTGTACTAGCTATCTAAGTTGTGCAGGTACATAATCTTCGAGATAGAGAAGATGCTTGTAATTAAAGTTGAAATGATAAGTGTTGTAACATTATCTAGTTTTGATAAGTTAGCATATTAGTCAAATAATTTTGAAAAAATGTTAAGATAGGATATGGATGTAAAAGAATAAAAAGTTAAAATGTTAGGAAAATTTGATGTTTTATAGGCATCCATATCAATAAAATGTTAGGATTTAGCTGCCCTAAATAAAGAAGGCAAAGGAAAATAAAATGTTAGGGAAGCAAAAGAAAAGGAAAGCTTCATTTTATGTTTTTGAAAATGCACAGGCTACTAGTCTAAATGCGCCATAATCAAACATCCATTGTGTTTTCATGTGCAGAATAAATTGAAAGAAGAGTGAAGGTTACTCTAAGGTTTATATGCTTACTTTGGATATTAACACTATCCTAAGTTTTAAAAAACCCATAACCTAAGTATTAATCCCATGTCGCCCCTCCGCCAATCCATTCCCTTCATATCATTTCCCTAAAGTTCATAACCCCCTTATATTCCATATTTCCCGACATCACATTAAATATTGATTCCCAACCCCACCAATCCATCCTGTCACATCATGTTAATCCTCCGCCATATCACTCTTCATCTTTGCCTATCGCCTTTCATCTGACGGCCCTCATGCCATTTTGTCCCCCCTTCGCCATCTGAGCTTTACCGCTAGGGGGGAGGGGGTCCGAAATGGGCAGTATACCAAACTGCACTCGCCCCTATGTGGTAGCTCCACAACGTTTCAGATCCCCCATGAGAAAAACCACAAACTGCTCACCCCCCCTCCAAAAAGTTGAATTCCTCATTCCCTGTACCGCTTACCTGACCATTGCGTACCCACCATTCCTGTGCCACCTCATCTATCTTTAACCCCATCAAATCATATATGGTCCCTCCATAATCAATTCGTTACGAATTTAATTTGCTTAGACGTTAACCCAACGGACCCATGCCATGAACGGAAAAACAGAACTCCTATATAAACCTTCTTCTTGTATGTTTATAGGTTACAAAATTCTTGTTTTATCACTGCCATTGCTTTGATTATAGGTTGCTCACCAAATCCCAACACTGTCAACTGCCAGCAACACTACCTGCCCAATCATTGTCAAATTATTCCTTATGTTCCTGGCCCTAGAACTTTCTATCTGTCCGTGAATTTTCTCCTTTTCCAATCAATTTTTCACTATCATCCTTAGCCATCATGCCTCCCAAGGAAAAAGGACCAGAGGAAATTGTTAATCCTCTGATCTATCCTCCTATAGATCTTCATCATATCCCTATGGCTGATAGAGACTACAAGATCCACGAAACACTCTGTGAGTTCGACCTCTTCGAGATGTACTGTTGGCTCGAAGATAAGTACATTGATAAATCAGATGATATCCAGTTGTGGGAGTCAAACCTACCTCATTACATCTTTCCTCGTACCCACAACACTCCTAATTTCATTAAAAATTTCCATTCCTTATTTCTGCCAAGCCAAAGGGCCATAGTCAATCCCAATGGACACATGTTTTTCACCACAACCCCTCAAGCTATTGATCAAATGATGCAAGCCCCCACAATCAACAATGCTACCCCATTTTCCTATGAAGCTCTGGTTGAAATATACCAAAAATTAGACTTTGCTAAGAGAGCCCAAACTCTTGAATTATTCTTAGCACAAGATGTTGCATTACCAAAGAAAAATCTTCCTTATCCCTCATCCCCATTCCCTGAGAGATTCAAGTAGATAATCATTGTCATTTCCTACCGCATTGGCTACTATTCTGACCAAATGGTAGATGAGGCCAATATAGGATTTTTATCCATCTTTTGTAATGATGCTAAGCCCTCAATTATGTTCAATTTCATCCATTTCCTTGTAGATTCTATTCATCAACAGCTGGTCAATTTTCCTACATAGGAGGTATTCAAATATGCCTCTATCTTAGTCTACATGTTCCTATATTTTCAGGGGGACAACATGAAATTGTCATTGCAAAAGCTAAATGAGAAAGGAAACCAACAGTCGGTCATTTTCTGGACCACTCTAGTTATGAAAGAGCAGAAAGAATATACTTACAAACAGTTTACTGAGATGTTTTTCCATCCAGCCATAAGCCTCCTAAGAAGTAGAAACGAACCAAGGATTAGTGAAGAAATCAAAAAGGTCTTGTAGCTGTCAGAATGGATACAAACAAGAGACTGGTACTTATATGAGAATTACACAGAGATAAGGATTTTTGGATGTGAGTTGCCACCATATAAGCTACCAAACTTCCTCCCAATGAGTATTTTTGCCTTAGAATACATCAGGTGGATCATCAACATGAATTCCATTTTGTTGCTACCAAGAAAAAGTCTCAGTTCAAGATAAAAACACAGGTTGGTCCATTCATTTGTAACAGCAGGGTAACAAGTTAAGAGGCTGACAAACTACTCAGCGAAATGTAGTTTAATCTTAGTTTTACCTGGTCTTATGATCCATTAGGGATAATATCTAGATTAAGGGTAGAAAGTTTCACACACCTAGGCCAGAGATAGAAAAATATAAGAATCAGCCAGAGTGGGTTGAAAACACATTACAGGAGGCAGAAGAACAACAGGTCTCCTCATCAACAATGCAGACTCCTACAATGCAAGAAAATATAGCCAAGAGGAGTAGAGAGGAAGAGTCTCCTTTAGGGACTGATATCTTTAGTGAGGGATTTAAAATCATGTACAAAAAGAAGGCTAAGCTTAGCTCCAGACTAAGTCTTAGCAAAGAGTCAGAGAAACAAACTCTCATCACCACTGATGAGCCTCTTGTATCTTCATTAGTAGGTGATCAGTCTACATAGTCTCCTACCACTTCCACAACCTCACAAGAGCAACAGCAGATTATGCACACAGGTACATCTACTTCAAGTGAGCCAGAGAAGAGCATCATGGATGTCTTCAAGGAAATAAAGGTCAAAAATGAAGCCTTGAAGATAAACACATACAACCAATTTTGGAAACAAACCTCTGGTGCCCAAAGCAGGCTACTCTCAGCCTTTGACTCAGAGAAGGGGAAAATGCAGATGGCATTCCTTCAGGCACAAGTTCCTCAGCCCAAAGGAGCATCAAATTATAAGAAGACATCTTTTGAGTTTGATATCAAGGACATACATCCCATTGACCAAATGGAGATGCATAAACAGACTAGAGAAATGATCTTCTCTACTGTAACTAGCACAACTATGACCTTGTCCAAGCTACAGGTAACACTAGAAAATGTCCAGTCACAACTAAAGATGGAGAAAGTTTCAGCTCTTGCCAAAGATACCAAGATTAAAACCTTGGAATATTTGGTAATTAAACTTGGTTATGATCCTACAAACATCAATGTTGCAAAAGAGCTAATAAAAAAGAAGAATTTGGATATAGTAGCACTAAGGAAACAGTTGAAACTCCCAACTATTGAAGATCCTCTAGCCAAGGATATTGTAGAAACAGAAACTGAAAAGGCAGACATGTTGAAACTCATCATAGATAAGCTAATGACCAGGGAGGATTACTTGAAGAAGCTACAGGACATTGCTAATGACACAGCTAAATCCTCCAACATCAAAGGTTCCATGACAGGCAAGGAATTCTACGAGGCCATCATCAGTATTCAGAATGAGATAAAACATATTTTTACTATAAAACCAACTTTTTCCAAGCATACTAAGGTAGATGAGATCTACCGTAGAGTAACTAAAATATCCATTCCAAATGAATAATGGTGGGAAAATCTGTGTGTATATTAGGATTATAATACAGATCAGCTTGGTCAGCGCAACACCAGAATAGTGGCCACTCAACAACAGTTTTCCATCAAAACAAGGCCAGATGTTCAGATTCATTCTTTTGGACTGAATTGCTTCTCTTTCTGTTAAATTTTAAGTAATAATAGCATGCCTCGTCACTCAGGCATTGATTGTAATATTTTGTATTTTGTTTAAATACTTCACTAATTCAGGGTTGCACCCTTGAGCTAGTTACCAGAAAGATTTGTACTAAGATGGAGCATTTTTTATTGAATAAAAGATTCTGGATTTACTTCATATGGCTTGTCTCTCTGTGAGTTATTTTCTTATGTTTTTCATTATGTATTCCTCATATAATTTATTTCATTTACAGTCATCTGATTGAAAATTTAACTAAATTTCAGTTTCATTTTGAATCCGCTGTGAAGTTGTAGTTTAATTAAGAGATTAATTTACAAGACTATTTGTTCTTGTAAATTCCTCTTTGGATTTAAATTGCACAAGATTTATGAAATGACTTGATTATATTTTGTTAATTAGGAAAACACAGTTTTCTCAATTTCTGCTTGTAAATGGTGAAATACTCTATCTGAATATTAAATCATTTATATTTCTCTATATTCTTCTTATCCATCACATTTAAAATCAAAATAACCATATGTATTTAAAGAACAACCTTTTGTTTTATTAAAGATCTTTCTAAGTTTAAAGCACCTGTTAAAAAGCAGTTCACTAGTCATCCAACCATTAAAATCAAACAAAATATTTTAGCTTAGGCAGATCCAATTAACCCTAGGTTATCTCAAAGGACAACAATAAGAATGATGAAGAAATTTATATGAATGATGTTGGTCATAAGAAGGATGGAAGCCATGAAATATTCTCCAATGTCATAGAAAAGAAGTTGAGCTCCCTAAGTTAAGAGGGAACTTGGATGAAAGAAATTAATCTCCTTAGTTGAGAGGGAGGGCATATCATAGTAATGATGGACACCTTGAAAGAAGAAATTAGAGAATAAACTTTGAGGAGTTTCTGAGATAAGAAAAGTAGGAATGTTTGTAGAATATGTTGTTTCATGTGAAATAGGAAAAGAAGATGTATGATTAAGGAATCTTCTGTCAAGATTCGTTTGGAAGTCCTACCATGATAAATAGAAAAGAAACATCAGTTATCTGGAAGACCTCAAAGGTTTGTGTTTACTTATGTACATTTGAAATTTTTATATTGATTACGGATCTATTTGTATAGGTAAATATCACAGATTTTTTATAGCATGTTGGTTACACACAAGAGATTTGTTACTGATTTGCTATCGATTGGAATAATCATGAGTGTTGAGGCTTTGTGTGTAAGACACATTGCCTGGGAGGACATTTGGCCAACACTTTGTGTTGATTTATAGATCCCAAATTAGGGAGGGTGGCATTGGTCATAGAGATCTGACCTCAGATATGCACCTAGATCCCTAGGTTGATGGCTAGCAAGTAAACCTGATGGTACCTAGAGAAACTAAAAGCTTTGATCCATCTGGGTCACACTTGGATAGGTTTCCCTGGTCAGGAATCTAGTCCATGGGATCATGAGTCCCTAAACTATTGGAGGACCTTGGATAGAATGCCCTAGTCAGAAATCTAGTCCATGGTATTGTGGTTTCTAAATTCTTCATGGTTCATGTGTTTTGAGATATTCCTTGTACTTATGAATACCTCCCTGGTTAAGAGGGAGTGTTGAAATATGTAACTAGGTTTGGTCTTCATAAATTTATTTTAGTCACAATGAAATGTATTTATCAAAAGAATGAAGAAATTATTTTTGTGATTATTATTATGACTTATTAAAGCGTGGTTTTCATGCTTGGGTCATCATGTTTTAGATAAAAGTCCCCATTGAGGAATTATAGGATTTTTTCAGAGTTATTAGAGTCATTATCCATTTAAATAGACCCTTCTTGGGCTTTTGAATAATATAAAAATAATTAATATGGAGTCAAATAAGTTATTTGTCACCTCCACACCAAGTCGGCCTCAAGAAGATCAAGTCGGCTTCAAGAAGGGAAATTCGACATCACTAGAAAGCTATATATACAGGGCAGTATGAATTCATTTGGAGGATTCACACTCTCTCTCATAAGTTTGATATCCAAAAGAGAGAATATGGGAAGTGCAAAGTTGGAAAAGAGCTAGAAAAAGGCTCGAAAAGGGTGTCAAATTTGGAAGGAAGGAAGAAGACATCAAAATAAAAGTTTTGGGCCATTTATCTCTCACTCGAGTGGAGTATCTAGGTGATCTGAATTTAAACAGGAATGCAACATATTATAGATATAACCACAAATACAAAGATTCATCACAAAAAACACTTCATTTCATTAATATCAAATACTGAAATATGCTTACAAACAGAATGGAAATAAGACTAGCTTGGGCGATGGTAGCTTATCTCTGAGAAGAGATGTGGCAGCTACATCCCTCTGAAATGTTACAATGAGGCTCAAAGGCCTATTTATTATTTAGAAACAATGGAAACCCCTAAACATCCAAGAACCTAACCCTGGGAGATGAAGCGCCAAACTATGGGCCCCATTTGGGTAAATTGGTACATCAACTTTTCGGGGTCATAACTTTGGCATATGATCTCCGTTTGGCGCGCACAATAACTCGTTAGAAATATTTATCCATGGACTACATATTTCGAGTGGCCAACATAAAAAATATCCCATGCTGGCCCCGATTTTTCCAAAAAACATTGTTTAGGGCCTTAAAACGGCTCTAGAAGTTTAGGACCTGAAAAACTACCCAAAATAGTAAATTGTGCTACAAATAAGAAAACTAAAAAACTTAAAGGGACAGTGGTGGGGGTCCAAGTGGAATATGAAGGTGGCCACCAACATCCACCTGGATCACTAGGAATATCAAATTTTTTCTTATCTAGTAAAAGGTGCTAGTGTTTCCAGTTGTTGGGTCGAAGTTGCTACCACAAGTTGTTGTTGCTAGGTCGAAGTTGTTATTGAAGGTTTATCATCTGCAAGAAGGAAGTGAGGGTTGACTTGGTGTGGAGTAAGTATTTATCTAGGTCAAGAGTCTTGGATTATCTCATGAAACTATTGAAGCAATAAATTTTGATTGGGTTTTTCCCTGGTTGTCTGCCTACATCTAGTGTATTTGTGCTATTTTTTTGGTAATTGATTGATGAACTAAAAGTAAAATAAGAACATAAAGATAAAATAATCACAAGTAATTATCTATATCAGAAAATATATCTTCCTTTCTCATTTTCTAACACCTAGAGAATAATTGATGGGCCTATTATTGGAAGGATGGATATCATATATCAAAGTATCGAGAGACACATTTATAGTGGAAATGTGAACTCCTAACACTGATAGGCCTTGACAAATGTGAGTCAACTAATGGGGAATTTATTTTCATTGAGTTATGTTGGCTTGAGGGGGCTTGACCCAGGTTCGGAGTTAATTAGCCAAATAAATCCCTACACTACTGGCCATTTCAGCATCAGCCCGCAAAGTGCGGACTGAAGTCTCACCTGAAGTAGTATGGGGGGGTGGTAGAACCACGTTTCCGCACCCTTGAGATGTCTGAGGTGTTGATTTAGTCCAACTGTGCCTACCTTCAGGCAGGTCACTTCACACACTGTGTTGACCTGCAAGGCCTTCGCGATCTGTTATAATCACCTTTGCACAACCCTAACCAGGGGCTGAGGTGCTTTCACACTACTATGGCAGCGATCTGCACTATTTCCCAAACTATACCGCGGATCTTACTTATCTTCATAAAGATCTTAGTTAACATCACATAAACAGATACTTTATCTCACATTCACTTAATAATCACAGTCACATATGTTCGCACATCATATAAATAGTAGAAATGCAATTCATACCCAATACAATCAATGCAGAAAACAAGAAATAAATACACAGGAATGATATAAAACTTCTCTTTATTAATGCTCCCAACTGTTACAGACTTGACTTGCTCTGCGCACTCAGCTGCAGGGGTCCATGCACTCAGCTACAGACTACTAGGCCTCTACGCACTCAGCTGTAAAGCCTTCTCCTACTCTATGACCCAAGACTAGATTTACACTTCTGATATTCTGCTATGCTTCTATTCCATGATCATCAATTGATTAATTTATGTATTAACTACTTAGGGCCTCGCTCTATTTATACAATCTCATGGTCCGCAGACCATGGGTAGATCTCTACACTTGAAATTACATTACAAAATTAAGGGCAGACAACCCTATGACTCATTTACAAGCTACGCACTCTGCGCCTACAAAATTTGGAGTATTTACATCAGAGTTATAAATTTTGACCAAAATCTGGGCTCTAAGCCCAAAAACTTCCCTTGGGGGATCCCGCGCCCAACAAGTTATCATGTATCATTTATTGAGGTGTCAAGATGTTGGTTGTTAGAATATCTCTAGGAAATGGTCACAGAAAAATTCCCAATATTCATGATCTAGATAAGTTCATTGACTATTAGAAGTTTTTCCTATAGGTTTATGTCTTTTGATCAAGTCGAGATGTAGCTGGGAGTGAATAAATTATTGTATTTTACTAAGGGCCTGGTAAGCTAGTAGACAAAAGCAAGAAGTGATGAGAATTATGTTTTTCAGTAATCTAAAAGGAAAATCATATTAGTGAAATGAGTATCATATTTTGACCAATCAGAATGTTGAGCCAAAATTGTTGGAGAACTTGTTCTATGTCCTATTGGATGGGGGAGGGGATGTGATATGCCTCTCATCAAGATTGGGTTTTTCTACATGGAGTAGTGAGGTAAAGACATGTAGGTGACAAGTGGTTTTAGGTTACCATATGTCAACCAATGTGGAAAGTGGACCAAACGAGATGACTTGCTGTGTTGTGGACTACTGATATGGCACATTGACATTGGTCCATGTAGAATCTCGATGTGTCAAGAGTATGCGGTGGAATGAAAGGGATCGGAGTGTGTAGTGGTGTTGTTGTGGAATCCAAAGAAGAAGTAATGTGGAACATAGTATTGACATAGTGCTAAGATGGCGGCCAGGTGGCACCTGGGATATCAAGTGACATGGATGTTGGGATATTAGACTATCTGGTATTCACAGTTGGTAACTCATTTATATTTTCCTATGAGCCCAACTATTGACCTATTAGTGTGTTAGGTGTTAGCTATCGATCGAACCTCAAGCGATACAATGTGGTATTTTCTAGTGGTTGAGATTTTAGTGGTCTAGTAGACACGAACAGTAGAGGATGAGAAAGTGGGGTTTCCATCAATTAGCAATATTTCATTGGATCAAGGTACTAGGTGTTGGGATAGTCATAAAGGAAGTCATTATGAGTGTTACTAGCATGGTAAACAAAAACAAAACATGACAAAAACTTTTGGTTCTGTCAACTAACAATCTAGTATCAATATTGGATGTTTATATGATTCGTGATTTAAGAAAAGATCTTCTGGAGAAACCACATAGAAATCATAGGGTTGGTGTGTTTTGAGCCTCTATCAATGTTCATCACCAAGACAAGGTTGGAGAGCAAGATCAATAGATCACCAATTTTTATTAGAGATGCAACAGTCACTTTTTAACGATAAAAAAGAAAAATAATATAAAATGAAATGAAACGTTAAGGGATCAAATTAAATAAATCAAATAAGAAATTTATTTACCAAGAAATTATTTAATTAGTTAATTATAAATTTGTTTATTTATTTATTACAATAAGAATATAATATCTATACTCTATATATTAAGGCAAAAAAATATATTAATATTAATAACTAATGTTATATTATTAATAAAATATATTACTATATTAATAAAATTGATATTTTCAATAACAAAATTCAAATTATAAACTAAAATCAAATCAAATAAAAGAAAGGAGATCACTGTCTCCCTGGGGTAGCCCTAATGGCGATGGTCATGGAATGAAGTCTCACGGAACCAGAGATCCTGGGTCTGAATCTTGTGCTACCCTCCTGTCATATCCAGGTGAATAATGCACATGTAAACACGAAAATTGGAGAGTCCTACCAAGATTACAAAAAAAAAGATCACTGAAAAAACATACATAAATAGGGACTGAAGCAGGTTTTTTTGTTTTCTCCCCCTCCTTTGTTTCCTGCTTCAGTCCCTGTTTATGTATGTGTTTCCGGTGATCTCATTTCTTTTATTTGATTTGATTTTAGTTTATAATTTTAATTTTGTTATTGAAACTATCAATTTTATTAATATTAGTAATATTTTTAATAATATAACATTAGCTATTAATATTAATATATTTTTTGGTCTTAATATATAGAGATATACATACTTGATTCTTATTGTAATATAATAAAAGTTATGGTGAAGTATTGATTAATATCAAATTCATATAAAGATTTTTAGATAAATAAATAAAATAAATAAATTTATAATTAAATAATTTCTTGGTAAATAAATTGCTTGTTTTATTTAATTAATTTGATCCCTTAAAAGTTTCATTTCATTTTATATTATTTTTCTTTTTTCAAGTGAAAAAGTTATCGTTCCATCTATGATATAAATTGGTGATCTGTTGATGTTGCTCTCCAACCTTCTCCTGATGATGAACCTCGATAGAGGTTCGAAATGCATCGACCCTATGATTTCTATGTGATTTCTCTAGAAGATTTTTTCTTAAATCTAGTATCAAGTCACGAAAAATGCAAGGAATGGGTTACTTGGTGATGTTTTGTTGGGGGTCTAGGGAGCCAACATTATCATAGAAGGATCATTTGGTTGATGTGGTTGCATACAATGATCAATGTGATTTTGACACATGGGCAGGTTCTCCATGTGTATGCCATGTGGCTGAGTATGGAAGCTAAGGTGGCACATGGAAGGAAAATATTCTAGTGAGAAACAAATTTTTCATTGAGCTTAAAATGAGATAAAATTTATGTCGTTGGAAATCTATTTATTAAAAATATATGGTGGCAATATTAGAATTAGGTTTTCACCTTGGGGGTCGGGTATGGATGTTTTATAGCCTTAATCATAGTTAAGGGGCTAGGTTTGCTACAAAGTGGTATCAGAGAAAAGGTTAAAAATATATATTGAATGGCCTTAAGAAATATAAATTAATCTGAGTTGTGGTTCAAAAACTAGGCATGGAGGGATAGATATACATCATAGGGACGATATTGTTCGAAGAAGGTTCAACACTAGACTTGGATGGGAAAGAAAATAGGATCACAAAGACAAAGTTGCTAGAGTAATAGATCTAAGGTTCCAGAGCAAGGGAGTACAACAATAAGGTTGTACAATAAGGGAAACATGATCATTAGCTAAAATATAATAGATGTTGATGAAAGAATTTCATTTGGTTAGAAACAATTATATTAGATATTTGTGAAGAGGTTTAATAGGACTACTACATGCAACAAATGAAGAAATTCAATTGGAATGGTGATGACTAAATTTATGAATGAAATAATTAGGATGTTGACTAGATCTCCTTGAAAAGATTAATTTCATGATAATTGCATAAGTACATGGCTAATTGATATATCCATAATTATCAGGGGGAATCTCTCAACTTATCTTTTGGTATTTGAATATTTTTCCTCAAAGTTTTGAAAGGGTTATTGTATGCTAATAAATAATAGCATAGGATTGATAATATTGCAAGAGAATCATTAACCAAGATTTGTTATGCACTAACAAACATTAGTAAAATGATATGCTAGGTGCATAAATAAATGTTCAATGCATACACTAATGAATGAGAATGCGTATAGAATAAATGAAGACTTAAAGTATTATGTTGTCATAAGAAGATTATGATGACTAACAATGGATTAATGATGAACATGTAACAAGGAATAGGTTATTGTATGGATAGAGAATCTAATGAGGATGCTACTTAGAGTCTTGTGGGGACAAGTTTATGGATAATAAAGTATTGATCAAGTAGTTGGTAAGGAGGAGTGAAAAAAAATGACCCTCTCCGAGACACCAACAAATCAAGTAGCATCCATTAATTGTTAATAATTATGCAAGTATGTTTTTGATATGCTCACAATATTGAGAGGAATTGGGTAAGAAATAACTTAGTGAACATTTTAATATTGATGATGTGAATGTATGAATGGAAATTAAAATAGGAGTTGATACTAGTTGTGCTTTGGGTCATGTTAATGGTCAACTACTAATTTTATGTTACATGGAATAAATGATTTTTTTTCCTTGATGTGTGTTTCCATATGACAAAGGACAACATGTTATGCCTATGAGACATGTTACTAAATGGTTGTAAGTTCTCATATGGTGAGTTATTATTGCATTTAATAGATGTATATAAAAAATGAGAAAGGAACAAGGAATGCATAACAATATTAATTTGCATGATTGACGCATTGTTTGAATGCACGGTGAATACATAATTTAAATGCACACTAACAAATATTCACATAAAATTGATAGGCAAGCATCTGAAATAATAGAATTAGTATGACTTGTGAAATTGCGATCTTCTCAAGGAATATTGGGAATCACAACTAAGGAAACTTGTGTGCTCATGTAATCACATGTAATTGGACTACTAGAAAGCTCTAACAGACGAAAACAAATCTACAAAAGACGAATGTAACAACTAAGTGTTTTTTAAACCATTATCTTATATTTGATCTAATGGCTACAAATCTAATTGCATAGGACTAACATGTTAGGTTCTAAGCTAGTGGAGTGAAGTGTTTATGATACATATAAATATGGGCTAGATCCAAGAGGAAATGACAAGCTTAGTGGAAAACAACTACTCAAGGAAAATGGAGTAGAGACGCTATAAATTTCGAGTTATGCAACATAATTAAAAAGGGGAAATTCATGAACCTCTTCCATGTTAATGATTAACTAAATATAAAAGAATTGGAATGTTCAAAACATATTTACAAAGCATGGGAAAGCTTGATGATTTTAGATTCCTACCAAATATGGAAGAATAAATAAATGAGTATAATGAGTTGGCTAATGATTTTATAATGTCGCAGCACATAATTTTAACCTATTTGACTAACAATTGATGTGTGATGAAGTGGTTAAATGTGAAAGTTTCTCTAAAGAATCTACTATTAAAACGCCACCTATTTGAAGTGGTAGTTGAGACAAGGAATTTCCTTCAGCCATTAAAAGAGCCTTGAGAAACCGCTAGTCGAGTATGCATAACAATGGAAACCATGTAAATATGTAAGTAAACCATGGTACAATGATTGATAAGTACTAGGGATTCAAGTATTATGGCTAAGGGTATGCTCTAGCCCACTTAAATAGTGCCACGAAAGATTCAATTGAGTAATATTGTTGGAAAACCTTCTATATATAAGAGGTATAACATGTGCCATTCCTTTGTCCTTAAGACCTTGTTAGCACTAGCCTCTGGCCTAAAACCCTAGATTCTATAACATAGGTAGAAAAATTCCCACTTAATTTTCAATATTAGTAATATTGGAATTCTATTAGTGCAATGAAACTTAAAGGGGAATGCTCCCCTTGAATTAGAAGAAAATGTTTGGGGCTAATGAATGCCATTGTGGAAGACAAAATTAAAATATTCCTCGCATGATGCTACTTATAGTTGTGTCACTCTATAGTAAATATTTTTTGTTGACCCAAAAATATCGTTTGTGATCCATGTCCATAAAATCCTCTTTCAATACTAATCATATTGGGATAACTCTTGGCTGAATTCTTTTGTGGAGTATATGGTACTATAAAACACACTAACAACTATCATCTATGAAGAAATTGCTGCAAATTATCATGCCTCTATCCCAATGAGTGAATACTCTAACCCAATCAATCAACACATTGGAAACTTGATTAGGTGCTCATGTCCTTCCATTCAGCATTCTAAATCCATTTCTACAGATCATTTTTCCTTTTGAGGCATTCTTTTCACTGTTTAGCTTCAGGGAAGCTTTCAGGGCCACTAGGGCCATTTCAGTGCAAGAGCTGTTTGGGGCTCTGTTCATCCATTTTTGGTGATTCAAAAGCCTATGTTTGCTATTTTCAACCTTCTGAGTCTAATGGCAGAGGTTTTAGAACCAATTGAGGTCATCTTCTCCTCGAAATTATCCATTCAAGTTTAAAGGGCCAATTGGGGAAAGTACTGTATAAGGTACAAAATTCACTGTTTAGTGTTTGGGAAAGAGCATGTTTGGCTAATTCCTATCTTCTGATTCTGTATTTACAGTCAGATCTGTCCTTTGAGACACCCATATTCTTGTATTAGCCTTTGTAGCAATTTTAATACAAGAGGACAAGCCTAGTTGGAGAGGTTTGGTCCAGCAGATTTAGCCCAGAGGGGGGGGTGAACTGCTTTATCATTTTGATGTCTTTATTTGCTGAAGATGATATGCTAAACAAAACTGATATAAAGTATTAAACAACAAATAAATATAACTTGCATACACACATAATCACTTATTCAGCTATAGAAAGTTACTTGTCTTATTCCGCAAGACCTTAACCTTCAAATATGTGTATGTCAAAGACTTCTAAGTGTTTACTTTGTTATTTCTTTAGGCAGAGCCTGTAGAGGGCCAGGTAGCCTCTGGAACTCATCCTCGTTTTAGAGGTGACATGTCCGGTGAATGCCCCTACAGTCTATCTCTGTATAAGGAATAAGAAGTTTATACCTTTTTAGATGTCATTTGGAGTGTCTAGCTCACAGTTGAAATTATTGGAAATGGATACCTTGCACCCTTAAACAAGTACATTCCATTTTCAGATCAGATGGTATAAGAGCACTAGGTTGCTTGACTGACATCACTAACTTGATTGTGTGGCTTGAAAGGTGTCTTAAGCAGTGTTGGAGATTGACTGCTTTATTATTCTGCAAAGTACTTGTTGTTTGAGTTGCTGAAGCTCTTTTGTTCATTTTTATAATGACAACTTCCATAAGTGAGTTCTCAAAATCGTCCTCCTTCACAAGATTTTTTATGAAGACTTGAAGCAAGAATTTTTCATCATGATGAATATGGTGAGAGAAATGTATGAGGATGAAAGAAAGAGCTCTAGACTTCAAGAGCAGTTGAATTCCATGAGGGAAGAGAATCAGTTTCTTTCTAACCAATTGCAGGAAATGGAAGGCCAACTTCATATTGCAAACATGAAGCTGGAAAGGATGCATGAGTTGGAGACACAACTCCTTGTTGCCAAAGAAGCCTTAGCCAAGTATCCGCTGGAAGAAGAGGTAAACAATTCTAGCTTGTCTTCAAATTATGATAAGAATGTTTATGTTGGTTCTTTTGAGAAACATACCAGAGGCATAGGGTCCAAGTTGATGTCCAAAATGGGATATGAAGGAAAAGGATTGGGCAAACATGCACAAGGTATAGTTGAGCCAATAATGGTTGAGGTAAGGCCTAAGAATTTGGGTCTTGGCTATGGACAATCTTGTGGAGAAAGTTCGAAAGCAGCCATGAAGGCAATTGAAACAATTCCTAGAAGGAGTTTCATTTCATGTTCTTTATCTCAAGGTTGTAAAGGTTGTATCCTTGAGGAATGCAATAGTTTGAAACAGACCTTGCAGGAAGAAGGTGTGCATAAGCATGCACTTGAACAAGGAAGTGGTGAAAGCTCTAAAGCCATTGCAAGGATTCATGGTGTTCCAAAAGGAGCTTCTTCTTCATTTGATTCACCTCCTCATGAAGGTAATGAAGGTGAAAGGGAAAGGTATAAATCTGATTTCAATCATATTTCCTTTGATCATGTAAAGCATGGAAAATTTCCACATAAGCATTGGAAAAGAATTGCATGTTCTTTTTGTGGTTTGTTTAACCATAGTGTTTCTATATGTTGGAAAAGAATGGCAACATACAGGAAACTTTTGAAGGAAAGGAGGCAAGAAGCCAAAGTTCCATTGAACAATGCAAATCATGCTATCAAGAAGATGAACCTGTGTTGCACTTATTGCCATAAGCAAGGACATTCTGTTGAAAGGTGTTGGACTCTGAAGCCAACAATGCTTCCACGAAAATTGAAGAAATGGGAGAAAGAGTATGGCAAGAATGGGAAGGAAGTTTCCATCATTGAGATGTGTCAGGATGATACGCATGTTGATATTGATGTGCAGTTAAAGGAAGCGCCTTTGAAATGGATTGGTAAGAAATGGTTAGAATTCTTATCCAATTAAAGTTGCATGTCTTTGATTGAATGCATTTCTTTGTTAAGGGAATGCAAGTTGCAGGAAGGAAAAGCTGAGTATGAGACTCACTCTATTGCAGCGGAAGTTATATTCATTTAAGCTTTGAAAGTACATGTACATGTGATCGAGGATCTTGTACTTACATGATTATATTTAAGAGAAAGTTGAAGGATAAACTGCATGCATGAGAATGATATGCATGAGCACAGGGATCATGATGATTTCCTTGTATTTTAAACATGTATGTGTGATTAACTTGAAGGGTTGATTACTTTGTTTTTAACCATGCATGTAATGTGATATTGACTTGGAAAAAGTTAATTTGATCTCCAAGATTGTAAAGAGGAGAAATGATGAAGTGTTTCATCTTGGTAAAAACCTTCTCATTTGGGAGGCAGCTCTTCTTTTGGAGTGGAGGTGCCATGGATGGGCATCGTGACAGCTGGCAAGCCCAGATATTCAGGGGAATATTTCAGCTCATATATCAGCAAGTTTCATTGCTGGTTTCTGCAAACTTTCAGTTTGTCTGGCGAACAAGCTTGGTCAAGATTCGATGAGTACTTGGTTTATGCAACAACATTCGCCATGACGACAGTTGATAAGGCAGGACATTTTGGCATTAGTATGCTCTTTTGGCTGAATGGAAGAGGATATTTTTGTTCCTCAAGTGCTGTACAGTTCAGTTCAGAGATTCAGTGAGCTTTTGGGGACCAAAAGCCTTCTCATTTGGGAGGTGTGATCAGGTGCTCATGTCCTAAGTGTCGTAAAATGCTCAAAATTTAAAGTACTTAGAACTATTTAAAAGTTGAATAACTAGAAATTCTCGTCTTCCCCATTCCGGCGCTGCAAACGGTTCGGAAAACGGTCGCCGTATGAGGAAGTTATGGCAAAAAGAAGAATTTGTCCATAACATTAGAAATTTTAATTTTTCGAAAAAAATTAAAAAAAGGAATATTCCACCTGGCACGAAATCTGAGGCAACCACCAAACATTAAATGTAACTGCAGTTAAGTTGGCGGAATTTTGGCAGGAGCGCCAAATTTGGCGGACCCGCCATAATTGGCGGAGCTATCTGGAGTTAACTAAAGTTAGCTGGAGTTTTTCTAGGGAAAAATTGGAGAAACTTTAAATGGCCATAACTTTGTCTAGGAAAGTCGGTTTTGGACGAACTTTTTTTGATTTTGGGTCTCTTCAACCTTATTAAGCCATTGGCATAGGTTTCACATCCATCTGAGGTCATTTGCAGGTGTTTTAGCTTCGTGGAAGTTCCAGGAGCCACTAGGGCCAAATCAGTTTGGGAGTTGCATTGGGACTTGTGCAGCCATTGAATGTGGAATGAAGATCATTCCTGAAGGTTTTCAGCATTCTGAATCCATTTCTACAGCTCTTTTTTCCTTTTGAGGCATTCTTTTCACTGTTTAGCTTCAGGAAAGCTTTCAGGGCCACTAGGGCCATTTCAGTGCAAGAGCTGTTTGGGGCTCTGTTCATCCGTTTTTGGTGATTCAAAAGCCTATGTCTGCTATTTTCAAACTTCTGAGTCTAATGGCAGAGGTTTCAAAACCAATTGAGGTCATCTTCACCTCGAAATTCTCCATTCAAGTTTAAAGGGCCACTAGGGCCAATTGGGGAAAGTACTGTATAAGGTACAAAATTCACTGTTTAGTGTTTGGGAAAGAGCATGTTTGGCTAATTCCTATCTTTTGATTTTGTATTTACAGTCAGATCTGTCCTTTGAGACACCCATATTCTTGTATTAGCCTTTGTAGCAATTTTAATACAAGAGGACAAGCCTAGTTGGAGAGGTTTGGTCCAGCAGATGCAGCCCAGAGGGGGGGGTGAACTGCTTTATCATTTTGATGTCTTTATTTGCTGAAGATGATATGCTAAACAAAACTGATATAAAGTATTAAAAAGCAAATAAATATAACTTGCATACACACATAATCACTTATTCAGCTACAGAAAGTTACTTGTCTTATTCCGCAAGACCTTAACCTTCAAGTATGTGTATGTCAAAGACTTCTAAGTGTTTACTTTGTTATTTCTTTAGGCAGAGCCTGTAGAGGGTCGGGTAGCCTCTGGAACTCATCCTCTTTTTAGAGGTGACATGTCCGGTGAATGCCCCTACAGTCTATCTCTGTATAAGAAATAAGAAGTTTATACCTTTTTAGATGTCATTTGGAGTGTCTAGCTCACAGTTGAAATTATTGGAAATGGATACCTTGCACCCTTAAACAAGTAAATTCCATTTTCAGATCAAAACTAGTGTCTTTCCTCACTATACAAGTTAGCATTTCTTTTGATCATATTGAGAAGTTGTAAGGTAAGCTTGATGAGAGTGGGAATTAGCTAATTAATTTCACATCAAGAAAAAATAGAGAGAGACAAGCTACAAATGCTAGCCTTGGTATAGGTCCTCCCTTGGAATTTCTCCCAAAACTAGTTTTAGGTTGTACAATGTCCCCCCACCCAGTCCATAGGAGACGATACATAATTTTATGATTAATTATTAAAACAATACATTAGTCTCCTTTTCCCACGGGGGGAAACCCAATTGGTGATAATCGTGTTATGAATTATTATGTATATTGTGAGATTAAATTTTAAAATCCCCGATGGGTTTACACCTTAAAAAAATCTACTTCAAATTCAATTGGATTTAATTTTAAAGTTCTTTGTTGTCTCCATTACTTTTCTTTGACCCAATTCAATTACATATTCTCTTCTTTGTTGAAAAAAATATATTTTATATTCCAAAGCTTAGGGAATGAGATACTTCCTTTAATTCTTTGCAATGTGATATGGGAGGCAAGTATTATAAATGTGCGATGCAATACATCATCCACTTTTAACCCTGCTACTATGTCTCATCTCTATAATATTATCCTTTAGGACCCTAAATAAGTCTTAGGTATTATTGTATATTTCCATTAATTAAGATATATTCACACACTTTGGAACCAAATTTTTCTCATCAACGTGTATTAAATATTTTCACATGACTATTAGGCGGAATGGGGATTTGAGAATGTGTGGGCATTGAAATATGTCACTTAGGAAAGTAATAATGTCTAATTTATGTCGGAAGAAACTCTAATTTTATGTAAAAGAGGTATATCCCACATTTTTCATGGAGTAAAATACCCTTGTAATAATCTATTATATAAAGAGCTAAAATTACATTATCCCACATGTATTATTGGGATGTGATTCTTCAATACCTGTTGGAATACAATAGATGTTAGGGAGTCTCATGAAAAACAGTCAAATATCAAAGACATATTATTGTAAAGTGATGAAGCATTTTTGGTGGTGCTCTTTTTAAAGATGGAGATTTCTGAAGATAGTAAAGACAATTATATGCACGTGGATGTTTCCCCAATTGGGGTTTTGCCACGTAAACTTTAGTGCATCCTCTTATTTTTTGTCTTTTTTATTTTGATTGACTAAATGTTGTTATGTTAGATAGGAGGTTACATTAGTGTTTTGATTTGTTTATTATTATATTTGTCTACATATTTTTAATATTCTAACATGGCGCCATGAACCAACAATTTATGTATTGACTCATCGCTAGTTGACTTCCCCAAACCATTTGCAAACATATCTTATTGCTATTTTTTTCCTACTAAATTTTTTTTGTTGAATTCATTTTAGATTGATTCTCGATCATGGAAAAATAAAACACAAAAAAATTCCAAAATCCAATGCAAACAGTGTCACGCTTAGATCTGGGATACCTTTTTCTAGCAGGAGTTTTCAATCACGATTTCTATAACAACTTCTATGTGGGAAGGTCTAATTCAGATGCATCCCTCATCAAGTCAATGTGAACAATGCTTCAACCCTAGATTTCGATTTGTAGGCACAGTGGCATAAAATGGCACGACCTGGATTGGAAGTTTCAGCATTATCATTCATCTCATTGTTCAAATCGAGAAGCTAGTGGGTTTTTCGTGATAGACGATGCAGTGTGGCAATTGGTGATATTTCGTAATTGTTATATATTATAGGGTTGTTTTATTTGTATCATTTTTGTAAATTGTATTTAAATTAATATTAGTGCAACGATATCACACTTCATATGCTATTAATATCATTTATATTAATATTTAATGCACATTTTTATTATATTGCTATATTTTATATATTAATATCATATAATATTAATATTACATTTTATGGTATATTAACATTTATATATTAATTTTATATGGTGTTTTTAATCAAATAACTCTATTGTGTGTTTTCACCTAGAGATTTATAGAAGTATTACAAAAGAGTTGGCCTTTTACTTTGGTTTTGCATGCCAACCTTGAACTTTGGAAAGTAGGTATAGATCTCTTTTTGTGGTTAATAAGTTGGGATCTTTTGCCTATGGATGGGCGGCCACTATAAAATCCCGAAAAATCAGGTTTCGTTAAGTGTTACTTTTATTAAGTACTTTTTAATAAAATTAGCCATAAATAATCTTCTCTGAAAATTTTTAATTGCAAACATATTGATGCAAGGCACAATAAATATTCAAATAATAAGAGTTATTGGAATTATTTTGAGAAACTTTGAATGGTACTTTCTAGTAGATTCACACATATACTTTTTTATGATATATCACCATTATTTGTTTAATGCCACTTATCTGCATTTTGATAGTTCAAACTAGTCCATTATATGCAATAAGTAGCAACCTAATGGGAATAAGTAAATCTATCAGTCTTGTGTATTGACCCTTATCCAAGCACTTCTTTGCACATTTCTTTGTGATTATCGTACTAGCGATTTTTTGGTAGCATGGGTATCATAATATGGTCTATTGGGATCATCTTGTTTACTTTTTTGCTTTACATTCTCAGCTTTTTAGTTTCTCTCTTTATTTATCATGATATCAAATGTAGTTTATATTCCTGAATTAGTGGGTACTAACTATATTCCACAAAAGAGAAATATGGTTGATGTTATCAGAAGTAATAATCTATTTCATTTGTTTAATAATGAACACAAGAAACCTACCAATGCTAAATACTTGTCTATATGGAAAGAATGATGTAAACATGCAAGCAGTATCCTTGGGAAAACTATCCTAGACAATCTGTAAGAATGTATAGCAAATGGAGATAACCCAATTGTAGTGTGGAAACCTTTAGCTCCTCTATATGAAAATATTGATAATGTTACTAGCTATTCTCCAGAGGGAAAGTCTTTTGATCTACTTCGTCAAGAAGTCCTTACCTTGCAATATATTGTTGCTCAACTGCAGAGAGAGCAAATAGGACTAACAAATAAATATCAAGCTTTGAAGGAAGATTATGAATCCTTGTTGATAGAGATGAGTAAAAAGGATGAAATTGATCAAAACATGTAAGATTGCAAACATATCCTCAAGTTGCAAGTCAGCTATTCATAGAATGTTGAGACTAATGTTCAAAAAATGTAGCAAGAAAGGCTCAACTTGACTTTAGCCTTAGTGAAATTGAGTAAATCGAATTTCCACATCAGCGGGACAGCTTGGAGGCATTTAGCTAGTGGGCAATGGGTATTTTCACTCAATTAGCTTAGTAAATTCAAGTTAGTGGGCTTGGATTTTAGTCATGCATGTATGATTGCTAAATTTTAGCAATCTAGTTCAGTTAATTGACATATAACTTTTGATAGAGTTAGTTGAAGGTCAATTGTGCAGTGGGACAATAGTCTAACTCAGATATCTATCAGTTAACTGATCAATCAGCCCCAAAATAGCTAATGTTTGCATGGAACTCGAATTTCTCAGCTGAAGTGGCGATTATGAGGTAGTGTAACATGTGTTGTATGCTAGTTTGAGTGTACAGGTGTTGCAAGGAGTGAGCAGATCAATCCTTGGGAATTGCACAATAAATTAGGAGGAAATATATATCTTGTAGGAGCTAATTTCCTCAGGAATTGTGCAAGGAAGTAGGAGGCTAGGTGAGAAAATAATTGGCTAAGCGTTGGCCAGAGTTTCTCATTCAGCAAAGAGAACAATTATTCTTTTGCAAGTTGAGCTCAGAGCTAGAGCTAGAAATTGTAATAGTTTCTATATTCAACTAATTATTGTAAATAGGCTTCAGGGGTTTTTCCCAGTTTTTTTCCCATAGAAATAACTTTGTATTTGTGGTTTTTTCTTATTGCATGTCTATGTGTGTTGCTCGAAATTGTGATTTCCATTCTGCAGATCAATGGAGTAGAATTGTGTCTCTTGTTTTTTCAGTTTGAAATCTAGAGCAGTTACAATTTCTATCAAATTTATACATGTTATCAAAGCCTTGAAATCACATGTCTCTCAAGAATTTCGATTTTGTAGCTTCAGTGCATTAGTTTTTCTTCAGGATCGGGAGAATGTCTTTCGACGGATTGATATTGGAGTATGCCCTAGAGGGTATCTCAAATTTCATATCTTGGAAGGATCGAATGGAAGAAGTAAAAGATGATAATGGTGTGTTAAAATGTGTTAAAACTAACATTGCACAATCTCCACAGTCAGATGAACATAAATTAGCCCAATGGAAGAAGGATGTTGCAATGACCAGGATACTTCTTTTAGAAGGTGTGAGGGACCATGTGGTCTCAAATATCAATGGAAAAGAGACACCATTTTAATGTGGAAGACATTGGATGAGATATTAAAAAATAGAAGTGACCATAGAAAATTGGCCCTGAATGACGAACTTCAAAACATAAGGATGCAGAAGAATGATACCATTCTGTAATATCCTTCTAGATTTACTAAAGTTCATGATGAGCTTGGAGGGGTTGGGATGAATGTTGCAGAAGATGACCAATTGAGTCTAACTCTTCTAGGAATTCCAAAATCCTAGCATAGCTACCAGGACTCTGTGAATGGAAGGGAAAAATTACCAAATTGGGAAAGGTTTTGTTCCGATTTGGTTCAAGAAGAGTTTAGGAGAAATACTAGAGATGGAAATTCATCCAAAGCAAAGGATGAAGATAATTTTTCGTTGGTTGGAAAGGGGAAGAAGGGAAAAGGAACGAAGAACCCAAGAAAACTTGAATCTAGCCAAAATAATGGAAAGAAGAAATACTTGAGCAAAAAAAAATGCTTCCAATGCCATGAATACAAGCACTATGCAACAACATGTATGAACAAAAAGTCTACCAAGAAGCCTTATGGAGGAGTAGGAGGTGAAGCACTGGCTTCACAATTTGAATTAGAATTCACCCTAATAGCATGCATGTCCAACACTATTATGGGGAGTGTGTGGTACCTTGATTCCGGTGCCTCGTTCCATATGACAGGTTGTAAGGATTTTTTTTGTATCCTGGAGGAGAAGGATCTACATATGCATATCGAAATGGGGGATGATGGGAGTTACAATGCTACAAGAACTGGTACTGTCACCTTTGAGAGGGAGAAAGCCTCTCCTCTTGTCCTCAAAGATGTTATGTTTGTACCTGGGTTGAAGAAAAAACTAATATCTTTAGAAGTATTGGAGGATCATTCCTATGATGTTATTTTCAATAAGGGAAAATCCTTTTTGTGACACATAGCTATGGGACAAGTGAAGCAAATCAACATTCGATTGAAGAATCTATACAAACTTGAGCTGGGAGATTGCACAGCATTTTGCAGTAAGGCTAAAAAGGTCTAGGGTCAAGATGTTGGAGAACTCTGGCACAGGAGATTGGGTCATCTACACCATGGTGCCTTAAAAATCATGCAACAAATTATCACCAATATCCTAAAGGCCTCCTTGACTAGCAAGATTTCTGCAAGGGTTGCACATTGGGGAAATACGTCAAATCCACTTTCTATGACCGAGATAACAGAGAAGACACAATCTTGGAGCAAGTACACTCTGATGTTTTTGGACCCTTTTCTACAACCTCCACAACAAAACATAAGTACTATGTATTTTTATTAATGATTTCTCTAGAAAACGTTGGATCTTCCTCATGCGGAAGAAGGATGATGTTTTCTCAAAATTTGTTGAATTCAAGGCATTGGTTGAGAAGGAAATTAGGAAGAAGGTGAAGGCTCTCACAAGTGACAATGGAGGTGAATTATTTCGCATAACTTCAAGGATTTCTGTGCCAAAGAAGTTATTCAAAGATAATTAATAACACCCCATAACCCACAACAGAATTGGGTAGCATAAAGGAATAACATGAGCATAGTGGGAGAAGCAAGGGCCATGTTGCATAATCAGGGGCTTCCATTACATCTATAGGTATAATCATGCCACACTACAATGTACTTGCAGAACCAGAGTCCTCATATAATACTTGGTATGATCACATAATAGGAATATTTCTCTAGGAGAAAGTTTGATGTGTCTCATTTTAATTTTTGGAGCTTCAGTTTATTATCATGTTTCCAAGGATTCGAGGAAGAAACTTGAGCCTGCAGGAGAGTTGGAAGTTTTTTTATGATACACTAAAAATCCACAAAATTACCAAGTGCATTTACCTTCACTGAGATGACAGTTGTAAGGAGATATGTCAATTTCAATAAGGATAAGGTTATGAGATGCTCTCTGGAACGAGAGATGTTGAGTATCTCACTAGAGAAAGAACTTATAACTCTAAAGGAGGAGCCTCGAGATGAGGTTCAAGAGGTTGTGGAGAAGCCACATGTAGAGGAGTAGATAGGAGGTAGAGTGGAGGCACCCACTAAACCAAAATCTTCCAGAGAGGGGAGAAAGAGAACCAAAGAAATTGATAGATTGTTGCAAGATGCAAAAGAGAATGTGGGAGTCCCCACATCAATACACAGGAAGAGGAGATCACCTGAGAGGTACACTAGTTACATTTCTCTCATGATAGAGCTCATTGAGACATAGCCTTCTTCATTCGAGTAGTTTCTCAACCTGTTTGGGTTGATTCCATGGTGTAATAATATGAATCCATCATGAAGAGCAGTGTATGGGAGGTGGTGTCTTGAACATAAGGGAAATTAATGGTTGGTTCCAGATGGATCTACAAAGCGAAGCATGCAATTTATGGGAGCATCAAGAATTACAAGGCAAGATTTGTGGCCAAAGGATTCTCTTAGGTATAGGGAGTGGGATATGAGGAAATGTTTTTACTAGTTACAAGATATTACTTAATCAAATCTAGCATTGGTTGTGCAGATGGGGTGGAAAATCCACCAGATGGATGTGAAGGCTGCCTTTCTCAACAACGTTGTTGAGGAGGAAATTTACATAGAGCAGCCAAAAGTATTTGAGACATATGATCTAGATTCGCATGTGTGAAGACCCAAGAGAGCATTGTATAGTCTCAAACAGGCTCCCTGAGCATGGTACACTCAGATCGAAAATTATCTTAGTGGATTGGGCTTCACCAAAAATGAAGCAAATGCGAACCTATATCACATTGTGGTAGATGGTAAGTTGCTTATTCTTGTTTTGTATGTTGATGATTTAATATTAACAGGTGATGAGAAGCCAATTCACTCTTGCAAATAGGATCTTGCAAGGGCATTTGAGATGAAATACATGGGCTTAATGTATTAATTCCTCGGGCTGGAAGTATGGCAAGGTGATGGTGAATTTTTTGTGTCTCAAGGAAAGTATTCCTATGAAATACTTCAAATATTTCACATGGATAATTGTAAGTCAATGGACACACCTCTAGTTACAAACTAGAGGAAGGAGAATGCCGCTTCAGGTGAAGAGGTTGATGCTACCATTTACGATAAACTTGTGGGATCCCTAATGTATCTTGTGAACACAAGGCCCAACATGTGCTATGCAGTAAACTAGCTGATTCAAGCTATGGTGAGGCCTACCAAGCTATATTGGAAGGAAATAAAGCATGTGTTATGTTACCTCAAAGGCACTGCCAAGTATGGATTATGGTACATGAGGATAGAGGGAGTGAAGCTCCAAGGCTTCACTGGTTCAGAGTGGTAAGGGAGTCCATCAGACAGGAAAATTACTTCAGGTGAT
Organism: Pinus tabuliformis; assembly: GCA_031772625.1. NCBI lineage: Eukaryota > Viridiplantae > Streptophyta > Pinopsida > Pinales > Pinaceae > Pinus > Pinus tabuliformis. The sequence continues at coordinate 994,655,496 of CM062817.1, forward strand.
ATTTTCAGTGTTGGGATCGCAACTGTTTCCTGGTACAATAGAAAGAAGACGTTTGTGGTGCTCAACTTAGTAGACACTAAATACATGGTTGCATGTCAACCAACATGTGAGGCCATATGGATGAGGAAAATACTTGTAGTATTTTCAGTCAAGAAATGGATCCGACATAGATATATTGTGATAATCAGAGTTGCATTAAGCTCTCTAAGAATTCGGTATTACATGACAAGTCCAAGCACATTGATATCTAGTATCATCATTTGCGGGACTATGTATGTTGCTATAGTACATTGCAGCTAAGGAGCAAGATGTTGACATCTCGATAAAGGCATTGTCAAGAGGTAAATTTGAATTCCACAGGTGTAGGATATGGGTGGTGAAAAATTCCTTTCAACTCCCTAGTCATTATTAAGGGGGTGTGTTGGAATATGTCACTTTGTAAGATAATAATGTCTAGGTTATGTGAGAAGAAACTCTAATTTTATGTAAACAAGGTATTTCCCACATTCATCATTGAGTAAACTATCCTTATAATAATCTATTATATAAAGAGGTAAAATTACATTATACCACATGTATTATTGGGTTGTAATTCCTCAATATCTCTTGGTATATAATAGATGTTAGGGAGTCCCATGAAAAACACATAATCAAATATCAAAGTCTTACGATTACAAAGTGATGAAGCATTTGTGGTGGTTCTATTTGTAAAGTTGGATATTTTTGAAGATAATAAAGACACAATTACCTTCTTGTGTATGCTTCCCCAATTGGGGTTTTACCATGTAAAATATGGTGGTTCCTCTCCGTTTTTGTCTTCTTTCTCTTGATTGATTAAATGTTGTTATATTAGATAGGAGGTTATATTAGTAATGTTATGTTTTTTTGTTATATCTACATATTTTCAATATTCTAAGAGTGGCATGGTTTTAAGCCTTCTTTTTTGTAACACATTTAGTGAGACGTTTCAAATGCCAACTCGACCATATAATGCAATGGTGGGTAGTTATTGAACTATTCTAATTTGATGTTATTTTAACTTAAAAGATATCTATTGTGAAAGTACAAAAAAAAAAGAATATGCAAACAATCATGCCATCTTATGTTCTATTTCCATCTACATGTTGGTCCTTAATGAATTTAACTATACCCAAAATATTTTCACTTGAAATCCTATCTCTAACAAGATATGCTAATGCTATTGGAAACACATTTCTTAAGGTTCCTAAATGACAAGGAATTTTAGAGTTCCTTCCATTAATATACATTTAAAACTATTTTTTTTAGAAAGTGATCCCTTTAAACTTCAATAAATTTGCCACAATACATTAGGCAATACACATGGCACATTTACAAGTTTTGTGCAACACTTAAAGGCAAATCACTAATGACAATAATTTTCCTTTGGCTAGGTTGTATTGACGACAGGGTGTTATGTGTTCAATATCACCTAAGACTTGCACCTATTACACAATAGTTATGTTTGACTTCAGGAGTCTTTGGCCTAACATGAAAGGGTTGAAGTGAATTCTAAAGTAAGATACCATTGGCACTTTTTGTTGATTCATATATGAAAATTAGTGCCAAAGTTCCAAAATATTTGTACCTTATCTCAAAATCAAGATAATGGAGATATAGTTGAAAATCTAGGCCAAATTAACATTAATTATCTATAAAACACTCAAGGTTGAAGGTCCAATGGAATTGCTCTGAAACCATGTGGCTAATCTTTGTTATGTATCCATTCACAAGCTCCTAAGGAACCCACCTGATGTCTAGCTACACTCCACAAAACTATGGTCTCAAACTTTGGAATGAGGCATGCATTTACACAATTTGACACATTAGTTGTTTAAGCAAACTATGGCATATGGAAACTCCTAAATGGGAGCATTTTCAAATCTCAATTTTAAATTTGACACATTTGGTTTTAGGACTCTTATAAATTTCCTAATTTTCATGCCTAACTAAATTCCCTAAACAAACAACATATACTTATGAAATTATGATGAAGTGAATGAAGTTGACTCTTGACAAATTCATGGGTATACTCGCCATTATCATTGCTCTCAAATGATTAAACTAGTCCAAGTTTTGTCTTGTCCACTATGTTAATTACTACTCTTGATAAGAATATAACAAATTGCTTTATAATTGTGCTAACTTCACATATAAGCATTAAAATTTTGACAATTTTCCCAAGCAAACCAATGCTTGGTTTATGCCCTAAACTATGACATGTATCTCTTAATGCTCTTTTTAATGGTACGATTATTTTGAAATTGGCTTGATCCTTGCATTTAATCTCATTTTTGTAGTGGAATGGTGTATATTTATGAGACTAGACCAAATTAGTGCAACTTGTGTTGGCTCATATTCAACGAAAAATTTGCAAGTTGTGTTGTTTCCAAAGCACGAGGTGAATTCGAGTTTCATTTTGGTGAACAATTTTTTTGTTTCTAGAGACTTAATTTTTTTTTATATTTGCATTGTCCAAATATGCTCCACCAAGTTACAATCATGATATTTGGGATCATGTTATTACTTGAAACACTTAACATTTTTTGTCAAGTGAACAAGGGATTTGTATTTCCTAAAGATAGAAATAAATGAGTCATGTTTTTATCTCACAAGCTTTATGAGAGTTACTATGAATTCCCACAAAGGTCAATTCCTAAAAAGTATTCATGAAAAAATATATTAATTAATAAATATGAACATAATAGTAATAATATTAAATAAATCAATTATAGTTACAAAACTAGATCAAATTTCACATAAATTAGCACTCGTATTTATAGATGAAATGGCAAGTTACACCGCTTTATAACCATGAAATCAGTGTGACTTCCATCTTTGGCTACTTCATAATCATGGGTCACGTTTCCTCTTCATAAGGATATATTGAATGGTTTATATGCAAACCAATATTACAAAATATCTCATGTTATCAAGGAAGTTAGGTCCTTGTGTATCTCCCAAAGACATTTCCCAATCTTGCTACTTTTCATGAACATGGTTGTGTTGAATAACATACAAATGAAAAGCATTATAGATTCTTAACTAGGTTTTACAATAAAATGTCATATAGGAAAATTTGAAGTGAAAGTTAAAATTATAATTGAATAAATTACTATTTTGTCAATTTAAAGTTACAATGAATTTTCACTTGTCAATACAATAACCATAAGGAAACTTAAGACTGTGTATCAGTAAGAAGAAAAACATGTTTCTAAATGGAAGGTGTGACCAGGAGTCCAATAGCATATTTATAAATGCAAATTTATAAGGCATGAGTTACATTGATGTGGAAGTAAAAACACGTGGCACTTCTCTTTGAAAACAATAACAAAGAGGAGTAACAATAATATACATCATCAAAAACGCTACTTCTCGTTGAGAATTTAACAATGTAAGTAACTCGCAATTAATTTTTAAAAAATAAAATAATGCTCATTATTGAGAATTATGTGTGGTTTCCCGACGATTATTTAAAATAAGTAATACTAGTCGTGGATAATTGAACTGTGTAAATTCCCAACAATTAATTAAGTTGAGAAAAAAACTACTCTCATCTCAATACTGTATTGGAATCTGCAAATAAAAAGGTTTGCAAGGTTGGCTTGTTGGCTATTAAGAAATGAATTGTGTGCCTCAAAACAACAACTGATAAATATTAATTGAAAAAATAAAAATTGCGGGAACATTCTTTCATCCGTACATGAGGCTTTCTAGGTGACTCTGAAAAAGGGGATGATTGAGAACTCCTTAAGTTTCAACAACTTGTGTGGAATTTTGATTTATTTGGTTAAGGAGGTCAGTGAAGGAGCGTTTGACTTGGATTAAGGGCTTAAAGAAAGTTCTAAAATGTTAATTTGACTAAAGCATGTAAGGCGCTAAGAGAAAAAGAAGCACCAAGATACTTCTAGCTTAATCAAGGGATCCCTTTTGTGATGTGTAGGCTATGGGTTTTCATATATTGTTGTGTTAATAGACCTCGAATTAGCAGTTGAAGTGCAAAATATTGAACTATGTATGTGAAGGAGAGAATGAAAATGAAACACTCAACATTGTGAAATTTTATTGGTTGACATGAAAAGTCTAATTGCCATGTGATTTTTCTAAAATGAGTGCATTGATATGGAATGATTATGTAATGCAATGATGATTCCTTTTAATTTTATTGAACAAGATCGAATGATTGATTATGTGATGGTTTTGAAAAAACAAATTGTGGGTGTTATAAATGTTATATTGAAATGGATTTTATGCCTAAGAAACTAACATGTTGTGACTAAATGAGAATTCAGTTTGTAGGTAGAATTCCTTGGTTATAGCATGGGATGTAAGCCCGCAATGAAATATCAAAATATCACCACCTACAAATAGCTAAGCACTATGAAAAGAGTTTGATTGTTTGTGAGACTTGGATTCTATATCAAGAAATTTTGTCCAATAAAAATTTTATTGAAAGCTTTGTGAGTATATCTCATGTAACTTTAATGTTGTGATATAGGTGAAATGATGTATCACTCAGAAAAGGTAGATAAAGTGTGTGAATTAGAGAGCTCTAGAACACGACCACGGAAGTGATAATGGATACCAAGAAAAGTAAACCATGTTAAGAGAAAGCCTATGGGATATTGTGACCATAAGAATTTAAAAGTTCCCTCACTATTCCTATCAAGGAAAACTTTATTTAAGTATATTGCATTAAGAAGGGGATTGGTTGGACCTAAAATGGTGAGTGACTTCTAGAAAGGGGATATTTGCCACATACTCATTGGATCAAGAGTGTGGATCAATGTGTTTGATGCAAACAATGAGTCCAACTTGTTACCTATGTCATCTCGATGAAGTTAAGGATAATTATACATATACGTATTATGGTTAAAAAAATATTCTATCTAGTTTTGTGAAAATTACATGAAATCTTATGCATGAACAAAGATTTTACCACGCTTATTAAATGATAAATATTGTAGGAATGTTAAGGGTCTATAGGTGGCTAGACAATATTAACATAATGACAAATAAAAATGGATGAATAGGACCATGTTGTTGTCGTAGATGAGGAACCATTGATGATCCCTAATAGTGAAATAAGAATGCTACAACTCCCAAGGCTATCGACTTAAATTATCAACCCAGGGTTCGTACAAATTAAGAGGGGTCGACATTGTATGTGCAACAAACACCTTCCTCTTCCTAGTCTAACTCCCTTTGATGCAACTGAAATAAGGCAATGAAACAAATTCAAATGAGCAAAGATCTACGTAAGCCACCAATCCTAAGTTGAAAAATGTAAATAACCATAAGAAAACTACTTTTGCTAGAAAGTAAATGCAGAAAGGAAATCTATTCTATTTGCAAAAACGTAAAGCATAATGACAACTAAGTAAATATAATCTAGCTTTTTTTGCCCCAAGGAAATAAATCTAATCTATCTTGATGGAAAGGAAATGGAATTAAAGGAAATATATTCTATTTTACATGAAAGTAAAAGTCATAGATTACTCTTGCAATAAGGAAATCACACTTTGCTTAAAGTAAATTGTGGAAAGGAAATCTAAACTAATTTCAGAAATCAACATTCAAGAAGAAAGAAATGTAAGAGTTAAATGGTGACCTAACCAAGCCTCAACCCAACCAAAGTGGTCTTAGATCATTCATAGGGTATAAATCTACTTATACCATGAATTTGGAGTGAATTTGGGTAAGGAAGATCTTGAAAACACATTGCTACGTGATTGATACATGATTGTTACAAGATTGACAGGATTGCTACTTCTCAAGGTAACTTGTTGAATTCCCAAGGAGATCAAATTCAAATGAGATTTCACAATTTTTTTATATTAATTAGGATTTCCAAGGACGTCATGCCAAGTAGAATCGCTCAAAAATACTCTTATTAACATGTGTTAAAAAATAGCAGAAAATTACTACTTTAAAAACCAGAAATTCAAGAATTAGTCAGCTAGTTAACCTATCAAATGTCTAAACTGATCAAGTGAAAATGATATGCGGTAACTTTTTTTTATTAACTTGAATGTTTTTATGACTCAATCGAAGTGTAATCAGCTCGAAAAGAGCTCATTAACACGTTCTAAAAATTAGCAGAAAATTACTACTATGTTGTTGCAAGAGCCAAGTTCTAGAAATTCTAGATTTATGAACTAGTAAACCAATCCAAGTATTTCAATGATGAATATGATTTTTGAAAGTTGTTCTAAGGATGCATCATGCTTGTGAATTTGTAAATAACTTTCAAAACCACTTATTTCAATCATCTAACCAATATGACCTACAACAAAAGAAGCATGAATAGTAAATACAAAAATAAGAGATGCAAGTGAAAAAGACATTCAAAAGAAATAAAAAAATTGTACAAGAGGGATATGAGGCTCCTGGGATGGCCAAAACCAAGGATAATAATATTCCTATGAAGGAAACCAAGCCTTAGAAGCTGAAAATGACACCAAAATTATTTATTTGAATCAAACCAAGTACGTCCCTGCTATAAATGAAAGTGGAGTTGCTAAGTAACAAGTTTTCTCCCAAAGAAGACTAAGGAATGCATGCCCCCTAGAGTAAAATTCAAATCGGTACTTACACAAAGTGATGAGGAAATATTATCCTTGAAAGCAGATAGCTTTCCCCCCAAAATCCCTCAAAAAGTGGATTTGGTTCCCAACAATAGGAATCTTCATTAAATGGCATGGAGCACATTCCTAGATTTTCTCAATCACTGGAGATCAAAAATTTGTGCAATAATTTCATAATATATTGTTAATTTATTATCTAATCTTGGTACATCATGTAGCAGGGAGCAAGTCGCTAGATTATATCAGCCTCCATATCTTCATAATCTGCCCAATATTCTCACAATATTCTACAAAAATAATTAATTTTAGGCACATAATATGAAATTCTCTCTAAACCTTCCTAATGAACATATTAAAGTTAGAAAGATGGCATCTACTGCAAAAAGAGAGGTTTAATGTGTTGAAGGATGGTCATGTGGGCCTTAATTTATGTCTAATTTGGAGGCCCATCATACCCTCTACTGAAAGTGTTACTTATCCTCTGAGAACCTTAGTGACCTAATTGTGCCCCATTCATGGCCCTGGTTGCCGCTATCATGTACATTGCTCAGTCCTTTCTCTTAAGAAGCTTGGTTGTAGCTTCTCCATTGCATTCACCCCATCTCCTTTGACACCTTCATTCCATTTTCACACATTTTTCCAAAATTCTTTTTGCATATAAAGAGACCATTAGTCTATGTTTTTCCCTTTGTGCAAGATGGGTTCTTGAATATTTCTAGTTTTGGTAAGGTCTTCCACATCCTTTTCCAACCTCCTTCTACCTTTTCCACCATTATACCACCTTTGGAATCCTCAAAACACCCTCAAATACAATCATGTAGCAATACATAGCATCCTTTAACATCATGTAGCAGAGATATAAATCCCTTTAGCAGACCTCTAACATCCTATAGAACCTGACAACATCCATCAAAACTTGACTATAATTTCCCCTCAAGCCTAATTTTTGCATCTTTCCCTTATATAACATCTTCTAGGACTTGGACACAAGCTGGATGAGATCAAGACCCCTTGTAAAACATCTTTTAATCACTTTTGTTTGATTTATATGGTTATGGTTAGCTATTTTGATGTTGAATCCCTACTTCTTCTTGGTTGTGGGATTTCGATGGCTAAATCCACCCTGCATAACCTTCATTACAACTTTTCAAAGTTGGAAAGGAGATTCTCCCTTTCTATTATAAGTTTTAGAGATTTTTGTGCAATGATGGTTTTTGAGACAAAGATAAAAAAACAGTTTGCTTGTTGCTTGAAAGAGGGAAAATTTCATGCTTATCTCAAAACAATTGAAATTTCCCTTCTTATCATGTTTAGCTCAAAAGAAACATCCATGCTTCATCTTCCTTTCATTTCAAACTCCTATCAGAAATTGTTATAGGATGTACTGTTGAAATACTAAAATATTTTATAGGTTTTTTGTTGAAATGGGGCAAGGAAAAATGTGTACTTACGTACCTTTTGATGCTCCTAATTTGAATTCCAGGGTTTTGGTGACAAATTTTCTCAAAATCAGGTTTTTTTCAGTTCTTTGGACTTTTCTATGGCACATTGTTTTATCCTGTAGCAAATTTTTCCCTTCCTATAGCAACTTTTTCCTCTCATGTAGCAAGGCAGTTTGTGCTTTAAGTTGATTATTTGTGGTTTCTATAGACGCAGGTCTTCTCATGGGTGTCAAAGGTTGTTTACCCTTGTCTTTAGGGGAGGTGACCTCCTCAATTTTCCATTCCCCTGGCCCGAATTCTTTTTTCTTGGTCGCTAGTTCACTCTTCAATTTTGATTGGGACTATTGAAGGAGGATGAGGTTGTTGGAAATAATACTGAGAGGGGGGGGTGAATCAGTATTATCAAATTCTTTTCAATATATCTTTCAGATTTATACTTTAATTTATTCTTCAGATATTGATCATTAATTTGTATGTCAGTACCATATAATAATGAGCAAGAACAAGGAAAACAGATAGTCACACCAAAGAACACCAGATATAAGGTGGAAACCCAATGTGGGTGAAAACCACCTGCTGCAATATGTCTCTATCTTCTTTCAATTAGAAACTTCTTTTACAATGATTTTGTATTGGTGCATTCCTTTACTAGTACGCAGGCTGCAACCTGCTGAGAGCTACGACCCTCTCTCATTTTCCTGGAAGGGAGCTACAACCCCCTTAGCTCTTGTACTAGTTGAACTACTAGTATGTAGGTGCTGACCTACTTCTTTTCTTCCAAGGACCACTTTTCATAAATTTTCAAACTAGATCCATGAACATCAAATAATCATCAAGTACATGTGAATCAACCAATCTCCTTTTACAATCACCCAATGAATCAACCAATAACTTCTCAGAATGTAGTAACCAGAAAAGCAATACCAGTAATCTAAACCCAGAACTCTGCAGCAACAGATAAAAGGTAGCCAACAAATATTTTAAGAAAATTCCGCAACTTCACCAATAGAAACCTGCGAATATCCACAGTTCTTCTGTGCCTGGACTGCGTAGCTCCGCACCTGCGCCTTCTGCTGTGCTGCGGACCCCCGCACTTGCACCTTCTGCTACGCTGCGTACCTCCACTCCTGCACCTTCTGTTGTGCTGCGGACCTTACACCTGCGCCTTCTGCTACTCTGCATACCTCCACACCTGCACCTTCTGCTGCGCTGCGGACCCCCGCACCTGCGCCTTCTGCTGCATTGCGTACCCTCGCACCTCAGCCTTCTGCTGCACTGCGTACCCCTGCATTTGCGTTGTGGATCACTTGTGGACCTCCGAATAGAGCCAAATTAACAGTCCTCCAATGTGCCACAGACAGTCAGATCCACAGATCTAATCATGCGCCAGAGAGATCACGACCTATCAATAGATCCGCCTTACAATTTGTAGATTTTACCTTGATTTAGATCTAACTTTTCAAACCGATCACCCAACATTTCAGATCTTAAGATATTCAAATTTCACAAGTGACTAGCCAAATGATCTCCTTTCCTTTTTATAGGCAAGCCTTTACTTAAATCATGGTTCAAAACCATAGAAAACCAATACAAGGGAACCAAAACCGGGGTTCAATAATTTAGATGCTATACCACAGACCAAAACCATATGATCATATACGTCGGATTAAATACCATGGACCACCATAGGATTTCCCACGCGCAAGCCCCTTTCTCTGCATGAAAGTGCGTGTACTGGGGTCCACACCTTCTATTCGGATAACCTGCGGACATGACCGCACTTTGTGAAGGGCGTGCCTGCGGGTCCGCACCTTTTGAACGGAGTACCTGCGAACCCCTTATTTTCTATCATTTTGAGTGCCTGAACAAAGATTTTCCACTTGAGTGAGTTGCCATCAAGTACAACACCTGTGCCATAGCGCCAAACCTGAATCATAATGCCAACAATCTCCCCCTTTGGACTTGATGGCAACCCCAAGATCCTCAAAGTGATTCTCCCCCTTTGTCATCAAGGGCAAAGGGTTATGCTCCCCCTAAGAACATGCTGAAAACTCTACTCTGTTGTGCTGATCATGCTCCCTTGACTGTAGGCCAGATCTGTAAAAGAAAATTTCTTCAAGAAGAACCATAATCCACCATACACCATAAATGACCTTGACAAAAGAGATATAAGACATAGAGACAAAAAATTAGCAACAATATTCAGATCAGCATCCTTCTGAACTTTCTCCTCCAAGATCTTCTATAATAATGCCAACAATGTATTATTAGAAGAATAAATGCTCCCCCTGAACCTGTGCCAGATGGTCTTTGACCAATCCATAAACCAGCAAATGTACGCATATATCCCATATGAAACTCGCGTACAACCAACAATCTCTGAAACAGATAAGATTCAACAACAAGATGATGCATCAACTACCCCCAGCTTTTGCCTGAGGTATTCAAAGGTCTCCCTGGGCAGTGGTTTGGTGAGTATATCAGCAACTTGTTCCTTAGAAGGAACATACTCCAACTTGACTTTTTGTTCAAGCACTTGTTCCCAAAGAAACTGATATTTGATAGGTATATGCTTGGTCTTTGAATGCATGACTGGGTTCTTTGAAATGCTGATAGCACTTGTATTATCACATAGGATGGAGATAGGTGGAGTACAAGTGATTTGAAAGTCCTGCAAGGTTTGCATCATCCAAAGAAGTTGTGTGCAACAAGATGCAGCAACCACATACTCTGTTTCAGTTGTAGATAAAGCAATTGAACTCTGTTTCTTGCTGAACCAAGATATTAATCTGGAACCCATGAAGAATGCACCCCCAGTAGTGCTTTTCCTGTCATCCATGCTTCTGGCCCAGTCTGCATTTGTATAAGCATGAAGTGTGAGATCTGTATCTCTATGATACCATTAGCCATAGTTTTGAGTTCCTTGAAGGTACTTGAAGATTCTCTTAACTGCCTGAAGATGAGTTTCCTTTGGATTTGCCTGAAATCTTCCAACTATTCCCACTGCGTGCATGATATCTGGTCGGGTACCTATCAAATAAAGCAGACTTCCAATCATGGATCTATAGGTTGGTTGATGCACTGCTATAGATTCATCATTTTCACTGAGGCTGCATCCTGTAACCATAGGTGTACATACTAGTTTTGAATCTTCCATGCCATATTTCTTCAAAATCTACTTGACGTACTTGGTTTGAGACAAAAAGATACCGCCTTCATTTTTTTGGATTTGCAATCCAAGAAAATATGTCAGTTCTCCAAGCAAAGACATTTCAAATTATTTCTGCATCACCAAGGCAAAGCTTTGACTCATAGCTTCTTCATTGCTGCCAAAGATAATATCATCTACATACACAACAAGTATTAGCAATTTGTCATTTTCAATTTTTATATAAAGATTGCTATCTGCTGATCCTTTTGAAAAACCTTGTTGATGAAGATATTTGTCCAAACGGTAGTACCAAGCCCTTGGAGCCTGTTTAAGACCATAGAGAGCCTTTTTTAGTCTGCATACAAGATTTGGATCATTCCCAAGAATGAAACCATCTGGTTGCTCAATGTACACTTCTTCTTCTAAGTCTCCATTCAGAAAGGCTGATTTCACGTCCATTTGAAATACTTTGAACTTCTGAAAGCTTGAGAGAGCAAGGAACATTCGGATGGCCTCAAGTCTAGCAACGGGAGCAAAAGTTTCTTCAAAGTCTATTCCTTCTTGTTGAGCATACCCTTTACAAACAAGTTTGGCCTTGTTTCTAATCACTTCCCCATTTTCATTCAACTTGTTTTTAAAGATCCATTTTGTCCCAATAACATTCTTATCTTTTGGTCTAGGAACCAACTCCCAAGTGTTATTCTTTTCGATCTGCTCAAGTTCTTCATCCATTGCCTTGACCCAGCATTCATCTTTGCATGCCTCTTTTACATTTTGTGGTTCAGTGGAGGAGAGAAATGCCAAATAGCTTGAGGCTTCTGCAATTGTTCTTCTTGTTTGTATACCTGCCTCTTTCTGCCCCAAAATTTGAGATTTTGGATGATTCTTCTGAACGTACCTAGATGGAATCTTCTCTTCTATTCTTATCTGTTCCTCTGGTGCGTCTTGAGGTTCTTTTTCATCATCAGTCTGATTTGAAGGATGGACTTCATCCTCTTCGATATTTTCATAATTTACTTGCCTAGGAATGTTTCCTTCTTCATCAACCACTACATCAATGTTGTCAACAATTCTTCCAAGTCTTTTATTGTAACACTTGTATGCTTTGCTGTGGGGATAATAACCAAGGAGAATGCCTTCATCTGCTCTAGGTTCAAATTTGCCAAGATGTTCATCATTATTCTTAATATATCATTTGCTTCCAAAAATTTTGAAATGTTTTACCGAAGGAGTCTCACCATACCAGAACTCATGAGGAGTTTGAGTACTGTTCACTCGAACATTTGTTTTGTTGAGAATAACAACCGCAGCAAATGTAGCTTCACCCCAGAAGGTTGCGAGAGTTCCAAACTCATCAAGCATAGCACGAGCCATTTGTTGAACCGTTCTGTTCATCCTTTCCACTACTCCATTTTGCTGAGGAGTCCTAGCTGTAGAGAATTCCCTTCTTATTCCATGTTCTTCACAGAAGTCGAAAAATTCATTCGAGGTAAACTCCCCACCTCTATCAGACCTGAGGCATTTGATTTTGTGATCTGATTCGTTCTCCACCAAGGCTTTGAATGATTTGAACTTTTCAAAGGCTTCATCTTTGTGCTTCATAAGTCCTATCCAACACATCCTGGAAAAGTCATCAATGAATAATATGAAATATTCTTCTCCTCGAGGTGACCTTTTCCTAGATGGGCCACATACATCAGTATGGAAAAGTTCAAGTGGCCTGCTAGCTGATCCTTCCTTCTCAGGGAAGTTAGTTCTGGTTTGCTTACCAAACTGACATGATTTTCATATTGTGTTGTCTGAAATTCTGATGTCTGGAAGACCACGAACTGCCTGGTACTTGCATGCTTTCCTTACCTGTGAAAAGCTTAGATTCCCCAACCTCCGGTGCCATAACCAGTGTTCATCATTTTTGCTCAAATAGCATTGTTGTTGTCCTTCTTCAAATATGTATAAATTATTTGGAGTTCTTATGCCTTTGATCACTGTTTTTCCTGTATCAAGATCACGAACACTACATCCATTTGATCGAAATATTACCTCAGTTCCTTGATCGCACATCTAACTGACACTCAGTAGATTATGATTCAAGCCATCAACATACAAAACATTTCCAGCTTTGACTTTTTCTTTCAACTGAACAGTGTCTTTTCCTTTTATGACTGCAGGGGTATCATTTCCAAAAGAAACTTTCTTTCCCTTTTCTAAAGCACTATATGATTGGAGTTTTTCTTTATCACCTGTCATATGCTTCGAACATCCACTGTTGATGTACCATTGATTTTCCTATCCTTCTACATATAAAGCTATCCCACATCTTTCTGGTTGCGGTTCCTTCATTCTCCATGTTCTGGCATTTGAGGTTTGTTCCTTCTGAGTTGTCTTCCGAAACCTGCTCCTGCATTAAAAATCTTCATGACCGAAGTTATTACAAATAGAACATTCAATTTCACTTTCAAGGGCGGAAAAGTTGTTATAGGTCCTTTTCGTGATTCCAGACATACTTCTTTGTTTTTGAGCTTCTCTAGTCATGATTGTCTTATAGGCCACACATTGAGCTACTTTGTGACCAAAGTTATGGCAAGAGAAACATTGTCCATTGAAGAAACTCCTGCGATTATCAAATATATCAACCAACCGATTTTAGTTTCTACTGACATCCATTCTTGAGGCAAATTGGGAAGCTTTTACCTGTGGCTGGTTGTGGCTTCTGTTCGTCCTTAAGGTAGATTTCCCCCGATTTTCTTGATAGTCTTTGTTCATTCTTGAGGTAAACTGTCCCTGATGATTTCTATTATGCCTTTGCTCGCTCCTTCTTGCTGCATCAAGATAGCTTTTGGAGGTGGATGCTTGAGATGCTTCTCCATTATATCCCAGACCTGTCTTGATTAGTGGAGAACGCTGCACATTGATAATCTCATCCAGAGTTTCAGATCCTTTAACAAATTTAAGATTAAGAGCTTTTGTTTTCTCAATCTCTTTTCTAAGACCAACAATTTCACATTCCAATTTTTCATGATGTTTTTCCCTTTCAGCCAGTTGACATTGCAGAGAATCAATAATCACATTTTTCTCTTCTAAACAAATTTTGAGTTTAGAAATCTCTTCATAAAGACCTTCTTCATCTATAGCATCCATGTAATCATCATCTTCAAAAGCCATTAAAAGTTTATAATTATTACCTCATTCATCTTCGTCACTATTTGAAAGTCCATCACTATCTTCATGAGTGTAATAGCTTTTCTTATTTTCATTCAGTTTCTTGTTCCATCTAACAGGTTCCTTCCCCTTATCAATCTTATCCTTATGAGGAAATTTGGTAGCATAGTGACCGACTCTTCCACAAGCAAAGCATTTGAAAGGTAACTTACCTCGGAATCGTCCAGCACCCCGTTGAAGGTTTTTGACAAAATTTGATTCCTCTTCTTCTTCTGACACGTATCCTAACTCATAGTAATCTCCTTTGCCTAAAGCCTTGAAGGCAGCTTCTCTCCTGTCTGATGGTCCTCCTTTCCTCATTTCATAAGCAGTCAGAATTCCATGCAGCTGTGACATGGTAAGGTTTCGTAGATTCTCTTTCTCTTCTATTGCAAAAACTTTAGATTCAAACCTAGGCGACAAAGATCTTAGAACCTTTTCAACCACAACAACCTCTTTTATTTCTTCACCCAAATTTTTCATACAATTAACAATCTCATCTACACGAAGGAAATAGTTAGCCACACTTTCATCATTGTGCATTCTGATATTTTCATACTGAATTCTGAGGGTTTGAAGTTTTGCTCGTTTTACCTGTTCATCTCCTTCATAGCTCAAAACAATCTTGTCCCATATTTCTTTTGCGGATTTATACTGCATAACCTTCACGAATTCTGATTGAGATAGACATCCTAATAGAGTGTTGACAGCCTTTGCATTTGTTTCATATTTCTTCTTCTCAGCCGGATCTGTAGGTGTTGCTGATGGAAAATTATACCCTGTATCTATGATGTCCCAGACTTCTGTACCAAGAGATTGAAGATAGGCAGTAACTCTTACCTTCCAATATACGAAGTTTGTCCCGTCAAAAATTGGTGGCCTGATAGATGCTTCTCTCTCGTAGTTGCTCATGATGATGGATCTTCCTTCAAGCGATCAAGATTCTTCAGAAGGACCTACTCTGATACTAATTGTTGGAAATAATACTGAGAGGGGGGGTGAATCAGTATGATCAAATTATTTTCAATATATCTTTCAGATTTATACTTTAATTTATTCTTCAGATATTGATCATTAATTTGTATGTCAGTACCATATAATAATGAGCAAGAACAAGGAAAACAGATAGTCACACCAAAGAACACCAGATATAAGGTGGAAACCCAATGTGGGTGAAAACCACCTGCTGCAATATGTCTCTATCTTCTTTCAATTAGAAACTTCTTTTACAATGATTTTGTACTGGTGCGGTCCTTTACCAGTACGCAGGCTGCAACCTGCTGAGAGCTACGACCCTCTCTCATTTTCCAGTCTCTCCTGGAAGGGAGCTACAACCCCCTTAGCTCTTGTACTAGCTGAACTACTAGTATGTAGGTGCTGACCTACTTCTTTTCTTCCAAGGACCACTTTTCATAAATTTTCAAATTGGATCCATGAACATCAAATAATCATCAAGTACATGTGAATCAACCAATCTCCTTTTACAATCACCCAAAGAATCAACTAATAACTTCTCAGAATGCGGTAACTAGAAAAGCAATACCAGTAATCTAAACCCAGAACTCTGCAGCAACAGATAAAAGGCAGCCAACAAATATTTTAAGAAAAGTCCGCAACTTCACCAATAGAAACCTACGAATATCCGCAGTTCTTCTCTGTCTGGACTGCGCAGGCGCAGCTCCACACCTGTGCCTTCTGCTGCGCTGCAGAGCCCCGCACTTGCGCCTTCTACTGCGTTGTGTACCTCTGCTCCTGCACCTTCTGCTACGCTGTGGACCTCGCACCTGCGCCTTCTGTTGCTCTGTGTACCTCCGCACCTGCACCTTCTGCTGCACTGTGGACCCCCGTACCTGCGCCTTCTGTTGCGCTACGTACCCCCGCACCTGAGCCTTCTGCTACACTGCGTACCCCTGCACCTGTGCTATGGATCACCTGCAGACCTCCCAATAGAGCCAAATCAACAGTTCTCCAATGTGCCACAGACAGTCAGATCCACAGATCTAATCATACGCCAGAGAGATCACGACCTATCAATAGATCCGCCTTACAATTTGTAGATTTTACCTTGATTTAGATCTAGCTTTTCAAACCGATCACCCAACATTTCAAATCTTAAGATATTCAAATTTCACAAGTGACTAGCCAAATGATATCCTTTCCTTTTTATAGGCAAGTCTTTACTCAAACCATGGCTCAAAACCATAGAAAACCAATACAAGGGACCCAAAACCGGGGTTCAATAATTTAGATGCTATACCACGGACCAAAACCATATGATCATATACGTCGGACTAAATACCATGGACCACCATAGGATTTCCCACGCACGAGCGCTTTTCTCTGCATGAAAGTGTGTGTACTGGGGTCCGCACCTTCTGTTCAGATAACCTGCGGACATGACCGCACTTTGTGAAGGGCGTGCCTGATGGTCCGCACCTTTTGAATGGAGTACCTGCGAACCCCTTATTTTCTATCATTTTGAGTGCCTGAACAGAGATTTTCCACTTGAGTGAGTTTCCATCAAGTACAACACCTGTGCCATAGCGCCAAACCTGAATCATAATGCCAACAGAGGCTCCCCTTGCTTGATCCTAGTGCTCTTTCACCTTTTAAAATACAAGGGGCCCTGCTTGGGCTTCCTTCTCTTAGGCTTGACATGTGTGCTAAGTGTGGCCAAGGTAGCATCCACCTCTTGCTCTATGTTTCCGGGTGAGAGGCTTATTTGTTTCCCTTGTTTTTCTAATCATGGGTCATGTTTCCTCTTCATTAGGATACATTGAATGGTTTATATGCAATTCAATATTATGAAAATCTCATGTTATCAAGGAAGTTAGGTCCTTGTGTATCTCCCAAAGACATTTCCCAATCTTACTACTTTTCATGAACAAGTTTGTGTTTAATAACATACAAATGAAAAGCATTATAGAGTCTTAACTAGGTTTTACAATAAAATGTCATATATAATATTAGGAAAAATTGAAGTTAAAGTTAAAATTATAATTGAATTAAATTACTATTTTGTCAATTTAAAATTACAATGAATTTTCACTTGTCAATACAATAACCATAAGGAGACTTAAGATTGTGTATCAGGAAGAAGCAAAAACAAGTTTCTAAATGGAAGGTGTGACAAGGAGTCCAATAGAAGATATATAAATGCAAGTTTATATGGCGTGAGTTACATTGATGTGGAAGTAAAACACGTGACACTTCTCTTTTAAAAAAATAACAAAGAGGAGTAACAACAATATACATCATAAAAAATGCTACTTCTTGTTGAGAATTTAACTGTGTAAGTAACTCAATTAATTTATAAAAAATAAAATAATGCTCATTGTTGAGAATTCTCTATGGTTTCCCGTTTATTAATTAAAATAAATAATACTAGTCATGGATAGTTGAATTGTGTAAATGCCCAACAATTAATTAAGTTGAAAAATAACTACTCTCATCTCAATACTCTATTGAAATCTACAAATAAAAATGATTGTTGGGTTGGCTTGCTGGTTGTAAAGAAATGAATTGTGTGCCCCAAAACAACAACTAATAAATATTAATTGAAAAAATAAAAATTGTGGGAACACTCTTGAGGGTGACTCTGAAAAGGGAATGACTGGGAACTCCTTGAGTTTCAACAACTTGTGTGGAATTTTGATTTATTTGGTTAAGGAGGTCTGTGAAGGAGTGTTCGACTTGGGTCAAGGGCTTGAAGAAAGTTATAAAATGTTGGTTTGACTAAGGCATGTAAGGCACTAAGAGAAAGAGAAGCACCAAGATACTTCTAGATTACTCAGGGGATCATTTTTGTGATGTGTAGACCATGGGTTTTCATATTTTGTTGTTTTAATAGGCCTCGAATTATCACTTGAAGTGAAAAATATCAAACTATGTATGTAAAGGAGAGAATGAAAATGAAACACTCAAGCTTGAGAAATTTTATTTGTTTACTTTTAATTGCCATGTGATTTTTCTAAAATGAGTGCATTGATATGGAATGATTATGTAATGCAATGATGATTCCTCTTAATTTTCTTTGTATGCAATTGAACCATATTAAATGATCGATTATGTGATGGTTTTGAAAAAAACAAGTGTGGTTGTTATAAATGATATATTGAAAGGGAATTTAAGCCTAAGAAACTAACATGTTGTGAATAAATGATAATGCATTTTGTAGCTAGAATTCCTTGGTTATAGCATGGGATGTAAGCTCGCAATGAAAGATGAAAATATCACCACCTACAAATAGCTAAGTACTATGAGAAGAGTTTGATTTTTTGTGAGACCTGGATTCTATATCAAGAAATTTTGTCCAAGAAAAATGTTATTTAAATTTTTGTGAGTATATCTCATGTAACTTGAATGTTGTGATATAGGTGAAATGATGTATCACTCATAAAAGGTAGATAAATTGTGAGAAATAGAGAGCTCTAGAACACGGAAAAAAAAGTGCCAATGGATACCATGAAATTTAAACCATGATAAGAGAAAGCCTATGGGATATTGTGACCATAAGAATATAAAAGTTCCTTCACTATTCCTATCAAGGAAAACTTTATTTAAGTATATTGCATGAAGAAGGGGATTGGTTGGACCTAAAATGGTGAGTGACTTCTAGAAAGGGGAGATTTGTTGCATACCCACTGGATCAAGAGTGTGGATCAACATGTTTGATGCAAACAATGAGTCGAGCTTGTTACCTCTGTCATCTTGATGAAGTGAAGGATAACTATAAATATAAGTATTATGGTTAAATAAATATTCTATCTAGATTTGTGAAAATTCACATGAAATCTTATGCTTGAACAAAGATTTTACCACACTTATTAAATGATAAATATTGTAGGAATGTAAAGGGTCTATAGGTGGCTAGACAATATTAACATAATGACAAAGAAAAATGGATGAAGAGGACCATGATGTTGTTGTAGATGAGGAACCATTGATGATCCCTAATATTGAAACAAGAATTATACAACTCCCAAGTCTATTGATATAAATTATCAACCCGAGGTTCGTACAAACTTAAAAGGGGTCGACATTGTATGTGCAATAGACATCTTCCTCTTCCTCGTCTAACTCCCTTTGATGCAAGTGAAAGAAGAAAATGAAACAACTTCAAATGAGAAAATATCTAGGTAAGCCGCCAATCCTAAGTTGCGAAAGGTAAGTAACCATAAGAAAACTACTTTTGCTCGAAAGTAAATGACAGAAAGGAAATCTATTCTATTTGAAAAAATGTAAAGCATAATGACAACTAAGTAAATATAATATGTCTTGCTGGAAAGGAAATGGAATTAAAGGAAAGTTATTCTATTTTACAGGAAATTAAAAGTCCTAGATTACTCTTGCAATAAAGAAATCCCACTTTGCTTAAAGTAAATTGTGGAAAGGAAATCTAAACTAATTGCAGAAATAAACATTCAAGAAGCAAGCAATGTAAGAGCTAAATGGTGATCTGAACAAGCCTCATATGAACCAAAGTGGTCTCAGATCATTCATAGGGTATAAATCTACTTCTAACATGAATTTGGAGTGAATTTGGGTAAGGAAGATTTCAAAAGCACATTGCTACGGGATTGATACAGGATTGCTACAAGATTGCCACTTCTCAATATAACTTGTCGAATGCCCAAGAAGATCAAATGAAAATGATATGGAGAATTATTTTTTTATTAATTAGGATGTCCTAGGACTTCATTCCAAGTGGAATAACTCAAAAATACCCCTATTAGCATGTGCTAAAAAATAGCAGAAAATTACTACTTTAAAAACCATAAATTCAAGAATTAGTGAGCTAGTTAACCTATCAAATGTCTAACATAATTAAGTTAAAATGATATGGGGT
The DNA here is from genome assembly GCA_031772625.1 of Pinus tabuliformis. NCBI lineage: Eukaryota > Viridiplantae > Streptophyta > Pinopsida > Pinales > Pinaceae > Pinus > Pinus tabuliformis. The sequence continues at coordinate 994,675,740 of CM062817.1, forward strand.
AACTTTGTTTACTAACTTGAATGTTTTTATGACTCAATACAAGTGGAATTAGCTCGAAAGGAGCTCATTAACATGTTCTAAAAATTAGCAGAAAATTATTACTATGTTGTTGCAAGAGCCAAGTTCTAGAAATTCTAGATTTGTGAGCTAGTAAACTAATCCAAGTATTTCAATGATGAGTATGATTTTTGAAAGTTTTTATAAGGATGCATCATGCTTTTGAATCTGTAAAGAACTTGCAAAACCACTTATTTCAATCATTTAAGTAATATGACCTACAACAAAAGAAGCATGAATAGTAAATGTTGAAATAAGAGATGCAAGTGAAAAAGACATTCAAAGGAAATAAAGAAATTGTACAAGAGGGGTCTAAGGCTCCTGGGATGGCTAAGCCCAAGGAAAATCAAATTTTTATGAAGGAAACCAAGCCTCAGAAGCTGAAAATGACACCAAAATTCATTGTTTGAATCAATCCAAGTACATCCCTGCTAGAAATGGAAGTGGAGCTGTTAAATAACAAGTTTTCTCCACAAGAAGACTAAGGAATACATGCCCCCTAGAGGTAAATTCAAATTAGTACTTACACAAAGTGTTGAGGAAACATTTCCCTTGAAAGGAGGTAGATTTCCCCTTCAAAATCACTCAAAAAGTGGATTTGGTTCCCAACACTAAGAATCTTCATTAAATGGCATGGAGCACATTCCTAGATTTTCTCAATCACTGGAGCTCCAAAATTTGTGCAATAATTTCATAATATATTTTTCATTTATTATCCAATATTGTTCCATCCTGTAGTAGGGAGAAAGTCCGTAGATTATATCGACCTCCAAATCTTCATAATCTGCCCAATATTCTTACAATATTCTACAAAAATCAATAATGCTAGGCACATAATATGAAGTTATCTCTAACCCTTCCTAATGAACATATTAAAGTTAAAAAGATGTAATATACTGCAAAACTAGAGGTTTAATGTGTTGAATGATGGTCATATGGGCCTTAATTTATGTCTAATTTGGAGGCCCATCATACCCCCTACTGAAAGTGTTACTCATCCTCTGAGCAACTTAGTGACCTAATTGTGCCCCATTCATGGCCATGGTTGCCTCACTCTTGTACATTTCTCAGTCCTTTCTCTTAAGAATCTTGGTTGTACGTTCTCTATTGCATTCACACCATCTCTTTTGACACCTTCATTCCATTTTCACTCACTTTCCAAAACTGTTTGTGCATAGAAAGAGACCATTAGTCTATGTTTTTCCCTTTGTGCAAGATGGGTTCTTGAATATTTCTAGTTTTGGTAAGGTATTCCACATCCTTTTCCAACCTCCTACTACCTTTTTCCACCATTTTACCACCTTTGGAATCCTCAAAACACCCTTAGATGCAATCATGTAGCCATACAGAGCATCCTGTAACATCATGTAGCAAACATGTAACATCCTTTAGCAGACCTCTAATATCTTGTAGCACCTCACAACATCCATCGAAACTTGACTATAATTTCCCCTCAAGCCTAATTTTTTCATCTTACACTTCTATAACATCTTCTAGGGCTTGGATACAACCTGGATGAGATCAAGACCCCTTGGAAAACCTCTTTTAATCACTTTGGTTTTATTTCTACGGTTATGGTTATATACTTTGATGGTGAATGCCTACTTCTTCTTGGTTGTGGGCTTTCTATCATTAAATCCACCCCTCATAGTCTTCATTACAACTTTGAAAGTTGGAAAGGAAATTCCCCCTTTCTACTATAAGTTTTAGAGATTTTTGTGCAATGAGGGTTTTTGAGACAGATATAAAAGGAACAGTTTTCTTGTTGCTTGGAAGAGGGAAAATTTCATACTCAACTCAAAATAATTTCAATTTCCCTTCTTATCATATCTAATTCAAAAGAAACATCCATACTTCATCTTCCTTTCATTCTCAAACTTCTATCAGAAATTGCTATAGGATGTATTGTTGAAATACTAAAATATTTTATAGGCTTTTTGTTCAAAAGGGGCAAGGAAAAATGTGTAATTACTTCCATTTTGATGCTCCTCGTTATAATTCCAGGGTTTTCGTGACAAATTTGCTCAAAATCACAATTTTTGCAGCTCTTTGGACTCTTTTGTACCACATCGTTTTATCTTGTAGAAAATTTGTCCCTTCTTATAGCAACATTTTTTCTCATGTAGCAAGGAAATTTGTGCTTTAAGTTGCTTAGTTGTGGTTTCTATAGTGGCAGGTATTATCATGGGTGTCAAGGTTTGTTTACCTTTATCTTTAGGGGAGGTGACACCCTCAATTTTCCATTCCCCTGACCCTAATTATTTTTTCCTGGTCCCTAGTTGACTCTTCAATTTTGATTGGGACTGTTGAAGGAGGATGAGGCTTCCCTTGCTTGATCCTAGTTCTCTTTTGAATTTTAAAGTACAAGGGGCCCTACTTGGGCTTCCTTCTCTTGGGCTTGACATGTGTGCTAAGTGTGGCCAAGGTAGCATCCACCTCTTGCTTTGTGTTTCGTGGTGAGAGGCTTATTTGTTTCCCCTATTTTCCTGTCTTCTAAGATCTAGAGGGCTCTCCATGGGTCTCTTATTCTAGTTTTTTTGTTCCTTCTTCTTCTTTCCTTTCTTCTTATTCTTCCGTATTTTCTCCTTCCTTTTCCTCTTCTACTTCTTCTTCATCTTCTTGCCTACCTTCGACACTAGATTTTGGTGTTTCTTCTTGTTGTGTTGTGGTAAGGGCTTGTCTCTCATTTAAGGAATCATGTTTAGTTAGAGAGGGAGAATAATTATATCCCCTGATTCAAGAAAAACTACCTATACTCCCACTCTGCCTTTCTTATGTAAGAAAATAAATTTTCAAAGAAATTTAACTCTACAGGGGTTTGTTACAAGATCCCTGTAGCAGGCATAATTTTACTCACAATTACATGGAGAATGCATGGGGCATTCACTCAATGAACTTCTGACATATCACGTGCATTCATGGAATATTAAAAATACCCTTAATTTGATTGCGTATTGGAAATTCTAAAAATCACATTATTTAACCCCCTACCAATACGAACCCAATACACCTTCCCAATTTAAAAACCGCTACTTTCACTAGATATTGTAGGTATCCATTTTTTCATTAAAAATTTTATACCCCTTTATATTTTTTCATTAACTTCGCGCCCCATTTTTTATACCTACCAAAATAAAAACCCTCTACCCTGTATATATCCCCCAATACATTATGTAATTTTTTTCCTCAATAAATATCACCCAATATGAACCCATGTGGTATGGTATTTCTCCCCCATTGATTCCCCCGTGGGAGAATGAGGAGAAAATATGCCACTTACCCCTTTAGGGATGAATTATTTATGTTTGAGGAGTTTTGGAGGAAGGTTCTCAATGTTTTGTACCCCTTTTCACCTCTCAACCCAATCTTATAGCATCTCCCCTGCGATCATGTAGCAGTTCTGGTATTCCTATAGTAACACCTGCAAATTAATTTTGTATCTCTTATGTAGCACCCTAGACAATCCCTGGTAGCATCTAACTCGACCTTTGACGCCTTAATCAGCCTCTCTAACTATTTTGGGAATGAGCATTGGTACAACTAAAGTTGATCCTTGTCATTATATTTCTTTTTGTGGTAGTGGGCTTGGTATGCTTGGTGATATGGCCTCTACATGTATTTCCTTTTTAAATCGTTGTCCCCACTCCTTGTAATTATCACTTTCCCCACTTTGAATTTTCCACGTTGCATGGGTGGATGAGTAGACTGCAATTTATTATTTGAAGGTGGCTGAGACTATTGAACCATATTTAGCTTATAAAACATCATCTCTCATGCAGTGATAATAATTTTTTAACCATAATACACTCAAGAGGAGAGGTAAAAAATAATGCATACATGTGCCTACCTGGAGGCTTCTTACTGATGGTGTTGATCTTGTGGTACTTGCATGACATTTTTTGGACATGGAACAAGTTGTTCTTGAGTGTCTTCTGAGAGATCATTTCCATTGCATGCCACTTCAGGAATAACAGTTGATTTATTGACTCCTTGAGGTGTTATCTTACCATGCTTTTTGTTTCATGCATTGGTCCTTCCTCTGAACAAAATATTTTTGTAGATATTCTCTGATAGGTGTTTGACTGATGAAGTCTTTTTTGTGTAGGTTCTTCCAGTGTTCCATTTGTTGTTGTTGGAGTGGGTTGGTCACATTGTAGCTTCCTCTCAGGGATGGTGCATCTTCCTTAAATCTCAAGGATTGCCTCTTGATGCTAAAGGGTGGCCAAATATTCATTTTGGATTTGCAACGGTCCTTTGCTTATGGTTTTGTTGGATTTGTGCACGTTGCTACACGATTGGTCTCCTTCCCGTAGCAGTCACAAAGTTCCTTCCCAAAACTTCATATTGCTTCTTGCACTGCATTCAGTGACTTGGATAAATCATGATGAGCCCAAGGATAGGAATGGGTGCTCTGGTGGAGGTGAAAGCTTGTGAATAACGGGTGAAGGCAATGTCTCTACTTTTCTGTTTCTCGTTTTTTATTATTAGGAACAAAGGTGGAATTTTGAGGAGGTTGGTTAAATGGAGTGGATGAGAGGTTAAGGAGGATTGATGAACCCCTCCTTAAATTTCCCAAGGAAAAAACATAAGTTTTTGACCCCTTTTCCTAAGCAAATCTAAATCTTGTAGTAAATCTCGACAATCTTGTAGCAATACAGGACAATCCTATAAAAAAATTGTTTAATCCATATCTCTCAAATGCTAGATTAGATTCACCTGAAATTTTTGAGCATGTTTCCATAATCGTTATTCACCTCCCCATACAAAATCTTGGCTAATGGATGCACGAACCTTGAGAAAAATAAAAAGTTGTTGTAGGTGATGGAGGCTAATTGCTCGAAAATTGTGCACTAGCATTTGCTAAAAAAATTTGAGCATGTTACCATCATTCTTATGCATCTCCTGGTAGAGTCTCCAAAATGTATTCAAAATATCATCCGCTTTCACCTTTATCACCACCATTTCGCTCACATGTCACAACTCCATGACCATATAACCTTTCATTAGCCTCCATTTTCATAATTATATGGGTTACCTTTGTGTTTTCCAAACGTTAATGATTTCTAGTATTATAGGTGAATTAAATGGTTAAAAGTTAGAAAAATGATGTATACTTGCTAATACTTAAAAGTGTCTTGAGTTTCATGACATGTGTAGGTCATTTGGAAGCTTCCAAGGAACCTTTGTGTGGCCTCCAATCCTCAAATTAGAATTTCCTTGAAGATGTGGAAGAAGATTTGGATAAAGGTCAGAGAGGATATGCGTCTCATCATTACCTATTTGAGTTGTAACTCTATGATATTTTCTAGGGATCTAGGGAGAGAATAATGGACCTCCATTAATGAGGCAGTTTCTTATGCTTTTGTATAAATGGGAGAGCCTCCTCCTTCCAAAGGCATGTGTAAAGTTGGGGAAATGCTCATGTTTTTAATATAGAATTTGGATTTGGCACCATGCTCATGAGTGATGTTCACATTGATTTGGTTATTCTTGCATTTGGAGCCTCTCAACTTGCCATCTCTCATACCTTTGGATTGGCCACCTACAATGTGTGAGATTTATTGTTTTTCATAGATTAATATTTATTGCTTTCATAGATTAAGATTTATTTATTTCATATCTTTTCCTGTGTGAGAGGTTAAGAGTGATTGTTTTTATTTTCTTTCTACCTAAAAGTTAAGAGCAATTGTTTTTATTTGCTTTCATATCTTTTCCTATGTGATATGTTAAGAGTGATTGTTTTTATTTGCTTTGCACCTAGAAGTTAAGAGCATTTGTTTTATTTTCTTTCATATCTTTTCCTGTGAGAGAGGTTAAGAATGATTGTTTTTGCTTTCATTTCTGAAAGAGTGGTGTGCTTTTCAATTCCTGCAAGATTTAAAGATTGAGATTTCAATTCCGCGCACTGTACTATAAGTGTACTATAATTTCTTTTGAGTTGATTGTTGAACTAGAATAGGTGAATTTGGTTTGTCATTATTTGGTTTCGTAGTTAGATTGATCTAAATTGAAAGTTAATTTCTAACATAAACAGTGCATGCACGCTTCGCAAGTTTTACGAAACCCCCAAATCGACAATTAAATGATAGGTAATTAATTTGCCTCAATATTTTGGCGTCGTTGCCGAGGAAGTGTGCATAGGAACTAGCTTTCAGTCTAGAGTTAATATTTTTTTTTCATTTTTTTCCTAGATGCATGATTAAAGCATGTAGATGCATAAATCAATTAGCTGCATATCATTAAAAAAAAAACCAATACTAACCATTTATGGACAAAGGATCTACAATGCAGATAAAATATTCTTTGGAGCACAAAGACTACATTGAGGAATGGTATCGAAACGCAATTGTGCCACGACATTCATCCGTTCTTCAAGAGATCTTTGCGACAAATCTAAAGGTTAAAATGATTTCTCATGTCCTCATGCACAATCAGGTACATTTCGCAAATTTGGATATGAATATTTTAGAAAGTTTAATCCGTAAATGGCTCCATTGGAAACATTAATATACTTAAAAATAAAATAAAAAAATTTCTTTCAAGTAGATAAGTTAGGAAAAAAAAAATCAAGCTTGATTGCATTTTTTTTTTAAGTTTTTAGAACTTAAAATCTTTTAGAATTTTATTTGTTTTCTTGCATTTTTTTCACTAACATCACAAATATTTTCAATAAAAATGTCATGTTTTAATTCTAAAAAAAAATTAAAAAAATATATAAAAAAATCACGTTAGATTTTCAATAAAAAAAAAATAAAAATAAAAAATCATTTTTTTAATAAGGGAAATGTAAATTTTTAAATAAAAATGTAAATTCTTTTTTTAAGAAGAATTGACAAATTGATAACTGGCTCTCATGCGACCTGTAAAAAAAATAAATTCAATTGCATTAACTTAAAAATCAAAATCCAAAATTCATCATTAAAAAAAAAAAAAAGATCTTGCTTTAAATTGCTGCATATCTATTACATTTTGAAGAGTTACAGAAACGACTCGTTTCTACAGCCGAACTTGATTTAATTCCAATGCATCCATCACGATCCTGGATCTTTCCCAAAGTGAACTCCTCGCTTTAAGGATCTCTTCTTCCCATGGCTTTAGAATCAAAAACACTGGATCTCTTGTCAAAGAAGCGATGAACGAGAGACATGCCTACAAAGAATATCCACTCTACCATAATCAAGAATTGGAAAATTGATAATGCAAATATCAGATAAGCATTTCTTCTTAGTTTTGAATAACGAAAGGATTTGATGGACGTGTTACAATTGAATCCAATTAACCATCAAAATAATGTAGGCACACTCCATTCACAACCTGTTTAGTGTTAGCAAGAAAAAAAATATACTTTTTCATGTCTCTGGTTGCTACCGTTGTGCCATTCACTTCCCAGAGATTCATTAATATCTTCAATACAATTTCTTTCAACCTTTGGCCTCGAATTCTTGAATGATGACTCTGTTGTGCCAAATCATTTACAGGATATTGTGGTTGATAATACTTGAGCAGGTTATTACTTGAGTCAATATTGACAAATATTGAGGCTATTTGAAATTACGTCTCTACATTGCTCTCTATTTAAGCCTTTGCCATGGTCTGCCTCTTCATCTGGTCCTGATGATGAATCACACTTGTTGGTTCGAAACAAATCGGCCAAAAAATTCTCTCATGTCATTTCTACCGAAAAACTTTGTTTAATTCATTATGGATCACAGAAGCTTGAATACAGAAACATTGTGACGATCAAATTCGTTTCAAGGAATGGTACCTTCACCGAAATAGGCCATTCATGTAAGAAAATAGCCTCCATGTTCCACTAAGAATTCTCCCTTGTTTTAAGATCTTCATTCAACTCAGCAACCCGTTTTCCTAACATTGTAACCTATCTCTTATCTAGCTCTGTCAAAAACTGTGAAAATCGAGATTCTGCTAAATGAATCGATGCTTCACTCGCATTTGGTGAAGCTTGAACTTTGGACAGTTTCAACCTAACATCTTCCAACTCCTCAATGTATTTCTTTCCAACAGAGGCTGAGCTTTGTGCTTCATAGCAGCTTGAGATTGGCAGGAGAAGCAACAACCATTATTTAATTTCCAGACTCAGCAGTTACCTAAGCATTTGCCAGAAATGCATAGTAGCTTAAAAACATCAGTTTTAAAACACAATTTCTAGCCAAATGAGAATGAATTTATAAAAAAACAAACATGGGTTTTTCTCAAAATAGGGTCAATTATAAAACCCAGAAACTATTTTAGCAAATTTGTAACCGATTGGGAGATATTTTGGGTTCTCTGGAGCCTTATTTGGCAAATTGCATGAGAAAAAACGATTTTTGATTAATGCACAGAGACAATTGCGGCCATGCAAGGATCAAATCCAGTTTTGAATGCTATAACTGTTTAAAAAATCAAATTTGTGATTTTCTTAACCTAAATCTATGGATTGGTTGCAGGGCGATCTCCTTAATTCCTCCACTGAGGCAAGCTCTTCTACTCGTTTGAGAGCTTCTGCATGTTGCAAGCATCACCCAGCTTATGACATGGATAACTGAAAGGGCCATACCCACATATTTTTTTTGATGTTGTGATTAGCCAACAAGACTTGTTGGATACATATCAACCGTTGTTCAAGAGCTATGTGCAGGAAGGGTGTGTCAGTGGTATCATGTGTTCTTACAACAGCCTTAATGGAGTCCCAACGTGTGCTGATTTTAACCTTCTCAACAAGGCCGTGAGAACTGACTGGGGACTTCAAGGTTATATTACATCAAATTGTAGCATTTTCTACCTTGTTTACACTGCTCATCAGTATGCTCAGATTGCAGATTTCAGTTTTGGCTGATTTTCTGAACGCGATTGTTGTACACAATTCTGTTTGATTTCCTTCAAATTCACAGCTCCAGCGTTATCACAAGGAGCAGGAGGAGAAGAAACAATAGGGCATAAAGAAACCTTGGTGAAGAAATGTATTAGAAATAAGAGGATCGAATGTCTACCATGCCCAATACACAAAAAAACGTTTTTACATGGCAAATTTTGTTTTTTTTTCATTTTTGTTATGTTTTTTTTTTTTTAATGTTACGTTGTGTTTTTTAGAGTGTTTTGTTATGTTTTATTATAAGTTTTTTTTAAGAATGTTTTTGTAATGTTTATATATGTGTTTTATATATTTATATATGTTATGTTTTATGAAAAAGAATTTTTATATATTGATTGTATATATAATATTTTTCTTTGTATATATTTTATTTTGTGAATATTTCTTTAATTTTTTTTAGATTGTATATTTTATTGTTTTTCAAGAAACTTGCCATGAGAAAAATTGTCGAAAAATTTTGATGCAAAATATGGAGAAAATTGAGAAAAAGATTGTTTTGATGGTCCACTCAAACACACATGTCGAAACAAGAAATAATATATATATATATATATATATATATATATATATAAAGAAAACAATTCTATTTGCTAATTTTTTGGGAAGAAGTATTAATCAATTTGAAGATTGGGTTGGTTATTTGTTCATAACAAAAATGCATAGATGTGTGTACTTAACTATTTGTTCAAGATTTTAGCTACAAAAACTGCAGAATTCTGCAGTTGAACCACACTTTTGCAGCTGAAAAACAATTCTGCAACTATGTATTTAACTCAATGATCTATTAATCATCAATGCATTCTAATCATAAAATCATGATCAAAATTTATTGGTTTTGTCTAATTATTATGTTTTCAAGCATGATGCAGGAAAGAAGAAGAATTATGAAGGCGCTTTATCTGCAAGATCGATTGATGAACTTTTTATTGAGGATTCTTTTGCAGGAATCATTAAGCATTCACAAATAAAATTCCTTTATCTTTATGAAATGCTATGATTCAAACATAAGTTGAGGAAATTGTTTTCTTTTAGAAATTGGATTTATTATCACAATTGCGAAATTGGACTAACTATTGTTGGCATTATGATTCAGGTGTTGTCCTTGATGGCAAACTCATTCAGGTGATAAATCAAGAAGGACGCAGAAAATATGTTCAGCAAGTGCGTCCCCGCAGGTAGACCATGCAGAACCCGCGTCCAGGGACGCAGGCCAGCCGTTCAGGAGGTGCGTCCGCCCAGTGCACACATTTCAAGGCAGAGAAAAGCACGTGGGGGTTTCTTGTGTGGTATCTAGCCGACGGTTTTGTGTTTCTATGGTGTCGGCTCGTGGTATTGTTCCACGCTTTGGGGAGAAGCTTGCCTATATAAAGCAAAGGAGTTCATTTGGATTAAGCACCATCTTTGTTGAATATCTTTTGGTGAGATCTAGTCCAGATCTATGAAGGCGAATCTTCTAATGGACTATGATCGCTATGGCGCACGATCAGATCTGTAGATATGACTGTTTGGGTTAGTCTTGAAGTCTTTATATCTTTCATATCTAAAGAGACGCAGGTGCAGTAAGGGTTCAGGTGCGTCCGGGACGCAGGAGCGAACCGGTTCAGGTGCGCCGGACGCAGGCGCAGAAGGGTTCAGGTGCACCGAGACGCAGGCAGTTCAAAAGACTCAGAGCGAGGGACGCAGGCTAGCAGTTGAGCAGAGTGCGTCCGGGACGCGGGCTAGCAGTTGAACAGGGTGCGTCCAGGGACTCAGGCCAGCAGTTGAGCAGGGTGAGTCCGGGACTCAGGCTAGCAGTTGAGCAGGGTGAGTCCGGACTCAGGCTAGCAGTTGAGCAGGGTGCTTCCTTCTCTTAAAATCTTTGTTTATCATTGTTGCATCCTGGGTTTGGTCCTATTATTGTTGATCTAGTTACTACAGTTGATTGGGTGTTTCAGAAAGTTGTTTGAGCTTCAATGTTGTTGTTCAGTGTATCCAGTATGAAAATTGATGAAACGTGGTACATGAAGGAGAGAAGATTGTAGGCCGGCGCCTACGTACTAGTATCTAAGCTAGTACAAGAGCTAAAGGAAATCTTTGGAGTATTGTAGCAGGTAGTAGCCTGCGTACTAGTAAATGGATCGGCTAGTACAAGAGCAAAGGGGGTTGTAGCTCCCGTACTGGTATAAGGCTGCACCAGTACAAATATTGTAAAAGAATTTTCTTATTAAGAAGAAGATTGAGATGACTTACAGCAGGTGGTTTTCTCCCGCATTGGGTTTCCACCTTACATCATTGTGTTCATATGTGTGCCTTATGTGTGATGATCTACTTTATGTTACTGCATCTGTTAACTGATAATATGGTTGATAATGTTCTAATGCACTCATTGAAGATCGATTAACTTAATCATAAGAAGTTGTGGAAGTAGCATATATGAATCTGATTATGGAAATGAAAAAGTTTTATTAATATGATAATACTGATTCACCCCCCCTCTCAGTATTATTTCCAACAATTGGTATCAGAGCAGGTCCTTTGATAGAAGCTTGATCGCTTGAAGGAGATCCGTGGAACAATGGGAAAGAAGCTTAAGAAGAAAGCTAATAAGAAAAAGAAGTCATCTCAGAAGAACTATGATAGTGGAAGAATCGATTGGGGATTAGGCATAAGAAGCTCTTCAGATTCAGAATCAGATTCAGAATCAGTATCAGGTATGAATGTGTTATCCTCTGATGTTCCAGCTATATTTCCTTGTGAAAGAGATGAAAGTGATAGCGAAACTATTGAATTTGCTCTTATGGGTGAACAAGAAAGATATCAAATAGAGGCAGAATTTAAAAAGCTGACAGACAAAATTAGAGATCAACAAAATCTATTGAACAAAAGGGAATGTGATTTCAAAGAAGAAGCTACCAAACTAAGGGCCCAACTAGAAGAAGGAAACAAGGTAAGAAAGCTACTCAAGGACAAGGAAGACCAATGTCAAAAATTGCAGCATGAAGTGACATCATTAAGAAAAGAAGTCAACGAAAGAAGCACAACCATCAAGAAACTCAAAGATAGATCCAGCTACTATGAAAATCTTGAAGCTACAATCCTCTCACTAAAAGGAGATCTTGAAGAATCAAAGAAGCAGAATACAGATCTACTCCAAGCTATTGCAAAACAAGAAAACGAAGTCACCAGCTTAAAATCTCAACTGGAATGTGCCTTCCGAGTTCGTCAAATGCAGCAGGATCTGTATGAAGAACAAGAAAAAGAAATTCTCAAACTAAGGGAACAAATGGAAGAAGGAAGGAAAGCTGAAGAAGTTTTGAAAAAGAAATCTCTTGAAAAGGAAGAACAGCTTCAGGTTGAGGTAAATATCTTGAAAGGTAAACTAGAAGAAAAGGATAAGCTTTTACGATTTCAAGATAGCTCTAAAGTATTGGATGATATTCTTAGTAGTCAAAGGTCCCCTGCTATAAAGACTGGTCTTGGTTTCCATGAATCTGTTGAAGGTGAATCTAGTTCACAAGGTGAGGCAAGAAACTCTAAAAGGAAATCTAAAGTGATCAACGAAGAAGTGAAAGATCAATCTCATCATCAACCAAGGAAAGAGATTCCTCAAAGAAAATCCTTTACTCCTCCTATGAATAATGTTGAATGTTATGTATGTCATAATCTTGGACATGTTGCAGCTAGATGTAGAAGAAGAAGAGTTCAAGACCATTATGCAGAAAGGTCATCTCAATCAAGGTACTTTTATGGATATTGCTTTGCTTGCAATATGTTTGGTCACAAAGCTACTGATTGTTACAGGAGGAATATGAAACATGTAAGATGTTATGCATGTAACAAGCTTGGACATATAGCCAAGGAATGCAGGAACAAAGTTTGGGCACCATATCAAAAGGAGAAAATGTCATCATCACGCTTGAAGATATGGAGAAGCATGAGCATAGGGGGAGCATACCCTTTGCCCTTGATGTCAAAGGGGGAGAATGATGAAGCTGAAGATTATGTGGTTGCCATCAAGTCCAAAGGGGGAGTTTGTTGGCATTATGATTCAGGTGTTGTCCTTGATGGCAAACTCATTCAGGTGATAAATCAAGAAGGACGCAGAAAATATGTTCAGCAAGTGCGTCCCCGCAGGTAGACCATGCAGAACCCGCGTCCAGGGACGCAGGCCAGCCGTTCAGGAGGTGCGTCCGCCCAGTGCACACATTTCAAGGCAGAGAAAAGCACGTGGGGGTTTCTTGTGTGGTATCTAGCCGACGGTTTTGTGTTTCTATGGTGTTGGCTCGTGGTATTGTTCCACGCTTTGGGGAGAAGCTTGCCTATATAAAGCAAAGGAGTTCATTTGGATTAAGCACCATCTTTGTTGAATATCTTTTGGTGAGATCTAGTCCAGATCTATGAAGGCGAATCTTCTAATGGACTATGATCGCTATGGCGCACGATCAGATCTGTAGATATGACTGTTTGGGTTAGTCTTGAAGTCTTTATATCTTTCATATCTAAAGAGACGCAGGTGCAGTAAGGGTTCAGGTGCGTCCGGGACGCAGGAGCGAACCGGTTCAGGTGCGCCGGACGCAGGCGCAGAAGGGTTCAGGTGCGCCGAGACGCAGGCAGTTCAAAAGACTCAGAGCGAGGGACGCAGGCTAGCAGTTGAGCAGAGTGCGTCCGGAACGCGGGCTAGCAGTTGAACAGGGTGCGTCCAGGGACTCAGGCCAGCAGTTGAGCAGGGTGAGTCCGGGACTCAGGCTAGCAGTTGAGCAGGGTGAGTCCGGACTCAGGCTAGCAGTTGAGCAGGGTGCTTCCTTCTCTTAAAATCTTTGTTTATCATTGTTGCATCCTGGGTTTGGTCCTATTATTGTTGATCTAGTTACTACAGTTGATTGGGTGTTTCAGAAAGTTGTTTGAGCTTCAATGTTGTTGTTGTATCCAGTATGAAAATTGATGAAACGTGGTACATGAAGGAGAGAAGATTGTAGGCCGGCGCCTACGTACTAGTATCTAAGCTAGTACAAGAGCTAAAGGAAATCTTTGGAGTATTGTAGCAGGTAGTAGCCTGCGTACTAGTAAATGGATCGGCTAGTACAAGAGCAAAGGGGGTTGTAGCTCCCGTACTGGTATAAGGCTGCACCAGTACAAATATTGTAAAAGAATTTTCTTATTAAGAAGAAGATTGAGATGACTTGCAGCAGGTGGTTTTCTCCCGCATTGGGTTTCCACCTTACATCATTGTGTTCATATGTGTGCCTTATGTGTGATGATCTACTTTATGTTACTGCATCTGTTAACTGATAATATGGTTGATAATGTTCTAATGCACTCATTGAAGATCGATTAACTTAATCATAAGAAGTTGTGGAAGTAGCATATATGAATCTGATTATGGAAATGAAAAAGTTTTATTAATATGATAATACTGATTCACCCCCCCTCTCAGTATTATTTCCAACAACTATTTGAAATAAAATCATGTCATGAACTTGTCAATTATGAAAATTTTTTGTATGTACCTAAAGAAATTGATCACTTATCTTTGAACACACTCACGTTTGTTGCAATGTTAGTGCCATGTTTGTTTTCAGGTTCTAGGGCAATTAGAGAATTGAAGGAAGCCAATTTATGCATGGTTGGTTTTCTACGACCAATTTCAAGAAACATGAACCAATTGAATCCATTTCTATCCTCCATAAATGTCATCATTTTTCCTCTCCAAACTCACAAGATATTCAAGCATTTTTGCTAAGTATCGTCATCACCATTTTCCTTGCAAAGAGTCACATGATTCCTTTACATTTTCCATTCACATTTTCCATAATTTCCATTCATTAACCCATTAATAGAGACATTCATCTCGCTTACATGATGATTTGTCCTTTTGCTTTCCGTTCGCTTGTTTATCCTCTTGTCATTTTCCTTTCCATTAAATAAACCTTGATTCACTATAAAAAATTTCATTCATAGTCCTTCCGAAATCATCATTTCATACTCACGTTATATGATGGAGGATTCATTAAGGCCTCCTTTCTAACAGGTCTTGGCCTATCGATATCAGCACATTATCTAGGTTCAGGGCTAGAGTCCTTATTAGTACCTTGAGGCTTGTATGCATCAATGACAAGTTCTCTCGCTAACAATCATGGGAATACATCAATGTCCCTTGATCGTTAGATCTTTCAAGTGGCTCGACATCAGCTCACCTATTCGCATTTTGCAAGATGTACTTAGGTAGCTTGGCACTCATTGACATTAATGGCAAGTTTGCCTCGCATTGGTTAATGACATTCATCAATGGTCGGTAATCTAATAACTTCTCTTCATGCTCGACAACAACACATTCATTCGCATGACTAGAATAGTACCATCGGGTTTTGTAGCAGGTGAAGACTATATCATTCAGCATTTTGCAGCAGATACATCAGATTTAGCAACAACAATAAAGAATCCACTTTCACCACCTCATCAACTATTTATGCAACCAAGAAGCAGATGAAATTCTACATTCTATTCCATGATCTAGCAGCAGCTACAACTTCTCCACATATGCACAGTTTGTCCACTTCCTAGGTAAGTAAAGGTATGCTATTTTCTAGCTTTTAATCATAAAATTCCTTGAATACTGAAGTTATAATTTTGGGAAAATACTTCATCATATTTCCTTTCTCATTTGAAAAAATCATAAACACCTTTAATTGGGGGCAAGGGACATCCATTTATTATCACATCCATATCACTTCATTCCATTTCACTTCATTTCATCCTAACATACTTGTCCTAATCATTATGATTGCATCATGGTTCAAAAGTTATGTGATTTGCAAATAAATGCCTAAATGATGAGCATATTATATGGCTGATTTATGCATTCTTAAACATGTTCAATGAATCTTGCTGCAACAAAAAAAAACAAGGCATTGAAACACAAGAACCAATACCAATTAAGATTTGGTTTTCACACAAGAACCAACCAAACATGTTGCAATTCAATGTATGACAAGGAATACTTTGCAAAACGAAATAAAATTGTCAAATACTATCAAATGCAAAGTTTAAGGACATATGATATAAGCCAAGCTCATTCAAAAGAAAATCATGATTAAGCAATGTAGTAGATTGCATGAGGACATGCAATAACATCAGTTGGGGGGAATGTAGAGTCTCCAAAATGTATTCAAAATATCATCCACTTTCACCTTTATCACCACCATTTCACTCACATGTCACAACTCCATGACCATATAACATTTCATTAGCCTCCATTTTCATAATTATATGGGTTACCTTTGTGTTTTCTAAAAGTTAATGATTTCTAGTATTATAAGTGAATTAAATTGTTAAAATTTAGAAAAATGACATATACTTGCTAATACTTAAAAGTGGCTTGAGTTTCATGACATGTGTAGGTCATTTGGAAGCTTCCAAGGAACCCTTATGTGGCCTCCAATGCTCAAATTCGAATTTCCTTGAAGATGTGGAAGAAGATTTGGATAAAGGTCAAAGAGGATATGTGTCTCATCATTACCTATTTGAGTTGTAACTCTATGATATTTTCTAGGGATCTAGGGAGAGAATAGTGGACCTCCATTAATGAGGTAGTTTCTTATGTTTTTGTATAAATAGGAGAGCCTCCTCCTTCCAAAGGCATGTGTAAAGTTGGGAAAATGCTCATGTTTTTAATATAGAATTTGGATTTGGCACCATGCTCATAAGTGATGTTGACCTTGATTTGGTTATGCTTGCATTTGAAGCCTCTCAACTTGCCATCTAAAATACTTTTGGATTGGCCACCTACAATGTGTGAGATTTATTGTTTTTCATAGATTAATATTTATTTCTTTCATAGATTAAGATTTATTTATTTCATATCTTTTCCTATGTGAGAGGTTAAGAGTGACTGTTTTTATTTTCTTTCTACCTAGAAGTTAAAAGCAATTGTTTTTATTTGCGTTCATATCTTTTCCTATGTGAGAGGTTAAGAGTGATTGTTTTTATTTGCTTTGTACCTAGAAGTTAAGAGCATTTGTTTTTATTTGCTTTCATATATTTTCCTGTGTGAGAGGTTAAGAATGATTGTTTTTGCTTTCATTTCTGAAAGAGTGGTGTGCTTTTCAATTCCTGCAAGATTTAAAGATTAAGATTTCAATTTCGCGCGTTGTACTATAATTGTGCTATAATTTCTTTTGAGTTGATTGTTGAATTATAATAGGTGAATTTGGTTTGTTATTATTTGGTTTCATAGTTAGATTGATCTAAATTGAAAGTTCATTTCTAGCATATACAGTGCATGCACACTTCACAAGTTTTACGAAACCCTTGGGTTGACAATTAAATGATAGGTAATTAGTTTGCCTCAACACTCCCCATGAAACAAATTGGAAAAAAGATGAATATTTTTTTAGATATGGTCAAAACAATTTATGCCATGTGTATATTTTCAATCTTGTAGCAAGATAGAACTTTCTTGTAGCACTTCAGGAAAACAAGAAAAATGTGTGGGAAAGGCTTGGAAATGATGAGAAATGTCATGGACATGGATGAGGGTGATGGATTGACATGGCCTTGGTCTAGTTGGAGCATTTGGGTGTTGGGTAAAAGCCTAAGTTTGACTTCCTTTCACTAGATTTTTTATCAACTTTTTATTTTGGTGCTAACTTATTCTTGTTTCTTGCAAAGGTTGGAGAACATCTACATTCATCAAAAAGAGATATATGGAACAAATAATTTTTTCTTTCCATTTTTTTCATTTTTTCCTTTTTTATTAGGCATACTAGATGTCTCAATGAGGTTTTCAAATAGTAGGTCTGTGTAGGCACCTCAAAGGAGGTTTTCACCTAGGATATTTTCCTTTTTTTTTCACTTTTTTATTTCCAACCCATCGATAGCCTCAAGTGGGTTTTCAATTAGTGAGCCAATTGCTAGTGCCTTAAAGGAAGTTTTCACCTAATATTTTATTTTTTCCTCTTATTTTATTTTCCTCTTTTTCATTTTTTTTATTTTATTCCTTTATCCTACTCTACTTGAAAAAAAATAGCTTTCAAGTATAGGAATAATTCCAATGGAAACATGTGCATAAAAATTTGACAGGTAAATCATGTGTAGGCTCGAAACATATTCTTTGACATGTACCTGAATATGAGAGACCAATTTCTTTGACTTGTATGATGTCAAACATTGTTGAAGATGTTGGCATTATGATACAAGTGTTGTCATTGATGGCAACTCACTCAGAGGTACGATACAGGTGATGGTAACTCAATCAGAGGACAGATCTTAGTACAACAGGTTAAGTGAGATATATATGCAGGTTCATCGTGACCAAGCCGCGTATACACGCGGGTTAGATGTTCCAAAGACGCGTATGCGTATACACGCACTTTCACGCAAGGAAAGGCGCTTACATGTTGAAAAACTAAGTTTTGGTCCATGGTATTTTGGTATTGGTCCGAAGTGTTGATCCCAGGTATTGGGTCCAAGGTATTGTTTCTACATGCTTTTGGACCATGGTATTGAGAGAAGCCTAAACCTATACAAGGAGAAGATCATTAGGCAAAGGGGAATGAGCAAGTAATGAATGTCTGACAAAGTGTGAAGATCTAGTATGTTGGTTATGGGTTTGTGATGCTTCGCTCAAGTTGGAAATGGCAGCGAAGGTATAAGTAATTATCTTTAGATCTGTACGCGGGTTCTCTCTGGTGAAAGTGCGTATACACGCGGTTTTGATATAGTCACGTATCGTATGCATTATGAGATTTGGTGTTTCAGGTTGTTGTTTGGTTCTAGTGGTTGTTGCAGAGTTCTGGGCTCTGATCTGTGTTTTGGTAACTGTGTTTGGATGACAGGGTTTCAGTGATTCAGTATTGGGTGATTGAGAGATTTATGATTGTATTGCAGCAGTGATTGTTTTGTATTTATGGATCCAGTCTGAAAATTTATGAAACGTTGTCCCTGGAAGAAAAGAGAAGGTTGTATTCTTCTGTAGGCCAGCACCTACGTACTAGTACTTCAGCTAGTACAAGAGCTAAGGGGGTTGTAGCTCCCTTCTAGGAGAGTCTGGAGAATGAGAGAAGGTTGTAGCCTTCTGCGGGTAGAAACTTGCGTACTGGTATAAGACTACACCAGTACTATTGTAAAAAGAAGTTTCTTATTAAAGAAATATAGAGACGAATTGCAGCAGGTGGTTTTCACCCACATTGGGTTTCCACCTTATATCATGGTGTTCATGTGTGCTCCTTATGTGTGATGATCTGTTCTGTTTTACTGCACCCGTTTACTATTAATATGGTTAATTATGTTCTAATGCACTCATTGAAGATCAACTAACTGAATCATAAGTTTACTGGATATACGCTAGTTGCATTAAACACAGTTGCGTATATACGTGGGTATCCTTAACTGAAGTAGCGTATATGAACATTAATATGGAAATGAAAAAGTTTTATTGATTTGATAATACTGATTCACCCCCCCCCCCCCCCCCTCTCAGTATTATTTCCAACAATTGGTATCAGAGCAGGTTCTTCAGAAGAAGCTTGACCGCTTGAAGGAAGATCTATCATCATGGGCAGCTACGAGAAAGAGGCATCGATCAGGCCACCAATTTTTGATGGGAGCAACTTTTTCCACTGGAAGATAAGAACCACAGCATATCTACAATCACTTGGAACGGATGTTTGGGGAATCGTGGAAGGAGGATACACATATCCATCAGCAATTCCTACAGATACAGCAAAGAGAAAGCAATATGAACTCAATGCCAAAGTTGTTACTGTCTTATTGGGAAGTTTGTCACAATCAGAATTTATGAAGGTCATGCATTTCAAATCAGCCAAAGAAATTTGCGACAAAATCATTCTAAGCTATGAAGGAGATGAACAGGTAAAACGAGCAAAGCTTCAAACTCTCAGAATACGGTATGAAAAGCTTAAATGCATAGTAATGAAAGCGTAGCTAATTACTTTCTGTGTATAGATGAGATTGTCAATTGTATGAGGAATTTGGGTGAACAATTTAAGGAAGTTGTCTTAGTTGAAAAGGTTTTAAGATCCCTGTCTGCTAAATTTGATTCCAAAGTTTCTGCCATAGAAGAAAAGGAGGATCTACAGAAAATCACTATATCACAGCTTCACGGAATCTTAATTGCTTATGAGATGAGAAAAGTAGGACCATCAGATATGAGAGAAGCCGCATTCAAAGTATCAGCAAATGAATCAGGATATATTTCAAAAGGAGAAGATGAGGTAAATTTTGTCAAGAATCTTGAACGAGGATCTAGAGTGTTCCAAGGTAAGCTACCTTTCAAATGCTTTTCATGTGGTAGAGTTGGTCACTACGTTGCTAGATGCCCTCATAACAAAGGAAAGATGTCTGAAGTAGGTAATATAAGTTATTATACCCATGTTAAAAGTAATGACTCATCCAACAGTGATGAAGACATTAGACTTCTCATGGCATATGAAAAGAAGGACATAGAAACAGAAGAAGTTACCAGATTAAAAGAACAATTGGAGTCAGTAACCAGAGTAAGGGAGAAATTGCAGGATGTAGTAAAAGATCAGAGCATAACAATTCAGAGACTTGAATCAAAGATCCTCTCTCTAAAGAAAGATCTTAAAGAATCAAAGAAGCAGAATAGAGAAGCTCTTGAAGAACAAGAACATGAAGTGATCGAATTAAGGCAACAAGTGGAAGAAGGAAGAAAAGCTTGAGAAAACATAAGGAAGCAGTATCTAGAAAAGGAAGAACACCATCAGGTTGAGGTAAATATCTTGAAAAGTAAATTAGAAGAAAAGGATAAATTGTTACGATTTCAAGATAGTACTAAGATTTTGGATGACATTCTTGGTAGTCAAACACACCCTACTATCAAAACTGGTCTTGGCTTTTATGAATCAATTGAAGGTGAATCTAGCTCACAAGGTGAGGCAAGGAACTCTAATAAGAATTTTGAAATGCTCAACAAGGAGATGAGAGGACAACCTCATCAACAGCCAAGGAAATAAATTACTCAAAGAAAATCCTTTACTCCTAACTATGGACGTGATAGACAATTATTTCCTCCATTGGATAATGTTGAATGTTATGTATGTCATAATCTTGGACATGTTGCAGCCATATGCAGAAGTAGAATGGTTCAAGACCATCACACAAGATCATCACATTCCAGGTACTTCAAAGGATATTGTTTTGCTTGCAATATGTTTGGCCACAAAGCAATTGATTGCAATGGAAGGAACATAAATCATGTAATATGTTATGCATGTAACAAGTTTGTACATAAAGCAAGGGAATGCAGGAGCAAAATTCAAACTCCAAAGCAAGAGGATTATACATCATCACAACTCTAGGTATTGAAGAAGACAGAATTAGAGACAGAAAGGTGTGACATAACTCAATTAGCTAACATAACAAACACAGGGGAAACTGAAAGTGAAGACCTTCAGTATTCCATTTTGCATACACTGATATAATGAAGATAAGTCGCGTATATACGCGATCTAGAGGTTGCAGAGTCGCGTATATGGAGCTCAGAAGAAAAAGGCAGCAGAACGGACTCAGGAAATGGTTCGGCCATGGTATATGATGGTTGGCACAGGCTCAGGGGGATCATATTGTTACACTAAAAAATGTCACCATGACTATTTACAGTTAGTATGGCTCTATCAACAGTCATGCTATCCTCCTGGGCAAGTCTTATGCCTCTGCTCTCCATGTCAAACTCCAAAAAGAGAGAAAGACTTTATAAATGTATTTATCTCTGGGTACGCAGGTTCTCTCAACCTTACCTGCGGGTACGCACCCAATGTTCACAAAAGTTGCGTACTTGTACGCTCTGTATGTAAAGGGGCAGGTGCGTCCCCCTGTAAAGGTCAAAATGCACAAGTTTCATCTTCAAAAAGTTACTTGTGGTCATTTCTAGAGCATTCTAGAAGGTTGTTCGACGTGTATTGAGTGCCTCCAGATGGTTCATGTACCCCTATCAAAGAGGAACTTATCCCATCAATAAGGGAGCTATCCCATCCAAAGAGGGGATTATCCCATTGATGGTGGACCTGAATAACTTCCTCTAGACCACTATAAATATAGGCATTGGGCCAGAAGGAGGGGAGGTTGGAAGCTAAACATTTCTAAGGGTAAATGCTGCTGGAATTAGGACTCCCATTTAGAAGCTTGTGAGGAGAGATTGCCATCTTTGCTTGTTCTATTTGGAAGTGGGTGAGCTTTGTCAAAGTAAAGGAGAACTCTTGATGGACCCTGGGAGGGACTTGCACAACACCAAGGCTCAGGTTGTAATTTTTCCTTTTGTTTCCTATTAATGCAAATGAGTCCATTCTTCTCAATAACTTGTTATTTATGAGTTGTTTCATGTACTCCTTGGTCTATGTGTTAAATATGTTTTATTCTATGAGATTATCAAGTGCTATTTAATCGTTTGATTGTTAGTGGATGCAGGTTTCAAAGTGAAGGAGGAGCTCATCCGGATCAGCGGAGCTAGACTGCTACAACAGCGTTGGACTACAGGTAGGATCTAAACACTTGATTTCTTATATAGTAAATGCATATTTAGAGAAGGATTGCTCTTGTTTGTCTTGTTTGTCACTAGAGAGTCTTAGGCTCCTAGGGAGGTTGGTTGTGTCCGCACTATCGACTCTTTCCGCCTGACAAAATGGCGACTCCGCTGGGGACTCCATTGATGTGAAAGTCTTTTCCTTTGTATGCAACTTTGATCTGAGAAAAGTCATTTCTTTTCTGGTTTTTGGCTCTGTGACTTTGTTTTTGGGTGGGTTAGCTTAGGGTTAGATTCAATTTAGTTTTTCTTGGTTTTTCCAGTAGGACGCACCCTCTGAGTATTGCACAGTGCGTCCTTGTACGCACTGTTGCTGTGTGCACAGAGCGGGCCCGCACCTGGCTTAACTGGTTGCCTGCGTCCCCTGCTAAAAATTAAGAAATTTCCATTTTTTGCATTTTTTCTCTTAGATTTTTCTTTTTCTTAGTTTTTACTGCCCAGATCCATTAGTCTCTTGTCAAAGATCTTCACCTGAACTTGTTTCGATAGCATTGAGTGTTTTAGTGGATTTCATAGAAGTTTAAGCCCTAGGGTTTGATTTTTGAGTAGGTCTTGTAGTGACTTTGGCGGTAGAAGTTGTCAAGCCTTAGATCTCTCTGGTTTTGTCAGCATTCTTAGAAGTCAGACCTGTCATAAAGTCTACCTATGAGAGCAACTTACCTTTGAGTTGTCTCTTTGGCAAATTTCGAAGTACTTGTTGATTGAGTATTGAATTCCATTTTACAAAAAGAACAAAAAGATTTGAGTTTTGTTTTGACTGGTCTTTTGATTCTGCATTAGCTGGTCCTTGACTTGATTGTGGTCAAGTAAAACAACCTAGAATCATCCTTGTAGGCTTTTGCCTCGTTAGGTTTGCTTAGAGTAAATTTCTTTTTGATTTGCTTGTGAGTCAAGTTTTCATAGATTTTATAACTTTTGGGATTGATTTTCGTTAAAATAGATTTATATGCTTTATTAAATAAGAGAAAAAACAAAAACATCTCCTTTGAAAAGCTTTGTTTCAAGTAGCTTTGAAGAGTTTTGAAAGAAAAAGAGTTTTTCATGCACGTAGGGAGTGGTCATGTTTGTATGCTTGGAAAGATAAAGAGAATTGTTTCTTTGATTGTCTTTACTATGAAAGTTGTTTTCTATAAAATTTGCATTTCTCAACTCTCTTAGTTAGGAATTTCATTGAAAGAGAAAAGTAGCGTAAATCATCTTAGGTGCATCTTTGTAGTGGTTTGAGTCGAGTCTACACACCATTGGTTTCACTTCCGCTACCTTTTGTCTTTAAGAAAAACCATAAAATTAACGCTTAAAGTAAAATCAACGTAGTAACTTTTATTTACTAGGGCTCTGAAACACCAATTTAGATCAGGCTAGTGTCTTGGAGTAGGAGAGTAATTAACTCTCCAAGTCAACAAAACCAAACAAGTAGCTTATCTTGTGATAGAATAAATCCAATTGTCTCATTTGTACTCTGGGAAAGCTCCTCTTAAAGGAGAAGCACGAGCTCGTGTCCGAACCAGTGAGGGGATCAATCCCCCTCGTTGGGAATGACGCCAGACACGCACATATTACAAACGGTAAACCTCGGATTAACCATTGTCGAGGAGCCAGGGGTCACTTGCCGGTAAACCTTGGATTATTGACAAGGAACCGGTAAGGGGATTGAGCTTGATACTCTGCCCTTGCGTGCTGTCGGAGTGTAGACTGTTCCCCCAGGTGCATTTGTTGCGGTTGGTAACCTTAGTGACCATTATCTTTAGGATTCTACCGAGGTGACGGTGGAGGGAAGATCCCACTGTACCTGGAGCAGACGTCGGCTAGACTCACTTGGATTTTTCGGGGGGTTCACTTCACTCGAGACGGTTAAAGTGGAGGAACTTGTGCCGGTCTATTCATTAAGCAGGTTGCCGGGGTAACTGTTCCACCCGCCACTTCTGTACTGAATCCGGCGATGTTGGGTTTCATCTCCAACTAGCGTTTTTGGTCTGGAAGGCTACTGTTTGTGCTTGGTTTGACGCCCTAGATTCTTTAGGCGTGTGATTCAAATTTGTTTGGTTCTTTAGAGACTTTAGGTGGTTTGATTTGAGATTTTATTTTGTTTTCGTGTGTAGTAGTTAAAAGTTTTTAGCTGTGGCGTAATTACCGAGACAGTCCCGTAGACTTCGGGGCCAGTCTCCTGAAGTTGTTTCTGTGGCCGAATTGTTGAGAAGATCCCGTAGACTTAGGGGTGAACCTCCTCGAGACGACCCCAGTAATCTAGAAGGTTTGAAGGTCCTTGTAACTCCTCCTAGTGGCAGTAGAGTAGGTTCACTTGAAGAAGGAGAATCTTCCTTGGTAGTCCATTCAGATTACCAAGGCCTAAAGACAGGTTATAATCCTGAAGTTGTTACAGTTTCTGAGCTTGTTGGTAGTTTTTCGTCTGCTAGTGATACAGGCGAAGAACCTGAAATATCTGAACCTGTTACTCCGACTTCTAGTGTTCCGGATTCACCAAGAGTAGAACGAGTTATCACCGAAAATCTTCCTACTGGTCTGATTTTTATCGAAGAACTTGCTCCAGAGGAAGAAATAGGCTTCTCTAACCTTGAAGATCAACTTACTATTGAGCTCAGGGAGCGTGAATCTATCTTTTACAGTCCTCCTAGAAGTACTACTTGGTACCTTTCGTTAACCAATTATTTAGACAACTCAGGGGTAGGTTTTTCTACACCTCGTACTCCCTTTCCACCTAGAGGTATTTATACTCCTGTAAATATGTCTGGTCAGTCGTCCGTGTTCACTCAAACTCCTGAATCTTTTTTACACGACGGTCCTTCTGTTCCCACTGGGTATCAATCACTTTCTGGTACCTTTGCGGGGGCATCTCCTCAACCCATTGATCATGGGTTATTAGCTGGAAACAATGGTAATATACCATTGGGTGTAGGAGACATTTACATGATGTCAGGTTCAGTTCCCGTTTCCCAACCTCAAGGTGGCCAATTACCGCCTGTGGGGCAACCTCAAGGTACACAAATCGTGTCTGGGGGGCAACCTCAAGGTCAGTATGTACCTATGGTGCAATACATGCCTCAAGGTCAACCCCAGCCTCAATATGTACCCGAGGGTCAACCTCAGTATCAACCTCAAGGGTACCAACCCCAAGGATGGCAACCTCAAGGGTATCAACCCCAAGGGTATCAACCTCAAGGGTATCAACCTCAAGGTCAAGGTCAACCCCAGTATCCGTATTTACCTCAAGGTTATCAACCTCAAAGTCAATACTCGAGTCAAGGTTATCAACCACCTCAAGGTCAGTCATATGTTCAAGGTATGGGAACTGCACCTTTCAATTATCAATCCTATCCTCAATCCGGTTACGGATCTCAGTATCCTCAACCTGTTACAGGTCAATACCCCGGAATGTTAGTATGGGATCCATCACAGGGTCAACAGGTGTTGCAGCCAAGTATACAGTTGGTACCTCAAGCTGGAAAACCCGTAGTTTCTGGTCCACCCTAGCAACCGCAACCTGTCAAGTCAAATGTTCAAACTTCTGTAACTTCGGTAGTTACTCAGCCGCCAATTGCACCTAGTACTCCATCTCAAACGGCTGCTGCAACTACCGCTACATCTGCCACACTTACTTCTGGAGTATCGACAGCTCCGGTTTCTACTGTCTCTGCAACCACTCCTCAGACATCTTTACCATTGTCTGGATCTACGATTCAAACCACGGTCCAGATGCCTACAGGTCAGCCTGGTATAAGTACGGTTGTCACTACTCAACCTGAATTTGTTCATCAACCGTACCAGGGACAGTACCAACATGGGCAAGCTGTCCAAAAACCGGTTTACCAGTATCAACCGTATCCTGGGTATACTTATCAACAACCTCAACAACCCCAGTACGGTCCGGTTAATCCTGGTTTTCCAGGAGGGTATAATATCCCTAATGCGACTCCTGTCCCTAGTTATCCTGGATATCCTCCTCCTGGGACTGGTCTTGTGACCCAGACTTTTAGAGATCCTAACCGGCAGTTACCGTTTATCGCAACTTTGGATTTACCAGACTTGACGCGCCTAACGAACGATCCAATTCAATATCTTCCGTTCTGGCCGCCAATGCCAAATAAGTTGCCCAGTGATATACCCAAGTTCGAAGGTAAGTCTGGAGAGGATCCGTCCAATCATGTGATGACTTACCATCTCTGGTGTGCTTCCAATTCTATCTCGGATGATTCGATCCGCTTACGTCTGTTCCAGCGTACACTCATTGGTCTCGCAGCCAAGTGGTACATTGAATTACCACGGGCCTCTTTTTACAATTTCAGCCAGTTAGCTACCTCGTTCTTAACTCATTTTCAGTTGTCGGTCAGATACGATAACGGCACGGAATTATTAACTTCACTAAAACAATCGACGTCCACGTATATTTCTGATCACATTCATGAGTGGAGACGTCGAAGAAGGTTAGTGAAAGTTTTTATCCCGGACCAAATCTTAGCTGAATGGTTTGTTAAATCATTATTACCGAAGATTACTGAAGATGTAGCTAAGGCCGGAGTAGTTACTGAGGAGCAAGTCATTGCTCAGGTGCAGTACCTTGACTTAGTTTACACTCAGTCGGGTATGTTACACGAGAAGATTCCAGATCTTCCAAAATCGAATCAAATCGTTGCTGCTCCTTCGGGATCTCATGCCGCTGATGGTATGATTGGCATCGTGAATACAAAGAGTAAGAAGAAATCCTCCAAGACTTCTACTACTCCTATAATCACTTTGCCTGATTCCCCGACAGGAGAATCTTCTCCTGAACTTTCCGCCGATATTCACGCTGTAGAGTCATCTACGGCCAAATCAAAAAACGGTGGAAAGAAGAAAGGAAAGAAGAAGGCTAAAGCAGACAAGGCTCCGAAGGAGAAAACGGAAAAGTCGGAAACCAATGACGAAAAGCGCAAACCTCGATACCCTTGTCTTATTTGTGAAGAGGATCATTTTACAAGAGATTGCCCTCATCGGGCCGAGGTTGTGAAAATAGTCAAAGGTTCTCCCACTCCTGCTGTGTTAAAAAATCCATTTCCAGAGCAAGAGAATAAGATGATAGGTTCTTCCTCGACTGCCAGTGAAGAACCCATTTTGATGATGTCTCATGTGAGGATTGCGACTCGATCGCAAGATTATGGTAGTAAGAATCATGTTGATGGTAAAGCAGCAGAATCTTCTCATTCTAATCCATCAACCTCAGCTCCTGGTTCCGATCCACTACAGATCGAGAAACCTAACCCGGATCTAGTAATAAAACCGCCCGCCAAGGGTGTACTTCGAAGGTGTGCTTTCAATCCACATGCGAGAGCAGCCCAGAATTACAACATTGTTGAGGACTTAGTTGTTTCACCCTCAGCAATGTCGGCTTTAGAAGTGTTGCAATCATGCCCAGCACAACGAAAATTACTTTTGTCGGCTATCGGAGCTGTTGATGTTTAGGACCCGAACCTGATAATCTTCGATCTAGAAAATAGTACACCGCGTCTACCCCATCAAATGGCTTTCCAAATTCCAGTGATAGTCAAAAACAGGCCTATTCATCGGACTGTGATTGATGAGGGAGCTTCTACGTGTATTATGTCGATTCAATGTTGGAGATCGCTTGGTTCTCCTTCGTTGAACCAATCCCCGACCATCCTTAAGGCCTTTGATGGCCGTGGGTTCCGTCCGTTTGGTATTCTACAGGAATTGCCTATAGGGGTAGAAGGTAAAACCGTTAGTCTGGATGTGGAGGTGGTTGATGCCCCTCTAGACTACAACCTTCTTTTGGGTCGAAGTTGGTCATATGCTATGACAGTGATCGTTTCATCGGTCTTCAGAGTAATTAAGTTTCCACATAACGGTAAGATCGTGACGATTGATCAGCTGACATACTTTTCATCCGACCCAGCCTCTTCAGAGAGTATCCAGCATGTCGGTAAGACGACAATCCCTTATAGGGACGTTGGCGTAGGTTTAGTTAAAGATTCCGGTTTACTGGGAACTTTTCCTTTCCCTCCAATCAACGCAGACCCTTCATTTGCATCAATTCATATGATTACATCAGAAAACATTATTTATGATGATCCTTGGATCGTCCCATCTGAATCTGAGATAGACTCATTCGGTGATGCTATGCCTTTGAGTCCATATGAAATTGCTTATGAAGCCGTCATGTCTTTTACCGACTCGCGTTCAACCGAGATCGACCAAATGAATGTGGTCAGTGAAGAATCACTTTTCACATCAACCTTAGAACGGATAGCGTTTCCCGAAGTCGTGTCATCTGATGAACAACTTCACGAAATCCTAAGTGTAGACGATCTACCATGGGAAGATCTCCATCACAGATCTTCGTTTTTACCTAAGGATGATGCTTTTGAAAATGATTTTTCATCTATCTTTACCGCTGAATATGTCAAAGACGCTCAGAATCCAACGAAACATTCTGATTCAGAGTTGAATTTAGGGAATATTTCTCGCACTATTCCCATTGATATTTCAGTGAAGCCCGGAATTGAGGAAAACATTCATATAGGTGCCTCATGTACAGAAGATGAAATCCAAACTTACAAGGCCCTATTCCAAGAATTCTGAGATGTGTTTGCCTGGCCTTACGAGGAAATGCCGGGAATCGACCCTGCCATTGTTGTTCATGAGATAAAGACCTACCCGGATGCTAAACCCGTCCGGCAACGGTTGCGTCAGATTCACCCTCGGAAAGCGGCTGCGATTAAAGCAGAAGTCGAGAAGCTGTTGAAAGCAGGTTTCATTTATCCAATCCCGTTCACGGATTGGGTATCGAATATTGTTTCG
The DNA here is from genome assembly GCA_031772625.1 of Pinus tabuliformis. Classification (NCBI taxonomy): domain Eukaryota; kingdom Viridiplantae; phylum Streptophyta; class Pinopsida; order Pinales; family Pinaceae; genus Pinus; species Pinus tabuliformis. Next base: position 994,705,019 of record CM062817.1, read on the forward strand.
GTCAACAAGAAACAAGGAACAATAAGAATCTGTATCGACTATAGGGATATAAATCGAGCTTGTCCAAAAGACAACTATCCTACGCCTTATATCGATCAAATTATTGATGATTGTGCCGGAAGTGAAATGTTTTCCTTCATGGATGGTTTTTCGGGCTATAATCAAATCAATATTCTACCTGCCGACCAACCAAAAACGGCATTCATTTGTCCATGGGGGACATTTGCTTATTTCAAATTACCTTTTGGGCTTAAGAATGTCGGGGCCACTTTTCAACGGGCGACGTCTTATGCATTTCATGACATCAAGCACATTGTGCAACCGTACCTCGATGATTTGCCTGCTCATTCTTTACATCGAGCTGATCACCTTGTCCACTTACGAGCAATCTTTATGAGGTGTAGGCATTATCGAATACGGTTGAATCCCCACAAGTGTGTTTTCTGCATAGAGACGGGTCGATTGCTGGGATTTGTTGTTTCAAAAGCCAGCATTCGCTTCGATCCCTCGAAGGTCGAAGCTATCATCAAATTGCCTCCTCCTTCGAGTTTGCGCCAACTCCAAAGTTTGCAGTGGAAAGCAAACTGTTTACGCCGATTCATTTCAAACTACGTCGAGGTCACTAAAAGTTTTACACGGTTGTTGAAACAGAACGCTCAATTCTTTTGGGACGAGATTGCCCAACAATCTTTTGATGCACTCAAACACGCGTTGACCCATGCACCGTTGTTGCATCCTCCCAACTACAACCAGGACTACTTCTTATACCTCGCAGCTTCTCATTCCACCATTGGAATGGTGTTAGTTCAAGAAGATGAATTCGGAGTGGAACATGTGATATATTATCTTAGTAGGACATCAAACCCCACTGAGCTAAAATATTCGCATGTGGAGAAATTGGCCCTGGCAGCCGTTCAAGCTGTCCAGCGTTTTCGTCACTACATTCTTCTCCATAAAACTATAGTCATTTCGGATTGCAACCCTATGATTTATATTTTGACAAAACAATTGCTAGGGGGCAAGTACTCTAAATGGATCGTTATCCTGCAAGAGTTCGACTTGGAGTTTGAAAAGTCCAAGTCTAAGAAATCCTTAGTTTTTGCGGAATTGATGTGTGATTTCCCGCATGCTGACACAGAAACTGTGGCAGAGGAGTCCATTGCGGACGAATCTTTGTTTCTTATCAGTACTTTAGATCCGTGGTACGGAGATATAATCATCTATCTCCAAACCCAAACCTTTCGGCTTGAAGCTTCAAAGTCGGAACGTCGAAAAATTCGGTTTCAATCCCAGCAATACAAGATTATTGGAGATACACTTTATCGCCGGGGAGCAGACTTAGTTTTTCGACGTTGTTTAACTCACGAAGAGGCTGAGAGGGTTTTAAATGATTGTCACTCTGGAGCATGTGGCGGTCATATGTCTGGGTATGCCACAGCTCAGAAGGTGTTGCGCGCTGGCTATTTCTGGCCGTCCATGTTTAAAGATTGTATCATTGCAGTCCGGAAGTGCCACAACTATCAAGTGTTTGATCGCAAGATGCGCGCACCACCTGCTCCTCTCCACCCTATAATTGCCGTTGGTCCATTCGCCAAATGGGGTATCGATTTTATTACTTGTAACCCTCACTCGGCCGGGGGGCATGCGTATATCATCCTCGAGGTTGATTATTTTACTAAATGGGCCGAGGCGATGCCTACATTCGATGCAAGCGGCAAAATAGCTGCAGTTTTCATATTCAATCATATTATAACTAGGTTTGGTGTCCCACAAGCAATCATCACTGACCATGGGAGCCATTTCCGAAACATCATGATGACTGAGCTTACAAGCCAGCTTGGTTTGCGCCACGATAGCTCTACTCCTTATTATCCGCAAGCCAACGGTTTGGTTTAATCTATCAACAAAGTTCTAGTTATCATGATCCGACGAACCATTGGTATTCATCGGTCGAATTGGCACAACATGTTATTTTCAGCGCTATGGGCATATCGAACCTCAGTGAAAACTTCAACAGGGTTCACTCCTTTCCAACTAGTTTATGGCTTGGAAGCTGTGTTACCCATTGAATGCGAAATCCCATCACTTCAAATGGCTGTCGAATTACTTCCAGCTACTTCCGAAGAGGAGAAGCGTTTATTATACTTAGCTAAACTAGATGAGACTCGACGTGACGCTGCATTGGCAATCGAGACTCACGCGAAGCGAATGAAAGCTCAGTATGATAGAAATGTGACCCCTCGAAGTTTTTCAGAGGGAGACCTAGTGCTATTATATGATCAAGCTAACGATAAGCTAGGTGCTGGAAAATTCGTTCCTATGTGGCATGGACCCTACATTGTAAAGCGAAAGCTAGCAAAAGGGGCTTATGAGCTGGTAGATTTTGATGGGGACTCTTTGGGTAAACCCAGAAATGGACTTTACCTAAAGAGGTATTATGCTTAAACGCTGGGTATGGAGAATTTTTAGTTAGGTTAGGTTTTCTTTCTAGCTAGTATGTTTGTTAGTTTAGTTAGTGTGCTTAGCTTAGAGAGTGTGTTTTTCGTCGTTATTCTGGCTTATCTTGGTTTTACTCTTGATATTGCAGATGTCGACGCCTCTCCAAAACATACATTGGGTTTGCTGATGGTGCTTGTCGTAGTACACAGAATATCTCTTCCGCAGCTTGGGTTATCTATTCGCCCTCTGACGAGCTAGTTTCTATGCATGGGGTAAGCCTCGGTCAAACGACGAACAACATTGCAGAATACAGTGCAGTCGTTGAATTATTATCTGAATCTATTTCATTTGGAATTCGACGTTTGATAGTGAGGTTAGATTCTGAACTTGTTGTATTACAGCTTAATAGAGTATATGCCATTAGAAATCCTGTGTTATTAAGGTTGTTTTTGAGAGTGCGTCTCTTGGAACGTGAATTTGATTACATTGAATATCAGCATATTCCAAGGTCTTTAAATACATTAGCAGATGCAATTGCTTCTCGAATGTTGGACAGAAATTTACAATAATCATGCAAGTAAATTTAAAAACATTTCATCGCATATGTTAAACAAGATAAGCCGGTAATAATGATATATATATATATAGGAGTGTGTCAAAAAATATACATCGTCTTCGATCATAGGTTGAAAAACACCTTATGATCGGCAAAAATGATAAGTACAAAAAGCCAAAAATGTCATATGTGTCTACAAAAGTGACTAGCCAATCATTGGTGGTGCTCTCTATATGAAACCACTGCCCGCGCTACCCTACACAAGAACCTCCTAAAAGGTCCTGGGACTGCGACCACATAGCGCTGAAGTCGAATGGGAATGTCATCTATGGTGGTCTCTGGTATATCTGCCGTTAGACGCTCTAGATCCTGTTCCAGCTCGGCTAAGGTCTCTGCGGCCGCATCCTGTGGGGGTGGTGCTGGTACAGCTGGTACTCTCCTCTCAAAAGGCCGGAGGTTGCCTGGCCGCTGTGGACCAACATCTGCATTTTGAAAATTTGTACTGTCAGTTTTGAGAAGATATATAAAAAACAAAAAATATATATAATTTGAAAACTTGTGAAAAATAAAGTACCTCTGTCGTCCCATTGTTCTCCCTGTGGAAGAACCATGTCCGGATCACCTCGAAAATCTACTCCGGCATACGGAAAGTCCTGGATCGCAAAAACCTGGTCCTCTAACCAGTGAAAATAACCATCAGGGAATCGAACAACTGCCACGCCCTCGTCAGGATGCCGGGCCATCACCATAACCCATCGTATCAGCTTTGGCTCCCGAGGACCCAAGATATCAACAGTGAGTTGCTGAGGGATCAGCATCGGAACTCTCTCTAAGGCAAAGCTCACAACTAGAGGCCCATATCCAAAGGTCTTCAATTGTCTGTTCTTTGCCCTAGTCAGTTGGCCCTTCATATTGGCCGACACAGCATCGCACCAATTGAAGATGGTGCCTCGGAAACAGTCAATCGCCATCCGCATTTGGGACCCGGTGGCAATATGTAAAGCGGCTACACCGCAAATTCTGGTAACCGTGAAAGCTATAACCTTGAGTTCACGCCGAGAGATGTATTTGATTTCTACGCCTTTCGCATGGTTTTGATTGGGTATGCACCAGTCTACCCGGAGACTAGCAAGGGATTGGCCACCCGGCCTAGTCCCGGCTAGATTGAGTTGCTCGCCCCTATTTGGCAAGCCAGTGAGAAAGTATATGTCAGAGGGCTCTATCTCGAGCTGGTGCCCTCCGATGTAAAAGCATTGCTCATGAATGTTCCATCTCTCAACCAGCCACTCCAAGAATCTCACCTGAGCCCTCATGCCAGGTATGGCCCAGTATTTATATAATCTGCATGCTTTTAAGGCATCAATGGAAGGTTGGTGATTAATTGCGGCTAAATCAACGTCCTCGTGCTCTCTTTCTCTCCAATCCAACATGGTGAGTGCCCTACACACCAAGAAATAAAGATTAGAATTAGTTTGGGAAACTTTAAATGGTTATTTTTGGGGTTTGGGGTTTCAAATTCCGCCCTTCACGGGGGACGCACCCCGCGTTTAGGACACAGAGCGCCGGGACGCAGCTGGCCTGAAGGTGGGCTGCGTACCTCGACCTTTTTCCTGTGTGGGAAAAGGTCGGGGGACGCAGGTCACCCTTAGGGCACCTGCGTACCCCACAGAGCGGATTTTAAAACCTAAAACCCCCCAAAAACCAAAACTAAAACCTAAAACAAAATTTTAATCGGATGAAATTGAAAAGGAGGATGTTGTGAAATACCTGGAAGAGACGGCGTTTGATTCTGACGGTCGGATTCTCCGCAACGACCACAGGAAGTTTCTTGCCAAAAGCTCTTTTTTCAACCGCAACAGTAAAATGGTAAAAATGACATGGTAAAAAGTCTTTTTATAGTTTTTTTGGATGAATGAATGCTAGGTTTGTTCATTTTTCACCATGGAAGGATATTTTTCAATGTATTTTTGTCTATCTTAAACAGGTATGAGTAATGTGTCGTTTTTGTGCAGGACAAAGGGATTTAGAGGGAAAATTGTCATTTTTCACGAACCAAAATATCAGAGTCATCTTTTAAGCCCTTTTCTGACTCCTAAAATATGAAAATATTGCCGAGCGTTTCTTTTACACTCGTTAAAACGAAATTAAAAGACGGTCCCCTTATAGCCCTTTTCTGACCGTAAAAACAGGAAAAGGTTGCCGGGTTTTTGTCGTTTCAAACTCGATACTGGAAATAAAATGACGTGTCCTTGATCGCTTTTTACTTTTCAGGTCGGTGACACTAATTATGAAAGTACTCCTTGGTCGCAAGATCAAGCGGTTCCCCCAGGTATTATTTTATACTTTTTCGGGCTTGAGGGACACAAATCTACGAAAAAGTTCAACTTGGAGTCTTCTTAAGTTTTTCAGACTCTCTAAAATTGAAAAACGCCGAGTTTCTCCTATACTGGACTCGTTAAAATTTCACAGTAAAGGGCCTGTTCAATTACAAACAGGAACGAACCACTCCTTCCTAGGGTTCGAATCAAAACTAGGTTGGACTCATCCGAAGGATGAGCTTATAATCAAGCATATGTTATCCTCCTCAAGCTTGTTAAAAATAAAGAGGTACTTGCCAGAAATGGTGGGGGAAAAGAGAGAAGAATGAGCCTATTTGTTATCTTTTGTCTCAGAAGAAACTTTATTACCACTCTTGGACACGACACTTTTCGTTCACCTGGGTTGGGAAATCCTTTACCTCACAGTTGATCAAACCACTTTGAAAGTCTTCAGCCGGGTTCCGGGGATTAACTTTGAGTCATTTATCACCAAGCCATCTGTTGTGTCGTTATGTGTTCAAGAGGTCTGCAAGCAAAACTTTCATCTGCAAAATACTTGTCATCCGTTTGACCATCCCTGAGTCAGTCCTTACAGGAACATTTCTTCAACTTGAACAATGATTTCGTGTTGTGGGCTTCCCTGCAACGGGTCGCTTTCTATCGACATCAACACATTATCTAGAGAGATGACTTAGGAATCGTCAGTACCTTGAAGTCTGCATGCATCAATGGCAGGTTTCTCGCCTTTGACGTCAGTTTACATCATTGACTTTCGATCGAAGGACTCCGTGAAATGTTCGACATCAACTCATTCATTCACATCTCATGGATTTTACTGGGTACTTTGAGAACCATTGACATTACTGGTGATCTCTCTCACACTTGTTAATAGTTTACATCATCGACTGGTAATCAAGTGGTTTCTACCATGTTCGACATCAACTCATTTATTCGCATGGATAGAATCGTACCAATTCGGGAAGTAGAAATGAAGACGTTGGATCTAGTTTCCACCATCCAGGCTGCAAGGAGTTTTGTATTCATTATCTAAGTAGACTAATCATAAACAGATGGTTGTGCCCATACTGTGTCTACAAAAGTCTATGATTATGATGTACTGCAAGATCATTCTTGTATCAGAGTAGTTAGTCTGTTAGTTAAAGATTTGATCTGAGTATGGGAATGCCTACCTCAGTGATGATATAATCTTATACATGTATTTTGTGTTGAAAATTGCAGGTTCTGACCAGGCTCTCCACGAGATAATCCTTGAAATGATAAAGCGCTTCACCCTTCCTAGATAATACAAAACCCTAATCTATTACAGGCTTCGCACTTTAGGGGGCAATCTGTTACACTAAAAAATGTCACCATGACTATTTACAGTTAGTATGGCTCTATCAACAGTCATGCTATCCTCCTGGGCAAGTATTATGCCTCTGCTCTCCATGTCAAACTCCAAAAAGAGAGAAAGTCTTTATAAATGTATTTATCTCTGGGTACGCAGGTTCTCTCAACCTTACCTGCGGGTACACACCCAATGTTCACAAAAGCTGCGTACTTGTACGCTCTGTATGTAAAGGGGCAGGTGCGTCCCCCTGTAAAGGTCAAAATGCGCAAGTTTCATCTTCAAAAAGTTACTTGTGGTCATTTCTAGAGCATTCTAGAAGGTTGTTCGACGTGTATTGAGCGCCTCCAGATGGTTCATGTACCCCTATCAAAGAGGAACTTATCCCATCAATAAGGGAGCTATCCCATCCAAAGAGGGGATTATCCCATTGATGGTGGACCTGAATAACTTCCTCTAGACCACTATAAATACAGGCATTGGGCCAGAAGGAGGGGAGGTTGGAAGCTAAACATTTCTAAGGGTAAATGCTGCTAGAATTAGGACTCCCATTTAGAAGCTTGTGAGGAGAGATTTCCATCTTTGCTTGTTCTATTTGGAAGTGGGTGAGCTTTTTCAAAGTAAAGGAGAACTCTTGATGGACCCTGGGAGGGACTTGCACAACACCAAGGCTCAGGTTGTAATTGTTCCTTTTGTTTCCTATTAATGCAAATGAGTCCATTCTTCTCAATAACTTGTTATTTATGAGTTGTTTCATGTACTCCTTGGTCTATGTGTTAAATATGTTTTATTCTATGAGATTATCAAGTGCTATTTAATCATTTGATTGTTAGTGGATGTAGGTTTCAAAGTGAAGGAGGAGCTCATCCGGATCAGCGGAGCTGGACTGCTACAACAGCGTTGGACTACAGGTAGGATCTAAACACTTGATTTCTTATATAGTAAATGCATGTTTAGAGAAGGATTGCTCTTGTTTGTCTTGTTTGTCACTAGAGAGTCTTAGGCTCCTAGGGAGGTTGGTTGTGTCCGCACTATCGACTCTTTCCGCCTGACACATATACTTCAAATAATGCATTGTTGGCATTATGGTAAGAAGTCTTTTGTGATGAAGCTTATGAGGCTAAATGATACATCTTGTTAGTTGATCAAAGGAATGGTAGTGCAAGTTTGGATGTTGATACTTATGGTGCAAATCATATATGATGTATGATAGTGGCTAATTACTATCATGGTCTTGAATGGATTGTTGGTCTTTGAACGTGCATGTGCTCAGGGGGAGCATGGATGGATTGATACATCTTGACATATACAAAGGGGGAGCCCAATCAGAGATTTCAACAGGTACTCAGGGGGAGTATGGACAGTAGAGGGAGAGAACTTCTTGGTCTGCCCTTTGCCCTTGATGTCAAAGGGGGAGAGTGACTTGGTGTGGTGGTTGCCATCAAGTCCAAAAGGGGAGATTGTTGGAATTATGATACAAGTGTTGTCCTTTATGGCAACTCACTCAGAGGTATGATACAGGTGATGGTAACTCAATCAAAGGACAGATCTTAGTACAGCAGGTCAAGTGAGATATATACGCAGGTTCATCGTGACCAAGCCACGTATACACGCAGTTTAGATGTTCCAAAGATGCGTATGTGTATACATGCACTTTCACGCAAGGAAAGGCGCGTACATGTTGAAAAAATAAGTTTTGGTCTGTGGTATTTGTTCCATGGTATTTAGGTATTGGTCCGTGGTATTTAGTCCGAAGTGTTGATCCCAGGTATTGGGTCCAAGGTATTTTTTCTACATGGTTTTGGACCATGGTATTGAGAGAAGCCTAAACCTATACAAGGAGAAGATCATTAGGCAAAGGGGAATGAGAAAGTAATGAATGTCTGACGAAGTGTGAAGATCTAGTATGTTGGTTATGGGTTTGTGATGCTTGGCTCAAGTTGGAAATGGCATCGAAGGTATAACTAATTATCTTTAGATCTGTATGCGGGTTCTCTCTGGTGAAAGTGCGTATACACGCAGTTTTGATATAGTCAAGTATCATATGCATTATGAGATTTGGTGTTTCAGGTTGTTGTTTGGTCCTAGTGGTTGTTGCATAGTTCTGGGCTTTGGTCTATGTTCTGGTAACTGTGTTTTGATGACAGGTTTTCAGTGATTCAGTATTGGGTGATTTATAGATTTATGATTGTATTGCAGCAATGATTGGTTTGTATTTATGGATCCAGTCTGAAAATTTATGAAACGTGGTCCCTGGAAGAAAAGAGAAGGTTGTAGTCTTTTGTAGGCCAGCACCTACGTACTAGTACTTCAGCTAGTACAAGAGCTAAGGGGGTTGTAGCTCCCTTCCAGGAGAGTCTGGAGAATGAGAGAAGGTTGTAGCCTTCTGCAGGTAGAAGTGTGCGTACTGGTATAAGGCTGCACCAGTACTATTGTAAAAAGAAGTTTCTTATTAAAGAAAGATAGAGACGAATTGCAGCAGGTGGTTTTCACCCACATTGGTGTTCATGTGTGCTCCTTATGTGTGATGATATATTCTGTTTTACTGCACCCGTTTACTGTTAATATGGTTAATTATGTTCTGATGCACTCATTGGAGATCAACTAACTAAATCATAAGTTTACTGGATATACGCTAGTTGCATTAAACATAGTTGCATATATACACGGGCATCCTTAACTGAAGTAGCATATATTAATATTAATATGGAAATGAAAAAGTTTTATTGATTTGATAATACTGATTCACCCCCCCCCCCTCTCAGTATTATTTCCAACAGAAGAGAGTGGTGCTCCTGCCCAATGATTGCCAGGAACCAAAGTTCAATATAGCTATGATTCCCTTGGTTCACTTTCTCATATGGATCATTGTGTATGCCTTCTTCCATGCCATTCAAATCTTCTACCATTTTCTAATTATTCCCTTGAACACATAAAGGATCAATGATAAGCATAGCCGAAATTCTTCAATCTTAGGCTCTAATGCTCTCCATTGAAGGTGGTCCATGACTCTTTATTCTCCTTTGGATATTCTTCTTCTTGATGTTGTTCTTTAATGATAACAGAGGAGTCTTATTTTTGGATTACTCTTCTTGATATAAGATGAATATCATTTAGATCAAGAGGATCCTTTTGGATATTTTCAATCTCAACATTATAAGGGGGCTGAGGCACTTTATTATTGGGTTTGGAAATGGTTGGGTAGATATTTGAGTTGGATTGGGTCTTTGAAATGGTTGTTGTTGAGGATGTCGCTATGGTGGAGGTGGATGGGATGGACAGACCTGAGTTTGGTATGGAGGATATTGAGGATGTTGAGGGAAATATGGATCACCCCATTGAGGAGGTTGGTGTTGATATGCATGAAAAGGAGGAATGACACACTAGGGAGGATAAGACCATGACGATGGAGGAAAATATGGATCACCCCATGGGTGATGATATGGGTGAAAATAAGGAATGACACAAGACCCCTGATGTGGTTGAAAAGGTTGCGGAGGATAATAGCCTTGTTGATATGGGTTGAAAAAGTAGAGTTACTCCATGCATTCTTCTAACTTATCTACCACATCTTCTTCTACTACCTACACATGATTGAGTGGGGGGGTCTATGCTATTGAAGAATACAATTTTTTGGTTTTTCTAAAACACTTGAATGAGAATCCTATGCAATGAGAGATGTCTAATGCATTTGTTTTGTTTTTATAGAAAATATGAATGCAGAAAAGAAGGAACGAATCATTCCAATAATAAGAGAGTGTTTACTTTGACACCCTCCCCAACAACGACATCAAAAAGTGATGAGTCCAATATTTCAACAAGAATAATACAACTCCCAAGGTTATCGACTTAAATTATCAACCAGGGTTTCGTACAAACTTAAGAGGGACAAAATACACCTCCCTCTTCCTAGTCTGACTCCCTTTGATGCAAGTGAAAGAACACAATGAAACAAATTCAAATGAGCAAAGATCTAGGTAAGTCACCAATCCTAAGTTGCAAAAGTTAAATAACCATAAGCAAACCTATTCTACTTCTTCTTGAAAGTAAATGGTAGAAAGGAAATCTATTATATTTGCAAAAATGTAAAGCATAATGACAACTAAGAAAATCTAATGTATCTTACTGGAAAGGAAAAGACATTAAAGGAAATATATTCTATTTTTTAGGAAAGGAAAAGTCCTAGATTACTCTTACAAGAAGGAAATCACACTTTTCTTAAAGTAAATAGCGGAAAGGAAACATAATCTAATCGCAGAAATCAACATTCAAGAAGCAAGAAATGTAAGAGCTAAATGGAAACCTAACCATGCCTCATCTCAACCAAAGTGGTCTCAGAGAATACATGGGCTATAAATCTACTTATACCATGAATTTGGAGTGAATTTGGGTAGGGAAGATCTCAAAAACACATTTCTACGGGATTGATACAAGATTGCTACAAGATTGACAAGATTGCTACAAGATTTTTATTTCTCAAGAAAACTTGCCGAATGCCCAATAATATCAAATGAAAATGAGATGGGAATTTTTTATTAATTAATTAAGATGTCCTAGGACTTCATTTCAAGTGGAATCACTCAAAAATAACCCTATTAACATGTGCTAAAAAATAGCAGAAAATTACTAGTCTAAAAGCCAAATTTTCAAGAATTACTGAGCTAGTTAACCTATCAAATGTGTACCTTGATCAAGTGAAAATGATATGGGGTAGCTTTTTTATTATATTTAATTTTTTTATCACTCAATCCAAGTCGAATCAGCTCTAAATGAGCTCATTAAAATGTTCTAAAAATTAACAGAAAATTACTACTATGTTGTTGCAAGATCCAAGTGTTGATGGAAATGCAACTAGGTTCGGTCTTCATAAATGTACTTTTGATATTTGTATTTATTCAAGAAAAGAAATATTATTTTTATAATAGATGTAGATGATTTTCTTTCTCATTGAAATAGGTCTAGCACATGTTAAATTGTTATAAGTGAGTCAAAGAGTCAAATGAATTATGTTGAAGACCGTAAGGACATGTTACAGTAGGTATAATTATGTATTAGAGTCAAAGAAGACACCTCCAAGAAAAGTCAAGTCTACTCCAAGTATGTAGCACCATCAAAGGAAGCAATCTAAATTATATATGTCATGTCAGTCTATTGTCCTCTAGTCAGCCTAAAGGAGGGATAGACCTTTATATATAGAGGTTGTCCACTCCCTCAAAAGACAATGCAACAACCTCTGAAATCAGTGAAGTAAGAGAGCTGAGGAAAGGGTGAAAAAAGTCGAATAGAAGGAGCCTCTAATGTAGTGAAGAAGGAGAAGACAAGACCTAAGTTGTGAGAGATGATGTAAGGGTAAAAACACAGCCACATGTGCATGAAAAGAGGCCTCTCTATGGTCTTAACAACAGTAGTATATCAGCACCACCTCTCACATCGTTTGGGCTAGAAATATATGCCTAAAGGGCCTCCCACTCAAGCAAATAAAGAAGGAATAAAAGTGAAGGTAATAGGGTTGTTCTAAATCCTGTTATAGTCACACGTATGAGGAGAAGGAGGATATATCTGCTGTCAGGACATCCCTCCCATTACAATCATACAAGTTCCTTGGTTGGTAAAGAGAATGAAGGGATCATCATAAGGAAAAGGTATCATCAAAGTTATCTCTTCTAGAGTAAGTGCAACAAGATCTAACAACAATTGGACGGAGAACAAAGTGTCAAAAGAAGGAAGTGTCAGGGAACAAAGTGCAGAAAGGAGGAAGGACTTGACTTGTGCTTGGAGGATATTATTGTCAAGGGTCTAGGGTTTGGCATTGATCAATAAGAAGCTTCAATAAGAGAAATTTACAGGGTGTTCCTCTCAAGATAAGATAGGTTTTGGCCCTGGCAGAGAGCCAACATCTTGTGTTCTTGTTCTTATGTTTTTGGTAGCATTTTGATGAAGTACACACACATTCATTAATAATAATAAGAAGAAGATTAAGCTAACAAGACAAAGTAAAAACACTCCACAAATTGTTATCAAGTCAAGAATAATCACACTACACCAATCTTCCCTTGATTCTTCAACATGGTATCAAAGGTAAGGTGACACATCAAGGAAATGGCATCTCAAGAACACTCTTCAAGAAAGGACATCTACAAAAGATGAAGCAGCAAGTTAAGAAGTCTCAATCACTTCAAGAACAAGAAGATCTGCCATCTATCATTCATCAAGGAAGACTAGAAAGAAAAAATAAAATCCTTATATAAAGGTACCTACAAGAGGAGTAAATCAAAGAAGTACCTACATCATCTACAAGCCATCAGACACATCTCATCATCAAGCAAGTCCACTTGGAGAAAGCAGCTTCAAGAACATTAAGATCTAAGGAAGGCAAGCCATCAAGTCTTCAAGGAGAAAGTAAGTCCACGACATCTCAAAATATATCAAGTAAGTATATGTTCCCTTCTGAATATACATCAATTTTTTTTTGCAAGGAAAGCAACAAATTGGTAGGTACCAAAAACTTTCTTGCATGGAAGAAGAGGATTGATTTACTTCTCGAGAATGAACTTCTAGAACACATCAAAGGGAATATCACTATACCTATTAAGGAACAAGCTCAAGCCTTACCCAAGTATAATAAGGATGAGACAAGAGCTTAAAGGATTCTAATAGAATCTAACAAGGAATCTCTCATTCCTTATGTCTCTAAACTTGAAACATCAAAAGAAATCTATGCAAAACTAATAGAGCCATTCTCGGTAAGCACAACTGGAGAAGTGATATCTCTACGAAATGAATTGTACAAGATGAAGATATCAAAGGAACGAATATCTCCCTACTGCATGAAGATCTTTGAGATGAGGGATCAACTTTAAGAGCTAGGGGAAGTCATCTCTAACAGAGAAATGACAATTGCAATAGTCAATGCTCTACCTAAGGATTGGGGCAACTTCACATCAACCATTTATGCTAAGTGTTGGTGGCTAGAATTGTCCTATTTTTTGGTTTCTATCCTATCCCAAACATACCACCTTAACCCCTGTTTTAACCCAAAAGACCTATCTATTCCTGTAATTTGTCCCAATTGCACACATTCCTGCACTCTTATGTTTTTTCATATTCAAAGATTATATATGTACTTAATCATTAAATTACAAGTTTTATATATCTTAAAATGCCTTTGTAACTAATATATTCCTTTCCTAAGTAATTCAATGGAACCAAAGTGTTAATCTATGTGGAATATTGGGTTGGTACAGGAATCGTGCTTGTACCGGTCAGTGTTCCTGCACTTTCTAGGCAGTTGCCAATTCCTTGTTTGAATCATTGTTTATGGATGAGACATCTCAGTAGACCGCACGGATTTCTTGCCAAGAGATCAGTTTCTTTACTCAGCTCAACATTTAGAGAAGAAGGAAGGATATGAAGGTTGGACTTCGGCTGAAAAACCCTTGTTTAGACTTTCTGCGAATAGCTAAAAGGCTTAATATGTCATGTTGTTATATTTCTTGTCGTGGCCAAGAGCCGAAGTATGTATTTAATAAGGTTTGTCTGTATATGTTAGGGAGCGATGATGTATCAAACCTTTGCTACTATTCGTAATTTTTTTGTATCGACATCTTTGGGCTGGATCAGGGGATACACATGTGTATTTTATATTTTTGAAGTTTAATACAAAGGAACATGCCTATTGTGAAGTTCTATGTTTTGATATCATTCTGATGCTTCATTTGAGCGTTTGAAGTTTACATTTCATTACAGGGAAACGAGTTGGTATGCTAGGGCCCAGCCAACCCAACGTGTTCTCCCTTTGTTAAAGGTGTGTCAGATTTATTTTTTATGCAAGGTTAATGAAGAAGATCATGTTTGGATTCTTTATAGCTAATGAACTTTAATTTCTTGCAAGTTGTGTGATCTGGATCCAAGTTTGTGCGTGGTTCATTTGTATTCACTTCTATTTCCCTTCCATTATTTCCTACAAATGTGTGTTGACTTTCTCTTTACTAAGAAAAAACACATTTAAGGTTCCTGCACTAGTGTGTTTTCATTTCAACAAGATTGAAAAGATTCCTTTATTCATTGCGGCCAATCATTCTTGTTTCTGCAGTTTTATTATCATTTTGCAAATAGTGTTTTGTTTATTTTTTTTAGTGAAGCATATTCTAATATTCAAATTTGATTTCGGATTTGATTAATGTCTATAAGCCTTCACTAAAATATTGTTACATTATTTGGGTTCTTACCTACACTCGTTTACTAGATTTAATATTGAATGTGTCAAAAGGATTCCCTAAGTTAAAATGATTGTTTGTATAAGGTTGTAAATATAATGTATTCAATAAATAGTCATCTCAGAAATAGCTTGCTCGTGTTTAAGTCAAAGTAGTTTCCAAGTGAGACGGTTTCTTATTCCAATAGAAATTTCCTTTGGCTATGAAATCACTTTTTTATTTCCGAGCATGAGATTAGTTAATAGTTCATTTTTCTTATCGAATTTCACTTTACAATTTTGTTTTCACCTTGCATTTATTTTCCTTACTTAACATGCTTTTATTTATTTCAAACAATTTGGAAAGCATGTACAGGAACTCTGGTTTCCTAGTATAGGAACCTATGTTCTACTACAGGAATCAACATTCTGAGTACACGAACAGAGTGCTCTAGTACAAAGGCTCAGAGCTCTTGTATGTAGGTCAAGATCTTCAGTAAGGGCCCAATATACATACTTCCAGTATAGAAGCTTCGCTCTAGTATAGGAACAACGTTCCAGTACAGGAACCCTGTTGTGGTATAGGAACAACAACTTGCTGCATGAAGGAAAATCTTAAGGAAGATAGGTATTCTGATTAGTTTGATTATTCTTCTGTCTTACAACCATACTGGAGAGAATCTCAAATAGTTATTTTATCGATTCAAATTGTTTATGATAAATTGAGAGTTTCCTTTGCTTTGGATTTATGTAGAACACATTCTTTTCATTCAGCACCAGAGTTTTTCTTGGTATTCATTGTCGTGTGATCTATCCTTTTGATTCTGCAATTTGTAATTGAAGAAGTAGGAATACAATTAGAGAAGGTTCATATCATTTCTTGGCATTTCCTATGCTACACCTCGAAGTGTACAAAACCCCGAGTTGACAAATTAAGTGTTGAAAGGAGCTTTCTTAACTACAATTCCTGCACCCAACATTTTGGCACCATTGTCGGGGAGGCGTTTCTAAAGATTGGTAAGAACTTTCTTGTTTTCTTTCCTTTGTAGTAGGGGTAAGTCTGCTCTTATTTTTTCTGCAATGTGCTTCTATCATTGAAGGATTTCATAGTGTCGATTTATTTATTCATTTGCGGCATTTTATTTAGCATTCTTTTTTGGTAAATTTAAAAGTTTTGTCATTTTTTGGATTTTATTTTAAGATGAAAGCCTAAAAGGGGTAGAGGACCGAAGCCCAATAAGGGTCGAGGGAACACTGATAAATCTGAAACTTGTTCTCATATTGGACCTTCTTTTGCAGGCAGAAAGTCCAAATGGACACAAACTCATCACGTAGGAACTGTCAACTTGGATTTTGGAAACATGAGTTCAGGTGTGACACAACCCAAGAAGGGGAAGAAGGAAAACGGGAGTGGTTTGATCAAGGGAAAAAAAATGGCAGTGCACGAGGATCATGCTAAGGGGACTGGTGAGAATCAGGTAATTGATGAAAAATCCAAATTTGGATTTCCAATAGTGGATCCCGAAATAATTACTCAAATGAAGAACTTTCTGCCTTCGGCTCTCCCTCATTTCTATGGTAAGGTGCACGAAGATCCTGATTCTTTTCTTTTTGACATTGACATCCTATGTAGAAGCTATGATTACTCTTCAGATGCCTAGAAATTAGAGTTATTCCCTGCCACTCTCAAGGAGTCAGTGTTGCACTGGTTCATGGGACTAAGAGGGAGAACTATAACTTCTTGGGACCAAATGAAGAGGGTGTTTTTGACTAAATACAAGGAATATTGTAAAAATAGAGAAATGCAGGACAAGATATTTACCATTGTGCAAGGTGATGATGAGACCTTGGGGGCTTACTTAGAGAGATTTGTATACATCCTCTAGAGGTTGAAACATAAATTTGACATAAGTACTATCAGGACCTTGTTCTTGCGTGGGCTTACTGAAGATTCTAGGCATAATGAATTTACTAGGACAAGAGGATATTGCTCAGAAAGCTTTTGATCAAATTTGTGACTTTTGCAGGAAATTTTCAAGGAATCAATCTAGATCCAATATAGGAAATCAAGATTAAACTAGTAAACTTGGATATAAATATGCTATGATTATTGGTTTGGAGAACAAAATGGACAATATGAAAATTTAAATAATTAATATTGTTGGCAAGCAAATAAACTCTTTAAAAATTTAGCAGAAATTGGTAGATGAACAAGAGTCTTTGTTTATTTTTTGTCCTAAATGTAGGAAAAATCATTTTTTAAGAGAATGTCCTGCTAATTTTAAATGTGTGATTTGTGCAAAGAACCATGCCACCGAGAAATGCCCCTCCATACTAGGATTAAAAATTGTATTTGAAGGGATAATTCTGAACCTAAACCATTACATGCTATGGGAGCACGAAGAAATTTTCCTCAGGTAGGTGCAAGTATGGCTCCTAAACCTTCACCACATTGTTTTGGTCATAATGCACATCCATATTCCTATTATAACACTCAACACTCTCAACCCTGGTAGAATGGGAACCATTATCAGTATGGGCAACCCCCTCAATCCTAGCAACAAGGATAGAGAGGGTTGAACCATTCACGTTAGTCCTATCTTGCACAAATGTCGTCATATCCTCCTACATATGCACCGCACCATATGTCACAACCATCCTTTCCTCCCCTACCTCAACAAAGTCAATCAATGCCACCATTACCTTTACCACAACCTTTTCGACCACCCAAACTGCCAGCTCATCTGGTACCAAATCCAAATAATAATGTGGTGCAATCGATCTATTCTATTGAGTCGTCCCCTTCTCCTATTCATCAAGCCTTGCCGATTGGGATACATGAGTTTCAATTGAGATCAAGAGGGGTAGTTAAACCATAAAAACAAAAACAACCCATGGTGACGATTGAGGATAAAAATGAGGAGGAAACTCCTAGTCATTCGAAGAACATTGACACCATTCAGCCCATTCACGCACCATTAGAGTTACCTTCTTCAAACGACCTCCCTACCCAGAGAGGCTAGTTATGGAGAGGAGTGACCTCGAGTCCAATCTAGCTTCTGAGCTGAGGAATATTGCATAAGGGTACCTTTGCTTCAGGCTATTAGAGAGATCCCCATCTGCACAAACATCATTAGGGAACTCTGTCTCAAAAATCCAAGGAGGAAGAGAGAAGAACCTCAGACCATTCAATTTGTTGGCCGAGCAACCGAGTTAATGACAGGATGTGCACAAATGGAAAAGTATACCGATCCTAGAAACCTGATTGTCTCTGTTCAAATAGGTGGTATCCTTGTCCCCAATGTGTTAATAGACTTGGGTGCGGCCATCAATGTCATGACTAGGCAAACCATGGATCAGCTTGGGTTGGTCCATATTCGTCCTACCCCTACTATGCTTGAACTTACAGATAGATCAAAAATCAAGCTAGAAGGTGTATTGGATGATGTGGTTGTCTCCATAGACTCTTGGGAATACCCCGTAGATTTTATTTTCCTTCAGCCAAAAAATCTTGTGGGTGGACATCCCTTGATTCTGGGGTGACCATGGCTTGCCACAGCCGATGCTTACATTGGATGTTGCTCTGGTGATATGTATATTTCACATGGAGACTCTAGGAATAAAGTCACCTTATACCTACGTGCTAGATCTATTCAGGAGCTTAAGGACACTTTGTGGTTAGATTATGACAACAGTAATGAGGAGGCTCAACCTGTTTCTTTGATCCACCATCATACAAAGTCTACCCAAGAGGGTGAATTACAAGATTTCTTGAATAATCTGGACACAATGCCTAATTTTGACATGTTTCGTCAAATCTTTAGTCCATATTTTCAAGAAAATTTTGATTCTCAACCCTCATCATCACCGGTATTAGTCGCATTTTCATGCACTCTTGAGCTCGATAATACTCTTGTTGAAACTACTCCAGGAAAATCCTTACATATCATTTCATACCTAGACTCATCTCAATCAGAGTAGCTTGTTTATTTGTTGTGTGATCACCATGATGCCTTTGCATGGAGTTACAAGGACATGAAAGGTATACCTCTTGAAACCTGTACTCACCATATTCATATTTAGGAGGGTGCCCGACTTCTTCGTCAACCACAAAGGCACATGAACCCTGCGCTAAGAGATGTTGTGAAAGAATAATTACAAAAACTCTTATACGCTAACTTTATATATCCTATATCCGATAACCAGTGGGTCTCCCTATTGGTAATAGTCCCGAAAGATGGGAGATGTCGCATCTGCATTGATTGTCGAGAATTTAATAAAGCCACTCTCAAGGATTATTTTCCCATTCGTTTTATTGATCAAGTGCTAGATACCCTTGCTAGTAAAAAGTACTTTTCATTTTTTGATGTCTTCAGTGGGTACAACCAAATCCAGATCGCACTCGAAGATCAAGATAAGACCACCTTTACATGTCCATGGGGTACATTTTCTTACTAATTTCTTCCCTTTGGACTATGTATGCCCCAACCACCTTTAAAAGGGTTGTGCTGACCAATTTTGTTGATCTCTAGTGTGTTGATATCTATATGGATGATTTTTCAGTGTTTGGTAACTCATTCCAAGAAGCCCTCAAAAACTTAGAAAAAGTGCTTTTACATTGCCAAGAGGCTCACCTTGCTTTGAGTGATAAAAAGTGTAGATTAATGTGCAAAGCAGGAGTAGTCCTTGGACATTTGGTTTCCGACAAAGGTATATAGATAGACCTGACCAAAATAGAAGTTATATTGTGTCTTCCTGCACCCAAAATGCAAAGGGAAGTAAGAGGATTCCTGGGACATGCGGGCTGTTACAAGAGGTTCAGTGAGAACTTTTTTAGGATAGCTACCTCCCTTTTCCGATTTTTAGCTAAGGATAGTGAGTTTCTCTGGTCCACATCTTGCCAATAGTCTTTTGAGACATTAAAGGAAAAATTAGTGCAGGCACCAGTTTTGAGAGGTCCCAACTAGTCCCTTCCATTCCACATTTCCTCTGATGCCTCAGATACTTCCATTGGCACAACTTTAGGACAAGAAGAAAACAAACAATCCTATGTTATTTACTTCATCAGTAAAAATTTGTCACCCGCTGAATTGAACTATACAGTGACTGAGAAAGAGTTTTTAGCCATAATTTTTTCTATCAATAAATTTAGACACTACATCACAGGATATGAAGTCTTTGTGCATACTGATCATTCTACGATAAAATATTTAATGAATAAACCATTTACTAGTGGTAAAGTGGCTAGGTGGTTACTATTGTTACAGTAATTTAATGTTACTTTTGTTGATAGACCAGGAAAATCTAATGTTGTAGTTGACTATCTTTCTAGATTGAATAATCCTGGTGAAGTAATTCCTGTTGATGATGATTTCCCTTATGAACATCTTTTTGTTGTGTCAACAAAGTCTCCATGGTTTGCTGACATAGCTAACTATTTAGTCACCAGAAAAACACCACCTCACTTATCTGCTCGTGAAAAGCGGAATATCATATTAAAAAGTGTTGCATATTCTTGGGTCCAAGGAGACCTCTTTTACATTGGACCAGATCTTATCATTCATAGATGTGTAAGAGAGGAAGAAGTGTTTGATATACTAAAATCTGCCCATGATGAACCTTGTGGTGGTCACTTCGCTGATAAGAGAACTGCATATAAAATCTTACGCACTAGATACTTTTGGCCTTCTTTGTTTAAGGATGCCAAACAGTATGTCAAGCGATGCAATAGCTGTCAGCGAATGGGTCAACATGTTCAAGCCAATGAAATGCCTTTATGTCCTCATATTATGATTGAGCCCTTTGAAAAATGGGCTATCAATTTCGTAGGACCAATAAATCCAACATCTATGAATAAAAAGCATATATTGGTTTGCACTGATTTTGTTACAAAATGGGTAGAGGCTAAAGCTATTTCTTTTGCTATAGAAAAAGTTGTTGTTGAATTTTTGTTTAGTGAATTTTTTACTAGATTTGGTGTTCCTAGAGAGATTGTTACTGACAATGGACCACAGTTTATTTCTAATCTGGTACAGGAAGTCATGGATCAATACAAAATTCAACATAGAAAGTCCACTCCG
Source organism: Pinus tabuliformis (assembly GCA_031772625.1). Classification (NCBI taxonomy): domain Eukaryota; kingdom Viridiplantae; phylum Streptophyta; class Pinopsida; order Pinales; family Pinaceae; genus Pinus; species Pinus tabuliformis. Next base: position 994,725,954 of record CM062817.1, read on the forward strand.
TATCACCCACAAGCAAACGGCCAGGTGGAGTCTACAAACAAGGTGATCGAATCCATCCTCACCAAAACAATAAATCTGCATAGGAAGGATTAGGCCAGCAGGTTACCTGAAGCCTTATGGGTTTATCAAACCACTTGGCGGAATAGCATAGGACATACACCATATGAGTTGGTATATGGGAAACAAGTTCTTTTGTTGATAGAGTTCCAGATAAAAACCTTTCGAACAACGATTCAGTTGGGATTAGATCTCTCATAAGCATAGAAACAACATCTATTATAGTTAAATGAGTTAAATGAATTTCGAAGAGATTTTGTTCAACAAAATGTGTTAGTACAACAGCAACGCAAAAGGTGGCATGACAAGTCTATCATGGAAGAAGTTGTTCCAACCAGGTGATTGGGTACTTCTTTATGACTCTAGATTTAAACATTTCAAAGGAAAATTCCATACATGCTGGATGGGACCTTATGAAGTAGTCAGAATTTTCGAGAATGGGGCTATAGAGATCAAAACTATTGATGGGAAAAATTTAGTATTCCTTGTGAACAGGCATAGACTCAAGGTATATTTTCAACCCCTCACAAAGGAGGAATTCATGCAGCAAGTGTAGCAGCAACCTAAGCTATAGATGGTAGATGTCCATGCCAACCTATTACAGATACGATTCTCTCTTTTCAAAACAAAACAAAACAAAAATAATAATTTTTTTTTTTTTGACAAAAACTAAAAATAAAACAAAAACAAAAAAAATATTTCTTGTGATTGTGAAAATCAGTTTGTTGACAAGGTCACAAAAGGATCAGCTTAAAAACCAGCATGCTGATAGGAAGATCGAAATTTTATTAAAATGGGAATGTTGCTTGATCTTTATATGTGCTAATTTTCACCAAGAAGAAGCAGGTTTTTAAGTGTAGGAACTGAGCCCTTATCCAAGTTTGGGATAGCTGACATAGAAATTTTTATGCAAGAAACACTCAATTCCCATTGCATTTACTTTTGGTTTGGCACTATCCAGGCAGATTTTTGAGGTGAAATTTTTCCCTTCTTCTATTTCCTTTTTCGTAAATTCCCTTCTATTTTTTTTCCTTCTTCTTCGTCCTATGAAAATGAACCTTCCCTTTCTTCCAAAGAAACTGCCCCTATCCAACTTTGATTTTCCCTCTTTTCCCCTGAAATTATTTTCCCTTTCCCTTTTTCCATACACCCTCTCGGTGGTTTCACACTTGAATTCCCTGTTGAATTTCCTGCCCATTATGAAATTTACTCCTTTCCTGCTTCTTTTCTCCCTCATGGATTGTATTGCAGGATCTAATTAATTCATGGATTAGATCAAAAGGCATGTATCACTACCAAGAAACTGGCGAATAAAACATCCTTTGGAAATTTCGCAAATATTTCAAGATTCAACCCACAGATTGTATTTTTTTAGAAACCTTTTTCAGATTTTCCGCAACTTCAGTTAGTGAAGGAACAGTGATGTCCTTTGGTACAAGAATGTACGTTCTAGTGCAAGAACAGTAAATTTCAGGTGCAGGAACACGCACTGTTGTGTGCCTCGAGCACAAGACATGTGCGCAATGCAAGAACAATAGTAGTCTTCATTGCAGGAATGTATGTTCGAAGTGCAGGAATGTATGTTCAAGTGCAGGAACTAACAATTCCTTTAGTGCAAGAATGTATGTTATGGTAAAGGAATGCCTAGTACAGGAATGCATGCTTGAAGCCAAAGTTTAGTCCACAGATAAAAAGGAATTTATTTTTTATGTTTGGTACAATTGCGCTCAAGCACAACTAACTGCACTACTTTATGATGATGTCATGCAATGATTTTCTTTCGTAGATGATTAGACTTTGTTCATCGTTTCTAATTAGGAAATATTCTTTTAAGTACATGGACATTTAATTATGAAAACCTATCTTTATTTAAGTTAACATGTGTTCCTTGTATGAAATCATGAGTTGATCAAAGGATGTGTGTAAAAATCTCCGTGAATCCAACGTTCATTTTTTAAAAGCTTGTTGTTAATTAAATAATGACCACTCATATATACCACCTCGCATTTTATCTGTCACCGCCTCCCACCACCAATCATTGTTATTGCATACATTATTAGATCACGCCGTATCATATCATTTCCCAAGAACTGAGATTTTCATGAGTGTGGCCATTAAAGAAAAGATTAATATAGCAGTGTCCAATTCATTCTGTAATTCCAAATTTCTTTGTCCTAAACCTCTTCTAATTAACTCTCCTAATTCTAGGTATTTGAGCGAATTCGAACAAGAAATAGCACCTGTCCGAATTGAACCATGTTATGTGAAGGAAGTAGAGCAAACAGCGGAGCACAAGAATAGTTTGTCCATGATGAAGGAAGCAGGATTTCTCTCGTTCCTGCTAAAATTTGATGGTTTTGATTCAGCTGTGGCATTAGAGTTTTCCTGAACCTTTGATGGGCAAAGAGCCACAGTGGGGTCTTTAGAGTTTGAAGTGATAGGGCAGACTATTTCATAGGCTAAAGGGTTGGCAGCCACAGGAAAACAGTGGTTTAAGAAAGGAGAGCTCGAAAAAGCGGCTTGGCGTAGGTTTGTAGTCAATAAAAAGCAGAAAGTGGACTGGAAGAAAGGGATACAACAAACTACTATGATCGAGAAATGGAGGCACCTGTTGTACATTCTGCAAAAGTTTCTCACCTATGAGGGATGATATTCCCTAGCCTTCCTATATCACATCTGCTTGTTGTTACACTTTGAGTCTGGTAAGTTGATTAATTTTCCTTACTTCTTGCTTAAAAGTTTGGAAAAAATGTCGAAGGGTGTTCAGAAAAGTCAAGAGAGTCAGTTTGGGTTCAAGCTATATCATTACGGGTTGATCTCAATTCTGGTTAGGAAGGAATTAGAGAGTAAAAATGTGACCTGGGAAGGGTTTTTGAAGGAGTTACAAGGAGGAAACATAGTGGAGTCACCCGGGAAGAAGGGTAGAAATAGGAAGGAAGAATCTGGTCCGACAGATAAAACCCTCACCTCGCATACTAGTAAGAGGAAAAATACCTTGCCTAAGGAAACAGTGCAAGAAGAGAAACAAGCATCCATAACCGATACCCTCGCCCTTTGAAGAGAATAACTAGAAGTTATGTTAAGAAGAGGTTTGCCTCTTCGAGAGAGGGCCATATTCAGTCAACCTCTCCAATAAATATAGATGACTCCCAGCCTAGCTCGTCGAATGAGAATAATATTTCGCTCCTTGCGGATGTTATAGTTCACGTGGTGTTTAGTGCAGGATACCTCGAAGAGGAAGATTTTACTCCTCTGTCAGTATTAGTTGGAAAGATGAAAAAGAGGAAGAAATCTAAGACACCAGATGTTAGTGCAGAGAAGGGTCTAGCAAAGGGTTAGGGTAATGAAGTGCAATGTAATGTTGAATAACAGGGAGATGAGATACAATGTGATGACAAAGTGCAGGAAGACGAAACATAATGTGATGATGAAATGCAGGGTGATGAGACACCCTATGATGTTGAAATGCCGGATACTAATATGAAGGATGATATTAGTCTTGATGACACTTGATTTGAGTCAAATGCCAAGAATATTCTGACGCAGGAGGAATTCGTTAAGGAGGAATCCACTCTCAATAGTCAAATCAAGGAGCTGAAGCAACGTATTTATGGACTCGAAATTCTAAATTGGGCCATGAAGGAATAGGGTGTAGTGTTGAAGAATAAGAATGTTGAATTGGAAGGGGAACTTCAAGAACGAAAACGACAGGAAAGAGAGTGTAAGTTCCAAGCTTCGAAATGCTATGGTCGACTCAGGAAATTAGTCAAATGGGTCAAGAAGGCTTGAACTAAGAATCAGAGGACGTTGAATACAGGAATTAGCGTATGGATACAAGACTGAAGGGAGGTCTCCATGTGTTTTTTACAGAGGTAAGGGTTAGGTTGTGTGAGGAGACACAACAAGATAGGGATGGGATGATGTTGGTGGCTAGAATTGTCCTACTTTTTGGTTTCTATCCTATCCCAAACATACAACCTTAACCCTTATTTTAACCCAAAAGGCCTATCTATTCCTATACTTTTTCCCAATTACACACATTCTTGCACTCCTCTTATTTTTTTTCATATTCAAAGGTTATATATGTACTTAATCATTAAATTATAGGTTTTATATATCTTAAAATGTCTTTGTAACAAATATATTCTCCTTTCCTAAGTAATTCAATGGAGCCAAAGTGTTAATATATGTGGAAGATTGGGTTGGTGCAAGAATCATGCTTGTAATGGTCAGTGTTCCTACACTTTCGAGGCAGTTGTCAATTCCTTGTTTGACTCACCATTTATAGATGAGACAACTCAATAGACCGTGCAAATTTATTGCCAAGAGATCAGTTTCTTTATTGGGCTTGGCGTTTAGAGAAGAAGGTGGGATATGAAGGTTGGACTTCAGCTACAAAACCCCTGTTTAGACTTTTTGCAAACAGCCAAAAGGCTGAATATGTGATGTTGTTATATTTATTGTTGTCGCCAAGGCCTGAAGTATGTATTTAATAGGGTTTCTTTGTAGATGTTAGGGAGCGATGTTGTATCAAACCTTTGCTACTATTCATAATTTTTTAATATCGCCATCTCTGGGCTGGACCAGGGGATCCACAATGTGTATTTGCTATTTTTGAAGTTTAATACAAAGGAACATGCCAGTTGTGAAGTTCTCTATTTTGATATCGTTGTGATGCTCCATTTGAGCTTTTGAAGTTTCCATTTCATTACAGGGAAATGAGTTGGTTGGCTAGGGCCCAGCTAACCCAACTCATTCTCCCTTTGTTAAAGTTGTGTTAGATTTATTTTTTATGCAAGGTTAATGAGGCATATCATGTTCGGATTCTTTATAGCTAATGAAATTTAATTTCTTGCAAGTTGTTTGATCTGGATCCAGGTGTGTGCGTGGTTCATTTTCATTCACTTTTATTTCCCTTCCATTATTTCTTGCAAATGCGTGTTGCCTTTTTCTTTACTAAGAAAACATACATTTAAGGTTCCTGCACTGGTGTGTTTTCATTTCAGCAAGATCGAAAAGATCCTTTTATTCATTGCAGCCAGTCATTCTTGTTTCTGCGAGTTTATTATCATTTTCGCAAATAGTGTTTGGTTTCTTTTTTTTAGTGAATCATATTATAATATTCAAGTTTGATTTTAGATTTGATTAATGTATATAAGCCTTTGCTAAAACACAATTACATTATTTGGGTTTGTACCTGCACTCGTTTGCTGGATTTAATATTGAATGTATCAGAAGGATTCCATGAGTTAAAATTATTGTTTTTATAAGGTTATAGATCTAATTTATTCAATTAATTGTCATCTCAAGAAAGAGATTGTTGATGCTTAAGTCAAAGTAGTTTCCAAGTGAGACAGTTTCTTATTCCAATAGAAATTTCCTTCGGCTATGAAAGCACTTTTTATTTCTGAGTATGAGATTAGTTAATGGTTCATTTTTCTTATAGAAGTTCACTTTACAGCTTTGTTTTCACCTTGCATTTATTTTCCTTATTTAACACGCTTTTATTTCTTGCAAACAATTTGGAAAACAAGTACAGGAACTCTGGTTTCCTAGTAGAGGAACCTCTGTTCTAGTACAGGAATCGACATTCCAAGTACACGAACATAGTGCTCTAGTACAAAGGCTTAGATCTCTTGTATGCAGGTCAAGATCTTCAGTAAGGGCCCAATATACATACTTCTAGTATAGAAGCTTCGCTCTAGTACAGGAATAGCATTCCAGTACAGGAACCTTGTTGCAGTACAGGAACAACAACTTGGTGCAGGAAGGAAAATCTTAAGGAAGACAGGTATTCTGATTAGTTGGATTATTCTTCTGTCTTACAACCATACTGGAGAGAATCTCAAATAGTTATCTTATCGATTCAAATTGTTTATGATAAATTGAGAGTTTCCTTTACTTTGGATTTCTGCAAAGCACATTCTTTTCATTCAGCACCAAATTTTTTCTTGGTATTCATTGTCATGTGATCTATCCTTTCGATTATGCAATTTGTAATTGAAGAAGTAGGAATAAATTAGAGAAGGTTCATATCATTTCTTGGCATTTCCTGTGCTACGTCTTGAAGTGTACGAAACCTCAGGTTGACAGATTAAGTGTTGAAAGGAGCTTGCTTAACTGCAATTCCTACACCCAACACCAAGAAGGAAGCTACCCCAATAAGTGAAATGTGGTCTCTATACAAGATAGAGGAAACAAGAATCAAAGAAAAGGAATATGTGGGATCAAATGATCAAGATTTTTCTACCACGACCAAGAGAAAGGGAAAATTTGGTCCACGAAGAACAAACAACAAAGAAATTTCCAAAATCCAATGCTATGGATGCCAAGAATATGGACATTACAAGAGGAATTGTCCTCAAATGAAGAAGGAGAAAAACAACAAAAGAAAAAGGGAAGAAGCTCATGTGACTCAAGAAATGAAAGAAGAAGACAAGAAGGAAAAGAAGGAAGATCCTCCAGATCTTTACTATGACTAAGTCTACTTCTTTACTTAAAGTCTTCTTTCAAAGTTTTGAGTAGTATAGGAGCATGTAGGAATAGAATAAAATTTCATGGCTAGAAACATCTTCTAGAATCGAGAAACATGATGTACATAGAGTTGAAAATACTCATGTAGAAGGAGCATTTATAATATAACAAAATGCATGGTTAGATATATCTTCTAGAATATAGGAGCATGGTAGATATAGCTCAAGATATTCATGTAGAAGGAGCATACCTAGAATAGGACCTCATCCACAGTGAGAGAAAATTGTTCATGATTAAGAATCTTAGAAGACCTTCGTCATCAAAAAGAAAGAAACATTTTCAAGATAAGGGTCTTCAAAATCCCATGATGGAATCTTCAAAAGAAGATTCATAATCAAAAGCAGATGTCTCATTGGGAATCCCATTCATGGGATTCAAGAAAAGGATGATATGCAGAAAACCTAAGATGAATCAAGAAGGGACACACGAAGGACAACCAAATGAAGCTAATATGATCAAAATAGAATCAAGATGAGGTATGTATGCATCAAACTTTAGTCATGTTATCATATGTATATTATTGAGTCATGGGAATAGTTTTATGACATGATCAAGTATGAAAGAATATATTTCACCAATGACATGCTCAAAGGCATATACTACAATGCAATGTAGGTCAACAAAAGGAAATACTCACATAAGGATTATAAGATTGTTGACTAAGAAGCAAGTGAAGAAGAAATGTTGACTAGTCCTAGAAGCAAGCAATGAAGAAGTGCTCCCACAAGGAGAATAAAGTGGTTAACTAATATATCCAAGAAGAATCAAATGAAGAAATAGATCATGTATGTGAAGAATGCCATGATAAAAAATAATCACTATCTGACAATGACCCTTTGAAGACATCTCCCAAAATAAGGAAGGATAACTCTGACTAAGAAAGGAAAAGATTAAAGGACCCTTGACACCTATGAAGGCCTTAAAGATATGAAAGGTGTAGATAATTGCTTCTACTCTAAGAAGAAGTCATGATGAAGAATCCATCCAAAAATATCACCATTTAATGTTGAAGCAATATTAGGATGAAGTCATGAAGGCATACTAGATTGAAGCATGTAAACAAGCAAGTACAATAGAGAATCCATGAGAAGAGTATTATGAAGCATGGAAAGATGATAAAGGAGTAGCTAGATGAAAAGAGAACTTGATATATGACAAGAAGGCCACTTTCCATGAAAGAAGCAATGACATGACAAACCAAGAAGGAAAGTGATCGATGGATGGTGCCCTACCAAGAAGAAGTTCAAACAAAAACTTTATGACATCAAAGGAAAGAAGGAGATCAAGTAGCTGGAGGACCCACGAAGAAGAATTTTTTGATGAATGAACAAGTCCCTAGCTAAGAGAGAGTTATAAAAAGTTCCCAATTACAAAGGAACTTGGACAAGGACCTTGTCAGAGGATACTTGGGCATGTCTTCCTCAATTGAGAGGAAGAGGTAGACACAACATTCTTGTCTTCACTTGGGAAGAAAGAATGGGAGGATTGGGTAATAATCTAGCATCTGATATTCTTTGAGGATGTGTAGGGCATCCAAGACAAGAGTAGTAAAGAGGACCAATATACTTTGGGGTTTGGGAACCCAATATAAGAATAGTCCTAGAAGGTCATACTTAGTGAACACCCAAGTGGGTATGTACCTTGAGAGACAATGACTAAGGTGTCTATAAGTCATTAGTCTTGCCAAGATTGTGCTCTGATCTATTGAGAGATAGATATTTTAGTCAAGGCCTTGCTGTGGAAACAATGTTGGTTACTATGATGCTATAAAATATGGATTTGCAATCCAATTTCTCTTATGTGAACTCTTCAAGATTGAAAAATATCCAAACACCTTGTAATGATGTATGAATACCTCCCTAGTTAAGAGGGAGTGTTGAAGGAAATGTAACTAGGTTTGGTCTTTGTAAATGTGTTTTTGATATTTGTATTTATTAAAGAAAATAAATATTATTTTAATAATATATTTCAATGAGTTTCTTACTCATTGAAATAGGTCTAGCACATGTTAAAGTGTTATAGGTGAGTCAAAGAGTCAAAATAATGATGTTTAAGACCTTAAGGGCATGTTAAACTAGGTATAATTATGTATTAGAGTCAAAGAAGAAACTCCCAAGAAAATTCAAGTCTCCTCCAAGCATGTAGCACCATCAAAAGAAGCAATATGAATTATATATGTCAAGTCAGCCTATTATCCACTAGTCAATCTCAAGTCAGCCTAAAGGAGGGACATACCTTTATATATAGAGGTTGTCCACTCCCTCAAAAGAAAACACAACAACCTATGAAATCAATGAAGTAAGAGAGTCGAGGAAAGGGTGAAAAAATTTGAATAGAAGGAGCCTCTAGTGCAACAACGAAGGAGAAGACAAGACCAAAGTTGTGAGAGCTGATCTAAGGGTAAAAACATAGTCACACATGTGAGAAAAGAGGCCTCTCTGTGGTCATAACATCAAAAGTATATCAACACCACCTCTCACATCATTTGGTCTAGAAATATAGGCCTAAAGAGCCTCCCACTCAAGTGAAGAAACAAGGAATAAAAGTGAAGATAATAGGGTTGTTCGAAAGCCTATTATAGTCACACGTGCAAGGAGAAGGAGGTTGTCTCTGATGTCAGAAAAACCATCCCATTACAGTCATACAATTTCGTTGGTTGGTGAAGAGAAGGAAGGGATCATCATAAGGAAAAGGTCTCATCAAAGGTATCTCTTCTAGAGTAAGTGCAACAATATCTAACAACAGTTGGAAGGAGGACGAAGTGTTGGGAAACGAAGTGCCGAAAGAAGGAAGTGTCGGGGAACAAAGTGCAGAAAGGAGGAAGGACTTGACTTGTGCTTGGAGGATATTCTTGTCTAAGGTTTAGCATTGATCAATAAGAAGCTTCAATAAGAGAAATTTACCAAAGGTTTTTCCTCTCAAGAGAAGAGAGGTCTTGGCCATGGCAGAGAGCCAACATCTTGTGTTCTTGTTCTTATGTTTTTGGTAGCAGTTTGATGAAGTACACAGACATGCATTAATAAGAACAAGAAGAATATTAAGCTAACAAGAAAAATTAAAAATACTCCAAAAATTGTTATCAAGTCAAGAAGAATCACACTACACCTAATTTCCCTTGATTCTTCAACACCAAGTTCTAGAAATTCTATATTTGTGAACTAGTAAACCAATCCAAGTATTTCAACGATGAATATTATTTTTGAAAGTTACTATAAGGAGGCATCATGCTTGTGAATCTTTAAATAACCTTCAAAACCACTTATTTCAATCATTTAACCAATATGACCTGCAAGAAAAGAAGCATGAATAGTAAATGTAGAAATAAAAGATGCAAGTGAAAAATACATTCAAAGGATAAAGAAATTATACAAGAGGGCTCTGAGGCTCCTGGGATGGCCAAGCCCAAGGATAATTAGAGTCCTATGAAGGAAACCAAGCCTTGGAAGCTTAAAATGACACCAAACTTCATTATTTGAATCAATCCAAGTACATCCTTGCTAGAAATGAATGTGGAGCTACTAGATAACAAGTTTTCTCTGCAAGAAGACTAAGAAATATGTGCCCCCTAGAGGAAAATTCGAATTAATACTTACACAAAGTGATGAGGAAGCATTCTCCTTTAAAGGAGGTAGATTTCCCCTCCAAAATCCCTCAAAAAGTGGATCTGGTTCCCAACACTAGGAATCTTCATTAAATGACAGGGAGCACATTCCTAGATTTTCTCAATCACTGGAGCTCCATAATTTGTGCAATAATTTCATAATATATTGTTCATTTATTATCTAATATGGGTCCATCTTGTAGCAAGGAGAAATTCCCTAGATTATCTCAGCCTACAAATCTTCATAATCTACCCAATATTCTACAAAAATAAATAATATTAGGCACATAATATGCAATTATCTCTAAACCTTCCTAATGAACATATTAAAGTTAGAAATATGTCATCTAATGCAAGAGGTTTAATGTGTTGAAGGATGGTCAGATGGGCCTTAATTTATGTCTAAGTTAGGGACCCATCAAGCATTGAGGAAAATTGTTGCAATGAAATAAAGAACTTAAAATGTTGTAATGTTTCTAAATATGACACATGAGAGTATGTAACACTGAGGATAATGTTCCCTTAAGGGGGAGGGGACTGTAACACCCCCAATAATTAATGGAAACCCTTGATATGTTAATTGTAAGTAATTATGGTATTGATCCATGCATGTGCATATTAATGTAAACGGACAAAAAACCAAAAAAATGTAATTGTAAATTAATAACAACTAATGAAGAGGTGAATCCTTGATATGGACTATGAGAAGCCATGAGGAGGGGGGAGGAAAACAAAGGGAATTTTGTGAATTAATCATTTCCCATGAATTATTGGCTACATCAAAGGCTCATGAATTATAATATTGTCAAACTTACCCCAACTATATTATCCAAGATATGGGAATTGCAACACTAGAAAAAAATTGAGTTATGAACATAAGTTTATGATCTAATCATAGGATAAACCTAATAGGAATAATATCAAAGAATATGACCCATGAAAGAGAAGAAAAGATGACGAAATGAGTGTAAGAAGCACTTGTGCTTGTGAAGAAGAATGAATGTTTCAAGGAAGAAGCACTAGTGCATGCCTCAAGCATGAGAAATCAAGAATGAGCATTCATGAAAAAAATGCACCCATGGAAGAAAACAAACAAGTGAGGAGATGAGAGAGATATAGAGAGAGGCATATAGAATGCAAGAGAAGACCAACACTCGTTTGAGTGTAGGATCATATGATAAGAAGAAAGACAAACAGGTAGAAGGCTAATGAGTTGATTGGATGAAGGAGAATAGTCTTCATGAATTCACCCTATGTTGTAATTGCGACATTGATTGAGGAGGTTAGTGAATAAACATTCAATCTAGATCAAGTGCTTGAAGGAAATTTTGAAATGTTGGTTTGACGAAGACACAGTAAGGCACTAAGAGAAGGAGAAGTGCTAAGGGAGTGTAAGATCAATGAGGGGATTTTGCTTGTGCTCTATAGGCCATCTGTGGCCATATTTTGTTGTATTAATATTTCTTGACTTAGAACTTGAAGTGAAAAATCCTAATTCATTATATGTGAGGGGTAGAGTGAAAATGAAACTCTCAGCCTCAAGCAATTTTATTTCTTTTCATGAAAATATTGATTGTCATATGATTTTTTCTAAAATGAGTGTACTGATATGAAATTATTATGTAGTTAAATGATGTTTCCTTTTAATTTTCTTGGGATGAAGTTGAAAATTATTAAATGATTGATTATGTGATGCTTTTGAAAAGCGTTGTGTGGTTGTTGTAAATGATATATCCATAGGGATTTTATTCCTAAGAAACTAGCATAGTGTGGTTAAATGAGAGTGTAATTTGCAACTAGAGTACCTCGAGTATGATATGGGATGTAAACCAAAAATGAAATCTAAAAATACCATCACATGCAAATAGCTAAGAAAAATGAGAAGAGTCTCGTATTTTTAAGATATGGCTTGTGTATGAAGCAAGTTTGGAACATAAAGTGATTCCTCGAAAGAGGAGACTGGTCACACACACATCAGATCGAGAGTGTGGATGGATGCATTCCATGCAAATAGTGAGATGAGATTGTTACCCATGGTAGGTTGATGAAGCAAAGGATAACCATACAAATAAGTATTATGGTTAAATAAATATTTCATCTAGGTTTGTCAAAATTCATGGAAACAATTATGCATAAATAAATATTGTAATACACTTATTCACTAATATGTGTTGTAATAATGCTAAAGATTTGGAGATGGCTAGAAAACGCTAACATAATGACAATGAAGAACAGATGAAGAGGATTTTGTTACTAGTGTAAATGAGGAAGCTCTAAGGAGCATTGATGTAGTGAAACAAATAACCTGAAATGGTGTAATGTTGTTAAAAATAACACCCAAAAAGGTGTGAATGCTTAGGATGGTGTTCATTTAGGGGGGAGAGGATTATATCACCCATAGAAGTTAACCCATCTATTGATATTGTAATTTTGATTAATTATGTTATTGATCCTTGTATGGGCATATAAGTATAAATGGGAAGAAAGACCTAAAATAATTGTAATTAAAATTAAATAACAACCAATGAAGAGGTGAAGCCTTGATATGAACTTTGAGAACCCATGAGAACAAGGGATGGAAACAAAGGGGATTTGGTGAATTAATCATTTCCAATGAATTATTGGCTATTTCAAAATATCATGAGATCTAAGATTTTTAAAATTTCTTTGAGGAAAATATTTTGTGGGAATGTGCAGAACTTCCATATTTATGGAAGTTGCAGGGGTGTGCCCCAACTGTATTATCTAAGGTATGAGAATAATACCACTAGAATACATCTAAGGTCTAAAGATAATCTTCTTCTTTGAATGAAAGACTACCCTGATAGGAAATCTATCAGATAAGTTGAAACATCAAAGAGAAGAAAAGAAAAAGAAGTATGTGAAGGAAGCACTCATGTAGATGAAGGAAAATGAACCCTTAAAGGAAGAAGCATTGGCATTTCCCATAAGCATGCACAATCAAAAGGATAATTCATGAAAAAGAGTGCACTCCTGGAATAAAAGGAACAAGCGAGGAGACTAGAGAGAGAGAGAGAGAGAGAGAGAGAGAGAGGTGCAGAGAATGTAATAGAATACCAACGCTCATGGGAGTGCAGTAGTAGAAGATAGAAAGAGAGATATCTAGGTATAAGGCTGACGAGTTGATTGGATGAAGGAGAATGGCCTTCATGACTCTACCCTATCTGGTTGAGCAAGATATTCCCTCTTGGCTTCATGGTCTGGTACAGGGGTGGCTAAATACAAGAAATGTTGTAGTGCAATTGAGACTATTGTGGGGTGGAACGTGGCTCACTCTTCATCAATTGTAGGGAATTTTTTGTTATAATTAGATAATTTCCTTTAGGGAATTGAACCTATAATGTAAATAATATATAGTGAAATAGAAATTATGTTAACCAATTGTTTATCTATATGCTTACTTATTGAATGGATATTATGGCATTTGCATTATTTGTTTATGAGACAAGAGGGTAAATCAAGTTTTAATGGCTATGATGGTTGTGTAATAATCAATCCATGCGTACTTATATAACCTTATGTGCTCATATGTTGTGATCTCAAGAGAATAGGACTATTAGACTAATTTCCTGGCTATTGTGAATGTCTACAACTATTATAGACTATAATCAACTAAGAAGTAGGGTTGAGAAGATAGGGGAAATCAATCCTCATTCTCTTGGACAGACATGATGGCATGTTGGTTATGAGGAAATCTCAATGAGTTCAATGAGTATGATCAATCTATTCTAGATATACTAGAGGAGCCTTGTGACTGTTGGAGAGATTAAAAGGTCTAGTTAATGATTTGGACCCAGATTCAAGGAAAACAACCTGTTATCACTTGAGATTTCACCCTAGGCTGAGGAAGGTAAACCTTCAAGGCAACATCAAACCATTTCACCTCGTAGCTAGCCCTACGGGGTATGAGAAGGCTCTCTCCGGTCAAAATCGGTAGATCTTTCAATGGGATGAGCTGACCCAATTAGGAACACTGATATTAGGCTAGTAAACTGATAAGGAGGGTTTATTTAAAGTTTTTGGGGTTTTTGGTGGCAATTGGAGGATTTGCAATTTTAGGGTGCGGGGATTTGACACAGTTTCTGCAGGTGGGTCTTTGGGGCAAGGTAGGAGTTTGTGTTGATGCCTTTAGCTGAGATGGATGATCAAGGAAGAAAAAATAGAAGCTAAAGAGGGCAAACAATGACTTTGAATCCTCTCTAGACAGTGGAAAACATAAACATTAAACAAATTTGAAAGCTGAGCATGGCAAGCATGAATTCAAACTTTATCACTTCATTTGTTCAATAAGCTGCAGTAAAGAAAGAGATGGAACACATAAACACACTAACAATTACAATAAGAGAACACACCATCAACACAAGAGTCCACAAGAATCCCAATGATGTCTGCAAAACCCTGGTCTTCCTTTTCCTCAAATTGCAGAGATACAAGTAAAATATACAATAGGAGCTTCTCCCTCAAAAGTCCAACCATGAAAATGAGCAAGAGAAGGCATAATATAGATGATCTAACTCCTTTCCCCACCTCTAGGGGTCGAGCTCAGCTTCCTAGGAGCTGTTTCAACTAATTCTAAACTGAGCACTAGATAATAGGCAGTCAAAACAACTTGCCACTAAAACTTAGGTAATCTATCCATGCATTAAATATTCACTATTTACATCAAAGAAACTTCTAGAAGTGTCAAAGGAGATTAAATGTATCCAAGTGCTATGAAAATTACACAAAAATCCATCATTTACATGCCTCAAAAGTCAACCAAAGTAAAAACAGTGTTTTGCTGGCCGAACTGGTCAAAACAGTGAAATTTCCCTGAGTGGTCGCGCCCCTCACTTTGACTGGTCCCGCGCATTGAGAGCCTGTTTGAGGGCCTTCCCGGTGTCCAAATCAGTTGCAAAATAGCGCATTGGAAAGGTCTGTGAGTCTCCTTTCCAACCCCACTGGAATTTCTAAATTTGGAGTTGATTTGACCCCTCAAAAGTCATTTCTCCCAAGGCAGCTTTCTGCAACTCAAAAAAGGGGCAGAAAGTCAAAATTTGCATGTATTTTGAGCTTTTGGAAGCCCAAATCTTCATAAAATCTGAAACCCATCCATAGGCAAGTGTATTTTTGCATGAAAATTCCAAAAATGCAAAGTTTTCCTCGTTCTGAGTTGCCCCCATGTATGGTCGCGCGCGGGGTGAGGTCATTTCTCCCAAGGCAGCTTTCTGCAACTCAAAAAAGGGGCAGAAAGTCAAAATTTGCATGTATTTTGAGCTTTTGGAAGCCCAAATCTTCATAAAATCTGAAACCCATCCATAGGCAAGTGTATTTTTGCATGACAATTCCAAAAATGCAAAGTTTTCCCCGTTCTGAGTTGCCCCCATGTATGGTCGCGCGCGGGGTGAGACTAGTCAAATGGCCAAAACCTGTAAAATTCCCAAAAATGCCAAAAATGTTTCAAAACTCTCAAAATTTCTTAGGTTTGCTGCTAGGAGGATGCTAATGAGTATCATGGTGAGTGAGAGAGGCCTCAGCCAAGATACGGAGCGGGTTGGTCTTCTTCTTCCTCTTACGGGCCTCGGACAACCTCCTTTGGAACATCTTCATTTTCGCCTTGCAAACATGCATCCTCGCCCAATAGTGATTCTTCATGTTCCATAGCAACCTCTTGTCCTCGTTTGCCTTCTCTAACAGCCTCTGCAAGTGTGTATTCACACGGATAAGCATGGATTCCCTCTCCTTGGGAAGCAAGTCACCGGGCCTCCTACGGTTGATGACTCGGTCACTTCGAATCCTCCACAGCTCATCCAACTCTTTCTCATCCTCAAGTTGCTTGTTGCGCTGCTCAAGATATTTTATTGTCCATTGGGCCATGTCGAGCTTCTGCTGTAACAAGCGGTTTTCCGCCTCTCTTTGTCGGATGATCTCATGCAAATCTGAAGTGGGGGAGCGAGCATCAAGATTAATGATGTCAACCTATGTGTCACCGGCTCTCTCCTCCTCTGTCATGAGCTGTTTGCCCTCCCGTACTGTTGATGGAGAATGCGAGGCCCCTTCCACCTGCTGTGGAGAAAGTACTCGTCGAGCTGCTGCAAACAAGGTCCTGTGACCTCTCTGGTAGGTGCCCTGAGGTGAGGAAGCAACCTGTCTCGGAACAATGATCTCGGGCTGGTGAGATGGACCTCCCTCCTCATAAATGACCTCTGGCTCTGGGTGTAGCTGTGGTGGCACTGTAAAGAACTCATGAGAAATGAAGTCTGCCCATGGAATGCCCTGCTGACTCAATTGATGGGAAACAATGAGCTGGATGAGACCATGATGGCACAAAATCCTATACTGCTGAGCTGGGGACCGCCTCTGGAACACGGACACCATCCTCTGAATGCCCTGGAAGAAGAAAACCGGGATGTTCATCATCCTCACTCGGGTTAAGTGCATCAACAGGGAATGTGATAAGAGAAGACCTGTGAAAATCTCCCCTCACATGTGAAGTAATGCATGATAAGCCGCATGATCGGAGCATACTCCCCCTGGAGGAATCTGAAAGGAAAGAACCCCGACAAGTGGCTCATGAATGCTGGCCTGACATATGGCTCAAAATAAACATAATCCAGCATTTTGCGCTTGGGCCACACCTCACCCACATTTGGTATCCCGGTAGCCTCTGAAATCACCTCCGGAGATAGTACAAAATTCACCCCTGCAAGAGCGACCTGGCCATCATGAAGGTGCAAAACAAATAAGCGGGCCAACTCCCTGTGGTGCTGAATCTGGGCAAGCCTCTCACAGAACTGAAAACATGACATATAACGGAAACAATTCACTGCCATAGGACAGGCCTGCAATTCTGCCAAAGAGGTGGGTTCCTCTCTCCTATGATGACCACCTTTGCCACCCTTACGAGGCCTCTGCTGTACCTCGATCTCCGTGGAAGAAGACCGGTCATCACCTTGCTCGCAAACAAGGTCCTGTGACCTCTCTGGTAGGTGACCTGAGGTGAGGAAGCAACCTGTCTCGGAACAATGATCTCGGGCTGGTGAGATGGACCTCCCTCCTCATAAATGACCTCTGGCTCTGGGTGTAGCTGTGGTGGCACTGTAAAGAACTCATGAGAAATGAAGTCTGCCCATGGAATGCCCTGCTGACTCAATTGATGGGAAAAAATGAGCTGGATGAGACCATGATGGCACAAACTCCTATACTGCTGAGCTGGGGACCACCTCTGGAACACGGACACCATCCTCTGAATGTCCTGGAAGAAGAAAATCGGGATGTTCATCATCCTCACTCGGGTATAGTGCATCAACAGGCGAATGTGATAAGAGAAGACCTGTGAAAATCTCCCCTCACATGTGAAGTAATGCATGATAAGCCGCATGATCGGAGCATACTCCCCCCGGAGGAATCTGAAAGGAAAGAACCCCGACAAGTGGCTCATGAATGCTGGCCTGACATATGGCTCAAAATAAACATAATCCAGCATTTTGTGCTTGGGCCACACCTCACCCACATTTGGTATCCTGGTAGCCTCTGAAATCACCTCCGGAGATAGTACAAAATTCACCCCTGCAAGAGCGACCTGGCCATCATGAAGGTGCAAAACAAATAAGCGGGCCAACTCCCTGTGGTGCTGAATCTGGGCAAGCCTCTCACAGAACTGAAAACATGACATATAACGGAAACAATTCACTGCCATAGGACAGGCCTGCAATTCTGCCAAAGAGGTGGGTTCCTCTCTCCTATGATGACCACCTTTGCCACCCTTACGAGGCCTCTGCTGTACCTCGATCTCTGTGGAAGAAGACCGGTCATCACCTTGCTCATAGGTTTCAGTGGTTGACATGGTGCTTTTGAGCAAAGTGAAGCAAATAGATAGAGTAAACTGCTGCCCTTGCCTGCAAAAATGCTGAGAAGTATGCTGTTTTCAAGGGGGAAAAAATCATAAGGGAAATGTTAGGGGAGGGATTTTTAATAAGGAATGGGAAAATATGTAAAAACAGGGATTTTTAAGGGATAATTCACAAAATGTCAAACATATCATCTCATCTTCCATCATTAGGAAATCATTTGCAAAGAAATACTTTATTAGGGAAAATACGTATGATAGTCATCAAGGGAAAGGACATGCATTTGCAACAGGAGTATAGGACAGCATAGATAGCTTGCTCCTTTGAGTTTTTTGTTTTTTCAATGTACATCATAAGGTAAACAGTGTTTTTCAAAGGATTTTATGTACATTTAGTCATAGGGGAACAAGGCTTCTTTTACATCTTGTCATAAGGGAAAAGGGATCTTAATTGAACAGGATTTTAGGGAAGGGGTAGAGAGGAAAACAGGGCTTGGTTTTGGGGAGACACAACAATATTCTTTTTGTAAACAATATTTACAACAATATGTCCATTTTATACATATACACAGCTGCATTTTTCTTGTTTTTGCTATGGATATGCAACAGCAGTGTGTCTTCTATTTTCCAATGACTATGCACAACAACATCTTTTTTTTTTTTTTTTTTTTTGGTCATTTTGCCATATTATTGCTCTTTTCTCTTTTTACATAACATTTTTTATCCTTGCTGTTGTTCATTTATTTTCCTTGCCGTGTGGAGGGTATTAGGGTTTAGGTAGAATACATGAAAGGGCATTAGGGTTTTGTAAAGGGATTTGGAGGAGGGATAGGGTTTTTAGGAATTTTGGGATGAGA
Source organism: Pinus tabuliformis (assembly GCA_031772625.1). Classification (NCBI taxonomy): domain Eukaryota; kingdom Viridiplantae; phylum Streptophyta; class Pinopsida; order Pinales; family Pinaceae; genus Pinus; species Pinus tabuliformis. Next base: position 994,744,852 of record CM062817.1, read on the forward strand.
GATTTAGTTTTTATTGCAAATGAGATAAGATATAAACATATTATGACATTTGTGAATTTAACAGGAAACAAGGAGGGAATAAATAGGGATTTAAAGCCTTGAAAAATCATCAACCCTAGCATAATGCCTACATGAACAAGCAATCACCCAAATCCATTTCTCCTTACATTTCTTGGTGATAAACATATATATGCAAGCCCATCATTTCATGTTTCAAGCATTCAAACGCACTAGAAGACCCTACCTCGATCAGTTGAGCAAGCAAGAGGACGATTTAGTCGATTTGGAGTGGTTCTGTAGAAGACAGCTTGAGTGGTCGCGCCCCTGCTCTGAGTGGTCGCGCCCTGCCTGAGTGGTCGCGCCCTTTAGAAAAATACACTACAGAGGGGTCGCTGAGTGGTCGCGCCCCACCCAACTGGTCGCGCACTGAGCCTGAGTGGTTGCGCCCCGGAGAATGACTCCAACTTTCTACAAATCGCCTCTTTTGACTTCTCACTCGTTTTTGCAAGCTATCAAATGCATAATGAGGTTGTTTAGAGGGAAATTTACTCTTTATAGGCCCAATTTGAAAAAATTAACTTACCAAACCCACTTTCTAATGTTTTTGTTTTGAAATTCACTTTTAACACTGTTTTGAGTTCACTTTGTCCTGAATTTGATCTTTTGAGTGCTTTAACTCCGTTCTTTTTGCAGGTTGACCATCTGATGGACTCTGGCGAGGAGACCAGGGTTATTGCCGGCATTTTGAAGAATTTTGAAAATTTTCCTTATTTTTTGCAAATTTCACATGACCTTGGGTTTAAAAACAGGGTTTTTAAATCCAAGGTATAAATGAGTTGTACCTGATGAAAAATATCAATGGAACATATTAACATACCTCCTTCCGGCTTGTTGGGGACTATTAGACCTCTGACTCATGACCTTGCAGTGATTTTTGACCAAAACCCTAGACCTAAGACTTGGGACTTCAAGACAAAAATAAAACAAGTGTAACACAAGCTCATTAAATGATATGACCTGATCCAGCAAAGCGAAGAAGGGAACAAGGACCGGCTCCTCCATCAGTTTTATGGCATGCCTAACGGGATGCAAAACTGATACTGATGAGACACCTACCTATGCACATGCAAAGAGCTTTTGATCACCGATGGAGGGCTCAAGACCGACACTAACATTGGCTCCAATGGGGATGGTAGCTCCTTGGAGGTGCCAAGAACCTTAGACCTCTGGGAGAGCAGACCAGTGCCTTATCCATTGGGCGATGGAGTCATTATTTACACCTTTGACACAAAACTTTGACACAATTTATTGAATGAAAACTTGACTGAAAACTGACTGAAACTTAACTGAAGCTTGACTCAAACCGACTCGATGAAAAACTGAAATAACTTGAAAAAACTCACTCAATAGACCAAACACAAATGACTCATGACCGACTTAAAACAAAACTTTACAAAGCTTTTGGAAAGGGCAGCAGTCCATCAAGATTTGAAATCATGATGACAACCACCCGTGTTTCTTACAAGACAATATACATCAAACTATATCAAAATGCCAATGCAACCAATCAAGCAAATGCCTTCTTGATTGATTCTTTGTATCAGATCTTCTGGTCAACAATACAAACCTATCACTGGGCATCCAAAAACATAGCTGACCATGATCTCCTTCATCACTGAACACAACAATAATCACTTTCACTGCTGGCTGCAACAAACTTGCTAGAGGATCGTGAAAAACATGAAGAGTTGCCACTGCCACCTCCTGTTGAACAAAGATCTTGTCTTGTTTTTCACAAAGGCAATGAACTACCTCCTCATGAAGATCTAGTGCTGGTAAGATGAGAGCATTTAGGTCTGCTACTCCATTTTCTTCATTTGGGGTAGCCGCGACAATACAACTCTCTTTGATGAGATCCGGAACAACATGTTTTTCCTCATCACAATTTATCTCCCGATCTGATTTATCATCATCACTTTCTGAGATTGGAACATTACTTTCCTGCGTTACCTGCATGTTGTCTTCTTCTATGGACAGATCTGAAACAACATTCGCTCTTTCCTCATTTTCCACCATATGACCATCTTCAGCTTGCTGATCTTGATTCTGCTGCAAAATTTCCTGATCATCTTGATGGGTATCCACTAGATTCTCTTCATGTTGCTGAATTGGATGTTCATACAATGCTTCCATGATCTCTTCATCCATGAAATTATCATCTTCATAAAACTTCTCAAGGCTTTCAATAAAACTATAGGCATGCTTGCAACAGTCTTGAACTAGATGTAATGATGGATAAGAGTCCATATATCTTTCAATGAACGTAGCATGAAAATCCTTTAAACAGTAAATACAAGCAGGCGGCAAACTTTCATACCATGATTGGGCTGCACCTTCCAGAGTGGCCAAGAATATCTTCATCAAGCAATCTTCAGGAAAATCAACCTTCAACTTGCGAATATGCATGTGAAATCTAACTAGATGAAGAGCAGCATCCTTCTTACCATCATCATTAAATATAGGCAAATTCCTTGACCAATCTACCTTCAGAATTTTATTTGGAAAACCGGGAATGTGATCTCGGCTCAAGGGAGCGTATCTTCTTGCAATCTGATCCATCTTGAAAAGCTCAAAGCTACTGATCTCTCTGCAGTGAAGTCACCATGAAGCATTGATCTCTGGAGTTTTCATTGAAGGAGTCGCCAGTGAATGATTTCAGCCTTTCAAGTGTCTGATCGTTGTCCACCATCAACAATCAGATCTGAACTTGATACATGTACTGGGGTAAAATGCAAATGAAGTGTTGTTTTCACAAGCTCACGGAGATTGACTGAAGCAGCGTTTATCTACTAACACTAATGTAAAACAAGAGCGTTTTCGAAGGCTACCTGGCGTATCTTCAGGCTCCGTCTAAGACTTGTGAAACAAACACATCAACACACAAACACGTTTGTTCTCCCCAGTATGGTCGCCACTATGTTAGCACTTGAGATTTCACCCTAGGCTGAGGAAGGTAAACCTTCAAGGCAACATCAAACCATTTCACCTCGTAGCTAGCCCTACGGGGTATGAGAAGGCTCTCTCCGGTCAAACTCGGTAGATCTTTCAATGGGATGAGCTGACCCAATTAGGAACACTGATATTAGGCTAGTAAACTGATAAGGAGGGTTGATTTAAAGTTTTTGGTGGCAATTGGAGGATCTGCAATTTTAGGGTGCGGGGATTTGACACAGTTTCTGCAGGTGGGTCTTTGGGGCAAGGTAGGAGTTTGTGTTGATGCCTTTAGCTGAGATGGATGATCAAGGAAGAAAAACGAGAAGCTAAAGAGGGCAAACAATGACTTTGAATCCTCTCTAGACAGTGGAAAACATAAACATTAAACAAATTTGAAAGCTGAGCATGGCAAGCATGAATTCAAACTTTATCACTTCATTTGTTCAATAAGCTGCAGTAAAGAAAGAGATGGAACACATAAACACACTAACAATTACAATAAGAGAACACACCATCAACACAAGAGTCCACAAGAATCCCAATGATGTCTGCAAAACCCTGGTCTTCCTTTTCCTCAAATTGCAGAGATACAAGTAAAATATACAATAGGAGCTTCTCCCTCAAAAGTCCAACCATGAAAATGAGCAAGAGAAGGCATAATATAGATGATCTAACTCCTTTCCCCACCTCTAGGGGTCGAGCTCAGCTTCCTAGGAGCTGTTTCAACTAATTCTAAACTGAGCACTAGATAATAGGCAGTCAAAACAACTTGCCACTAAAACTTAGGTAATCTATCCATGCATTAAATATTCACTATTTACATCAAAGAAACTTCTAGAAGTGTCAAAGGAGAGTAAATGTATCCAAGTGCTATGAAAATTACACAAAAATCCATCATTTACATGCCTCAAAAGTCAACCAAAGTAAAAACAGTGTTTTGCTGGCCGAACTGGTCAAAACAGTGAAATTTCCCTGAGTGGTCGCGCCCCTCACTTTGACTGGTCGCGTGCATTGAGAGCTCTGTTTGAGGGCCTTCCTGATGTCCAAATCAGTTGCAAGATAGCTCATTGGAAAGGTCTATGAGTCTACTTTCCAACCCTACTGGAATTTCTGAATTTGGAGTTGATTTGACCCCTCAAAAGTCATTTCTCCCAAGGCAGCTTTCTGCAACTCAAAAAAGGGGCAGAAAGTCAAAATTTGCATGTATTTTGAGCTTTTGGAAGCCCAAATCTTCATAAAATCTGAAACCCATCCATAGGCAAGTGTATTTTTGCATGAAAATTCCAAAAATGCAAAGTTTTCCCCGTTCTGAGTTGCCCCCATGTATGGTCGAGCGCGGGGTGAGGTCATTTCTCCCAAGGCAGCTTTCTGCAACTCAAAAAAGGGGCAGAAAGTCAAAATTTGCATGTATTTTGAGCTTTTGGAAGCCCAAATCTTCATAAAATCTGAAACCCATCCATAGGCAAGTGTATTTTTGCATGACAATTCCAAAAATGCAAAGTTTTCCCCGTTCTGAGTTGCCCCCATGTATGGTCGCGCGCGGGGTGAGACCAGTCAAATGGCCAAAACCTGTAAAATTCCCAAAAATGCCAAAAATGTTTCAAAACTCTCAAAATTTCTTGGGTTTGCTGCTAGGAGGATGCTAATGAGTATCATGGTGAGTGAGAGAGGCCTCAGCCAAGATACGGAGCGGGTTGGTCTTCTTCTTCCTCTTACGGGCCTCGGACAACCTCCTTTGGAACATCTTCATTTTCACCTTGCAAACATGCATCCTCGCCCAATAGTGATTCTTCATGTTCCGTAGCAACCTCTTGTCCTCGTTTGCCTTCTCTAACAGCCTCTGCAAGTGTGCATTCACACGGATAAGCATGGATTCCCTCTCCTTGGGAAGCAAGTCACAGGGCCTCCTACGGTTGATGACTCGGTCACTTCGAATCCTCCACAGCTCATCCAACTCTTTCTCATCCTCAAGTTGCTTGTTGCGCTGCTCAAGATAGTTTATTGTCCATTGGGCCATGTCGAGCTTCTGCTGTAACAAGCGGTTTTCCGCCTCTCTTTGTCGGATGATCTCATGCAAATCTGAAGTGGGGGAGCGAGCATCAAGATTAATGATGTCAACCTGTGTGTCACCGGCTCTCTCCTCCTCTGTCATGGGTTGTTTGCCCTCCCGTACTGCTGATGGAGAACGCGAGGCCCCTTCCACCTGGTGTGGAGATAACACTCGCTGACCTGTAGATGATGATGGCGAGACCCCTTCCACCTGCTGTGGAGAAAGTACTCGTCGAGCTGCTGCAAACAAGGTCCTGTGACCTCTCTGGTAGGTGACCTGAGGTGAGGAAGCAACCTGTCTCGGAACAATGATCTCGGGCTGGTGAGATGGACCTCCCTCCTCATAAATGACCTCTGGCTCTGGGTGTAGCTGTGGTGGCACTGTAAAGAACTCATGAGAAATGAAGTCTGCCCATGGAATGCCCTGCTGACTCAATTGATGGGAAACAATGAGCTGGATGAGACCATGATGGCACAAACTCCTATACTGCTGAGCTGGGGACCGCCTCTGGAACACGGACACCATCCTCTGAATGTCCTGGAAGAAGAAAACCGGGATGTTCATCATCCTCACTCGGGTAAAGTGCATCAACAGGCGAATGTGATAAGAGAAGACCTGTGAAAATCTCCCCTCACATGTGAAGTAATGCATGATAAGCCGCATGATCGGAGCATACTCCCCCGGAGGAATCTGAAAGGAAAGAACCCCGACAAGTGGCTCATGAATGCTGGCCTGACATATGGCTCAAAATAAACATAATCCAACATTTTGCGCTTGGGCCACACCTCACCCACATTTGGTATCCCGGTAGCCTCTGAAATCACCTCCGGAGATAGTACAAAATTCACCCCTGCAAGAGTGACCTGGCCATCATAAAGGTGCAAAACAAATAAGCGGGCCAACTCCCTGTGGTGCTGAATCTGGGCAAGCCTCTCACATAACTGAAAACATGACATATAACGGAAACAATTCACTGCCATAGGACAGGCCTGCAATTCTGCCAAAGAGGTGGGTTCCTCTCTCCTATGATGACCACCTTTGCCACCCTTACGAGGCCTCTGCTGTACCTCGATCTCCGTGGAAGAAGACCGGTCATCACCTTGCTCATAGGTTTCAGTGGTTGACATGGTGCTTTTGAGAAAAGTGAAGCAAATAGATAGAGTAAACTGCTGCCCTTGCCTGCAAAAATGCTGAGAAGTATGCTGTTTTCAAGGGGGAAAAAATCATAAGGGAAATGTTAGGGGAGGGATTTTTAATAAGGAATGGGAAAATATGTAAAAAACAGGGATTTTTAAGGGATAATTCACAAAATGTCAAACATATCATCTCATCTTCCATCATTAGGAAATCATTTGCAAAGAAATACTTTATTAGGGAAAATACGTATGATAGTCATCAAGGGAAAGGACATGCATTTGCAACAGGAGTATAGGACAGCATAGATAGCTTGCTCCTTTGAGTTTTTTGTTTTTTCAATGTACATCATAAGGTAAACAGTGTTTTTCAAAGGATTTTATGTACATTTAGTCATAGGGGAACAAGGCTTCTTTTACATCTTGTCATAAGGGAAAAGGGATCTTAATTGAACAGGATTTTAGGGAAGGGGTAGAGAGGAAAACAGGGCTTGGTTTTGGGGAGACACAACAATATTCTTTTTGTAAACAATATTTACAGCAATATGTCCATTTTATGCATATACACAGCTGCATTTTTCTTGTTTTTGCTATGGATATGCAACAGCAGTGTGTCTTCTATTTTCCAATGACTATGCACAGCAACATCTTTTTTTTTTTTTTTTTGGTCATTTTGCCATATTATTGCTCTTTTCTCTTTTTACATAACATTTTTTATCCTTGCTGTTGTTCATTTATTTTCCTTGCCGTGTGGAGGTTATTAGGGTTTAGGTAGAATACATGAAAGGGCATTAGGGTTTTGTAAATGGATTTGGGGGAGGGATAGGGTTTTTAGGAATTTTTGGATGAGAGATTTAGTTTTTATTGCAAATGAGATAAGATATAAACATATTATGACATTTGTGAATTTAATAGGAAACAAGGAGGGAATAAATAGGGATTTAAAGCCTTGAAAAAACATCAACCCTAGCATAATGCCTACATGAACAAGCAATCACCCAAATCCATTTCTCATTACATTTCTTGGTGATAAACATATATATGCAAGCCCATCATTTCATGTTTCAAGCATTCAAACGCACTAGAAGACCCTACCTCGATCAGTTGAGCAAGCAAGAGGACGATTTAGTCGATTTGGAGTGGTTCTGTAGAAGACAGCTTGAGTGGTCATGCCCCTGCTCTGAGTGGTCGCGCCCTGCCTGAGTGGTAGCGCCCTTTAGAAAAATACACTGCAGAGGGGTCGCTGAGTGGTCGCGCCCCACCCAACTGGTCGCGCACTGAGCCTGAGTGGTCGCGCCCCTGAGAATGACTCCAACTTTCTGCAAATCGCCTCTTTTGACTTCTCACTCGTTTTTGCAAGCTATCAAATGCATAATGAGGCTGTTTAGAGGGAAATTTACTCTTTATAGGCCCAATTTGAAAAAATTAACTTACCAAACCCACTTTCTAATGTTTTTTTTTTACATTCACTTTTAACACTGTTTTGAGTTCACTTTGTCCTGAATTTGATCTTTTGAGTGCTTTAACTCCGTTCTTTTTGCAGGTTGACCATCTGATGGACTCTGTGAGGAGACTAGGGTTATTGCCGGCAGGTTATTGCCGGCATTTTGAAGAATTTTGAAAATTTTCCTTATTTTTTGCAAATTTCACATGACCTTGGGTTTAAAAACAGGGTTTTTAAATCCAAGGTATAAATGAGTTGTACCTGATGAAAAATATCAATGGAACATATTAACATACCTCCTTCCGGCTTGCTGGGGACTATTAGACCTCTTACTCATGACCTTGCAGTGATTTTTGACCAAAACCCTAGACCTAAGACTTGGGACTTCAAGACAAAAATAAAACAAGTGTAACACAAGCTCAGTAAATGATATGACCTGATCCAGCAAAGCCAAGAAGGGAACAAGGACCAGCTCCTCCATCAGTTTTATGGCATGCCTAACGGGATGCAAAACTGATACTGATGAGACACCTACCTATGCACATGCAAAGAGCTTTTGATCACCGATGGAGGGCTCAAGACCGACACTAACACAACCTTGACAACAAGGTGAAGATTTAGATGAGAAGTGTCTTCATAGAATATCTAATCATAAGTGTTATATAGTTCACTAAATAACTCTTGAGCTGCTTGGAAGTTTGCTAAATAGTATAAGGTGGACTTTGGGTAAGGGTGCTTATCCTTTACTAGGCCAGTTGGAGTATTTAACATCCAAGCTATATGATCGTGCGGATTGACGATCAATTGTATGGTTTCCCCATTTGGGAGAATATGATTGAAGGCCTCAAAAGATGAAAACTATGTAGTGATCTCTCTGGTATTAATTGAGAATTTGATTGGTTATAAGAAGTGAGGCTAAAGCATTTGGATTCCTTCATGATTGGTGAAGATTGTTATAGCTCAAAAGTTTTCTAGGGAGTCCATTTCCCTATTAATGTCCTTTTCAACACTAAGAAGAAATGAATATTCCCCCCTATAGGCATGCCTTTCCAAGGAGAAAATTCTTAGATTGACCTCTTTAGTTTTAGTTTGACCATAAAAATTTGGGGAATAGCCCCCTTTTTATTTTGAATGATAATAAATTCTATATGAAACTCCCCTTTGGTTTGGAATGTTGAGAATTTTGGGGATTGGAAGGCTTTGGCCTCAACCTTTAGTCACATGATCAACATAGGCTATGTCCTAGAGCTTATATGATGGGGCATATTCCCAAGAGGAAGGATATCAGTTGTTGGAGGATCAGATACACATTAACAAGGATAGCATAATCTCTTGACATTAATAGACCTAGACATATATCAATCAACTAATAGGGAATTTTTTGTTGTTCAATAGTGATGTATTGCCTATGGAGGTGTTGGGATGGGGGGTGTTGGTAGATTTGGTAGTATTATGAGAAAAATACCCGATATGGTGACCCCAACAAGTCCATCAACTTAGAAAAGTTATTCCCTTGGTCAACATCTGTTGACTGGGTCAGAATGTAGCTAGGAGTGAAGAAAGGATTTTGTTTTACCAGGGCACTGGTAACCTAATAAACAAAAAAACAAGTGATGGGAGGTGCATTCATTAGTAAACATAAGGGTGGACCCTATCAACAAAATGACAATGTGATATTATCCTATTGGCACACCGAGCTAGGCTAAGTAGAGAATTTGTTGTATGTCCCTATGGCCAAAGGCTTATGGCCTATGAGAAATATTGGGATGTCGTACATTAACCAACGAGGTAAGGACATGTAGGTCATGAGTGGTTTCAAGTTTCCATGTATCAACACCATGGCATGTTTATGTGGCATGTTGACGTGGTATGTGGACTATAACCACTAGAAGACTTATGAGGTATGAAGATAAACTTTTGATCTAACCAAAGGACATCCCAAATAGGAAATATGCCAAAGAAGCTAATGTCTGAAAGAGAGGAAAAGACAAAGAAGCATGTGTATGAATCAATCATGTGTGTGAAGGAGAACATACATTCAAAGGAAGAAGCACTAGTGTGTGCATGAAGCATGAGCGATCAAGAAGGAGCATTCGTGAAAAAAATGCACTTACGAAAGTAACGAGACAATTAAGGAAATGATAGAGAGAGCACGTGAGCTTCATTAGGGGGAGGAATATCATACCATGTGCATTCATATTGGGAGATATGTATCAAGGAAAAAAAAACCATAATGTATTGCAAGATATATAGGGGGTAAAGGGTTTTTATATTGGCAGGTATAAAAAATGGAGCTCAAAGTTAATGAAAAAATATAAAGGGATTTAAAAAATGTTAATGAAAAAATGGATACCTACAATATCTAGTGAAAGTGGCGGTTTTTTAAATTGGGAAGGTGTATTGGGTTTGTATTATTAAGGGATTAAATAATGTGATTTTTAGAGGTATTTTCCAATATGTAGTCAAATTAAGGGTATTGTTTAATATACCATGAAAGCACGTGATATGTCAAAGGTTCATTGAGTGAAGCCCCTATGAGAGAGAGATAAGGAGAGGCACAAATAATGTAAGAGAAGACAAACACTTGTGAGAGTGCAGGAGCATAAGATAGAAATATAGACAAACTGGAATAAGATTGATGATTTGATTGGATGAAGGAGATTCATGACTCCAACTTATGTTATTGTAACAGTATCTTCCCTCATGGCTTCATGTTCTAGCACGACAGTGACTAGTTGCAAGAAATATTACAATGCATATGAGCTTATGATGGGGTAAAATGTGGCTACTCTCAGTTACAGGAAGCATTTGGGTATAATCAAATAAGGGCCCTTCAGGACTTGAACAAGTAATTTAAATCATATACAATGAGATAGAAATTATGTTGACCAATTTTTTATCTATATACTTTCCTACTAAATGGATATGACGGGATTTTTATTATTTGTCTATGAGACGAGAGGGTAAATGTGGTTTCAATGGTTATGGTGGTTGTGTAACATTCAATGTATGCTTTCTTATATATCCTTATGTGATTGTATGTTATGCACTTAATAGGATAGGGGATTTAGACTGATTTCTTGGCTATGGTGAATGTCTATGCCTATCACAGGCCATAATCAAGTATGAAGTAGGGTTGAGAAGACATGGGAATTTAATATCCTTAGTCTCTTTGATAGACATCATGGTTTTTTGGTTGTGAGGATCTCTCAATGAGTTTAATCGGCAAGCTCGATATGTTCTAGATATGCCAAATAAGCCCTGTGACTATTGGATAGATTAGGAGGTCTCGTTAATGATTTGGAACTAGATGCGAGAAGAACAACCTTGAAAATAAGATGAAGACTCATATGAGAAGTGCCTTCATAGAATATATGATGTTACATGTTATAGATTTCACTAAAGAACTCTTAACCTAGCTGGAAATATGTTGAAGAGAATAAAGTGGCCTTTGGGTGAAGATGTTTAGCCTTTACTAGGCCAACTGGTGTATTTAATAGTTATGGTGTATTCCTGTTTGAATTAAAAATCAATTGTATGGTTTCCATGAGTGGGAGAAGAGGACTGAAAGCCTTATAAGAGGAAAATTGTGCGTAGTGACATCTTTGGTATTACTTTAGAAGTTGAGTGGTTACTAACAATGAGGATGAAGTGATTTGGTTCCTTCATGTTTGATGAAGATCTTTTCAGTTCAAGGTTTTCTAGGCAGTCCAATATTGTGGTGTCAAAGTCATTTTTAGCCCCAAGATAGACTAAAGATTTCCCCTTGCATACATGCCTTTCCAAGGAGAAAATTTAGAGATAGACCTCTTTAGTTTCAGAATGACCATAAAAAATTGGGGAATAACCCCCTTTGTATTCAAAATGATCATAATTTGCACTATGAAATCCCCCTTTGGTTTGAAATTCTTAGAGATTTGGGGATTGGAAGGCTTTGGCCTCAACTCCTGGTCATATGGGCAATACAAGAGCATGTAGTAGTGCTTAGGTGATAACGCTTATTCATGGGAGGATGGATATTAAGTGTCAAAGTATCAAGAGACACTAACAATGGAAATGTGAACTCCCAACATTGATAGACCCCAAAGATATCAATTAACCAATGGGGAATTTCCTGTCATTCAACAATGATATATCAAGTATCAGGGTGTCGAAGAAAAAATCCCAACACTGAGGATCTTGAAAAGTGAATTAGCTAATATAAGTTATTTGCATCAATCAACATCTATCAGTTGGGTTGCAATGTAACTGGGAGTGTATTAAGGATTGTGTTTTACTGAGGACCAGTAGCACAATAGACAGAAACCAAAAGCGATTGGAGGGATATCCATTAGTAAATAGGAGGGTAGATCCTCTCGGTGGAACAATTAATGGATATCACCCTATCGACATGTTGGGCTAGGCTCATTATGGGGGTATGAGATTGTTGTCATCAAATTGTATTAAATATTTTCAGATGCTTGTTAGGTGGAATGGGGGTATGAGAATGTGTGGTATAGTTTTAAGCCTTATTTTCTGTAACACATTTAGTGAGAAGTACGAAATGCCAACTCAACTTTATAATGCAATAGTGGGTAGTAATTGAACTATTCCCATTTGATGTGTTTTGAACTTAAAAGATTTCTCTTGTAACAATGCATTGAAAATTCTTAATTTGCAAACATCATGTCATCTTATGTTATATGTGCATCCACATGTTGGTCCTTAGTGACTTTAACTATACCCAAGATTATGTCATTTGCATCCCTATATCTAACAAGATATGTTGATGTTATCGAAAACGAAGTTCTTAAGGTCTGTGAAACGACAAGGCATTTTAGATTTCCTTTTATTAATATACATATAAAACTATTTTGTTTGGAAAGTGTTCCCTTTAAACTTCAATCAATTTGCCCAAATACATTAGTAGTACACATGGCCAATTTACATGTGTTGCGCAACTCTCAAAGACAAATAAGTAATGGAAGAGATTTTATTTTGGCTAGGTTGTATTGATGAGAGGGTATTGTGTGTTCAAAATCACCCAAGACTTGCACCTAGGACAAATTAGTTATGTTTTCCTTTAGGGGTCCATGCTCTAACATGCAAAGGTTGAAGTGCTTGCTAAACTAAGATCCCATTGGCACATTTTGTTAATTCATTTATGAAAATCAAAGCTCTCAATTCCTAAATATATGTACCTTATCTCAAAATCAAGATAAAGGACATACAATTGCAAAGCTAGGCCAAATTAATGTAAAATGATCTCTAAAATACTCAAGGTTGAAGGTCCAATTATATTACTCTCAGACCATGGGGCTAGTCATGGTTATGTATCCATTCACAATCTCGTAGGGACCCCACCTAATGCCTAGCAACACTCCACAAATTTATGGTCTCGAACTTTGGGATGACGCATGCATATACAAACTTTGATGCATTAGTTTTCTAAGCAAACTATGATGTGGAGAATCTCCTAAATGTGAGACATTTTTAGATCTCATTTTTATTGAATTACTAGCAAACTACGAAGCTAATCTTAGTTATGTATCTATACTTAATGTCCTAAAATAAAAATTGACATTTAAAAATAAATTAAAATTTAAGAAAATAATAAAAAATAATAATACACCTATCAACCCGTGTAGATCCATACTAAGAAATTTGCAAGTGAATAACCATTTTGTCAATTTAAAGTTACAATGAGTTGAATTTACAGGGGCAGATAGAATAACCGAAAGGAGACGGTATTAATTTAATTAATTTAGGTTTATGATGGGAGTCGAAGAGAAAATTTATAATGCATAGTCATGTGGTTTCATAGGGATGAGCGAGTAACAATAACACACATAATTGAAGAAGCTGCTTTACACTGTGAGAGAGTAACTCCCAACAATTAAGTTTGGAAAAGTAAAGTAAAATAAAATAATGGTGGGTGTTGAAATTTCTGCGTGGCTGCCCAGCAATTAATTAAAATTAAAATAAATAATACAAGGTGTGGAGAACTGAAATGCCCAACAATTAATTAAAATTAAAATTAATAATGCAAGGTGTGGAGAACTAAAATGCCCAGCAATTAATTAAAATTAAAATAAATAATGCAAGGTGTGGAGAACTGAAATGTGTGAGCCAACTTCATGGAAAATAGATAAAAATAAATAAATAATGCAAGGTGTGGAGAACTGAAATGTGTGAGCGGGCTTCACGGAAAATAGATAAAAAATAAATAAATAATGCAAGGTGTGGAGATAATAAAAAAACGGAACCGTGAGAACGCACGCTCCTTCACCGGAAATGGAAAATACTTGACGGAAAATAGAAGGTCCTTCACCGTGAGAACACACGCTCCTTCACTGGAAAATGAAAAAGTTGGGTGAATCCGTGAGAAGAAAACCGTGAGAACACACGCTCCTTCCCTAGAAAACTAAAACGAAAAGTTGGTTGAATCCGTCAGAACGCTCTCAGGCCTTCACCGTGTGGAACTGGAAATGTCACAGACGGGACGTTCATCGGGAGACAGATTTCTGGAGGCTCTGACATTCTCATATGGGTTATTATAATCCCTAAATAGATTGGTTCTGAGAGGAGCAGTGAGTTTAGAACCGAGGCATCTTTTCAAGGTTTCACAATTGATTCAAAGGTTGCGAATAAGTGATGACATTGATCCGGCATGTATCAACAACACAAAACAAGGGTATAAGTTTCGCTCATTATAGGGCTTAACCAAACATCTCATGACACCAGCTAATTAGATTTGCCACTGGAACTGGTTCTCGTGGACACACGGGTAGCCAAGATTTCGTAAGGGGCGAGCTTGCTCGCAATAAATTACCCTTACTTTCTCAAGCGCCTAGTGCCTTACCTTCTCGAGCTTCGAAACTGAAATAGGAACTTGAGTAATAATATATAGAAAATAGGAATAGCCAGAAATAGTCATAATAGGAATACCGTAACTGCAACCATAACAGTAATCGCAACAGAAAAAGGACCAGGCTATTGGATCTCCTCACCCGCCAGCCAATAGAAATCCAAATCGAAAGTCAACGAGAAAGTAAGCAGAACAGGAATAAGAGGAATATTAGCGACCAAAATATGATTCTTAAGTGGGTTCACAAGCATGAGTAGAAAAAACATGAGTAGAAGGACCACTAGTAGCATGGGCAACAGTTGAACACCAACAACATCAATAGCCATTGCTTTATATGGAGCATAAGTAGATCCAAAAGTATATGGAGCAACCGTAAAACCACATTTGGCATTTCCAAATAGAGCAAATAGGTAGCTAGCAGTCCTTTAATACGTGATACGACCAATCTCCGGAGTCCCCGTTAGGGGATAAATATTCCTTTTCTCTCGAAAGGTAGTTCCTACATGCATATATAAAGTCTCCCGCATATAAATAAGGGTATCTTAACGGTTTGTTTTGAAAAAAAAAAACGATTTGCAGTAAAAACAAAAAGTAAATAGTATTAATAATAAGCGAAAAAATAAGTAGTAATAAGCAAAACTAATATGAAGGGCATGTGGGCTTGATGGGCTTCCATGCTGAACAGGTGCACCCTCTGGAAATGGAAAACTAATTCATTATGTTGACTTTCAAAGCTAGTGCCCTGTTTAGTTGCAGAATGAGCTAAGAATGAATCTGTTACAGAGCTTGCTACAGACTTGCGAAGATAACGCCGAGATAATTCCAAATTCAGTGAGATAAATCCATTGTGACTGTAGAACTGGTTGGAAGCCCAAAGTGTTCCATTGGAGTTTATTATGTTACAGGTCGAATCGCCTAGTGCATTGCCTTGTATCGTTCCTTCGGAGACTCCACCTTGTGTGTTTCCACTGCGTTCTGTTGATGAATGACCTATTCAGATATGGTGGTCAGCTAGGTACACGATAGAACTTGTCGCTGAACTGAAACCGTGGGTAAGTGCTTGGCTAACCTATTTTCTTTTTATATTTCCTAAGAGCGTTAGTGAGGAGCCTTAACTATATACCTTATTTTATTTCTCACCAGAGCAGCGTAACGAACAACCTATAAGGCAAGGAAGGCCAAGGATAAGCAGTTAGTATTGATATAGTGTTTGATTGAGAGATTTCAATTATTAGTTCACAAATAAAGTGCTCTACTGGTTTATTATTGCAGATGGTGTTTTTATTATTACAGATGGTCTTTTCTCCGAAGTGTTCTTTTCGTGGTGATAAGAAAATTATTGATGGCGCCCAGAGGGTTGCGGAAAAGGCTCCAAGCATACACGAAATGGTGAGTAACCATTTGAATACCTTTTTAGCGACAATTATAAAGATAATTGCATCTTGCAAGTTGTGGAAAAGGCTCCAAGCATACACGAAATTGTGAGTAACCATTTGAATACCTTTTCAGTGATAATTATAAAGATAATTGCGTCTTGTGGTGAAGCTATTTTTGACAATTTATTTGAACTATGCATTATCATAATAACTGGGAAAGTGAAACACAAATACACACAAAAGATTAGCTATGGCTATTCGGGGCATAACTTTCATGTTATCCCAGGACACAATGAATAAGCAAAGATAGAGTGGTCAATAGTACAGGCATAGACTTCAAGCAATTTCTTTAATGTGTATATAGTATAGGCATAGACTTCATGCAATTTCTCCAAGTTATACCCATTATAAATATGGAAGGAAGAAACTTCACAAGCAGATGCCTAATGGAATAAACACTTAAGATCTCCAAAATCTAGCAACAATTTTTTTTTTAACTGTAGCAAGAAATAAATTTCATATTAAAATGCGCAAATATATTTCATATTAAAGTCTACATTTGGAGCGCAGCGATACAACAAAGTTTACAAAATTGGTTCAATCAACCTAGAATAGACAATTATTCTCATTATCTAGAGTCGCTGCTCTATTACTCCGTGAAGTTCTTTCCTATCCTGAATAGTGACTTGTGCATCCTATCTTGAATAGTGATTGAATCCCCAAATACAAAATCTGTCTGAAATTGAAAAAATATGAAAAAATATCACTGCATCATGAAGATTGGCAAAGCGGCCTTTAGGACTGCGATTCTTTGTACAGATTTTAAATGGTTTTCTTCTTTTATATTTTACATGATTTTATATGGTTTACCATTAAGCACTTTTTGTTCAAGATTTGGGGCCTTTGTACCTTGCATATCCGTTGAAGGCATAGCTACGCCTGCAGCAACTGCTCTACTGGCTTGGGGATTTAGGAATGGAAATAGCAATTTTGAAGGGTTGGAAGAGAAAGACCCTGAATTCTATCCTGCCTCTGCCACGCTTAAAGAACTATCTATAGTTTCACATGCACATGGCCAATTTTTTGGTTCCTTTGGTTCCTCCTGTAAATTGATTTTTTATTTTTTTGGTTCCTCTGACTCCTCCTGCAACAAGTTGTCTGGTTCCTCCTTTCAGTTGTCTTGTTGTTCCAGTAAATTGTCCTTCAAATCTTGTTAATGCAGAGCATGGCACCTAGATTGCAAGTTGTGGTAGGCATATAAGATAGAGCATTCAGCGTACGGACATGTAGAAAGCCATCGCCACCACACTAGTCCATGCATGCACACAGCGATGTGGTGTGCAATGTGTACTGACGAAAGAGAAGTGTGCCATGTGTATTGACCATAAACAATGTTTTACAAAGCATAATACGAACCAAATATTATGGAAATGGCATTTAATGTTTGTTAACTAATGCTAGCATTAGTTTTGTTTTGAAAATGCAAATTCCAAAAACTTATGAACACCAAAAATTATAGGAACAAGATAGCCATTATAAAAGCAGCAATGTAGAGATCTGTCAGCGATAACCGCAAATGCAAGCCTTGGAAGAGGCCAAATAACACAGTGAATTACTATGTACCAAAAAACTTTCGGTATACTCCCTCAACCGGTTACTATGTACCAAAAAACTTTCGGTATACTCCCTCAACCGGTACTAAGAAAGAGGTAAACTAATGTTAACATCGTGGTTTTCGATTACTAATGTTAACATCGTGATTTTCGATAACTATAGTCCCATGCCATCACCAGATGGCAGCGACTAATAATGGTGGGTGTTGAATTTCTGCGTGGTTGCCCAGCAATTAATTAAAATTAAAATAAATAATACAAGCTGTGGAGCACTGAAATGCCCAGCGATTAAATAAAATAAATAATGCAAAGTGTGGAGAAGTAAAATGTGTGAGCCAGCTTCACGAAAAATAGATTAAAAAACGGACGCGTGAAACCGGAAATGGAAACAAAACTAAAACGAAAAAGTAAAGTTGGGTGAATCCGTGAGAACAAACTAAAACGAAAAAGTTTGTTGAATCGAATCCGTCAGAACGCTCTCGGGCCTTCACCGTGTGGAACTGGAAATGTCACAGACGGGACGTTCATCGGAGAAGGGTGAGAGTGAAACCCCCAACCATCACAGCATTCGCGCTCTGGCCCGAGAGCCATCGTTCATCTTCCGGATTTTTGTGCTTGTCTGAATAGGAATCTACGCAGACTTTGACGTACAACCTATAGAACAGATCCTGTTCAAGTAAGGTCGTGCTTTATGAATGCCCACTGCCCCTCTTATATACGCCTTCTTCTTTCCTTCGCGAACACATGTGGGAAAACAACAATGTTTATAAAACTATATTTTACAACCATTCTAATTCTAATTCTAATTCTATTCTTCTTCTTCACTTCCATTCTTGTGTCTTCCGTCAATCCATTCGCTTCCTCCTCAAAATTTAACATCTTCCTTCATTCCATTTTCAATATATTAATAAATTCAGCGTCGTTCCCCATCACTCCTTGCTGTCTATTAATAAATTCATTCCCAAAAACTTACCAAGGCCAAAGATTTAGTTGGTTTCCACAGTTGCATAAAACGAGATTGAAAATTAATTCCACTGGTATTTACCAATAGTTTATTTGGACACTTTATCATTAATCATAAATAGATAATTAAAACCTAAAACCATACCTCAAATCAATGCTCAATGCCGAAAATTAAATTGATAGTAAATGATATTATTATAACTATATTTGTCGCTGTGTATGTAGAGTGATGACTTGATAACAATATATAAAGTAAAATGTGATAATGCCAATGTCGTATTGGTGTCTGGTTTGATGGATTAATACCATTTACAAAATAATCAATGTAACAACATATGTTGACATACATTAAATAAATATCTTATTTTTTATTTTTTAAATTCGACATTAATGTAATTTTTAGTTAGTTTTATTTAAATTAATTGATATATGAATTTTGTTAATAAATTTAATTTAATATAATGTTATTTAATTTTATGATGATTTTATGTAATTTAAATGTTATTTGAATATAAAATTTCACTTTTTTTACTATTAATTAAAAATTGATAATGAAAATAAAAGAATCCTATGCAAATCAACATGGACTCAAGTAAGTGATTGGATGATATCTCATAATTGTATATGTATTATAATAATCTAAAACCTTGAATCGAGTAGTGAATAGATAAAAAGTCAATGGATAAAGAGTGAGCGCTACTCATTTCCTTTATATTGCACATGGATCATAGTGTGTGTCACAACATCATGTTTTTTCGCACCATGATATAAACAATAATGACTTATCCCTATAGAGTTAACACGAAATCATTGCTAATAATGCTAGAAAATAATTTGTAAAATGGTATTCAATATATGGAATCTTTATTAGTTCAATGGCTTGTTTTCGAACTTCAAGATGACTTGCTATGAATAGCACATTATACACTACATGCCTATACAACCCTAGTTTTCAGTGGATCAATCATGATCAATTCATTTTTTTCTCTGCCACTTTTATCCCCTCAACTTATAGTACTTAGAATCATATTACGTGGACTAATATCGCATCGCATCGTTCATAAGTGAATGGACCCTAGCCTGGAGGAATTGTGAAATGCGACGTGCGATACGAAGATCGCCGATTAATATCGCATCACATCATTCATAAGTGAATGGATCCTGGCCTGGAGGAATTGTGAAATGTGATGTGCGATACGAGGATCGCCGATTAATATTGCATCGCATCGTTCATGAGTAAATGAACCCTGTCCCGGTGAGCTTGCGATTGCGATGTGCGATGCTTAGAGGATTTGTAAAGCACTTGTCATCTTGGCTAATATTTAGCAATTCTGTTAATTTAGCAGAATAGCCAACGTTGGAGGTAGATGACTGATACTCTGCAGGAAATCTAAGAAGAAATTCCGCCTGAACTTGCAGAAATCATTTCGGATTTGAACGATTGTCCATTACGCCTGCACCCCAGCCACCATTTGTGTATACAGAGCAGCCTACTGACATTGAACAGGATCTCAAGGATCAGAAAAAGAAATCCAACATGGCTTTCAGAGTTGGAGGAAGAGGTGGTGGTCGAAGAAGAGGACGACCAGTTGCAAATGCTGAAGTGTTGGAAGCTATGAAACAGATGCAAGCTAGATTGGAAGCAGTGGAAATGGGAAGAGATGTAGATGCTGGAGATGTCAGTGAACCTGAAGCTGAAGCTGCAGAAGAAGAACCTACAGATGTAACTCCTGAAATGAGATTCTTTAGGTCAGTATTGAGATCCACATCCAAGCCTAGACTTGAAGTCTCAATCTACACACGAAGCTTAAGCCCTGAGGAATTGTATATCTCGATAAATGACATGGAGAAATTCTCGATTATTAAGAAACAGATGAAGGAAAGAAGGTGAAGTTTTTTGTCACGAAACTGAAAAGGACATGTAGCACTTTGGTGGGATGAAGTGCAGGCAGAAAGAAGAAGACTTGGAAACAACCAATTAAGAATTGGAACAGGATGGTGGGAAAAAACTGAAACATAAGTTCCTGCCAAGTGACTATCAGGAAACATTATTTAGACAGATGTAGAATCTTAGGCAGAGGTCTATGACAGTAAAGAAATACACAGAGGAATTCTACAAAGTGAGTATAAGAGCTGGAAAATCCAAGATACATATGAGAAGGTTTCCAGATGTGTGAATGGTCTTAGAATGGAGATTCAAGATGAGATAAGTCTATTCTCTCCTAAAACAGTAGAAGAGGCTTATCAGATGGTACTGAAGGCTGAAGAAAAACTCACGAGGAAGTAGTCTACCAGAAATAGAGGTACTTTCCGAGGAAGGGGAAGACAAGGTGGTAGAGGAAGATCTACAAACCTGGAGATGGAGCTAGCAGCAGCTCAAGTCAGCATGCACCATAGGAGGCGATGCAAGTGGCAGAGGGAGTTTTTTCATAGGAGAGGAGGCAGAGTAGAGGAAGAGAAGTTAGATGTTACAGATGTAACAAGCTGGGACACAGAGCTTATGAGTGCCCAGAAAATATAGGAACAAATAAGAGGAATGAAATTGTTGCAAAAATTGAAGAGGAATCAACAAAGGTAATAAAACAAAGAGAATGTACCAGAGAAGGGGAATCTTTGGTAGTCAACAATTTTTTTTTTATAACCAGCTAAGGAAATTGTTG